>CM029453.1:35810396-36410396 GCA_017140165.1 Eucalyptus shirleyi | reverse complement strand
GCTTTTAGATTCATGCTTAAATAAATCAAGTTTGAGATTATATGACCAAAGTGATTGCAAAATGCCTACATATGAATTTACAGATGCAACTAGACCAGAGAGATGATGCTAAACTAATGAATGCCCTTATTTTGTGTTCAAAATTCTTCCAGATGAGATACTTCAGTCTTCTTGGAAACCTTTTCATTGAAACTCTTGGCTGCAATTGACAGATTATTTGCTGATTCCACCGCATTTGCCTTTTCCACGAAAAAAGTCTCTCCCAGTCACAAAACTGTAGCTTGAAGTGGAAATCTAAATGGTAATCTTGTTAACAAATCACATATTATACTTGACTTCACATACAGAACTACCTGCACATGGGGTCTTCCTCCTAGAGATTTGCCATGTGCTTTTGCTAAAGAATAGCACAATTTCAAAGCTTGCAAAGGACTAATACACCACAGGAGAAGAGGTCGCATTATATTAAGAATCCTTTGAAGAGTATTAACAACACAGAGCAAATGATAAACGCCGACAGCAAAGAACTTCGTAATGCCTTTCCATACTAACATAGCTCATTGTTGCCCGTATCTCCAACCTGTGGTGTTTGGGGACTTTCTCCGAGTTTCATCAAATGCAACTTTAATCTGCACAAGGAAGATAGCAGAGACTAATTATAAATAAATTAAGATATCCAAGATTGTAGCATCAGAATTTACCCCATGAGATATAAGGTACAAATGCATAAACATTGACACCAATCGGAGTTGGACCACAATGAACAAAGACTTCATTAGCTAGCTAATGAAAAAGAAACCAACAGGCTTAAAAGAAGTAAGCAATTAGCAACACTTGCCCTATATGTGTTTAGGAACAGAATTGAAGTTAAAAAAAATCATGCTGAAAAGGTGAATTGCCTAAACTATAGGATAGAAAGATGTATCAGCAATACGGGATAGTTTGTGAGGAGGTTAATCTCAACTTCAAAAATTCAATGTTGTACACGTGAGAACTGATCTTATCAAATTAGAAACCTATATGATCACATTCAAAGGATATCATCACACAAATAAACTGATAGAAATGGAGGAGCCTAGCAGTGCATACCTCCCTCTGCAGAGCCTCATCAATTCTAAAGTGATATCATTAGAATGCATCCGCATCAAACAACTCTACATCAGGGTAACGTTAAAAAAATCAGTAGCTTAGCATTTGATTAAAAGAGAGCTAGAACCGAATGAGCATACATAATGCATATTTAACTGAAAATAAATACATTTACAATCACTCAGGGACGTGACATTGAGATCAAGTCAAGTGTCTGAAAATTTAGAAGTATCAAAACTTCCTCGGGACACTCCAGTTAGCCCTAGAGCATCTCTAGGGTTGGCACGCAAGATGGTCTTCAGCTGTTGCTGATGCTTCATCTACAAAATCCCTTCTCTTTATTTTGATCCATCTCAGCATAGAATTTGAAGTTCCTCAACCCAGTTAGCCACACCCAAATCAGTCATGTGATAAAGCAATCCCATGACAACAATAGGATCAAATGGGATGCAAACTAATTAGCAAATTCTTGAGCTCCTCGTCCCAGCTTGTTTCACAGATGGGCAAACAATTGTCTATTAATGCAAAAGGTCATCGATACAGTTAATTGAATTTAAGTCCCAAAGTAATCCTAGATCATTACATAGACCAACCAAACCTGTCATAGAGGCAGCGCCCATTTACCTTGCTTAATAATCTTTCGAAACAACAGTTTGACCACTGGTAATGTTAAGCTGGTCCACATTTGTACATGACAGACTAGTCAAAACTACTTTTAACATTTTTTTTTTTTAATCACTGAACAAAAACACTTCAACTTTATATTTAATTTTAGCTCATTTCATCATACTTACTGGAACTTGATGCTCTTCTAGGAGGTTCAAGAGGAACATCAAGGGAACATTAAGAAACTTGACAGGGTTTTCGTTCATCATGAAAAACAGAAAGGCGTTTGTCCCAAACAGGACATCTGCCATTAGTCAAGTTTGACATCGAAGGAACTCAAAATGACAAAGGATTTTTAGAAAGAAATTATGAACTTTTGGACATCGGGAAATTTTGGGCGTAGTTGACAATATTGAGTAACAGAAGATCATTGGCCTCTAGGTGAAAACTTCAAATCACAGTTCACCGAGAGGGGAACTGTAATTCACCAAGGAATTATTGTTTACGTAGGTTTGATGTTTTCATCCTTGCCTCACAAGCCGCTCATCTGTTTGCAGTCTAAAAAAGCTGCAAATGGATGGATAAATGAAAAACATTGCAATAACATAACCAAAATAGCAATATATGCAGGCAAATTCAGAATTTCCGAAATCAATTAACTAGATACACCATGTGGAGCAAATCATTCTCAAAAAATAGAGCTTCAAGAAAAGTATTAGTCTATTTGCTCACCCTGGCCGTTTGAAGGATGAAGAGTCATACTAGATGACCAAATGTCTTCTATTGACATTTGGGTCTACATTTTGATCTTGGCTGAAGCATCATGTCAACTTCTATGACCAATTCCCCCACTCCTTCAATTATGTAAGAGTAGCAATTTAGGAAAGTACAGAACCCTGTTATGGAAAACTTCTTGTCAAAAGAAGATGCGATGAAAAGTAGGTCATGAATCTCAGAAGAAAAATGATTGTCGCTGTTTATTTACCTCTATTGAGGAAGCATCACTTCATTAGTCAAAAGAAAGCTCTCGTTCGTAATTAAGCTGTCCGTTCTTTCCAATGAGTTGCAACCAAAAATTACCATGCTAATTAAATCCAACTTTTCAAATCCCCGAAGCTGAGTGAGTTTCTTGCAATCCATAACACATAGATGTCGTAACCTCTGACATCCATTCAAATCTGGCAAAGTCTCCATTGATTTGCATCCCACCCCGTTAGGGCCTTGAATTTCGACTAGGTTAATGCAATCATTAACCGATAATTCATTCAGATGAATTAAACATGAAAGGTCCAATCTCTCAATGAAATTGCAATGTCTTATTATTAAGTCTTCCAAGTACTCGAATCGGTCGAGCTTAAGCAATATCAGCTTATCACACTCCTCAATAACGAGTTCCGCGAGTCTTGAGGAAAGCTCAGGGATGTCTTCAAGTAGATGGCAACGATCAAGCCAGAGTACTTTTAGGTGGATTAGGCTAGAAAGCTGTGGCAACCTGGGACTTTGACAACAGACCGCCAGATTCATTAAGCCCGAAGGAAGCTCTGGCAGCGAGCAGAGCTTGGTACAGCCATTTAGTTGAAGGGTTTGGAGAGAAGAAAGATTTCGAATGCTTTCTGGCAAGTCAGATATTGGCGTCCCAGCAATATTGAGAAACTGGAGGGAAGGCAAGTCACCGATTTCACTCGGAAGTTTTTCGATCTCAGACAACCCCAAGTCAAGATGTTGCAAATTCTGTAAATCCCCAATTGAGCTAGGGATTTCTCTCAGTGATTTACAATTCCAGAAATTCAGTTTCTTCATATTCCTCATAGAACCAATAAACGTAGGAATCTCTGTAATACTAGTGCCACTTAATAAAAGTTCTTCTAAATCTTTTAATTTGCCAATTGAGCTAGGGATTTCTCTCTGTGACTTACAATCCCAGATATTCAGTTTCTTCATATTCCTCATAGAACCAATAAACGTAGGAATCTCTGTAATACTAGTGCCACTTAATAAAAGTTCTTCTAAATCTTTTAATTCGCCCACCTCCTATGGTAGCTTCTTGAGAGGCCCACAGTTACTCAAATGTAAGGAAACGAGGCTCGTGAGTTTGCCAATAGAAGGGTGGAGATGCTCTAATTCAAAACAGTCCCTCAATTTGAGAATCTTCAACTGTGTGAAAGCCGACAGATCAGGAGTACTTCTTAAATTAGGGGAATCTTTAAACACGAGAACTTTGAGCCGCTTTGACGCCTGATACAAAGGGAGAATAAGCCCTCAAAGGAGGAGTTGATCGGTTGAAAAAAAAAAAAAAAAAAACCCTAAAATCTCAAAGAGAATGTCTCCTTTTCCCAATCTTACCATGAATGAACTCCATTCTTTCCAATCCTGTGTGACGCCGCTGCCCCATAACATCAGCACCGATAATTTCGGTAGATGCAAATTGAACGGCGGAAGGTACGAATTGCTTTCAAAGACTTCCCACTCAAGCCATCTCACTTCATAAAGGAGTTCGTAGTTGGAAGTTCCGCTTGCAGCAGCTGTCATCAAAATGCCGTAGAATCTGGAGGGGAGTCCCTGCGAGTTATTTAACTTTTTAGTTTTTGCTTTTTGAAATCTTGGACTCGCACGATCTGTAACCTTCCCATCCTTTCCGTATAAAAATATGGACGCGTGAACTTACATTTGATTTTTATTTCTGCCGACCTTTCGAAAATTGAACAAATGATGTGAAAATTTAAAAAAAAAAAAAGATAGTCATTGCTTTAAAACAACTAAGGCAAATGCACCTTAATGTTTTATCTTTTTCCCTTTTTTAAATTTTGCAGCACGTGTAGTTGGACTTTTATTTAAGACAAAATACATGAAACCATTTTACAAAATACAATTACACTTGTAAATTTTCGTGTGTATAATTTCTCAAAAGAATTTGTTAAATGTAATAATGCGGAAGAGAAAAAAATGGGGAATTTTCAATATATTTTGATATATAGAAAAGATTACATGGCTGGGACCATTTAAGGAAATCAAAAGAAATCAAAGTAGATATGTATAATCAAAATAGATATAAAAAAATCAAAGGAAATATCTTAAATATCTTTAGAAGATATCTAAAAAATCTTAATCATTTCTTTGAAAACTGAAACGTTATGTTTAAAAAGTGACATGGTGACATTGGTGAGCAATTTTAACAGGGATTGAAAAAAAAAAAAAAAAGTTGCTCTCAGAGTAACCAAAAAAATGAACCGATTAACTAAAAAGTGACGTGGTGACATTGTTTAATCGTCATATGTCCGTTTCCATAAGAATGGCATTGTTTCTTTTTGCATCTTATAAATCAAAACGTACTGTTTAACTTTCCTACTTAAACAGATCATTTTTTTTTTTTGGTCGGTACTTAAACAGATCATTTAATCAGTTGAAGATGGTGAAAAAAAATTCCCTTTTATGGATTTGATTGACTTTCATAATAATACCTATATTTTCCCCCAAAAGTTCAATTGGTTAGGAATTCAGTAATTCACTTTTATGGTTTGACACGTTTGTTGTTCTGCTTTACATATTAACCAATGAAATGCAATGGGTATAATTTCTCTTTAGTCAGTTCGTTGGAAAAGTCACTAAATTGATGTAATCTTCGTCCCACGCTATCTTTCATCATTTTCACTTGTACCTTGAGCTATACTGTATATTACATTAAAAAGATCTATTGTATGGAAAGGGGATTTCAAACCTCAAATTTTCGTCAAAAGCTTCCGTGCAATTCGCATATATTTCACCAAAATGAACTAAAACAAATTGGATATAACAGAATAGACATAATAATATTTGAAATAGTCAAGACAATTGGAAATTAGTTCCATAAGTATTTCATTTTTCAAAGTTAAATCAAAATCTCCCGAATTGTACAATCATTTAATTTTTTTTCCCACACTAATTATCATATTTCAGCAATTTTGTCTATTCAAAACAGATTTGCCCTTTTTTTTCCATGTTTCAAACACCCGTATGGTGTGCTCTTTTTGCTAATGTTAAGAAGTTACTGGATCAACCAAAGAGTGAAATTGAATCATAGGAATGAACTATTTCGAATTATATCAAGAATGTAAAGCTGTTTTGTTTGCCCATCTCTTAATTAATTGCTAGGGTTAATTCCTCGCCTTTGATCAGCCATGAGCCTACGAGGCACCTCAAATGGACAATATATGATAATAAAATGACATGAACATTGATAATTTAAGTAAAAGATAAAACATAGTTGAAAAAATTTGCTTCATGCTGAAAATCATATATCATGAAGACAAGGGTATGGATATAATAATAAGCATGACATTTCCGCTAATTGGTCAAGTTTTCTTTTTATTTATTTATTTATTTTATAAATAGTGAAGTCAGTCTAGACGTTTCTGGCACAAAAGAGGCATTGTCCCTAAAAAAATAAATAATGTAAAACAACTTATAGCAAATAGAAATATTTGTTACAAGAGAATCCACTCTTTATCATTCGCCTAATCTAACCCATGAAATGAGCAAATAAGAGTGTGCCTAGCGTCTTTCGCTGTCTGTTATTATAAGAGTGAAGATATGCAAAAGAGGGAGAAGGCGCTACAAGTCAACGGGATAAAACTTTAAAAACCAGTAAGATCTTCCTAAAAATATTTTTATGCAGAATTTTGCTATCTCATCTATTAAGAGGAAATAAGAATGAAAAGAGATAGATATAACTAATAGAGGGACCGATATCTTCAAAATCAAAATAGAAAAAATGATATCAAACATTGGATTCCTGAATCCCAAGAGCCCCCCAATACATTCGGCCATACTAGAAAGCAAGCACATGTCATAAGTGTGAAAAAATTTTCCAATCTTATTGTTTTGAATTAATTATCACTTATTGTAATTGGCACATACTATCTTCTTCTTTTTCCTTTTAACCCAGAAATCTTCATTTATATGATCTATGATGTTTATACTTCATCTAAATTCATTCTTGTAGTCCTTCAAATTATCAATATTTTCAACTAGACATGACAATGGCAAGCTTTTAGTAAAGAAGTTTTATAGAGCAAAATTGTAGTAAAAGGATCTTAAATTGATTGCCAAATCAAAATTCAACAAACGTAATTCATATCAATGAAATCGAATCAAATGATATAACCTTTTCATCCTTGAGATACTTATAATTTATTTAGCTATCACATCTAATCTATGATGGACATAAGTGGATGTATCGATTCTTTTTTCCTAGAAAGTAAGAGCATTTGTTCATGCTAAACGAAAAATTAGAATACACCATATTAAATATATTAAAGTAAGAGGGAGAGAAAATGAAGGGAGTGCCATATTTTACCTCTAGTTGTCTTATTACTCTTGGGACTCCCTTATAGTCATTGTCCCATGGTCCAGTACGTTTCTCAAGCTCAAGCGATTGTCCAGTACGTTTCTCAAGCTCAAGCAATTGTCCTTGGCAAAAGATGCTCCTTCCAAGATCCCTTAGTTGATCATGCACTAGAAATTCACCATGGTCTCCAATTTTAATTAAGCACCTCAACTTCAACTCTTCAATACCTTGACTTGGATAATACCCACAGTCCTCCCACATGTACATGGCGTATTTGCTCGTTTCGGCGTATTCGCTCATTTCGTCATTAAATTTGCTCATTTTGCCAATAAAGAAACAAGCAATGTCGAGAAAAATCTTCTTATGTCCATCTTCTAATGCGTCAAAACTTATTTGCAATATTTTTTGGACATCTCTATGTAGTTGGTTTTTTAATTGCTTCCGCACATCTTCCCATACTTTCCGATTCATTTTTTTATACAAGGAAGAACCTACAACTTGAAGAGCCAAGGGAAGCCCACCCATGGTGGATATAATATCACCACATATACCTTCAAAGTCCCTTGGAGAACAGTCCTCACGAAATGCATGTCTATTAAATAAAAGCAAAGCACACATCATATCCAATTCATTCAATTTATACTTGTAGTCTACCTCGAATGCAGATTGATCAAGAACGGCTTCATTCCTAGTGGTAACAATGATCAAACTTCCTGCCATAAACCAATCACGTTTCTTCGCCAACGCATCAAGATGATTCTTATCATCTATATCATCTAGAAGAACGAGAACCTTTTTTCCTCTGAATCTAGATTTGATTATATTAATTCCATCATCAATTCTAGACACTTCAATTTTGCTTTGTAGTATATCCGATATTAGTCGACTCTGTAGATATGTAATCCCCTTTTGTCTAATAGTTTCTCGAACATCTGGAAGGAAGCTAGAGTGCACAAATTTATTCAAGAGTTGATTGTAGATGCACTTGGCAAGAGTTGTCTTGCCTATCCCGCCCATGCCATAAATTCCAATCATTCGAGCATTCATGGAAGGACTGCCTATCCAATTCATAATTTCCTTCATATGACCATCAAGTCCAACTAGTTGTTGAGGCACATCTAGCTGAAAATCTTCCTGTAACTTGCTTATAATAGTTTCAACCACATGCTCAACCAATTCTCCTTCATGCCTGTCAAACAACAAAAACAATGAGAGATTATGAACCTAGACATTGTCTTTGCGAAGCATTCGATCCTTGTCAACTTAGCTAATCCTTGTTGGCTATAGGAGGTCAATTTTAGTCGGTGGAGATCAAGCTTCGGAAGACCGTGCATTGGAGTCCTTCCTACGCCTATTGTTTAATGATTGATACTATTAGCTAAAGGTATTGTCGTTTCTATGTTTTTGTTGCTCTACACTGGAGGAAAATATCAAATTCTTGGGACCTATGGGAAGCTTTGGTTTTAGTTGTCGTTGGTTTAGTTTTCAGAGACATCTTGGGGAGTAATGGTGTTTGTTGTCTTCAAGGCATTATGGTTGTTTATTGGGACATTTTGGGGATCTGTTCAGAGCTGCAGTGAATTAATTCATTTGCAACTCATCAGTTCTGCAAGAAGAAGAAAACTTATCAAAAAAAGAAAAGTTATATGAAGTACCCGTTGGCAAATTTCTCAGATTCCCATCCAGGTAAGAAACTGACTTCATTAAGCGCCTGCTGCCCTTCCAGGATATCCTTCTCATTAAGATACTTCTGACTTGAACGGAAGGCGTCTCCAAAACTCCCTTCTAGATACCGCACATCCGATGGCTTCACTTCGTAAAAAATTGGCAATACTATGTGTGACATGCTATTCTTACAATCCATCATATGAATAAGCTCACGGAGGCACCATTTGCTCGTAGCATAATTTTTGGAGATGATGGGGATCGAAATCTTAGATCGTGAGATGGCACTGAGAATCTGCGAACCAAATTCCTCACCAATTGGGATGCTGTTATCGTCCCTGAACACGGAAATAGGTACAGTCCCTACATTGACCAGTCTATGGTAGAGGTGATCGGTGAATTTCTTTCGAGTATCTAAGCCTCTAAAGCTCAAGAATACATCATATTGATCACCATCTTGTGTTGTGGGCACCAGAGAGATGAATGAAGAAGTGGATGCTCCCTCGGTGCTCTCTCCCTCTACTCTCTTTCGCTTTCTTGGACTCTCCCCTGTGTCCATGGTGATCTGAGAGGGGAAGTTGAAATGAAAGATGCTTTTTCTGCTGCTTAAAAGGATTGATGAACAACAAAAGACACTTTTAGGATGCTTTTCTGCAAATGCTTGCTGGCTTGGTCCACTCCAAACAACGTGGACGTTAATTTCTCCCCAAGGCAATGCTGGAGGAGGTTCGTATTCTTGAGAAAGACATTTTGATGACACGGCCCTCAGTTAAGTAAGTTGACGTCGTTTCACTGTGGAAGATTAGGTGACCCTAAAGAGGCCCCTGAAAAGCCCACATCATTTACTTGTTTAGAAACACATAGTTGAAACACATACAGTTATTAAAACACATATGAAAACAGATTGAAGTGTAAAAAATTGAACTACATAACTTCATGCACGTCTATGATATTCTAAGACTGATTCTTTCGATTCGCACCTAAGATACTGAAACTATGTAGGAAACGCTATGGAAGCATCTTCCCTTAAACATAAGCTCACATGATGCCTAATCCTTATCATAATCTTCAACCTTACTCTTATTATTTTCGGCCTAATAATAAACAACCCTGACTATGTCCCCCACCTCATCATCACAATCCCTTCTCTGTCTAATCCCATTTCCATTGGCCAAACTAATGTAGTGTCACGTAATTGTTGCCCAATAACCCCATCCTCTAGATGTGTGCACTTTTCTACTCGCGATTTTAATTTTGCAGGGTTCAAGTTTAAGGCATCGCTCATATGTAAAATTAACTAAAGCTAAAATATTAATCGTGGAAAAATTTTCAATTGCCCAGTTGCTTAAATTATGAAGGAAGTCGATGAAAATGATTCTAAATAAAAGACAACTACTTCCTTTTGGGCCCACGTTTTCTTTTTCCCTTTCTAGAAGTGCATAGAAATTAGGAAATGTAAAAGTTGCACTTTTCTTCCAAAATTGGCCTTGCTTCCTTTTTTAAGGATGAATAAATGAAGGATAATCAAGTCTATCAATGAAATTAAGTTCCATTTACATCATTTCCACCCAACATGTATACGAACATATTTCAAGGAATTTTAACCTTCTCTCTCATGGTCTGCCTGTTTTTTCATTCTTCATTTTTAAAATTTTAAAATTTATGGCTTTAGTATGCTCAAAATTGGGCCTTTTGTGGGATAAAAATTTATGGCTCTGAAATAAGATTAATATTAATACAAAAGGCTGCGTCCCACTTGTAGTTAGAATACTGCGGAAAGCAATTTTGCTCTTTGCTTTAGATGTAATGCAATATGCTGCATCTTTTTGAATGTATACAAATTAGCATATCGGACGGTGTCGTGTTGACATTTCATATGGTGAAACGTTTAATATTCGCATTTGTTATGTTGTGTCATCTGACCCGCTTTATTAAAAGAGTCGTGTTCATATCGCGGCGGTTCAACGCGTTTACTAAACACATCTTGTTCAGCTTTTGTCATATTCATGTTATATCCTACTTCGACATGACACAACAAAAATCCCAGCTATATCTTTAAAAACATGACCGCTCACAAATTCAATGGAAAATAAATAAATAAATAAAAAGAATGTCCAAAGTCACTGAATTTTTGTGGTATTTAAGGACCGCTCGACAAAAGCTATACTTGATTTTTTTCCGAACAAAAGAAAAAAAAAAGAATTGCTAAAAGTGAACAAGTCTCTCGGCCTTTGTTCTCGAATCAGGGTACTCTCCCTCCTGCTTAACTTCAATCAATCTTAGACCTCTTTGTTCTCTCTGCTTGTGTTTTGTTTCAAATTCGGTGATTTCATATTTTCATCTTATTTAAAATTGTTATATTCTTAATGAAGTTGTAAATGTGAGGTAGACACCAATTTAATTTAATTTAAATTATTGATGGATATATTGTCTACAAAATAGAGCTATAATTTCTTAAATGACACCCAATGAGCATGACAGGTTAAAATCAAGTTACTAATGATATATGAAATACTTGTACACTGTCATTTCTTTTATTAAAATTTTGTTGGCATATTATTCAGCTCTTGAAAAATCAGTAGACCAATGAAAAAAGAAGTATGCGAAATATTATAAAAAAGAAAAAGAAAAAGATAATTTCGGAGAAAGCATTAAAAAGAAGGGAATGAAGTGTCAAATGAAATCTCCTTTAACTGAAGACTTACTCTTAGGATGATTGGTTTCAAGATGATTAGGTTCTAAGCCAAGAATTATGAATTTATACAATAATAATCGGTTCTCCATTTTTGTATCTGAGAACCAAACTAGCTGACCCGAACTGGCCGACTTTTATTTTTCTGATTTATTTTTCTATAAATTGATCAAACACAGAGAAACCTCACAACGCATTAAAATAAAAAAATAAAAAAAGATCTGTGGATTCAACCAAAATATGGAAATTTTGCGCGCAATAGAGTCTGGCGCACTTGCAGATCTACTCATTCTAGTTCAACAAAAGATTAATACTGAATTGCAATGCAACTAACAATCTGACAACAAGGCCATCATGGCATTAGCCACATCTAAAGTTGAAAACAAAGGATTTCTTTTTTCACCGAAGTCAAATCTGAGCGGGGGGACATACCTCGTCAACAGGCAACAGAGACTCCAAAGAAAGAATAAAAGACCCTCCTCAGCTATTCAGCAGCCACCCCACATCGCCAATAGACAAAAAGGGCCCAAAACACACTAGTTCAGCCCATCATTATTCCAATAACAAAGCAGCGGATCAATAGAAACGACACGCTAATTAGACATGAAAAAGCAATTACCTCCCGCGAGCTGAGATGCAAAGAAAGGTGTGAGATCAGAGAGAAGAGACCCTAAACAAAGATCAGAGAGAAGAGACCCTAAACAAGCCTAGGTGAGAACTTTCGAGAGGGAAAAGATCAAAGAAAGCGAATGAGGACGATAGTTTTAAATTGTTCTGCAAAAGAGAGGCCGAACATGAGAATGAGAGAGAGAGAGAGCACAATTTGGACCAGAGTACAGAATGACCAATTCTGTTCATATCTACTTATAAACCATTTTGTTAAACAGATGAATGAGGCTCTATGATATTATCAAAGACGGACTTCCTCCTGTAAATGCTACATTCTCTCCCACCCTAAACGTGCATTAATCAAATTGTCAAATCTATGGTAGGTTAGTAACTTTCTATGCTATATATACGAAAAAGTCATGTATTTGCTGTAAGATATTAAATTACATTAAAACCACACTTTGTGATGAGTTTCTCTAATTCAATCCGCTAAGACACAGTCCACCTAAAAATTGTCCACATATTAAATATGTGTAAGCGCATCGAAACCAGCAGCTTTGCTCAATTTCAAGTTTTCTATGGCAACCAACACGGAAAAAAAAAATAGTACAATAGTGTACAATTTCTGGAAAACATTTGAATTTTCTGTCATTTTCCAGAAATTACGAAAATTGCCAATATAATGGAAAATAGCTTTATGGACGTTCAAAAATTCTGCAGTTGATCCGATCTGTTCAGATAATTTTTTGTTGTTGACAATTCTGATCCGTAGCCTTTGAAAGGTTTTGTGTGATTATTGAAGAGAATAGACAAGCACAATCGATATTTGAAAAAAAAATCTAGTTTTTAACTGCTACCAAGAAAAAAAAAAGAAATACTTTTTCCAAAAACTGAGTATTTTGGATGTTTCAGGCTTTATTGCGTCTAGAAGGGTATTTTTCGTAATCTTAAGAAAGGCCTTTTGTCCCAAGGGAGTTCAGTCAACCATTAATGTTTTGCGAACAATATCGGGATGAGGGCCAGCATGTGATTCCACCCAATTCAATCGGTCTAACCATTCATAACCAATTAGTTTAAATGAGAAGATTGTAGTAAGAAAAATTAGCAATATATATGTGCTGATGATTTTGAAAAAGTCTGAGGGAATTTCACGTGTAATATTTCGTACGCCTTATGAGTAATAATCAAATGTATTTTATTATTTGTCCGATCAATTGAAATAGACTGGAGAATAGAGGTCGTGCTTACCTCGAGGAGCTCACTGTGATGGGTTTCAGTGTTTGAGAAGAAGTCGCCTCGAAGCAGATCGAGTTGCGTCCGAGTCCCGAAAGGCAGCACAATCCCGAGGATCACCTTCACGCCTCGACCTGGACCGACTTGGTTTGGGAATACGCAGAGGTAAATTTACAGATCATCTTAGGTCAGAACATCACGAGAAAGGATGAGTAGTGGCTACAAAATCACCAACAACAGGCAAGGAACTTACTATCTCTCGATTAAATCGCAGCTCTTCTCTGGTATATCTGGAGATCCCAGAAACGACCCTCGTGTTCCGGGCGAAGACCGCACCACCAAACCCAGGAACCCTAATCGCGTCAGCGGAGTCCACGATCAGAAATTATAGCGAGCGGAACACTAAAAAGTTGGAAACTCGACACGATTCGAGTTGATTTTACCTGTTAATCGGTGCCCACCGAAAACCCAGTCCCTCAAGAAAACTATCGATGGGGTCCTTTCGAAGCCGGTGGTGGTTCGGAAGGAGCGATTGCAGGTGCTCTTCGCGACGGCCTCAGGGTACTGCTCGATGGATTCGCGAGAAAGAAGATCCCTTGATTCCTCCGCCGATTGAGGCTGAAGCTCTCGCTATGGTAAGAGGATTCGATGTGCTTCAGATCTAGAAGTAGAGACAACTTGTGGTGGATGGCGTTTCTTGGACGAGGCAATTATTGTACTTCTTTTGATTCCTGTCTTTTTTACCAAGACTACCAGAACAATCCCTTCCTCGAAATTGACAAGACGCCCCTTATAGACTTCGCTTATTAATTCTTTTTGCTATTGGATTCTGTGGCCAAGCAAATCATAGTGGAAATTAACTTTTTTACACGATGCTAGTCCCCAACAGCCACGGAATCATCTCCTTTTCTTTCTTTTTTATTTTTTCCTTTTTTGTCAAACGAAATTATCTCCTTTACTTGGGAACTTTTGCAAGGTGTTCATATTGAAAATTACCTTCTCTTGCCTCGAAAAGTGAGTGCAATGTGCTAGGGACACACAATCTTACCATGGATTTGCGTGTCCTCAATGAGAAAATTTACTATTTTTACAAACGAACCCCCACCTTGTGTTAGTTCTCTTTGTAGTGGAATCACATGGCCGCACAAATCAAAGTGAAGATGGACAACATTTTGCTTTCCCTTCCTATTGAAATAAAAGCCTCTCACCGTTGGAGGCATTGAAATAGTCACTATCGACAAAAAATTAGGTCTAAACATTTTTGTGAGTCATAAAGGTATCTTTTGCTCATTCGTTATTGTTAGCGGTTTTAGTGGAAATGTTTGTCAAATTCATTTTTCACAAGACAAACACACCCTTAATGTCAAACAGCTTCAATATTTAAAACTAGGAGAGGGAAATTTGAAACAAACGTTTTACTTTGGTTTATGGCAAGTAAAATGGATTGCAAATATCTTTGGTTTTTGCACGTGTGAAAATGAGAAAACACGGTCTCTGTCTTCCACAATGTTGCTGGGTCATTGGATGTGGGAACCAAAGAAGATTTGCGTAAAAAATTGAATGCGGTTCTAGTGGATAGTTTTTAATTTTCACCCATACTATGACTTAATAATGGATTGAATCACAAAATTCGTAATAATTTTTTTTTATATAATTATGATGTAATTAGAGCAGCTTAATATATTTCATTTCATATTTTAAATTTGCAGCTTGCTGAAATTATATTTAAAAGAAGGTAATGAAGGAGGTGATGTATACTCATATTTAAATCAATCTCGGTTGGTTATTTATGTGGAAAGCATACAACTTCCAAATCATGATTGTTAGCTAATCATGTTTCATAGCATCAGGTGAGGGAAAGCAAGTCAAAGTCATCCTTCATCTTGCTCGCTTCATTGCATTTCCCAAGTCCTCTTTTGACCAAAGAAAGGGACAAGGCAAATGCGGACAAAACCTACTCCAAAAAATTAATTAATAAATAAATAAAAGACTGTAGTCAACATTCAACTTTGGAGTGATTCTTCTTCTTCCCCTGAATTTCCTCGAAGGTGTGTGAATGTGAGGTAATAATGTATAACTATCTCTAGGGGACATCATAATTACAAACACTTAGGTTATGTTCACGGCGAGACAAGAGACCGGTCTTTATTGTGGAAATGTTGCATAAGATTAATTTATAAGTGACGCAACGGACAATGCTAATCATAATTTGGAGCTTTTGGACGAAAGTGTGGCTACTTGTGTTTTCTAGTAAGACTTGATATAGGGTTCTCATAGTTTTTCGTAGATATTTTAAGAAATTTTTATGCTTGTTGTAAATTTGATATGCATTGAACTTTTCATTTTGATTATTAACTCACAGTAACTCTTATTTATCTATGCATTTGCTGCTCTATAACTATACATTTTTTTCTTTTTTTCCCTTGAAATGAAAAGGAGTGACCTAATATAAGTCATGATACATCAATGTGAACACGAGAATATGCGACGCATTCAATTGCTAGCCTCATGATACATGAATGTGAACACAAGAATATGCGATGCATTCAATTGCTAGCCTCACGAAAGGTTTGAAGAGGGCTGACATTGATTTGTCAAGCTATGGGTTGCTTGGAATATACATCAATATCCTAATAAAATTTGTCAAATTTTCATCTTTGTCCTAATTCATAATATGTGTTTTCTTCTCTCATGCTTGCTCCGCTCATGGTGAGTTTATTGAATCCACGTTAGTCCAATTATTTTCATTGATCCAGGGGAACAATAGTACAAGAGTGCTATTAAAAGGAGTAACATGAAAAACTAACAAGATTTTTGCCTTCTGCTGAGGATCAAACTTGAACATATAACGGACCGTTAGACTGATCTGGAAAAATCTGATTTTATCAGCTTTTATTGCATAGAAACTACATAAATCAAAGGTACGTCGGTGCTCTACCAAGTGTCTTCCGGAGCAATACTAGGATAAATGAATACTATTGGCTCTTTGACCCTTCCCTCTTTCATCCATTGACTGGGATAAGACATCAGTGGCCCAAAACACAAAAGAACAAAAAGGAATAAATTCAGTGACACCCATACCAACAAATATAAGACTTCAAAACGAGTTTAAAAATCCTGAGTTCTGCTGCACAATAAACAAAAGCAAAGGATCAACAAATTAAGAGAAAAAAGATCCTTTACCTTCACCAGCCAAAAGATTGCAAGGTCAGCAGCAAATGCAGGAATGAGATCTAGAAGAAAACCATATGAAACTGTTTATTACTTACAAGCATATGCCATCCTGGAAACTATATGCATGCCATTAGCGGGAAGAGCTAAAAGATTGTCTTTAGCACATATTAACTATAGTCATACGTCATCTTCTAACATGTAAACACAATGATTTCATTCGGCAAAATTGGCCACCCATGTCATGAAGTGTGTGGTATCCTCAAATTGGAGAGTTGCAAGTTGACAAAGCCATTTAAAGGATTGCAGCCTTCAGCCACTAATCATATGTGAAAGACAGCCAAATGTCATGTGAATCAGCAACTACTGTCCTATTCGGCAATACTAACATTTCAGCCTTCCCATTGTTCACATGAAGAGCACAGACAATCATAATGAAATGAGAGAAAGCAGAACCATTTAAGGCACCACTGCCTTCAAAATCATATCACCAAGTTTTGTATCTTCAAGCCAACTTTGAATGGTAGTTGCAGATCACTTCTTTTAGGAACACTCTTGGGGAAATTGAGCATTTGATGATGTTAACCTACATTCTGACAAATACAGGTCATTGTCTTCATTTTCAGAGTCTTCAGAAACCCAACCATCATGATTCACTTCACCATTGGATTGCACAACTGCCACATCACTATTATCCTCTTTTGCAAGGAAATGGAGATCCACAAACATTGAAGACACATTCTGTGAGAGAGTAGTTTCTAAATCTGGATCAGCATGGTCAGTAGCTGAAATGGAATGGAAGTCTTGATCTCCAACCATTGAAGAGGGGAGAGACTCTGAACTTCTAATAACTCTGTACAGATTTTGCTGACTACTTGCAATTTTCACTAAAGACATGGAACTACCCTGAACAGGATAAGACTCCTCATTAAGACATGCTAGTCAGCAAAAGCACTCATAATTAGAGGCAGACAACAAGATGGCTCAAAAAGAGCATAAATGTTCTTGCAGTTGACAGCAACAAGGTATTTTAGTAACTGAAATATCACCTTTCCTGGAAGTTGATTGATCAAACCATTTGCGATTCAAAATATGAATGTGACCCCATCTCTTAGCGACCTTGTATTTATCTTCTGGAGCTTACAGCCAGTCAAGTGCATCGTAGTGGGACTCACAGTGCTACAGAGCCTCATAAATGAGGCCAATAGAAAGATTCAATGGTAATAACATTGCTGAGCAATGTGCTTTGAGCAACCAACAGGCAGTCCTAACTCACACTGCAAAAGCGAGAACTGGCTGAGGATCTTTTAACAATTAGCGGTTCAAATCGTACGTTGTTTAACACCTTGTTTCCTTGAACCACAGAACACAATTCTTTAGGACTGATTTAGAAGTCAAAGTCAATGATATTGTCATGCCGGGAAGTTTCACCATTTCTCATCATAATCAAATTCCCAAGTACAAGGATATTACCAAAAACCAGGATTAAATCAAGCATAGCTATTTCCTATTTCAAACTATAATCGTCACTAAACCTTGAAATGATACAGATCTTCTTTTCAAACTCTTAAAGTGTTTTCATATGCGAAGACAAGATAAAGATATGTGCATTTTGACACGGTGATCAGATATCAAAAGGAATATATGCAAGCAAATCACTGGACCTTAATCTTGAAGAAGAAAAGGATATTTCTGCAATTAAATGAGTGCACTTCCTGGTCAATTCTGCAGAATATCTCCCACCATTTTCTGTAATATGCTTCTGAATCTCCTTCCGTGTGTCTGAGATCATGAAGGACATAAAAATTGAAGAACTGGAGGACAACCAACAGCAGCGGCTATATCAAACAATCAGTACCTGCAGGAATTCCTGTGACATTCATTGTCAATCCAGAAAATGGAAGAACTCTATAAGACTCTTGAGGTACAACACGGTGCTCAATACGGCATTGGTATAACCAATTAATGGTGACAACAGGTCACTTCAGAACATTTAAAGCCCACTGTACGATGACAACATTAATTGATAAATACAATTTATCTCTCAAGATGGGATTCATAAAAGAATTTGCTCATAGAATATCCAAAAAAAAATATGGAGGAAACTCTTCCTAAGTTCAGCCAACTCAATCAGAGTACTACCCATGATGCTTCCCATACTCAGTGAAAGAGCATAATGAATCTCATTTAAAGTGAATTTAACCTTTAACAAGATACAACAAATTCGCTACTCTTAAACTAAATTCAAATTTTTAACTCCAAGACCTAAACCCTGTATTTTGCAGCCAAAATATTCTTCGCAATTACGAAGCTAACATCTGCTGAAGTTTTGGTCTGTAGAGCTCCCCCCGTTGAAGTAACCAATTTCTCAATCTCAGCCTGCAGACTCACGGAAATGGTGAAACAATAAGAGAGACGACAGGCTGCCACCATATTTGTTCAGACAAAAGCATGTCTGCAGGCAAAAGATTCAAGGGGTCACATAGAAGGATACATGGATAAGGATAAGTGACGCGCCAAACTGAATTTGAGTGACAAGTTACGACAAAGATTACATGCTAAAAAATCATACAAGGCCAGGCTTATCTAGGAACAAGCATACCTCCTCATCCGTCTCAAATCCAGATGCAAGGACTTCGACACCATCCATAGCAAGACAAACAAGCATACCCTTTTTGCGGTAGAGGTCTCCATTCTTTCGCACGCGAAACCACCACACACTGCAGACCTGCAAGAAATATCCTCCATCAAAGTCAACATTTTTTTCCCAGGCAGAAGAACTCCTCTCGACTGGCTTGACCAGCACATTGACCCAAATGCCTCCGCTTTCATTTCTCAACTACAAGTCCTGGTTTAGCATTTAGCAGCCTCGAGGAAAAACCAGAAGATAAGACTAAGACGAGAACAAGATCTTTACCGACTAGCTCAACCCTTTCGCCTGAAGATCCTCGAACTTCTCAAGACGTAAAACAACCTCAAACCCAATTCTCAAAATGAACCCAAAAGCCGTTAGCGCCGCCCAATCCCAACGTGCTCACGTGATCGGGGAGAAGAAACAGCGTGAAAATCGCGGGGCCCGCTCTTGGAAGGGTCGCAGCGGATGGAAGGCCTCAGCTCCGTTCAGCGCGTCGCGAAGGGCGTCGAACAGCTTGGGAGGCACTCAAGTTCCTCGACACGAACACGGTCGCCCCCCTGAAATGGCTTCGTCTTCGCCATTTCCTATCTTCCTTCTCCGATCGGTCTCGTTGCTAAGGATTTCTGTGAAATCTAAATGCATGTGCGTGAGTGAGAGAGAGAGAGAGAGAGAGAGAGAGAGAGAGAGAGAGCAGCGATGAAGCGCAAAGGGAATCGGAACTTGGAAGAGGATGAAGCAGGAGCGATTTGGGGAAAAATTGAGTGGAGTGAGCTTTTTCTGAATTCTTCCCCCAAATTGGGATGGATTAGGGTATGAGAAAGCGCGGGAATGGGGTTTTTCTTGCGCTCTTTTCGGATTTTCCTTTTTAATTTCCCTTTTTTGTGCCATTAATTTTGTGGCTAATTTCTCAAAAACCCCCGCAACTTCCACACCGTTGCACGACTGCTCTCCAATTTTGAAAAAGTTACACGCTATGCCCGCGCCAGGCAACACGAGCCATGAAAAGAAAGTAAAAGAAAAGAATAAAAGCAAAGAATTCAAAAAGATTCTTTTAAAAATTATAAAAAGTTGTCCATGCCAATATTGATTACGTCACAACAAATGATTAATATTTACGTCGGTAATTTTCAATTAAAATTAGTCAGAAAAATTACATTAACGAATTGTCAATAATTTTAGAACTAAATTGACTAAATTATAAAATTTATAATCGAATCGACATCCGTTGAAGATTATTTTGTTAATTTTCCCTAAGAAGTTAGTCACATGTCTACATCAAAACTTCACATGAAGTTTTTATTGTGGACCCATAAGTGCTTAAAAATTACATTGGATCATGGATAACACTTTTTATCGTGTTTCAAGAGCAATCAAAAATTGGAGCTTCTTGGTGATAAATCTTTTTATAGATTTTTTTCTTTTGGTAAAAAGAGAGCAACAAAATGATGTCTTGGTGAAAACAAAGAGTTGCAAAGGTTAGGAGATTCAAACCTGGGACCACGAGCGATAAAGATTGAATGGTGGTGAACTTATTTTGCCATTTGGAGATAGATCTTCATATACCCATCAAAAGGGTGTTTCAGCTTGGTTTTGGTATGTATCGAAAATAGTTCAACCTAAATAAACTCATTTTAATCCGTTTTAATCAATTTATATACAATATGTATATAAATGACTCATATGTGACATTGTCCCGTGATGCTAAAACATTTTTTTTATTTAACCCAAATCTAGAAAAATTTACACCCAAAAACAAGATGAGTCGGGTCGTAAATCCATTTAATATCTTGTCATTTATTAAACGATCTACTTTTGACAGGTTTAGATATACAAGAAGGATAAAAAGACAAAAACACACCCGGATCGGATCCGGACTCAGCACCGTTTTCGCAGCACCGATTGCCACGGGCAAATGGCCTCTTTCCTCGCCCGACCCACAATCAATCCCCCACATTTCTCGTCTGTGGCACGTGACTCGCAGGTGCAAAGACAGAGGGAGATTCGAAGGCTTCCGGTTTCCATGTGAGCCCCCCTCCAACACCTAGATCCGCCAGCTTCAGCGCTTGGAGTTTAAAGGAAAAAACGACGACGCAGCACGAACCGCTCGACCTCGGCAATTCTTGGCAGAGGGGAACGTCGTTTCGCTCTTCCATCCTCCGTTTTTGAACTTTTCATCTTTTCTTTTTTTCTTTTTCTTTTTTTCTTCTTCTCGAATATGGTTAAGGGCCAAATCGAATATTTCTAACAAGGCAAATCCCGATTTGTGCAGGACGAAATTTTCTTTTCTTTTCTTTTTTTTTGCTAATTAAATGAAAGAGATCTTGAAAAGGGAAAGTCCGTCAAATTGAAGCCATGTATATCTAGGTACCCTTTTTTTTTTTTTTTCCATTTTCACTTATTGGCAATAAAATTATTTTTGAATAGTGGAGAAACCACAATTTTTGCAAAAAACGAGAACGAATCTCTCGAGATGGATTAGATGCGTAGTTTAAAAAGAAGTAATACAAATGCTTTGGCCACTTATTAGGATTTTGACTTATGTTTTATTCGGTTTATGACATAGAGGGTTATTTTCGGAGATTTTTCTGAAATTGGATTATCGTCGAGAAAGAAGTACAAGTAAATCATAATTTATAAGACCGGATCAATAGAATTGATGCAAAGTCTTCTTTTGTTTTTTTTTTTTTTTGGTCAAAAAATTTATGCAGAGAGTTTGACTACCAAAAAGATCAATAAATTGCAGCTGCCCCCGTAGCGGAGGAGCGTGCGGAAAATGCGCCTGGCTGAACTTGTGAGGTCAAAACTCGCCATCCCCTCGCCTCAATTCCCATCCTACCGAAAATTCATAAGACTCGCACCTTTGGTCTTCCTCCTCAAATCCTCTCTCTCTCTCTCTCTCTCTCTCTCTCTCTCTCTCTCCGTCGCTCTTTGAAAAACACTTTCACCACCCCTCACTCGAAAATGCAGAACGACATATAGCGGTTCATCGTCTCCGTCAAGCATTGAGCGAGCGTCGACCACCATGGGGAATGAAGAGGCAAAACCCTAATCTCCCACACCCTAGTAGTTTATCGGATTCTTTTAGTACCGATGATGATGATGATTGATTACGGTTACTTTTATGCAACATAAGTGAGCTTTTCTGTTTCATCCTTTACTTTGTCTCGCCGTTTTCGATGCGGACTCCACATGTAATTATGGCATACAACCTCAAATATGCTCATATTGGAGAGATGAAACAGCTAGGATTCTCGGTTCCAAGTATCATGTCAATATGGCAAGGATTGAAAGCTTTTTTGCATAAACAAATTTAGAAACCCTAGCAAATTTGCCGTTGTTGGGTGTGAATAGGTCTCGCTAGCAGTAGTTGTACCATGAAGCCTAAATCAATAGACAATCTCTCCGCGGGGTTTGTGGCCGAGCAATCGAAAGACCCTCAACCGGAACCGACTTCTCTGTTGTGACATCCCGATTTTTCAATTCTATTTTTAATAAATTAAGACGGGCATTTCGTTGGCACTCATATAGTTCTTTTCCTTGAGTCGGCCACTCATGTGGAAACTAGTCTTTCGGGTGAAGCTGTTAAGAGTTTCTAATGCATCAGACTCGAGAATTTGACTAGGGAGCGACCTTTCGACCGAGCTAATTTGCAAGGGTCATTACGACACAATTAAAATCGATTAAAGACCGGAGATAGATCGACTCGACGAAGGTATGTGATTGAGTGTGGGTGATTCCACCAAATCGCACAATTCTTGTCGATCGACACTAGACCGACCTTTTTGTCGATTGGGTACCCTGTGTTCGTATTTGAAACCTTGAGATTAACTCGACAATCGAAAGTCGCCAATGTTTCAAAGATGTACATTGTGGCTTGAGATGATCAACCACGGTCAAATACATGAAAATTTCTAAAGGCTACCCGGTAGGTTGGGCCGCGCTAGTATCATGCCAAAGTGAAATTAACCGTGGAATTGAGATTGAATTAAGAAATTGGAAGTCTGGATGTGTCTCAAATCATTTTAGGAATATTGACTCATCCTTGGAAGATTTTTCATGCAAGCCGAGTTTTTCAGCAAAATAATCAGAGAATGGCTAATTTGGTTTGAGAAATTAGTAGGCCCGCTTTTGGTTGCACTTTTGGGACTTAAGTTGATTCTATGGACAAGGGAAGATGTGAATTGAAATGTGGTGACATTTGATTAATTTTATGGATTTCAATTTGATTCAATTGGAAGAGAATTAAGTGGAATTGAAGATTTTAATGTACAAGAATTGGACCCCAGCGAAAAATGAAAGTGCAACCACCATTGGAGAAGTTATGGGAGGGGTTTGAGTGAGTGGAAGATGACATAGGATGATGTCATGGTGGTTGAGGCCAAGGGTTGAGATCTTGACAAATGGAGGGTGGAGATTGGCTCTTGAAAAGGTGGGCTTTCACTTCATCTTCAAGCTTGGGAAGAGAGAGAGAGAGAGGGGAGGGGAGCTGCCGTTCGAACCAACCAGCTGAGCCCCTCGTCCGCCTTCGCCCTCTCGATCGCCGCCGCTCGCCGTTCGCCGCCGGAGCTCGTCGTCACCGCTCGTCCGCGCTCGACTGCATGTCGTCTCGCGTGCGAGCTGCCTCGTCTCCGTCCGCCGAGCCTCCCGCATCGTCGTCTCTCCTCACTAGCAGCTGCTCGTCGTCGCCCGGAGCCATCGCACGCCTCCGCCTGTCGCCGTTTGCTGTTGTGACGCCGTTCTCGCGCACGCTGCTGCCGCCCGTCTTCGCCTCCATCTCGCCGGCCCTCTGTTCTAGCGACCATATCAGATATGGGGAAGCTCGGTCGAAGCTGTCCAGCCCATCTCCGGCCGCCGTGAGACCTTGCCGTTGGCCGCACGGCACCGCTGCAGCTCCTCCGCCGTTCCTTCGCCCGAACCCGCACTGGAGCAGCCCTCCTCCGAGCTTGGACAGTAGCCAAGAAAATGGGTATGGCAGCCCATGTTTGGCCTGTTTTGGCCGTCTTCCTGAGCCCGGATGCTCAGCCTGCTTTGAGGAAAGTCGATCCTCGCGCTATCCTCGTTGTTTTGGTTCGCTCGGCTCGCTAATCCGGTGAGTTTAGCTCACTAAACCTTGATTAGACGGTTAATGATGCCCTAAGTGTGCTTAGTCCAAGTTAAGTAAGTTTAGGTGGTTAGATTAGTTTTTGGTTGAGGATTAGATTAAGATGTTTAATTAAGTTAAAGTGTGTTTAGTTTAAAGTTAAGTATGTTTATTTTAATATAAAGCCTTGATGTGACATAATAGGGTTTTATTTTTGAATTATTTAATGATTTCGAATTCTGGAATTTATAATATTATATGATATTATGAAATTATTAAAATATTATTATTTATAAAAAAATGGAAAAATTATTTTTGACCCCGATTGCTCAGAATTTCGTGCCGATCGCTGCTGTGCATTCGGATTTCGAAATTGGTGGTTGGATATTATAAATTGAGTGTGGATCGTGAAATATATGGATATTATTATTTAATTAATTTTCGGACTAAATTTAATTATTTAATAAATTCTGAAAATTATTTTGGAACCTTATTTTCTTAGAATTTCGTGCTGATCGTTGCTGTGTATTTAGAATTTGAATTTGATGATTGATTGTGGCAAATTGAGTGTTGATTGTGATAAATAGGGATTTTATTCATAAAAACCCCAAGTCTCGGGTTTTGATGCAAAAATTGGATTTTAATGATTATATTAAATAGTGGGGTTTGAAAAAAGTGAGATATTGGCTTTTTGATTCGAAATTAGCGTGTCCCCACACACGTGAATAATTTCTGGAATATTTTTAATATGAAGAAAAATGGCCGGGATCACTATTTTAAGTGGAAGCATTGATTGAAATATAAAGTGTCCTGGGGCCGAGTATGATTTGGCTGTGTGATAATTAAGAGAAATCGTCCTGGGCTGTTGAGCCGGACTTGTCCCTATATGGGATGCCCACGCAATGGTTGCGGGTTGCAGTTAATTCTGGGCCCATGCTCCTTCGGGAACGCCGTCGATGTACTAACAAAGCCGCGCTCCAAGGTGGGGAGGCGATGCCTGGCTATGTGCCAGCAGATAGCTGAACTGCAAGTAGGCTATGCCCTTGTGTGGCAGTGAATGACAATTGGAATGCATGTTGAGTGTTGTTGATCTGTTGGATTATGGGACGGAATTGTGTGGCATGGAATGTGACGTGTCATAACGATTTTGTCCTATAATCAGGACCCTCGCGGTTGTTGGTTATATGAAAGTAAATGCGTTCCGGTTGTTTAAGTTCTTATTACTGCATATGATTGAGTGATATGAACTGTGCTAACCTGCAGGAAGGAACTGAGGCGAGGTAAGTCTTCTGTGTGATGTGGCTAGGCCACCTGGGGTGTATTTTCTTTCTAATAGGGGTTTAGGGGGTTGAACTCGCTGAGACATTGTCTCATCCCGGTTTGGGGATTAAAATTTCAGGTCCCTAGATGGCGGTCATGGAGGACCCGAAGCCCTAAGTCTGGAAAGGTGGAGACTGAAGTATCGGTGAACGTGTCCTGCTAGTTGGTTTTAGGATAGTTCCCCTTTTGTCGAGCTAGTCTATTTTGTAGACAGTCCAGAGTTGTATTTAAACCTATGTGTTTGTAAATGAGTATTTGGTATTGTGATTGATTGCCTGCTTTTCTATCCCAAGTTAAATGTTGTCAGGGGATTTGTTTCGCTTCCGCATACGTAATAAAATGAATGGGTTGGCGACGTATCCTGGGATGTCGCATGTTTAATCGACCGCAGTGGGATGTGCGCACGCTCGGGGTTCGGGGCGTGACATCCCCATTTAAGTGGTATTAGAGCATGGTCTGTGTATGGAGTGATAATGTGCGATGAGTCATGGGATAGTTAGTGGGAAAGGCTTTTAATATGCTGATGTATGTAATTGATAGCTGTTTGGTAGTGTGTTTGTGGGGTCACTCAAATTTCAACCTGATGTTGGAATCGGAAAAAAGGTGTCTATAAAGAGCCTGTAGGATGAGTGACCAGGAGTGGAGAACTCCTTGGAGAGGTCGATAGGACCTGTACCTCGGTAGGATGCTGACAAGGGTCGGTACCTGAGGTAGAGCGCAGGCTTAGACCAGCGCAAGTGTGAGAGTACCGCTGCAAGTCAGTACTAAGAGTGTAGCAGCACCAAGCGATCCTAGGTTTGATGGGATTGCTCAGGCGCTAGTGTTCCTTGGAAGCTCGTTGGGTCAATAAGCTCAGGACCGAGTCGCCGCTGTTGTCGTTGTTTCTACCGCTGCTAGTGTTGTGACTGTTGTCGTTGCCATGCTTGTTGAGGCCCAATCTGGAGTTGTGATCGAGGATCAAGCCGCCATATCTGAGTCAATGTTCAGTTTAGACAGAGGTGGAAATCGATTGGGGAGAAAGGCTGATGTCAAAAGGTATTCTGACGATTGATTGTGTTGCGTGGATGATTCGTGAATCGATTGATTGTGCAGTCCTGAATGCGGAGATTTATTGGGTTAGTCGTCATTTTGACGATGGCTGTGGAATGGTTTGCCTTTTGGATGTGAATGGACCAGAGCTGGTTAAATCTAGTTCATTGATCTCGTCCTATTTCTCCATGGGTTCGGAGCGATCTTATTGACTAGCGAAATGTCGACTTATTTTCGAATCGACGTAAATTTACATATGGTGTCTTGCCTACATATAAATATGGTGTCTCATGGAACTAAGTGCAAATCACATATTGTAGATTGTGTTTATTTGATCTCTTGTTTGCCACGGAACTTGCAAAATCATCTCTTTCTTCTTTTGGTTTTCTTAACGCGCGAAGGTTGAGAGTTTATCAAGTGGAGCACTGTGGCGATGGCTTCCTAGCAAACATGCTGAAATGATGCAAGATTCTGAGGATTGGGATGATTTGCGAGCTACGAAAAATCAGAAGCTTGTGGAGGTTGGACTGTATGTTTGGCCAAGACATTTGTAATGGCAGTGAATGCAATGTTTCGCGCGATGTCGATATTTTAGAAGATTCTCCACAACCTGAGGAAAACCAAACTTTTCTTGAGGTGGATTCCTCTACTGATAGTGAAGACGAGGACAACATATTTGGTGGCAAAATGGGTAGGAAATCCACATGCTATATTCCTGACCAAAGCAGTACTCCAGGCGATTCTTCCACTCAACTTCTGGCGAGACAATCTCTAGAATCCATGTTATGCTTCTCCCGTGGACATAGACAACACACGCCAAACCACTTAAATCTTCCACAATCTTCAAGATCCAAAATGGCATATTATAACTCCTTGGTCAATAAAGAAGTTTATTTTAGTTTTGGATGATGTACGAATGCCTATATTAATACTTTGAGAGTATAGCAGATCATTAAAGTCTGGACTTTAGCAATCCACCATCATCGATGGGAATGTTTTGTGTAAATGAAGGCTTGTAATTTCTTTGTGTACATTCACCACAAACATATAGGACAAGTTGCAACATTGTTTTCATAAATTAATGATTTTTGTCCAATGTTACACTTAAATAGATTTTGGGTTTCAATTTGTAGGGAGGTTTTCACCTAATAATTTTGTCAGATAAATTGGAGTTTCATATGGTTTTTACTCTCAAAGTTAGCTTTTCCTATATATGCACTAACTTTTTAGAGTTTGAAATCAGGTTTTGATTCAATGTTAACATCTCAATTTTTTAAAGCTCGAAGACAAATTTTCAAAGCTGGCGTTTTAATTTGGTTCGTAGCAAGAAAAATTTCTTAAATATTTATGGGTTGTTGAACGCGTGAAAATGAGAAAACATGGTATTCGTCTTCTGCAGTATTCCTTGGTAACTGGAATTAGTTGTTGAATGTGGAAAAAAAGAAATAATATTCATCGTCAAAAAAAAAAAACAATAAAAGAAGAAGAAGAAGATTTTGAATAGAAGGCACGCAGTTTAAGAAATTGTTCAAGAAATTATGGTCTATTATTAAAAGATATGCCAAAAAAAGGAACATTATTTACTGTCCATTATTAAAAGATTTGCATCTTGGATAATGTTCCATTCGTCCATGATCAACGATTTTTCAAAAATAGTCACGGGATTGTTCCGTCTAAGAACCATATATGGGGATTATTTTATTGATGGCCAAACTTTCGTTTTATATTGATCTAGTCCGAGGAGCACTAATAAGTCCAATTTGGCTGGAAAAAAAGAAAAATTAATAAGTTTACATTACTAGTCACTGATTATTTGTCTTGGTACTTTATAATGGTTTGAGTGTTGGTCTTTGTTTTTTATTTTTTCCTCTAGAAAGACCCTTGGTCGTCATTACATCTTCTAGTTGGCTAACATGGATGTGAGCTTAGATTGTGACATTCTTCCCAAGATTAAGAATTAATAATTGCCTTTTAAAAGTTGGTCGCAAAGAAACAATAAAAAGAACAAAGAAGATTTCGAAAAGAAGGTAGGCAGTTTAAGAAATTGTTCAAGAAATTATGGTCTATTATTAGAATATATGCCAAAAAATGGAACCCTATCCACTACCCATTATAAAAAGATGTGCATCTCGAATAATATTTTGTTAGTCCACAACCTTTGACTTATCAAAAATAGTCACAAGACAAGTTATTGAAGCCAACTAGATTATTATGTGGAAGGGGATTATTTTTTTATGGCCGATCATGATCAAATTTTGTCATTATTATCGGGGCATGCCTGAGCCAGCACGGCCTGGGCATGGCTCGCCTGGGCCTAGATATTTTAAAAAATTAATTTAAGAGAAATTAAATTCAAAAAATTGCAATACTTTTTTTCAAATAATGTAAATAATGAGAAATTATTTGAGGGAAATTAATAAGGAAAAACACTCGCTCTTTTAAACCAAATTGAAACCCAAGTATCTTCATATAATTTGAGAAAAAAATTACACTTAGTGGAGCTCTACTAATGATTTCACTCCAAAGAATCGTATCCTTAGGCACCGTTACTCGGAAATCAATAATTGTCTATTGTCCATTCGCCTTGTACGTGCCTTAACTGACTTGATGATTCTTATATATCATTGGGTGAAGAGTGTTTTACCGATCCTTATTGTGTTTGTGTTTTGCATCTACGAATTCCCTTACGTAGATAGCCAATAATTGTATCATAATGATGCTCATACTTTAGTCTTTATCTTAACATTATCTCCCCAGCAAAATGGATTCTGCTCGAGAAAGGCACTCTAAAGATCAATGTGAATGGCTCGGATGTGAAGGGAGAGAGAAGAGGAAGCATCGCCGGTGTTTGTAGGGACGAGTCTGGAACACCGTCGCTGGATTTACCAAGAAAGTGCGGGTGAACTCGATGGAGCAAGTGGACGCTCTAGCGTGCACAGAAGCCCTACGCTTCTGCTCTGCTTATGAACCCAAGTATTCTCTAGAGTCAAATAATTGGTCAATGAAATGTGCATTTTCAAATCAAGAATAGCAAACATGGAGTATCCAGCCTCTTATCTCTAAAGGCAAATGCCTGCTGGCCCAATACGAAAGCATCCGTTAGCCCACTGCAGGAGAGAAGCGAACCAGGTAGCTGATTGTATCTCTAGGGCCCATCGGCAAAAATCCCTTCCCACCAATTGCGTTTCTTATCCCTAAAAAATATTATGCGACCTACTTATTCAGAGGCCCATTTAGTTTGTAATTCGCAGAGCTACTTCAAGTATGAAAGAAGTCTATTTTGACAAAAATAAGACAAACATTTAGATTTCTCCACCATCTCCGAAATGTCAAAGAACTTACAAAAATTTTGTAGAAAAACTTAAGTGCAGAAGTTTTCAGTGATTGGGACTCTTCTTGAAATTCCAATAACTTTAAGATAACCTGGGTAGAGCTTAAACTCGCACATCATCAAGGAACTCATTGAATTAGTTAATTTCATCCTCTCCAAACACTATCTTATGAATGTGCGGATTCACGAAGACAAAATTGGCCTAAATGACGAGAATACATCAATTTGTGCTTCTGCTCTTTGATTTGATGGTCTTGTTTGAGAATCTAGTTATCTCATTGAACCTCTCACTTATCTCCCCGTCAATGTCTTTACATCAAATCATTTTTTTCGCGTGGCTCTCACACTTGCCCATCCACCACTGCGAGCGATTGATTCCATGAATCGCTCCGAGTCTTCACCTTTTTGTGATAAACAAATGCAGAAATGGCGGATTGCTGTAAGGGCGACGGTGCTTTATTCTGCTTGAAGAGGATGATTAGGATAAGCCCTTTGCCTTCACCTGCCTATTTCACGCATCTCCTCGAGGGATCGTGGAGAAGATGAAGAAGCATTGCGCCCCTGCAACGGGCACGACCCGGTCGGATAAATTTGAAGGGAATGACCCCCAACGATTTTAGCCTTTGCATTCTGGTGAATTGCCTCTACCAATTGAAAAGGTCCAATCTTGGACTCGAATGCACAACCAGGAGCTTTAATCCTTGACAGATGGCTTATCATAGGCAAATGGAAAATAAAGCAATGATTTTGTTGACGAATACAACACGATTTAGTGTCCATTACTAAAAAGATTTGCATCTTGGAAATGTTTTATTGATTGACAATCATTGACTTTTCAACTCTAGTCACAAGAAGAGTTATTGATGGAATTGAAAAGACTCAATGGAGTTCACTTTTTTTTTTTTTTGTTAGTCGCTCATGATGAAATTTTGTCTCACTTTCATTTTATATTGATCTAGGCCAAGGACAACTAATAGATTTTATTTGGCCGAAGCATCTTCCAGCTAGGTAACACGGATGGAACCTTAGGCTCCATATGTTTCCGGAAAACATTAGACCATGTGATTGCATCAAGGAGCCATGAATTAAACCCTTCACCAATAGGGAGGCTGTTATCATTCGTGAATGCAAATATTGGCACAATTCCTTCATTTATGAGATTGGCGTAGTCTCAAAATCTCAAGAATACATCATAGGGATCACTTCCCCCCTCCTGTTGGTGTTGAAGAGACGAATGTAGATATAGACGCTCTGGTAGTGCTCTTATTTTCGGCATGCGGTATTGCTTCCGCTGTTTTTTCGTCTTGAGAAGATTATAGACGCACGGCGAAAGAAGAATTGGTGCGACAAGCACCGCTAAAAGGGCACCCCCAAAACCGAACTGTTGGCACTTTGTTATTTTCGTAGATGCGGCTCTTCCCTTCAACAGAAATGCCCTTCCTGTAGCGCAAAAGGGATAGATTAACGTATGAACTGGACTTATGCATCAACTTGAAACGACCGCCACCACAGGCTCCGCAGTAAAGTGCACAACTTCTTTTACCCAAAAAAAAAAAAAAAAAAAAATTACAGACCCAAGGGTGTCAAATGAAACCAGGAAAAATTTATAGGGGGCAAAAAGAGAGATTAAACAAACTTCAGATGCGAAATCGGAATATTCAAAAATAGAAAGGGAAAACATCAATCCCGCCATCGCTGGCGAGGTTCTTCGAACAGAGCACTTCGAGCGCACGCTCCCGAGAGAGAGGCTAGCGACCGATTCGATTCCGGCTCCTGCATCGTCGATCGATCAAATCGCTCGAACAGGTTGGAATTCCATGGGGGATTGGGGCTTGGAGAAGGTAGAGAAAGCTCGGGTTGCTGAGCTTGGCTCTCGAGTTCAGCTTCGACGAGCAATCTGCCGGCAAGTGCTTGGACCGTCTCGTTTCGCTCTACGGTAACTCGAATCATTACTTCGAGTTATGTAGCCCATTTTTTATGCTGATTGTCGCTCCAGAGGTTCTGTAGGTAATTCTCGTCCACCGCGGTGATGATGGCCGTGGAATAGTCTGCTCTAGTTTTGAATAGATCGGAGCTGGTTCAGCAAAGTGGTCTTGTAGACGAGCGAAATGTCCGGCACAGTTCCAATTTGATGTTTTCAGGTTGCTTCATATGGTGGTTTCTAGTGATTAGGGAATGACGTAATTGCTTGTGTTGTGTGGATAATTCGTGAATCGATTGATTGTGCATTCCTGGATAAGGAGATTTATTGCAGTTATATGTCATTCTGATGATGGCTGTGGAAAGGTCTACCTTTTGGATTTGGATGGACCGGAGCTGGTTAAATCTAGTTCATTGAGCGTTAATCCCATCCCTATTTCTCTGTGGAATGGTCTACCTTTGGGATCGAAAAGGATCGGACTAGCGAAACATCTAACTTCTTTTCTGAACTAACCGCGAAATTACATATGGTATCTTGCCTTCATGTAAATATGGTGTCTCGCTGAACTAAGTGCAAATCACATACTGTAGATTGTGTTTATTTGATCTCTTATTTCCCATGGAACTTGCAAAATCATCTCTTTCTTCTTTTGGTTTTCTTAAGGTGACGAAGGTCGAGAGTTATCACTGTGGAGCACTGTGGTGATGACTTCCTAGCAAAACTTGCTGAAACCATGCGAGATTCTAAGGATTGGGATGATTTGCAGGCTACGGAAATCAGAAACTTGTGGAGTTTTGACTGATATGTTTGGCCAAGATATCCATAATGACAGTGAATACAATGTTATACAAGATACCGATATTGTAGAAGATTCTCCACAACCTAAGAAAAACCAAAATTTTCTTGAGGTGAGGATTTCTCTACTGAGATTGATGACGAAGACAATATATCTACATGCTATGTTCCTAACTAAAGTAGTACTCCGAGTGATTCTTCTATTCAACTTATGGCCAGACAATCTTTAGAATCCATGGTATGCTTCGACCATGGACATAGCCAATACATGCCAAACCACTTAAATCACTATGTCACTGTTATGTTCTCATATAATTTATTCTTTGCTTGATTATTTGCAATTTGCTTGTGATTTTGCACACAGCAAAGGACCTACATGATGTACATGTACAAAAGCATTTAGTAAATTGCTTATGGGGCCTCTCATCCAATGAAATGTCCAATAGATAGTCATAACTTTTGCCAATTACTGCCACAATCTTCAAAATCCAAAATGACATATTGAACTCTTTGGTCAATAAAGAAGTTGACTTTAGTTTTGGATGATGTACAAGTACCTATTTTCTCAAAATACTTTGAGAGTATAGCGGATCATCAAAGTGTGGAACTCAGCTATCCAGCATCTTTGATAGGAATGTTTTGCATAAATGAAGGCTTGTAATTTCTTTGTGCACATTTTTCATTTTCCATGACAATCCACGTCAGAAACTATTATGGTGCTAAAGAGGCTTATTTCTGTTGAAGGACTGTTAGAGCATTGTCACTCAAGGTTCAATCTCGTCTGTTTTAAATAAAAGGACATTGCTTTGTGATTTCGTCATCCAAACAAGGAACTCTGAGTTATAAGAAATTGCAAGGCTTGGATAATATAGAATTGGTAAATGTTGTAATATTCGGAAACAAGGCATTTCAACCAATGCAGCATCAGGCTTTTAAAGCTTCTATAGCCAAACAGGATTGCTTCATTCTCATGCCCACTGGAGGTCATAAAAGTTTTTTTTTACCAGGTTAGTGAGTGTTCATATTATTTCATTTGTGTAGTGATCATATGTAGAAGTATGTGTGGAGACGATGTTTAGAGCACAAGCCCTATGCACTTTACTCAATGGTTCCACTGATTGAATACTAGACGGATAGACCTGTATATTGAAATTTAAGCTTGAAAATGATCTTGTAATCTACTTTGTTAGCACTGTTGAGAAGTTTTTGCTCAAACTTAAGGATGAAAATTTTTTCCAAATGCAAATTAAGCAATAGGAAGTGATTCAGGTATAGAACCATGGGTTCCGATGTACAGGATCAAACTAAGTTGGAAAAGAACGATATACAGGACATTCCTGTTTTGCCTTCACACATTTCTATCTATTCTGTAATTTATAGAATTTGAGGTTTGGGCTATGCTTCTGGGACCTTCTAATTACTTACTGGAAAATCTATTTTGTTTTTGCATGCAAGTGTTGTTGTCGATCATAGTTCAAGTCCAATTCAAAGGGGCTATTAAGTCAAAGAGGAATAAGTTTTCAAAATAACTTGCACCAGATACAAATTGTCGATGTCTATATTTCCTATGCACGTATGTGCTATGTCATCATCTCAACTAGGGTGATCATTTTCCATAATCGGTGCGATATTGATGTCCTTTCATGTAAGATGGATCTTGGTAGTATGGAAACTATTTGATCTACTGAATCACGAAGGAAGATATCAATCTGAATTTATTAAATTGAACTAGGGTGATCATTTTCCATAATCGGTGCGATATTGATGTCCTTTCATGTAAGATGGATCTTGGTAGTATGGAAAATATTTGATCTACTGAATCACGAAGGAAGATATTAATATGAATTTATTAAATTGAATTATCCTAAAGTGTTTTCTGTTTAGCTGAAGTAATTATAAGACGAATAGTGACAACTGGTGCTTTCGAATCAACTGAAGGTGAATTAAAGGATAATTCACCCCCCCAATCCTTTCTTCATGTGCTGTTCTGATCTTTTACCCTTTGTTTTAGCTGCTAGCAGCTCTTAAGCCAGGCATCACAATTGTTATATCTACCCTGCTCTCTCTCATCCGGGATCAAATAATTACTCTAACCCTCAAGTATGGAATACCGTCTACTCTCTTGAACTCTTGGCAAACTGCTGTCGAAGCAACGGCTGTCCTCCAAGAGCTAAGGCAAGGTTTAGCTCTCTCTCTCTCTCTCTCTCTCTCTCTCTCTCTCTCGTTGCGTTCCTATATGTCCATCCCACCATAAAATGGCTATGCTCCATATGTTGCAATGGTTGCACCTTTTTTATGTATTTAAATGAAAAGATACATGCCTAAGATGTTTGCCTTGGAAATATATTTTAGGATCTTTGTGTTCCTAGAGAAGTATATCATACCATACAATCATTATTTTGCCATACAATGTTGGGCTATAATCCATATGTTGCTATGAGGTTTCTAGTGGACTTCTAAAACTTTTTTTTTTTTTGCTGAGTGTTGTGCTTGCCAAGTCATTAATCTCCACTGCTTTGCCTGCCTTTTCAGGAAAGAAAGGATTGTAGGAAACCCATCATTTCTTGAGATATTGAAATGCTTGCGTAGAGAGGTACTAATTCTTGAACTTTTTTATACTCAACCGTCATGAATTGCAGGCACAACTAGCTTGTTTTATTTGTTGATGAGGCACATTGTGTGAGGTATGCTCTTTGGCATCCTTGTATCTAAAGTGAAGTTCGTGCTAGAGTTACTTCAAAAGGAATACATATTTATGATGTTGCCACTGCAGAATATTGTCCTTGTCCCAGATAGAGAAAAGCAAGTTAGCTTTTAAGTATGGTCACTCAAACTATCTTTTTCAAATGTTTTTGCATTATCTGTGTTTTCTAGCCTAAGTACATTGTCGATTTTAGTTTTGGATGGTGTACAAATACCTATATTTCTCACATACTTTGAGAGTATGGCAAATCATCAAAGTGTGGAACTTAGCAATCCAGTGTCATTGAAAGGAATTTTTTGCATAAACGAAGGCTTGTGATTTATATTGGGCTTGTGATTTATACTGAGTGTTGTGACCATCAAATTATTAATCTCCACTTTTGCTTTGCCTGCCCTTTTGAAAAAGATAACCCATGGTGCAAGCTGTTGTATCTAACTCCCAAAAGGATTGTGGGAAACCCATCATTTCTTGAGATATTGAAATGCTTGGATAGAAAGGTATTGTTTCTGATGCACCATAACTTTTTCTAAAAGGTTCTTTGTAAACTTTTTATTTTCGACCATCATCCATTGCCAGCACAACTAGCTGGTTTTGTTGCTGATGAGGCACATTGCATGAGGTATGCATAATCTTTGGCATGCCTTGTACATGAAGAAAGACCATCCTAGAGTTACTTCAAAAGGAATAATTATTTGTGATGTTGCCACTTCAGAACTGTTGTCCTCGTTCCTGATGAATATAAGCTAGTTAACTTTATATATGCTAACTTAAACTCTTTCGCAAGCTAAACTCTTTCTCCAAACTCTTCTGGATTTCTGTGTTTCTAGCTTAATTAAATTGTCAGTGTTACATTAGACCTTCTGAAGCCCAGAGCCCTGTGAAATTCTACTATAACAGAGTGCAGTGTTCCTTGTTTGTGAAAAGATTTAGGCTCTGTCGTTTGGGAACACTAAGTGGCACATTGTTCATTATATTGAGTAAAGAGCACACAACTTAAATAAGCTCCAATGGAAATACTTCCTAGAGTAATTGGGAACCGGCATAAGCTTGGATAAGGATCCAATCTCCTGTCTATGTTTGGCATGATGCTCAGTCTCCTGAGCTGGTTCTTGTGTCCTTATTTATTCTATTAATGCTTATACTTTATATTAACAACTTGAGAAAGTCAAAGGTTCAACCGGGTGATTAATAGTGATGTTTCTTACAAGGTCTTGACTGGATTTGCTTTGCCAGTTTGATCTCATTAAATGAACGTACTGCTAACTTGAGCTTTTCCTGTACATTTGATTGATCAATGAGTAAAGCTCATTGGTTGTCACTTTCGTGGTTGTTATTATTGTAGTCAATGGGGACATGATTCTTGTCCATATTTAGGGGACTGGGATGTCTCAAGCAGAACTTTATGTATGTCCAGTGATGGCCTTCACTGCAACTGCCACTCAGTCAGTTCAAGGGGTACTAAACTTACATATTAACCTCCTGATTATGCTCCTGATTATGTTGAAATGATCAGTTTGTTCTGATTAAATTTAACATCATTGTGGGAGATCCTAAAAGCTCTTAAAATTCCCCATGCTCTTGTTCTTGAGACAAGCTTTGACAGACCAAATCTAAAACATGAGGTCATAGCTAAGACCAAGGAGCCAAAGAAGCAGCTTGGAGAGCTGCTAAAGAACCGTTTTGCTAATTTTTGTGACATAGAAATTTGCTTTTTGAAGAGTGAATGTGTTGATGTCGCAAAATACTTGAATCAGAAGTGCTACTCTTGTATTATCATCCAAGAGTTGCTCTATAAAGATGGTGTACTATCATGCTGGATTAGTAGCTGTTCAAAAGAAATGGCATATTGGAGCAGTCCAGATCGTATGTGCTACCATTGCTTTTGGGATGTGAATAGACGAACCTGGTGTTGTAAGTCGAAATGGACTTTGCCTTTTGCCTATTTCCTATGTTTTGGAGTCAAGCTGACATGGTGGCAAATACTCGGCTATTCAACTTTTCTTCTGTTGTTTTAGTTTGATTCTTGGCTATTGATTGCAGAAACTAGTGAATTATGTATTGCTTCAAGTAAAATTCTTTCTTCCATGCATGGGACTTTCTGTGCTGTAATTAAGTTAGATTTGGTTAAAGTATTTTTCTTTACTCTAAAAGTGGCAAATGACTCTAATCTAACTTGACCTTTGGTTTGACCTTAAGCTATAATGTTTATCATATTTCAATTTACTTTTGTTGGCTCAGCACTTATCCTTTTATGCCATGATGATTAAACATGATGCTGATTGCTAAATAAGAAGACTGCTTACATTCGTAGAATTTGACGTTGAAATTTACTTCGTGGTCGATTTCGTTGTTTAGAACTTTTTTTTGGCCAAATGTTGTTTAAGCCTCTGTTTGGTGTTCTTTAACCCCTTATTTTCCTCAATTCGTCCATTTGGATTCCTCTTTGTTGTACGATTCATCATATGGCAACGTGTATACTACCGAAGCTATATAATCTAAAATGCCGTGCACCGGTGTTAAATAAACCGAGCTTTCCATAGTTCCATTTTGATTTAAGGACAGTTTTTATATTTCTAGTTCTGTACCGTCAAGGTCAGAGTTAAAATGAGGAAAATCGAAAAGCCTGAAGCAAACCATTTTTAATCCCATCAAAACTTACACAGTTATTGTTCAAATGGCTGTAATTTATAGGATCTTGATGTCAAAATGTGATAGGAACTTCAAAAACTAAGCTCGAAGCAAATCATTGGCATGAAATCGAAGCTGAAGAAAGAAAAGTACAAAAGCCCATGAACAGAACCGAATCGGTTCACTTGGTTAAACACATTCATAGTCGATTCATGGTTTTCTAACTTCAAATCAATTCAGCCAAATTCAGCCGATAAGGTCGTGACTAATGTTCTATAAGTAGTCAAACACAAAGCTATTGTCCTTTGGATTAATTTACCTAGACACTGGTTAAGGAACTGAGTAAATAAAGTGTAGAGTCGATACATTGACTTCACTTGTGACTTTTCTCGTGTAATGTTCGACCAATATTTTGAAAATTAATTTTTTTTAAGTACATTTGACAAGTATTTCAACAAGACCCGCATTATATATGCGTTAGTACTTGTAGATTTGAACTCGGCTTAAAATGCTACTTGGCCTTGTCTTAGAGCTCTCTTGAGTCAAAGTTCGAGTGAACGAGTAGCGAATCGGACTATTATGGATACCTTGCGAGTAGCTTTCAACTATTAAAATTCCACCATTATCATCTAGTATAGGCTTAAGGTGTATCTGCGAGTAACCTTAAAGAAATTGCTTCGATTGAAACTTGAATGCGTGATTGGTGACCACAATGGCATAGAAGAGTCTGGTTATTAACCAATTAGATGACCCTCCAAAGTTTTTTGTTCAATCCAAATGAATATAAATTTTGGGAAGGGCTCTTTTCCCCCTTCCAAAAATTTTGCCTACATTTATTACTAGTCTTCAATTATAGCCAATGCCAGAGGAAAAATTGCTTTAGGTACGAAAATGTACATGGCTGTGTCCTTTCTGCTTTTGGATTCATGCGTAAATAAATCTAGTTAGGGATTATACGATCAAAGTGAGTGCTAAATGCCTACATATGAATTTTCGAGCGTAATCAGATCACAGAGATGATTTTAGACTAATGAAGGCTTTTATTTTGTGTTCAAAAGTTCTTTCAAAAGAAAACTACCATTTTCGTGGAAATCTTATCATTGAAACTGTTGGCAACGATTGGCAGATTATTTGCAGACTCCATGGCATTCATTCACTTTTCCACAAAAAGATTTGTCTCCCAGTCACAAAATTGTAGCTTGAACTGGACATCTAACTGGTAATTTTGTTAACAAATCGCAGTTGATGCTTAATTTACACATCCCTGCACATGCGGTCTTGCTACAAGCGATTTGTTATTCGGCGATTGCTAAAGAATGGCAAGACGTCAAAGCTTGCGAAGGACTAAAACACCACATGAGAGAGGTCACTTTATATCAAGAATCATTTGAAGAGCGTTAACAACACAGAGCAGATGATAAACGCCTATAGCAAAGAACTTTGGAATGCCTTTCCATAATGACACTGCTCATTCCTGCCCGTATCTGCACCCGTGGTGTTTGGGGACTTTCTCCGAGTTTCATGAAATGCAGCTTGAATCTACACAAGGAGGATACGACTGACTCATTATAAATAAATGAAGATATGCAAGATTGCAGCATCATTTACCCCATGAAAGATAAGGTACAAATGGGTAAACATCATTTACACCAATCCAGTTGGACCACAAGGAACAGAGGCTTCATTAGTTGGACAATGAAAAAGAAAACAGTAGGCTTAAAAGAGGCAAGCAATTAGCAACAACACTTTCCTCGTTTGTGTTTAGGAACAGAATTGATGTTAAAAAAAATTATGCGGAAAAGTGAAGTGCCCAAACTATGTAACATAAAGATGCATTTGTTACTTGGTCATTGGCAATCAGCAAAAATCAGCAATTCAGGATGATTTGTGAGGAGGTCAATTTCAACTTTACAAATTCAATACCGCACAAATGAGAACTGAGCTTATCAAATCAGAAACCTATAGGACAACGTTCAAACAATATCATTACACAAATAAACTAATGGACATGGAGGAGCTTAGCAGTGCATACCCCCCTCTGCAGAGCCTCATTGAGTTCAGAAGTGAAATCATTAGAATGCAACTGCATCAAACAACACTGCATCAGGGTAACATATAGAAAAATCAGTAGCTACTCATTTGATAAGCAAATAAGTAGAACCTAACGAGCATACATAAAGCAGATTCAATTTGAAAAAAAAAATGGAAAACTACATTTACTATCATTCAGGTATATGCTGTTGAGACCAGATCAAGTGTTTTGGATCTTCACAAGCATCAACACTTCCTCAGCTGTTGTTGATGCTTCCTCTGCAAAATCCCTAAGGTTCATTTTTATCGGTCTCAGGGATGGAATTTGAAGTTTCTCAGCCAAGTGGGCCACACCCAAATCGGTCATGTGATAAAACAATTCCATGACAACAATAAGACCAAATGGGATGTAAACTATTTAGAAAATTCTTGAGCTCCTCTACCCAGCTTGTTTCACATAGGGGCAAAAAAATGTCCAGTTATGCAAAAGGTCATCTACGCAGCTGATTGAATTGAAGTCCCAAAGTAAGCCTCGATCATTACATACATCAACCGAACCTGTCACAGAAGCTGCACCAGTTTACCTTGCTTGATAATATTTTAAAAAACAGTTTGATTATAGGTAATGCTAAGAGGGTATACATTCATATTGACAGACTAGCCAAAACTACTAAAACTTTTTTTTATCGCCAACCAGAAACACTTGAACCTTATATTTATTTTAGCTCAGTTCATCATACTAACTCGGAATTGATGCTCTTCTTAGAAAGTTCAAGATCAAGGAAACATTAAGAAACTTGTCAGGGTATTCGTTCATCACAAAAAACCAAATGGCGTTTGTCCCAAATATGACATCTGCCATTAGTCAAATTTGACACGAGAACTCACAAAGGAACTAAAAATGGCCAGAGATTTTTTTTCAAAGAAAATGTGAATTTTGGACAGGGAAATTCTAGGTTTAGTTTACAATATTGAGTGGCAGAAGATCATCAGCCTCTAAGTAAAATTTCAAATCCCAGGTTTACCGAGGGGGAAACTGTAAATCACTAGGGAATTCTTGTTTACCTATGTTTGATATTTAGATCCTTGCCTCACAAGCCACTAATCTGTTTGCAGTTTACAAAAGTTGCCAATGGAAGGATAAATGAAAAGCATTGCTATAACATAAGCAACAACAATATATATAGGCAAATCCAGAGTTTCCAAAATCAATCCAATAGATACCCAATGTGGTGCAAATCATTCTTAAAAAGATAGAACTTCAAGAAAAATATTACACTATTCACTCAAGCTGGTCATTCAAGGATGAAGAACCTTACTATGTCTTCTATTTACCTTTGGGTCTACATTTTGATCTTGGCTGAAGCATCATGCCAGCTTCTATGACCAACTCCCCCACTCCTTCAATTATGTAAGACTAGCAATTTAGGAAAGTACATAACCTTGTCATGGAAAACCTTCCTGTCAAAAGAAGATAGTGATGAAAAGTAGGTCATGAATCACAGAAGAAAAACGATTGTTCACTGCTTATTTACCTCTGTTGAGGAAACTTCAATCCATGAGTCAAAAGACAGCTCTTGTTCATAATTTCTAAAGAGGCAAGTTCCAGATCATTTCAGTATTGCTTCCAATGAGTCACAACCAGAAATATCCAAATCAATTAAATCCAACTTTCCAAGTCACCGAAGCTGAGTAAGTTTCTTGTAGTCTCGAACTCTTAGAGATCGTAACTTCTCACATGTCGTCAAATTTGGCAAAGTCTCAATTGATTTGCATCCTATAAAATCCAACTCTTCTAAGAATTTCACACTATTAAGACCTTGAATTTCAACTATATTATTGCACTCGACAACCACTAATTTCTTTTATTCTGAATAGAGAAGCCTTTTAATGGAATTGCAGTCATATATAAATATGACCTCCAAGAATGCCAAATTATCATGCCCCTGAATTTCAAGTAGGCTATCGCAATGCTCAGCATATAATCATTTCAGACAAATCAATCGTGAAAGGTCCAATCTTTCAATGGAACTGCACTTTTCTATGGAAAATCTCAAGGGAAGGCAAGTCACCAATTTCACTTTTCAGACGACAGCACAACGAGATAGGTAGAGTCTGCAGATTTTTCAGCCTTCCAATCGCATTGGGAAGCTTTTCGATCGCAGAAAAACTCAAATGAAGATGTTGCAAATTCTGTAAATCCCCAATTGAGCTAGGGATTTCTCTTAGAGACTCACAACCATAAGCGCTCGATTTCTTCAACTTCCTTAGAGAACCAATAGACGTGTTTGATTCCTACACAACAAGAGATCTCTAGGACCGGGGACTTGTTTACGTTAATGTTTATATTAACGCCATTGCGGTACCATTAACTTGGAAGGTTATTTATCTAAATGACCACATAATCTTGATTACCAATTATAATCTTTATAAAACCGCTAAACGTCCATGCAAATGTTTTTTGTAAGTTTGTTTTCTTTAATGTCTAGATTAATCTTAACATAATTTAGAAAATGAATTAACATTCAAATTAATGAAAAATTGTGCATAAGTAAACATCCAAGAAATTAAAATGACTTAAAAATAAATGTGGAAAAGGAAAAACCGATACAAGTTGGGCAAATAATATTACATAGCCTTGTTATCACGTCTCAGGACAGGACCCTCATGAGCGTAATGAGAATTCAAATATGCATGAAATTACTCTGAATAATTTTAATTTACGCAAAATGAATTATTTACAAAAATGGCTATAAAGTACCAAAATAGCATTAAATTAGGAAAATGACCATTTCAAATTATGAAAATTTCATAAATGTCATTTCTATCATAATTTGGTACCATCCATCATTTTTATAATTTTTTTAAAATTTTCATTTTTTTTGGAATTTTTTTATTATTTTGGAATTTTTTAAATATTTAATATTTAATATTATATTCGGGAAAAGGGGTCTCGACTGGGTAAACCCAGTCCGGCCCGTTGACCCGACGACGACCTAGACCCGATCCAATTCGATTAAAAAAAGAAAAGCCTTTTAAAAAAATTAATTTTTTTTTTTTTATGATTTTCGTAATTTCTTTTGTTCTCCACCATTTTGTCTTTTCCACTGCACCTTTTCTCTGCAGTTCCCCTTCCGGAAGCAAACTTTCGCTTTCTTTTTCAATATTTTGTTTTCCTTTTTACTTTTTCTGTACTTTTCTTTTTCTTTTGCTTTTTCTTTTTGTTTCTTATTTGTCTTTTTCACTATGGTCTTCTTCCCCACGTATTTTTCTTCTCCGTGCGTCTTCTTCTCCCCGACATCTCCTTGCACGTGCTCCCCCAAAACTTCACCCAGACAGCAACACCGGCATAGCAACCAGCGACCCTTCCACCGCCGAACCACCACTGTCTACCGGTTGTCCACTCCAAACGGCGACGACCACCGTCGGCCACGAACACCGGCAGCCAAACCATTTTCGGACACAAAAATCCCCCTCGGCTTAAGGATACACAATTGCTCCACGAAAATCGCATGAAATCGCAATGGAAACATAAAAGACTGGCACGGTCCGACGTATATAAGAGCAAGCACGAACCAAACCGAGTTTCAACCCAAGTTGCTTCTCGGTTCTCTCTGGGACATTTTGTTAAACACATGAGGTGTGCTACTATAACAAGGTGTTTTTGGCTCAACCGAAGCTCGAACCATAATTCGGCGCACGACGAACAAGACATCGGACACAAAAGGCAAGGCGATGCAGACCGGAGCTCGCGCGAACCGAACGGCCACGAGCTCCGGCCTGGTGTACCCGAGAGAGAGAGCACTCACAAAGGCCCAGGGGACTTACCTGGTTCGGGTGGGGAGCTGTGGCGAACGGCGGCTCTCGGGCGGACGACTGACGATGGCGAAGCTTTCCTTCGAGCTCTCTCTCTCCCTTCGTCTCGTCCTCTACTCTCTCGAGCTCTCTCCAACTTCTGCTAGCTCTCCATCCTCGGTCTCTCTCTAGATTATCTCTCGACCAAGGCAAAAACCGAGCCTCCCTCACTCCCTCGAGCTCACACTCTCTCGAGCTCGCTTTCCTCTTAGGCCCGCTCCTTCTCTCTTGGTTCTGCTGGCTTTCTTTCTGTTCCCCCCAGTCCCTCGGTCTCTCCTAAGCTCTCCCTTTTTTTCACTCATCTTCTCCCTCTTTTGAGGGCCACCGGCCAGCGCGCATGGCTTCTACCATCGCCAGCTTGCTGGCTGGCCTAGCCCCGACCCGCAGATCATGCTGCCATCCTGCTCACGATCCTCTGCCCCTCTGGTTTGTACGTTTCTTTTCTGTCGAAGCCAGACCGGCATGAGGGCGTGAGGAAGAGAGGAAAGAGAGAGAGGCCGAGCTTGGGGAGAAAGTGAGGTTGGACTTGGCCCAGGTGAAAAAATGATCCAGAGGAGAGTAGAACAGAAAAGGACCGGGCCTAGCCCGGTTCGCTCTTTTTTTTTTTTTTTCGAAGTTTTTTTTGTAAAATTTTTTTTGATAAATTTTAAAACTAATGACACAAATGCTCCTAATGTCTATATGAGAATTTTTTTTAATGGGTTAGAAATTAATCCCTAATTTTTCAATGCAATTAATAAACACTTAAACGAATTGTCAAAATTTAGATGTCAACATATCTTTTTGTAATTTTTCTTATGGAAGATGTAATTTTTGTTTAAAGGGTTTGGCATCTGTGCTTTGTAATATTTCATAAAAGCAGTATTTTATTCGGTTAATGGTAAATTTCTTTTTCTATGTTTAATGAAATATATGAATTTAGTAACTTTCTTTACATTTGTAATGTTTTGAGACTTATATGTTGGTAATTTTCCTTACTCACCTTAATTTTTTTTCAATCAAATGAAAGTTTGATCACCTTTGCATTTGTAACTTTTCTTTAACGTCTACGAATTCAAATTATGTTCCGAAACAGATTTGATGGACCAGTTTTTTCCTTCTCTTATCTAGTGGTCCACGTTGAATGTGGGACCTGTCTCATAAAATGAGAGCTTTGACTTATGAAATTTCCGTTGCGATCATGATGTTTTGGCCATAGCAAAATAGTATTTTCTTTTTCACCAAACAGTAAAGTAGCCTTGAAAACCTATTTTTTCAAATTATTTGAAGTTCTTTCTTTCGAAATATATATAAAGGTAAAAGGTAAAAATGTAAATTTAAGATAAGTATTACTTTATTAATCTTTCCTTTTGCTTATACACAGCAACAAATAAAAAGAACATTTGAGATAACTTTTGATAGTCTTATGCATGCAAAGAAGCCTTTACCCATATTTCTATTCTATCTACCAAGCTCGAGAATGATTCAAAGCCCAAGAAAAGATTAATGTAAAAAGAGCCATAGCTCTTTTGAGTGGGGCAAAAAATAGAATTTTAACAAACTTTAGGCGCGAAAACTGAATTGGCTCCATTCTCTCCCATTCTCCAGCAGTCCTGCCATAGCTGGCAAGGTTTATCAAACAAGAGCAATTCGGGCACGCACATGCTCTCGAAAAGATTGAAATTCCATTCCTGACTTGTGCATCATTGATCGATTGATCGCTCGAATCGCTCCGAACATGTTGAGATTCCATGGAGGATTGGGGCTTGGAGGAGGTGGAGAAAGCTTGGTTGTTGAGCTTGGCTCTTGAGTTCGGCTTCGACGAGCAGTCCGTCGGCAAGTGCTTGGACCACCTCGTTTCCCTCTACGGTAGCTTGAATCACCATTACTTCGTCGCCCGTTCTTTTCATGCTGATTAGCGCCGCATGGGTTATGTAGGTATTTCGTTGTCCACCTGGACGATGATGGTTGGGGAATAATCTGGTTTAGGTTCAAATAGATTGGAGCTTGGTTTAGCAAAGTAGTCTTGCTGACGAGCGAAATGTCTGGTACAGTTCCAATTTGATGTGTTCAGATTGTTTCGGATGGTGGTTTTTCTTTGGTTATTAGCCGAATTGTGTGGTATCTAGTGTGCTTAGGAAATGTCGTAGTTGCTTGTGTTGTGGGGAGAATTTGTGAATTGATTGTTGTGCAGTCCTAAAGAAGGAGATTTATCGCGGTTAGGTTTTCATTCTGACGGTGGCTGTGGAATAGTCTACCTATCGGATTTGAATGGACCAGAGGAGCTAGTTAAATCTAGTTCATTGAGCGTTAATCCCATCCCCATTTCTCTATGGGTTTTGCGGAGTAGTCTTCTTGACTAGCAAAAAGTCGACTTATTTCTGAACTAACCACAAATTTGCATATGGGGTCTTGCCTACAATTAAGTATGGCGTCTTAATGAACTAACTGCAAATTACATGTTGTAGACTGTATTTATTTGATACATATATATATATATATATATATATATTGTCATGGAACTTGCAAAATCATCTCTCTCTTCATTTGGTTTTCTTAAGGCGATGGAGGTCAACATTTTATCACTGTGGAGCACTATGGCGATGATTTTCTAGTAGAATTGCCGAAACTATGCAAGATACTAAGGATTGGGATGATTTGCAAGCTGCAGAATAAGAAGCTTGCAGAGTTTTGACTGATATGTTTGGCGAAGATGTCCCTAATGACGTAAAATGCAATGTTGTGCACGATGTTAATATTATAGAGGATCCTCCACAACCTGAGAAAAATCAAACATTTCTTGAGGTGGATTCCTCAAAGAAAAATCAAACATTTCTTGAGGTGGATTCCTCTACTGAAAGTGAAGACGAAGATGATATATTTGGCAGTACTCTGAGCAATTTGTCCTCTCAACTTCTCGCCAGACGATCTTTGAATTCCATGGTATGCTTCTGAAAACTGTGAAGTTGTCTCACTCCTTTCTGCGCCAACTAGTTGGAAGGGATTAAGAAAAAGAAAGAAAATCAGGGTGGCTTGGCATGTTTTTTCCCATGCCCAAAACTAATTTGGTTGATAGTTGTTAAGTTTGTGGCTTAAGTTTTTTATTCATGGACCTAGATTTGGCTTGGGCTTGGCTCGTGTAATTGCTTGGACCGATGCGTGGCTTGAAGAATGTCTCAGTATTTTGTACAGTGTTGCCCGTTTGGTGAAGAACCTATGGGCACCTGAAGAAGACACAGTAGTTGCTGGGCAAATCCCATGAGTCTGGCCACGATGGTCCAGTTGTTTAGGAGGTTGATAGAAAGTTGGCAGATCTTGGCATGACCTTTTATTCTTTTAACAATGATTCTGCAACCCGTATTTTTATACATTTTTGTTGCTAAGGTATATTGGGGTCAACAAGGAAAATGTGAAGAATTGAGAACAGATTGTCTTGATTTTTGATCGGGAGATTAGAGTGTCCTTCTCAGAAAACTGTTGGGAAACGCTTTCCACTCATCTTGTGACAGCCCGATTTTTCAATTTTAATTTCAATAAATTTATACGGGCATTTTGTTGGCACGCATATAGCCCCTTTCCTTGAGTCGGCCACTTATGTGAAAACTAGTCTATCCGGAGAAGCCGTTAAGAAATTCTAATACATAAGACTCGAGAATTTGATTAAGAAGCGACCTTTCGACCGAGATAATCTGCAAGGGTCATTACGGCACAAATAAAAATCGATTAGAGATCGGAAATAGGTGGGCTCGACAGAGACGTGTGATCAGGTGTGGGTGATTCCACTGGATCACACAATTCTTACCGACCGACACTGGGCCGACTTTTCTAACGATTGGGTACCTTGTGCCCGTATTTGAAACCTTGAGATTCCCCCGACAACCGAAAGTTGTGGCTTGAAATGATCAACCGCAAGTCAAATGCACAAAAATTTGTAAACACTGCTCGGTAGATTAGAATGCGCTAGTATTGTGCCAAAGTGAAATTAACCGTGAAATTGAGATCGAATTCTAAAATTGGAAGTCATGGTATGTCACAAATCTTATTAGGAACATTGGATTAATTTATGAACTTTAATTTGGACTCAATTGGAGGAGAATTGATGGAAATTGAAGTAAGTGGATGTGCAAGAACTTGGACCTCAGCGGAAAATGAAATTGAACCTATTGGACTAAAGTTGTGGAAGGTTTGGAGTTAGTGGATAATGACATCACATGTGATGTCATGAATGAGGCAAGATGGGCTAGGGTTGTGACAAGTGGAAGGTGGGGATGAAGCCTTGGAAATGTGGGATGTCACTTCCCCCTTGTCCCCATCATCTTCTTGCTTTTGAACTTGGAAGAGAGAGAGAGAGAGAGAGAGAGAGAGAGAGGAGTTGCTATGCGAACTGCCCCCCTTCGTCCACCCTTCGCCGTTCGACCGTCGTCGCCGCTTGCCATTCACCGCCGGAGCTCGCCGTTGTCGCTCGCCCGCGCGCGACGGCACGCCCTCCCGTAGTGAGCTGCCTCGCCTCCGTCCGCCGAGCTTCCCGCGCCGTCGCCTCTCCTAGCCAGCCGCTGTTCGTCGTCGCCGAAGCCCCTGTCGCCGCCATCCATCGCCGTAAGCTGCCGTCCCGAGCCTTAGCTACCTCCGCCGGTCTTCCTCTGCCGTTCCGCCCCCCTCCGAGTTCGGTTAGTTGCTGGAAAATCCAGCAAGATCCAGCCCTTCCGAGCTCATTTTGGCCTCCTATTAGTCCTCATTTGGTGTTGATCTGTGTAGGTTTGTCGTCGACGTCGTCGTGCTCTTCGCCGGAGACTCGTCGAAAAGTGATTCCGGTGAGTTTAACTCACTAAACCCCGATTAGCAGGTTAATCATGCCTTACGTGTGTTTAGTTTAGGTTGATTGGAATTAGATTGTTAGATTAGTTCATTTAAATATGGATTAGATTAAGTGGTTTAATTAAAGTAAAGCATGTTTAGTTTAAGGGTTAAGTAGGTTTATTTAAAATAAGCCTTGATGTGACTTAAAAGAATTTATTTATGATTTAAATAAATGGTTCGAAATTGTTGCATTATTTAATAATAAATTATATTCCAAAATCATTAAAATATTATTTATTAAAAAAAAACTCGAAAAATTATTTTTGGCCCTAATTGCTCAGAATTTCGTGCCAATCGTTGCTATATATTTAGAATTTGGAATTGATGAATGGTTAATGCAAATTGAGCGTTGATTGAGGAAAATATGGATTTTAATTAGAAAACCTCAAATGTCGGGTTTGATATCGAAATTGGGTTCTTAAAGATTAATGTTGTAATTGTAATATGTGAATGACGTGTGAAGTGCTTTAAATTGATTATGAGTTGTGGTATGATAATTGTGATGAATTGTTTTGAACTACTAAGTTGGAATTGCCCCTATATGGAATGCCCACGCGGTGGATGCGGGTCGCAATTGATTATAGGCCCATGCTCCTTCGGGAACGCCATCGATGTACTGACAAAACCGCGCTCCAAGGGGGGAGGCGATGCCTGGCTTTATGTCAGTAGATAGCCGAACTGCGAGTGGGCTATGCCCTTGTGTGACGCTAATGAATGATGATTTGAAATGCTTGCTGTGAATTTGAAATTAAATGAATTGGATTGTGTTCCGATGGTTCACGTGCTTATTACAACTTGTACTTGAGTGCTATGAATTGTACTAATCTGCAGGAAGGCAAGAAAGCGAGGTAAGTCTTCTGTACTGCATGGCTAGACCACTATGGGGCGTATTTTCTTTCTAATAGGGGTTTAGGAGGGGTGAACTTGCTGAGACAAAGTCTCATCCCGGTTTGGGGAAAATATTACAGGACCGTAGATGGCGGGACCCCTAGAGAAGAATGACATCCCAATGCAAATCATCGAGCAGGTGCACAACTTCCCTGATCCTGGGAGCCATTGGGTCTACGAGTTGATCATGACTACCGTATGGATCCAATAGACCGAAAATATTAGGGTACCCCATAGGTATAGGGCTTGGTTCCGTTTTGGGGCCAATGGCTTTAGGATTGGTCCGCTTGACAGTTTTGATATCCCACTGGCCGTGATGGATGCTATCCTGGGTGAGGGTGTAGCTGACCTGCCTGATGGAAGGGTGGATAACCCATCGTCTCCGGACCCGGTGTTGTCAGATGTGGAGGATGTGGGATCGACGAACGAGTCCAATTAGTAGTTATAAGACTGTTCCTCTTTTTGGTGGATTGATCCATGTTATGTAGGCTAACCCCCCTTTTTTTATATGCACATAAACTCTGACCCATTTTTGGTGCATATAGTCTCCGGATCCTGTTGGTGTATGTAAACTCTGGATTGATAATGATGTATGAAAGTATGATGTTTCATTTTGAATTGATTTTCCTGTTGTCCTATCCCATATGTTTTTGTAAGGTGCTTCTTAGTATGTTCCGCTTGCGCATTAATAATTAATTTGGGGTCGGCGACACTACCTGGGAATGTCGCATTTTCATGACTATGGAGGGATGTTGGCGTGCTCGACGTTCGGGGCATGACACATCTCATTTGTTTTTGACCGACTCTTGCAATTGGGGTTTTGGTTGGTGAGAAATTGATTTATTTCTTATTATAATTCTCTCTTGGTCATTGATAAATAACTCTTGCCGTTCATGTAGATGAAACTGCCCAACCCCTTAAATTAGTGTGTCACTATTCTTTGCTCTTAAAATTATGTCTTTCCTTGATCATTTCCAGTTTGCTTGCAATTCCGCTCACAGCAAAAAACCTTACGCAGGGCACTTGTACAAGAGCATTTAGCAAATTGCTTATGAGGGCTCTCATCTGATCGAATGTACAATTGTCGCGAGCTATTTTTTTATTGGGTTCACCACCTAAAACTAGGTTAATGGACTACTAAGCTTTTAGACTTAGCTCAGGCTCTCCCAAGCTCATACCAATTCGCGACTTAAGATTCAAACATTTAACATGCAAGATGTTATTAATTAGGAGTCGCCACTAATCGGTTTATGGTAGGTCGATTAGACACCTAAGTAAAATAAAGGGAGATTTATTTTACTCCTACGAACCAGAGATTAAGGGTACGGGGACTTGGTTACACTAGAATTTTCTAATGCCCTTTCGGTACCATTTCTTCTTAATTTTTTCAAAATGTTTTTGCAAGCAACTGATTTATTTTAACCTAAGTTACTATCATGCAAATGTGGTGACCACACGGGTGCTCATCCATTATTTAAAATATTCAAGTAAATAAATTGCATCACATAAAGCAAGCTGTCATTTTTTTTTTGGATTTTCTTAAAAATTAGAATTCTTTTATAAAATGCATTTTGATACTAAATGACTTAATCTTATTAATGTGGAAATTCTAATTAAATGGGTCTATTATGCGAACTAGTTATTATGCACCTTATGACCTAACTTTACTAATAAATTCTAATTAAATGATCATATTATGCAACTAATTAACATGCACCTAAATTTTTGTATTTTTTTGTATTTTTTTTATTGAAATTCAAAACTAATAAAAACCCTACTCAAGCTATCTAAAGTAATTTTCTAATCCATTTTTAGGATTAATTTGACTTAAACCCTATTCCGTCTTAGAAAACTTTTTTTTTTTAAATGAGAATATGAAAATGTGCCAATTATATCTAAGACTCTAAAAAAGGCTATTTAAGTCTAATCCTAACTTATTTCTTTTAAAATATCTAAAAATGTAGTCCTAAAAAATATTATCTAAAAATGCAATCCTAGAAATATAATCCTAAAAATTTGATTAATTAAACTACGTGTCTATTATATTAAACCCTAATGTCCTATATGCTTATGCAATTTTTAAATATTTTGATTTTTTTTAGTTTCTTTTTAGTTTTTTTTAGGTTGAATAATTATTAAATTAGGGTTAAATCTAAACAATTAATATAGCCACTAAATAAAGGATCAAAATAATTGAAAAAATAACCTGTCGTCTCACAAAAGTTAAATTAACAATTATTTTAACCCTAATCATCACAACAACTCAAAATAATTAAATAATCTAGTCCGAAGTCTTACGGACCAAATTAAATAATTATTATGATTTAACAATTAAAATTTCACCAAGAAGCCCAAAATTAATGTAATTAAAAGAATGATCCGATGTCTCTCGGATCAAACTAATTATTACAAAAATCTTGGATAAAACCTTAAGGATAATGTCTAAACAATACAAATAATTAACATACAATACTACAATTCAAATAATGAGACTTAAAAATAAGCCAACGTATCATGAAATAAGTATAAAAAATAAAAAAAATAAACTACCTAAGGCCCTGCAACAGAAACAGGGGAGGCAACAGGTAGGTCGAGAGCACGGCAGCAGGCTCGGATCAGGAGCGGCGGTAGCAGGAGCTCGAGGCGGTGGCGTCGGGTGTCGCCCGGGAGGGCAAGACGTCGGGGAAGTGAGATCGATGCTCCGGTGCTGTAGATCGGGCACGGCAGCAGCAATCGTCGGAGGAACAAGGAACTGCTGGCGTCTCTGGTGGCCCAGAGCAGCACGAGCATGCGGACGAGGCAGGGGTGCGGCTTCACCGGGCGTCGGGTCAAGGGCGAACCTGCAGAAACAGAAGCTTCGTCACGGCTGGGAGGTGAATCGGCGGACAGGGCAAGGAGAGCTGCGACGTCGCTGGTCGGCACCGCGGTGGTTTTGTCGGACTGGTGGAACGGCTCCTCAGTAGGTAGCACGGCGAAGAAACTCCGGCGCGGGCTGTGCGGGGCGAAGTGGACGGCGGTGGTCGTCGGGACTCGCGAGCAGAGACCGGTGGCTACGTCGGCGGGGGGAAGGCGCCGCGAGGGGGTTTCACTGGCGACGAGCTGAGATAGTTGGCGTCGGTAGCAGGGAGCAGTAACGGAAGCTTCACGGGCGACGGTGACTGGCGCAAGGTGTGCTGGTGGAGATCTCGGACCGGCGGCGATGTGGGGCTTCAGGGCGGCGGTGGTCGCGATTGTGGAAGCAACGGCGGCGTGGGGCTTCGCGTAGGAGGAATCCACGAGGAAGATGAACAGTGTGTCCTATTTTCTTCTTCTTTTTTGTTTACTTTTTCTCTCCTGACACTCTCTCTCTCACCTGTCTCTCTCACTTTCTGCAGAAGCCAAAAGCTTCTGACTTTTCTTCTTTTTCTTTACCTTTCCCACAAACCGAAGCCTTCTTCTCTGTTTTCTCTCTTCTCCTTTGACTTTTCTTCTTTTTTTGTGTTTCTCCTCCACGGATGGCTTCCCTCTCCTCTTTCACTTTTCGCTTTTTTTTCCTTTTTTCACGAAGAGAAGCCGAACCGAAGACTTGCCCTCTTTTATAGAGGAATGACTCAAAATCGTTGAAGATTTCCCGATATCTACTTATCTTCTCAACAAAAAATGGCTCCAAAAATCAAACGGTTAATTTTTTTTAAATTTTGAAATGAGAATATATTTTCAACAACAAAGATTTTCAAAAAAAAAAATGAATTTTATTTAATTTATTATTATTTTTAAAATATTAGGTGTCAACAGCTGCCCCTCTTTGAAGGGAAGCTCGTAGAGGTTTCCTTCAAAGATAAATGACACCTAAATTTAAACCATGCAAAATGAATATGCAAATGCTAATTGTAATGACCATTTTTTTTTTATAAAAGAAATGGACTTAAATAAATGCAATGTCATGCAATAAAGAATGCCATGTAAATGCAATGATTTGGTCAAGAACATATATTTCAATGTGCCTATGCTCAATGATATGCAAATGCAAAATGAATGCAAAATGAATATGGAATGTATATGCAAATGTTAATAACCTCTTTTTCAAATAAATTTAATTCTTTTTGAAATGCAAGGTCATGCAATAATGCAATGTAAATGCAATGATTTTGTTGAGAGCATATATTCTATGTCTCCATGCTTAATGAAATGCAAAATGCAAAGAAGAACACGTACCTGTCATACTTATCTGGATATTCAGAAAAGTATTATTAGGTGTGAAATGATTCCTATGAGACCTAACAAACATCTGGAAATCTCTTCAGATAATTGAAAGGCTCAAAGTCTGGAACTCTCATTAGATCCCAAGCACCCGGAATAACCCACCTTCAAGAAGGATAGAGTAGTTCTAGGCAGTCAATGTTACATGTCCAGGACCCATACCATTCTACGGTCGCCTAAAATAGTAACATAACTTTACAAAGAAACTGCTTTCCTAGGACCCGTACCATTCTACGGTCGCCCAGCATGACAGTGTTTGGTTGTGTCTAGGACCCGTACCATTCTACGGTCGCCTAAACGAGATTCACTTTCTAGGACCCGTACCATTCTACGGTCGCCTAAACGAGATTCACTTTCTAGGACCCGTACCATTCTACGGTCGCCTTCACGGAAAATTGATTTTTCAGGACTCGTACCCTTCTACGGTCGCCTGAATGGGGAAACTGCTTTTCCAGGACCCGTACCATTCTACGGTCGCCTGTTAGAGCAATAAATGTTGTTTAGGATCCGTACCATTCTATGGTCGCCTAAATCAAACTGAATCTGAAGAAAAATCTTTGGAGGATTTGAGACTCTCATCAAATCCCAAGCACCTGGAAATTGCATCAAGTACTTAAAAATTCTAAACATCGGAAATCACATCGACGCTCGAAAAGACAAATACTTGGAAGTCACATCAAGTGTTTAAAGGTTCAAACATCCGGAACTCAAACTAGACATTTGAAACATTTTATAAATGGGTACTTGGAATTCTCATCAAGCACCAAGATGACTGAACAAATTCAGGGTTTCAAAGACAATTTTTTTTTTTTTGGGTCTTTGAGGAAAAATTCAATGAAGGTCCATGCATGATGGCTTTATCAAGCTTCTACTGGAAAAATTATCACAATGACAATTTTCAGTTATAGTGTGAATCTCTTGAACATGCTAAATGAGACAATTTTGGTGTGAAAAAGGCTTTTTCACTCGCTCTCATTTAGGAGGGGTTATTTGTCCTGACCATTGATGCGGGAATATATCACTCAATCTTATCATCATCTTGTCGACAAGAGTTCGAATTTTCTTACAATCAATATGACCTTACCAATCTGAGAGGTCTTTGACAAGGATTGTAACGTGAGTCTGGTCAATGGCTTAGCAAAAGGATTCTTTGAGTCAAAGCAATTAAAAGAACAATTCTGTAATCATCTCCGGGTTTACAAGTCAAGACCCCTGCAAAATGAGAAAGAAATAATCTTGCTCGCACTTCTTCGAGCAATGCTCAAAACATATGAATTCCTATGTTAATTCAAGTGCCCTAATCTGAAGAGACTTTGTAAGGGACGTAACATAGGCTGGGTTTATGGGTTGAGAAATGAAAGGATCGTTAGGCTCAAAATGTGTGTAAAGGGTGAGAGTTGGTGATCATCTGGACATTACCACCAGTTTTCTTCGCCACGGATTGTCTTCTTGACAGATTTCTTTATTGGCTCAAGAGTTTATCACTAATGCCAATGATTATTCAATTGGAGATCTTTTCTCAAAATCATTTTCTTTGATGATAGGCATCGATCAGGCACACCGCTTTTATATGTCCCCTAATTCATCAGTCATTTCTCTTTTCTTTTCATGGGCATTGGCCTTGCTTTTACCAGGCACACTGCTTTTTCATGCCCCTTAGTTCTATTTTGATTTCAGTTCTTGCGCACAATGTGTGTGTCAAGTATATTTTAAATGACACTCGAACCTTCAAAGGTCTTCATCTATTTCTTGCCTTGCCCCAGTGTGGGGGATGATCACCAACTGGGTTTAAAGAAATGAAATTGCAGGCTCAAGTGGGCTATGCAAAGGATATAAGTGTGTAGGATAGTGAAAGAAACGCTCTTCGTCATCCTAAGGCACTTAAATTACCACATGAATTTAATGTAATAGCATGACTTGAAGATTGATGCAAGTGAGAGCAAGAAAATTTCCATCCATTTCACTCTCCTTCAATGTCAACTTACCTCCATTTGCCCCGATGTGGGGTGGTCCTTGACAGGGGTAGTATGAAAGAAATTCTTCAAGTATTTGGGATCAAAGAGGAGTTAAACAAGGGTTCACTGGTAGAGAAATGAACTGCCCCTCGTCATTTTAGTTGTCGTACTTCTTGCAAGAAAACCCTTCACCTTGAAACACAAAACGTTTCCATACTCACCTCACAATGTATAGACAGGGGACTGTGTATGGGATTTAGGCTTGGCTTTCACACCTCATTTAGCATCATTTAACATGTTCAAGTAATTCAACATCCTTCACTGATTATCCATTTTGATAAATTTCAAGTGGAATTGGTGAATTGCACATCATGTGAAAATATTCTGAAATGATAAAAAGGCCATGCTCTATTCTAGCACATCAAATCATAAAATCAAAGCTGTTAAGTGTCTATGTCTTGCCCCTTTTTGCAAGGGAGCTCATAGAGGTTCCTTAAATATGCGCAGGGCTACACCTGAAACATAAAGCAAATAATTAAATGAAACAAACAAGGTAAATTAGATGCATGCTGGAAAATTATTTTATTTTGAAAATTTTTTCAAGGGAACATGAAGAAGCCCAGCCTTCAGAATTAGCTCCTTGGTAGGATTTCATCACAGGGCTAGTTTGGTATACTTCAACATGCCCTTAAAACATGAAAAATCTCCATGCGTTTTATTGGATGAAAAGCAAATTACATTACTGAAATGAGGGAAATCCTAGAATTGAAAATGCAAATACGGAAAGCAATAAAGACTCCTGCGCAGAGGAGTGTCCTACTCTCGAGCTTCATCGATGAACAATTCAGTCATTCCTTCAAGTGTGTCATCTGAGCTCTCAATCTTTGGAGGTGCGGGATCATCTATGCCACCCCATCTATCTGAGATGATATCCCGTGGGTTGAAGTAGGAGCTGGAAGGAGCTGAATACTTTACATAGTAATCGAATTTGCCACTTGGTTGCCCCAGGGTGTCCATCACTTCTGCTTCCTTATGCATCATCTGAAACATGGTGGGCTCAGCATCAAAAATAGCATTCACAGCTTCTGGGTGGTCAATGAGTGGGTTATTCTGGATGTTCGGCTGTGCATTGCGGAATGAGACCACCTTGGCATCCAAAAGATTTTGGATTTTGTGTTGCAGCGTATGGCAATCGTCAACAGAATGCCCCACCTCTCCCATATGATAAGCACATGTCTTGGACGGATCATAGTTGGGGAAACGTTCGAGATTAGATCGCTTAGGCTCCTTAGAGAGTAATCCTTTCTTTTGAAGGGTTGGCAAGATCTTTGACAATGGCTTAGGAAGAGGCTTAAATTGACGTCTAGAAGAGTTCTTCTGTTAGCCAAAGAATGGTCGTGCTCCTCCCTGATGGGTGTTCGGGGTAGGGCGAGGTGGTTGCACATAAGTTGCATTAACCTCTGCTACAAGTTCCTTATCCTTCTTGGTTGAGACTCTCCCATATGAGCTGGTTTGATCAGACGCCCATCCATCACGCAATGCTACTTCAATTCGCTCGCCAACAGGGATTAGCTGATTAAATGACTCGGCAGTCGATCCCAACATTCGATTTTGATACTCAGGCGGGAGTGTCTTCATGAACAAATCCATCAGCTCCTTTTCTGTTGGCTCCGGAGTAATTTGAGCAGCTACAGTCCTCCATCTCGTGACGTATGCCTTGAAAGATTTCGTCCTCTTCTTCTCAGTGCGAAGTAAATCTTCTCGAGATGGAGTGACATCAATATTATACTTATATTGTTTGAAGAAGGCATCCGTCAAATCCTCCCAAGTCTCCAGCAGATTAATCTTCTTCATGATGTACCATTGCAGCGCCGGTCCTGTCAGGCTTGCTTGAAATTGTTGAATCATCAAGGGGATGTTATCAATATATTGGGTCATCTTGACCACATAAGTCTGCAGATGGATTTTCGGGCAAGTGGTACCATCATACTTTTCAAAATCTGGCATTTTGAACTTCTTTGGCATCTTGATTTTTGCATAATGGGATAGATCAGTTGGGTCTTAGCTAAATGAACCCTGCAGCTGCTTAAGTTTCTCCTCGATTTTCGCCAAGCGTTTTTCTTGCTCAGTCTTCGGTACAGCCGGCTGTATCACTTGTATCTCCTCATCAACAACAATTTGAGGCGTGTTAGTAATTTTCTCCTTGGAGACATCCTTAGAGCTTGATAGGCCACTTGTGGATATATTCTTGCATTTATCTCTCGGATCAGCCATGGGAACATGTTGTGGTAACACCACTTCATCTTGCGGAGCTGGTGGAGCAGTGTTTGCTTGGAGAGAATCGATTTGCTTAGAAAGCTGCTCAAGAACATTCAAGACTTGCTTCATTTCCATTTCGAGGGTGGCGATACGAGCTTGTTCGGCAACACGCACTTGTTCGGTGTTATCAGCCATTGTTGCCCTAGAATGAGTACGGATTGGTGATCTTGGATGAGCCGTGTTGTTACCTAAGAAAAAAATACAATGAGTATTATAATAAATGAGATTGGTCCATGACAATGATCTAATCGCTTGATTTTATTCAAGATTTATTTTAAACATTGAACCAAACTTCCTAACATTAAACTAAGAATTGAAATTCAAGTCCCTAAACATCAAACTAAAAACTAAAAACACGAACTGAAATAAAAGTCCCTAGACATTGAACTAAGAAAACAAAATATCTCATTTTATATGCTTTCGGGAACCCAACGCCTTGCGAAATTTGTTATTTTCGGCTTCGAGCATTTCCACTTTCCGCTTAAGATGCTCAATTTGTGCTCGTTGGGTGGGCTTCTCGGTCACATTAGGGACTACTGGATGCAAGGCAGCAGGAATCCGGTGTTGTTGGATGTAGAACGCCGATGCATGATGAATCTCCTCCTCACCCTTCAGTCTCATGGGCACCAAAATCTTCTCTGGATAACATTCACTCCATGTAGTAATGATCTCCTGGATCTCATTGAAATAGTCATAATCTTTTCGAATGAAACGAACTTGGAACAAATCTGTCCTGAGAGGTGGAGGAATTTCTTGAAGAGCTTTGTACTGACGGGCCACTCTATGTGGATAATAGGAAGTAGCACCGGAAAGGCCCAGTAGCGGGATTGGTCCATCATTTTTGTGCGAAAAGCGAGCTTCCTCAATGTGGAGCCATTTAGTATGCCATAAGAATGCCTTAGGATTAGGGTTTTTCAAAAAATTAATCCAACGGGCATATTGTTTATGTGGGGAAAAACGTTCTAGAACCGCAAATTTTTGTATGGGATGTCGAGAATCGTCTATCCTGAATTGTTTTATAAGATGCCCAAACCCTCTTATGTGGGAGAAAAACCATATTTGCAAAAGTTCAGGGAGGGCACGCATTGTCTTTTCCTCATTTTGTTTGAAACGGGTTAATGACAAAAATGTTTCAGCTAAAATCATATTCACATAATTTACCCCGTCACAAACCCGATTAACCACCCATGAAATTGCAGGATTAATGGCATTTTTTGATAAAAAAAACGATTAGCCCAAAAAATGCTAACATGAAAATCCTGGCTTTTGAAATCATTGGTTGGTTTGCAAAACATTTTTCTAAGAATGAAAATGGACATGCAAAACAGTTAGCTTTGATAACTTTCCTTACTCTTTCGGCTTCGATTTTTAAAAATTGAGATAATTCAGAGATAGAATCTATACCGATAGGCGGCCTAACAAGTTCCTTGTCCAGGGGCATTCCAATGGCAATACTATATTCTTCGAGCGTTGGAGTCAATTCGAACTCACCAAACACAAAGGTGGAAGTCTGTGGACACCAGAAGTGAGGCAACGCCTGTATAACACCAGAATGGATGTTGATCTCTAACAACGGGAGAAGTCGGGCGATCCTGGCTTTCACATATCTCTGACCATCTTGATCTAATTGATCCAATCACCTCTTGAGCTCTTTTTTGGGAGTGGAAATGAATTGTACGTCGGTTTTCCCCATTGCATATAAAATAAGACTGACGACGAAACCTAATTGTCATGGACCGATAAAATTACAATGAAGTAAATAAATTGCAAATAATTTAAACAACTTACTTTCACTGGAAATAGATGACAATCACACACACATGAAAAGTGAGGCTCGATTTATGTCTAAATGGCTTAACAAAGTGGAGCTAAGAGGATGATCTGACCGTTGCAGTCTCGCATTAACGTGTCAGGTCCCCCTAACTCCAGCTCAGTCGAATGGAATGTCTAATATCACGCAGTCTCGCAGATATTGACAAACACATTCGACACCATGAAGAACTTTCGGGGAAGAGAAGGTCAACCTCTATATGGCAGTCTCGCTGTAGAGGAAGTATCATTCTCAACACCATCTTAAGAATCCTATCGCAGCTCAGGTCCGGCAGCAGGTTGTGTGTGCAATAGTGTAGTGCTAAAAACAATAAAATATGCACAACAGTTTAAATACAAACAACACTTCTATAATTTTAATTCAAACATTCATCCCTACTCCAACCTACAAGACAGGGGTTAACAAAGACTACTCCCCTTATACCTCCCATCTGCAAGAACATTTAACACCTTAGGAATTTTAGGGACGTACCTGTGATCCTTGCTGCCAAACAAAAACATTTTTTTTTTAAAAAAAGAAAAAAGAAAATTGGCCTAAGTCCACTAAGTGTTTTAACACAAGTCCCCAACGGAGTCGCCAAGCTGTCGCGACCTATTTTTTTTTTGGGTTCACCACCTAAAACTAGGTTAATGGACTACTAAGCTTTTAGACTTAGCTCATGCTCTCCCAAGCCCATACCAATTCGCGACTTAAGATTCAAACATTTAACATGCAAGATGTTATTAATTAGGAGTCACCACTAATCGGTTTATGGTAGGTCGATTAGACACCTAAGTAAAATAAAGGGAGATTTATTTTACTCCTACGAACCAGAGATTAAGGGTACGGGGACTTGGTTACACTAGAATTTTCTAATGCCCTTTCGGTACTATTTCTTCTTAATTTTTTCAAAATGTTTTTGCAAGCAGCTGATTTATTTTAACCTAAGTTACTATCATACAAATGTGTTGACCACACGGGTGCTCATCCATTATTTAAAATATTCAAATAAATAAATTGCATCACATAAAGCAAGCTGTCATTTTTTTTTTTTGGATTTTCTTAAAAATTAGAATTCTTTTATAAAATGCATTTTAATACTAAATGACTTAATCTTATTAATGTGGAAATTCTAATTAAATGGGTCTATTATGCGAACTAATTATTATGCACCTTATGACCTAACTTTACTAATAAATTCTAATTAAATGATCATATTATGCAACTAATTAACATGCACCTAAATTTTTGTATTTTTTTGTATTTTTTTTATTGAAATTCAAAACTAATAAAAACCCTACTCAAGCTATCTAAAGTAATTTTCTAATCCATTTTTAGGATTAATTTGACTTAAACCCTATTCCGTCTTAGAAAACTATTTTTTTTTTAAATGAGAATATGAAAATGTGCCAATTATATCTAAGACTCTAAAAAAGGCTATTTAAGTCTAATCCTAACTTATTTCTTTTAAAATATCTAAAAATGCGGTCCTAAAAAATATTATCTAAAAATCCAATCCTAGAAATATAATCCTAAAAATTTGATTAATTAAACTACGTGTCTATTATATTAAACCCTAATGTCCTATATGCTTATGCAATTTTTAAATATTTTGATTTTTTTAGTTTCTTTTTAGTTTTTTTTTAGGTTGAATAATTATTAAATTAGGGTTAAATCTAAACAATTAATATAGCCACTAAATAAAGGATCAAAATAATTGAAAAAATAACCTGTCGTCTCACAGGTTAAATTAACAATTATTTTAACCCTAATCATCACAACAACTCAAAATAATTAAATAATCTAGTCCGAAGTCTTACGGACCAAATTAAATAATTATTATGATTTAACAATTAAAATTTCACCAAGAAGCCCAAAATTAATGTAATTAAAAGAATGATCCGATGTCTCTCGGATCAAACTAATTATTACAAAAATCTTGGATAAAACCTTAAGGATAATGTCTAAACAATACAAATAATTAACATACAATACTACAATTCAAATAATGAGACTTAAAAATAAGCTAACGTATCATGAAATAAGTATAAAAAATAAAAAAATAAACTACCTAAGGCCCTGCAACAGAAACAGGGGAGGCAACAGGTAGGTCGAGAGCACGGCAGCAGGCTCGGATCAGGAGCGGCGGCAGCAGGAGCTCGAGGCGGTGGCGTCGGGTGTCGCCCAGGAGGGCAAGACGTCGGGGAAGTGAGATCGATGCTCCGGTGCTGTAGATCGGGCACGGCAGTAGCAATCGCCGGAGGAACAAGGAACTGCTAGCATCTCTGGTGGCCCAGAGCAGCACGAGCATGCGGACGAGGCAGGGGTGTGGCTTCACCAGGCGTCGGGTCAAGGGCAAACCTGCAGAAACAGAAGCTTCGTCGCGGCTGGGAGGTGAATCGGTGGATAGGGCAAGGAGAGCTGCGACGTCGCTGGTCGGCACCGCGGTGGTTTTGTCGGACTGGTGGAACGGCTCCTCAGTAGGTAGCACGGCGAAGAAACTCCGACGCTGGCTGTGCGGGGCGAAGTGGACGGCGGTGGTCGTCGGGACTCGCGAGCAGAGACCGGTGGCTACGTCGGCGGGGGGAAGGCGCCGCGAGGGGGTTTCACCGGCGGCGAGCTGAGATAGTTGGTGTCGGTAGCAGGGAGCAGTAACGGAAGCTTCACGGGCGACGGTGACTGGCGCAAGGCGTGCTGGTGGAGATCTCGGACCGGCGGCGATATGGGGCTTCGCAGGCGGCGGTGGTCGCGATTGTGGAAGCAACAGCGGTGTGGGGCTTCGCGGAGGAGGAATCCACGAGGAAGATGAACAGTGTGTCCTATTTTCTTCTTCTTTTTTGTTTACTTTTTCTCTCCTGACACTCTCTCTCACCTGTCTCTCTCACTTTCTGCATAAACCAAAAGCTTCTGACTTTTCTTCTTTTTCTTTACCTTTCCCGAAGCCTTCTTCTCTGTTTCTCTTCTCCTTTGACTTTTCTTCTTTTTTTGTGTTTCTCCTCCACGGATGGCTTCCCTCTCCTCTTTCACTTTTCGCTTTTTTTTTCCTTTTTTCACGAAGAGAAGCCCCCCCTGAACCGAAGACTTGCCCTCTTTTATAGAGGAATGACTCAAAATCGTTGAAGATTTCCCGATATCTACTCATCTTCTCAACAAAAAATGGCTCCAAAAATCAAACGGTTAATTTTTTAAAATTTTGAAAATGAGAATATATTTTCAACAACAAAGATTTAAAAAAAAACCGAATTTTATTTAATTTATTATTATTTTTTTAAAAAAATATTAGGTGTCAACAACAATAGACATTCCTAACTTGCCAGTTACTTCCACAATTTTTAAGATGTAAAATGACTTATATTAGAATTGTTTGGACAATGAAAGCAGTTGATTTTTGTTTTGGATGATGTAACAATAACTATGTTTCTCAAATATTTTGAGAGTACAGTACATCATCCAAGTGTGGAACTTAGCATCCATCATCTTTGATAGGAGTTTTTTGCGAAATGAAGGCTTGGGATTTCTTTGTGCGCAATTTTCATTTTCCATCACCCCATGTCGGAAACTATTTATGGTACTGAAGAGGCTTATTTGTGTTGAAGTCACTCAAGGTTCGATATCATGGATTTCAAATAAGAGACATCGCTCTCGGATTTCAACATGCAACAAGGAATTCTGAGTTATGAGGAATTGCAAGCCTTGGATGACATAATATTTGGAAACAAAGCATTTCAACCAATGCAGCATCAGGCTTGTAAAGCTTCTGTAGCCAAGCAAGATTGCTTCATTATCATTCCCACTAGAGGTGGTAAAAGTTTATGTTGCCAGTTTAGTGAATGTTAACATTATTTCATTTGTGTAATGATCATTTGTAGAAGTACGTGTGGAGACAATGTTTAGAGCACAAGCCCTCTGCACTTTGTTCAATGGTTCTGCCGACTAAACGTAAAAGGGTAGACCTGTATGTCAAAATCTAAGCTTTAACATGATCTTCTAATCTGCTTTTAGCATTGTTGAGAAGTTTGTGAACATAACGAAGAAAATGTTTTTCAAATGAAAATTTAGAGATAGGAAGTGATTCAGTTACATAACCATGGGTTCCAATGCATGGCATTGGACCAAATTAGAAAAGAAATAAATACAGTGCATTCTCATTTTGCCTTCGCACATCTCTATCTATTCTATAATTTCTGGAATTTAAAGTTTGTGCTATGCTTCTAGGACCTTCTAATCACTTACTGGAAAATTCATCTTGTTTGTGCATGTGTCAGTCATAATTTAGGTCCAATTCAAATGGGTTACTAAGTCAAATAGCAATAAGTTTTCAAAGTACTTCCCCCAAATACGGTTCTAGATTTTTATATTTCCTCGTAGATATTGGCTATGCCATTATCTGAACATTCGAGACGACAACCACGTGAGAAGGCAAAACAGACCGGATCTATTTAATTGATCGTGATTTTTCTTTGGTATCCGTAATTTTCTTAATTAATAATAATATACTGGCTGACATATTTTTCTTTTGTTACTGTGTATTCTGTGTATCTTATGATTTGAAATATTCCACCAAAAAAAAAAAATCTATCTAAGTTTATGATAATTATTTTCTCGGATAGTTAGTAAATTACTTAATAGATCATAGCTTTCCTATGGCGTACGCAGTTGTTTTCATTGTAGTAAAATATCCTTTGATAACTTTTGTTTGGAGAGGAGGGCGTAAATCCTCCGAGCCTATGGTTCACACGATATTCCATAAAAATAGTAGTCTACTTATTAATAGTAAACTTATTTTGTGTACTTTAGTAAAATATTAAATTGATTGTAACTGTCGTTACACTTTGTAGAGTTTCGCGAACTATATGTCAAATTTTTTTTTAATTGTCATAACATTTCTCAACCAAATGGTTAATGGAAATGCTAAGTTCAGATCGGGACTCACCATTGAGAGAGCTCACTACCGAAGTACTATGACAATTTGGAAAGCGAGAAATGCTCGAATCTTCCAAGGTCGGATACTTTTTTTTTTTTTTGGTCAAAAGGGAGAGTTTATTTATTTCATAAGCGGAGAACCGCGTAAGCCCACGACCGGGGCGTCGATACATAGCAGAGCCCAAAAGCCTGAGGGAGGGGAAGCCCGCCAATTCGGTGGAATGGTCTTCATGCGCTGGTGACGTGTGGCCCAATCCGCCACTGAGTTGGCTGAACGTGGGCAGTGAAGCAGGCCCACTCGCGGCAACAGCTTCAGAATTGAACGACACTCCATCAACGCCTCACGTGCGTTCCACTCTGTCTGCAGTTCGTGCTTCAAGCTGGCGACCAAGACTTTGCTGTCAGTCTCCACAACTGCTTCCCCGAGTTCTTTCTCCTTCAGAAACTTTAGGGCTTCGAGAACCCCTAGGGTTTCAACCATACAATCTTCGTGAAGCCATCTAAGAGAGTGCCGGAGGAGTCCCGGACGACGCAGGCCACTGCTCCCTCCGTCGACCCTTCCCCCAACGACCCATCGACGTTCAGTTTGAGGCAGCCGGGTACCCGCCAACGATTGTGCAGAACGCCCTTACCCAGCACAAAAGTTATATGAGATGGAATCCATGCTCAAGAAAACAGAGCAAAGCTTCAGCCATCGTACTTGAAAGATGGAAACCGCCGGACAGAGGAAAGCTTAAATTCAACATTGACGGTCCGTGGGTAGAAGACGCGTCGATGGGATCGGTGGCTGGGGTGTGTCGCGACTCCAACGGAGCTCTAGTAGTTGGATTCGCTGAAGTAGTTCAAGCTAAGTCTGCTTTGACCACTGAAACCCCAGCTCTCCATCGAGCTTTACCGTATTTGCTAGAAAAAGAAGAATGCCCATGGGCCTTATCTCCAATAGTGGATGATTACAAGATGATGTGGGCTAAGTTGAGGTCCGTGAAAGTCATCTATTGCACTCGCAAAACTAATTCTACTGTTGATTGGGTCGTAAAAGTCCACCGTCAAAATGCTCTCCCTTCGGATTGGACGACTAACCCTACGGAGATTTTATGGAATATTTTGTGTTGAGAAACTATTATGTTTGATTCGGAGTTTCATCACAAGTGAATGAAAGGCTTTATTTCAACCAAAAAAATAAAATAAAATGAAATGTGATGTTCCAAATTTCTACATGCAATTTTGTTGTTATGAAAGCTTAATTGACTATTTCGGAGTCAAGAATCGAGTCTTGATGCAACCAGGGATCTCAAATCTCAGATTATTATAAGTTTGACATTTCGAAAAAATTCAGGTGTCAACAAAAATGATCAAAAGAATGATCACTATAAACCTATTATTTTCTATTGGCCATGACTACAAACCTGTCATTGGAGGTTTAATCATTCCGAAAGCAGCATGCTCCAAAATCGACTCACAAGGAGTAAAGTTAAGGATCTAAATTACCCTTATTCTGTTCATTATATCGTGCTTTGCACAAGTAATTAGAGAGAGAGCCATTGTACAAGTAGAGGCCCTATTACCCTCCAAGTCAGGCTCACAGAAGTCTCTCTTTAACCTACAATGTACATGACTAGAAAAATGCAACAACTAGGGGAGCATCGGTTGATCCTAGACCGACCTTGGACTGGCCCAACCTAGTTGATTTTAGTTCGGTTCCAAGGGGGATTGAGTTGATCCTTGGTCCTAGGCCCCCTGGACCCTACATTATATGGATTGGTCCCCAGTTCTAAGAATTTATGATTGATCCAACTCGAATCAACCCAGTACATAATATATTATATATTATATATTATATTCTTTTATTTACTCTATATTTTAGCCTCTCCTCCTTTGTTCTATTCACAATTCGGTTTTTTTGTATAAATTAGAAAGTAGAAATAAACCCAACCCTAATTCAACAAAAAAAAAAAAGAAGAAGAAGAAGCCCTTTTTACTTGCCTTTGGCCTCACTCGCCTTGCTTATTGCTTACCTTGTGGCTCGCCTCTCTTTGCTTGCATTGCTCGCCTTGTCCCTCGCTTATGTTCGCTCACCTCGCCACTCGCCTTTGTTCCCTCGCCTCACGTGTTCGTTTTTATGGTTTGTTGCTTTTAGCGAGTGTAAATTTCCATTGTTACTTTATCTTATATTTATATTTGATATATATTGATATTCATAATTTGGTTGCTCAATGTCATATTGAAATAGAATGTTTGTCTTTTTAAGAAATATAACAAAAATAATAATAATCAATTGATCTTAGATTGACCTTAAAACTGAATTGGACTGGACCCATTTAGTCTTCGGTTCCAAAAATTAGGGACCAATACTATGTGGGTTAGTCTTTGGATTAAGTGCTGGATCGGCCCAACTCGGACTATGCTCACCCCTAACAAGAACTAATCTACATAAGCTCTAACAGCCCTTAACAACATTTTCACTCCGAAAAACAGACACGATGAAGCATGTCATTAAGATAAGGACAAGCGTGAAAGGAAAAGAACATCACAATAACGATATTTGCTACTGAAAACGTTAAAGAGAATGAACTGTCATTCCAAACTCATGTTTATACCGGAGAATATAGTAGGTTTCAGTTTCACAATATTAAGACAAACTTGGAAAATAAAACCAAGGAACTCCATAGGCGAGTGACCCGCATGGAAGATTCAGGATTACAACTTGTGCAAATCTATAAGCAAATCGTGAGTCCGTTCTGATTTCTATTAAGCTATGGCCATCATTCAACGCTCACGGCCATCGAAGGCATCACACAATCAAGGAAGCCAATTCCAGTCGCACAATCCGGCTTCAAAGAAACCATACAAAACACGAGAATCACGTAAAAGAGTAATCATTGGACTTACAAACGGAGGAACTTGCAATTTCTAGAACTATGAGCTAATGAGAGGCCAAAGGTGAAAAACCTGCTAATCAAGTCGAAGTGGAGGAAATATGAGAAAATCACAGCTAGAGACAAGATGCTGCAGCACGGAATCGGGAACGAGAGGAAGTAGGTCACGGCAGAGAAATGGATGGTTGTAGTCACGCAAAGTCGCTAAGCTTTCAAAGGAAGACCACAAGCTAACGTCGCTGCTCCGCCATGAGAGAGAGAGAGAGAGAGAGAGAGAGAGGAATTGAAGCTGACAAACTATAACCAACGCCAAAGAAAATTAGGTTTTAGGAATGAAAAAGAATGGTTGTCTCATCTTTACCAAAAAAAAAAAAAAAAGAATGGTTGTCTCATTCATGTGTATGTGAATCAAGTCTGAGATTATACAATTAAAGTGATTGCAAAATCGCAATCTATGAATTTTTAAAGCTAACCAAACTATAGAGATGAGTGTACACAAATGAACACTTCTATTTCGTGTTCAAAATTCTTCCAAATGAGAAATCACTATCCTCTTGAAAACCTTTTCATTGAAACTCTTCACTGCAATTGACAGATTCTTTGCTGATTCCACAACATTCGCCTTTTCCATGAAAAAGTTCCTCTTGCAGCCACAAAACTATAGCTTGTATGGCCAAACGGTAATCTTGTTAACAAATTTAAGTTTGTGCTTTGCTTCACATACAGAACACCTGCACATGCAGTCTTCAGCATAGTTTGAGCTTCGGCCTTTGCTAAAGAATTGCTTGATATGCGAAAGCTTACAGAGGACTACTACACCACATGATCAGAGGTTGCTCTATATCAAGAATCCCATGAAGAATGTTAAGAACACGGAGCACATGTTAAACACCAATACCAAAGAATTTTGGGATGTGTTTCGTAATGTTTCAGGACATAGCTCATTCCTGTCCGCTTCTTCATCCTGTGGTGTTTGAGGACTCTCGCCGAGTTTCATGAAATGCAGCTTGAATCTATAGATGAAGGATAGGATCCACTAATTAACAACAAATGAAGATATTTGAGATTGTAGCAATAGAATTTAATCCATGAAAGGTAAGGTACAAATGCATAAACATTAGTTGAACCAACACCAAAATCTGGGGACATATCTTGCCACACATTTCGGGTGTCTCTGATTAGTTCGCAGTTGGACTGCAATCAACAGACTTCATAGCTAGCCAATGAAAAAGAAAACAACATAGTTGGGAGAGTAAGCACATAGAATCGCTTTAAATACAAGAAGCCAAGTGGGCGGATTAGTCCAAGTGGAGAGAAAAAAAAGGATTGAATTGAAAATCTTTTCTGGAGATATCCATTTTCTTGGAGAGACAGATAAGATATCCTGACACGGTGGCATCTTGATACCCCCAGGAATAGGAAAAACAAATTCTAAGGAAAAATAAATTCTAAGGAATCCAAAAAAAATGGAAAAATTGGATCTATGTCCAATGGATCACACCTACTAAGAAAAAGCATTTTGTTTTAGTTCCTTGTTTGTGTTTAGGAACATAACTGATGTTAATAAGATTATGCTGAAAAGGTGAAGTGCCTAAACTACAGAACGGAAAGATGTCTTGTTACTTGGTCATCCGGACATATCCAACTAGTAAAATCAACAATATGGAAGAGTTTGCTATGAGGCAAATTCCAACTTTACAAATTCAATGCAGCATACATGAGAACTGAGCTTATCAAATTAGAAACCTATATGACAATATTCAAAAGATATTATCACACTGATAAACTAATAGAAAGTGGAAAAGATTGTCAACATGCATCCATGTTAATGATCTACAGATCAAATTCTGCACCTCATATTGTATTAGCACACAAGCGAGTCTTTCGCAATTATGGTATGATTGGCAATGCATACACCCCTCTGCAAAGCCTCATCAAGTTCGGGAGTGACATCATTAGAATGTAACCACATCAAACAGCTCTACATCAAGGTAACATACAGACAAATCAACGGGTATGTATTTGATTAACAGAAGTAGAACCTAACAAGCATACAAAAAGCAGATTCAATGGAAAAACTACATTCACAATCATTCAGTTATGTGCTGTTGAGACCAGATCAAGTGTCTGGATCTTCACAAGCATCAAAACTCCTCAGGACACTCCAATTGGCCCATGAGCCTCTTCTAGGTCGGCACAAAAGATGGCCTTCAACTGTTGCTGATGCTTCCTCTACAAAATCCCTCTTCTTCATTTTGATTGGTCTCTGTTAGAGAATTTGAAGTTCCTCAGCCAAGTTAGCCAGACCCAGATCAATAATGTGATATAAATAATTCCATGACAAAAATAGGATCAGATAGGATGTAAACTAATTACAAATGCTTGAGCCCCTCGCCTAGCTTGTTTCACAAAATGGGAAATAATTGTTACGATTATGAAAAGGTCATTGCTACAGCTTATTGAATCAAAATCCAAAAGTAAGCTTTGATCATTTACATAGACCAACCAGACTTGTCACAAAAGAAGCACCAGTTGTTGCGAATTTTAGATCCCCAATAAAGCAACCGATTTCTCTCGATGACCAACAAGACCAGGCACTCAGTTTCTCTACTTTCCACAGAGAACCGATTGCTGCCTATACAAAAGAGAATAAGCTGTCAAAAAATGTGGTGGTTGAAAAATACCTTATACGTCTCTTTGTTGCCTGTACAAATGAGTTGAGGCAACACAAAGTTTCAAGGGCTTTGAGAGAAGCTCCTGGATGTATTCAAGTAGATCGCTTCCATGAAAGACGGAGTGTTTCTAGGTGTATTAGGCAAGAAAGCTGTGGCAACCTGGGACTTCGACAAGAGACCCTCAGATATTTTAAGCCAGAAGGAAGCTCTGGCAGTGACCAGAGCTTGTAACAGCCCTCTAGGCTAAGGTGTTGGAGAGAAGAAAGATTTCTTATGCTTTTTGGCAGGTCAGATATCGGTGCTCCAGTGAGTTGGAGAGTCTCTAGAGAAGACAAGTCACCGATTTCGCTTGGAATTTCCCCTTTCAGACTAAGGCAGAGATCAAGACTTAGCCTCCGCAGTTTTTCCAACTTTCCAATAGCATTGGGTAACTTTTCAATTGCAGATTCACTAATGTCCAATTGTTGCAAATTCTCTAAATCCCCAATTGAGCTAGGGATTTCTCTCAATGACAAACAATGCCTGGCACTCAATTTCTCCAACTTACTCAGAGAACCGATAGACGGAGGAATTGCTGTAATACCAGCAGAATCTAAAATAAGTTCTTTTAATTCTTCTAATTCACCCACTTCTCCTGGTAGCTCATTGAGACTGCTACAGCCACTCAAGTCCAAGGAAACGAGGCTCTTGACTTTGCCAATAGAAGGGTGGACTTGCTTTAGTCTGTAGCAGTCTTTCAAGATGACAATTTTCAACTCTGTGAAAACCAAGAGATCCAGTTTTTCCAACCTTCCAATGGCACTAGGAAACTCTTCTATCGCAGATTCACTGATGTCCAAATGTTGCAAATTCTGTAGATCCCAAATTGAGCTAGGGATTTCTAATAATGATCGACAACCCCGGCCACTTAGTTTCTCCAACTTCGTCAGAGAACCTATTGATGTAGGAATCTCCGTAATACCAGCAAAATCTAAAATAAGTTCTTTAAGATTTTCTAATTTGTCCACTTCATCTGGTAGCTTCTTGAGACTCCCACATTCACTCAAGTCCAAGGAAATGAGGCTCTTGACTTTGCCAATAGATGGATGGACTTCCTCCAGTCCGTGACACTTTTTCAAGATGAGCATCTCCAAATTTATGAAAGCCGAGAGATCAGGAGTACATCTTAGGTCTTCGCAACATGCAAGGTCGAGAACCTTAAGCTGCTTTGCCGCCTACACAAAGGAGAGTAAGCTGTCAAAAAATGAGTCAATCAACAAAACAAAACTAATAAAAAATCAAAGAGGATGTTTTTCTACCATCTTACCATGACCAAACCCCATCCTCTCCAGTTCTCTATGATCTGGTTGTATGACAACTGCAGCACCACTAACTTTGGTAGATGCAAAATGGTTGCTGGAAAAGACTGATTGGGTTTAATGTCAAGCAACTGAAGCCATCTTAATTCGGAAAATCGTTTGTCAATGTCTCCACTTAAATCTGTCCACCTCAATTGATGGAACCTTGAGCTCTGTAGGTTTTGAAATTGTTCATTTTTGTATGTTTGGAGATGATCATAGCATTCCTCAGGATTAATTCCCTGGATTCCTTCAGTTCCCTGTATATTAAATCAATCATATGAGTGTCTGGATTGACTTCGCACATTTTTATTTTTCATTTTCTTAAATCTTGAACTCAAAAATTTGTCATCTTTGTACTGTCGTCATAAATAAATGTTCAAAATAATTTTTTAATAATCTTTTGAAACTGAACAATATTTTAAATTTTGACATGAAAATAAAACGAAAAATACCTCTTGCTTTAAAAATTCTAAGACATGAATTAACTTCTAATATATGTTGTATTTTTGTTTAAGGTGAAATCTTTATCCCACTTCTCTCTTTTTGTCTAATTAATGTGATTATCCATTGCTTGTCCCCCTTTATTGCATGAGTCACTAAATTTTGCTCTCACACTATCTTTCATAATTTCCACCTGTAAAACACTGATTGCTATTATATATTACATAAAAAATATATATATGTACTATATTGGAAGGAGATTTCATACTTCAAAATTTTTTACACAATGCACATATTTTACCAATAGGAATTGTAGAATTAGGATATAATAGAATATACAAATCATAATGCAAAGAGCCAAGATAATTGGAAGTTAGTCCCATGAGTATTTCATTTTCCAAGATAAAATTAAATCTCTCACATGTTACAATCGTTTAAGTTTTTCCTAAACTAATTTGCATCTTTCAACATTTATCTATGTTAAAACATATTTGACTTCTTTCATTTTATAAACACCCTGATGGTGTATACTTTTTGCTAATGCTAAGAACAATTATTGAATCAACAAAGTGTGATATTGAATCTTGTCTAAGAACTATTTCAAATTAAATCAAGAATATAAAGCTTTTTCCTTTGCGCAACATCACTTTGTTATTGCTACACTTAATTCATTGCCATCGATCAGTGAGGCTTCCCCAAATGGACAATATGAAATATTGAAATGCAAGAACATTGACAATTCAAGTAAAACATAAACTTAGTTAAAAACTTGACTTCATGCTGAAAATAATATATAATTAATATAAAGGTATCAATATAATAATAAGAACGACATTTCCTCTATATAGTCAAGTTTGTCTAGTGGTTTTGGCAGGCATTGTCCAAAAAATATATTAATAATACAAAACAACTTGGAGAGGAAAGAAACATTTTATTAAGAAAAGTGAGGAGGAAAAGACAACAGCAACGAAAGAAAGGAAGAAAGAAAAATAAGAAAATCCACTCTTTATCATACACCTAATCTATTCCACGAGATGAACAAGGTCAACGTCATACAAACTTAAACAAATAGTAAGATTTTACTAATATAAGTTTTAAGCAGATTTTTGTTATTCTATCTACTAAGGGGAAAAAGAATGAGAAGAGATAGATATAACTGGTAGAGGGACTGGTATCTTCAAAATCACGTGTGATTGATTTCTAGTAGGGTCAACTCGACGGTATGGTGCTCCTATGATGTAGGAAACAAATGTATAATTGGCACATATCATCTGTTACTTTTTTTAAGCAAGAAATCTTCATTTATTTCATCTATGATGTTTATACTTCATCCTTATTTGTTATTGTAGTCTTTCAGATTATCAATATTTTCAATTAGATATGAAAATTACATGCTTTTAGTAAATGAGAATTCTCGTGTGGACTTGTAGTTAAAGATCTTAAATTCATTGTATCTTAAGTTTTTGAAAAATATAATTCCTATCAATGAATTTGAATTAAAAAAATATGACTTTTACATCCTTGGGATACTTAGGTGCGCATGACAAAATTTCTGGAATAGAAATTGATTTCAAAAATTGAAAAGTTTTTTTTTCAAACCTATTTCTGGAATAGAAAAATCAAATTGCGTTATCAAATAGATTTACATTTCAAACACATTGGGAAATAGAGAAACAAAAAAATAGAGAAGTAGAAATTTTATCATGCACGCCCTTATAATCCGATTAGCTGTCACAATTAATCTATCATGGACATGAATGGATGTTTAATAGATCTTTTCTTAAAAAGTAGGAGCATTTCTTCATACTAGATAAAAGGTGAGAATATTAGATTAAATATATGAAAATATGAGAGGGGGAAAGAAAAGGGGTGCCATATTTCACCTTTTTTTCCAATGCTATTTTGGAAAGTTCCTTGCGAGCCCATAGTTTGCCATATTTCTCAGGTGGTTGTCCTTGGCAAATTATGCTCCTTCCAAGATCTCTAAGTTGATCATGCATCCTTAACTTACCATCATCTCCAACTTTTATTAAGCACCTCAGCTTCAACTCTTCAATTGCTTGACTAGCATAGAAATGACAGTCGGCCCACATGTAAATGGCGAATTTGCTCTCTTTACCAATAAAGAAACAAGCAATTTCGAGAAAAATCTCCTTATGTTCATCCTCTAATGTATCATAACTTATCTTCAATATCTTTTGCACATCTGCATGTGGTTGTTCTTTTAATTGGTTTAGGATGTCTTCCCATACTTTTTTATCTTTTTTTTCATACAAGTATGAACCTAAAACTTCAAGAGCCAAGGGAAGCCCATTGAGGGTACGTAGGATATTACGAGAGAGAGCCTCAAAGCCCCTCGGAGAATGGTCAATACCAAATGCATGTCTATTAAATAAAGTCAAAGAATGATCCCTACCTATTACATTCAATTCATACGGGAAGTCCACCTTGAATTTAGATTGATCAAGAACAGCTTTATTTCTAGTTGTAACAATGATAATACTTCCTAAAGCAAACCAGTTTCGTTCTCTAGCCAAATAATGTAGGTGATCTTTATGATCGATATCATCCAAAAGAATAAGAACCTTCTTTCCTTTGCATATGGATTCGATCAAATTAACCCCAGTATCTCTTGTCCAAAATTCACGTTCAATTGGCCGGATTTCCTTAATTAGTTGATTTTGTAGATAATGAATACCATTGTTGCGAGCTGTTTCTCGAATATCTGGAAGAAAGCTTCGATGCACAAAGTCATTCGACAGCTCATTGTAGATGACCTTGGCCAGAGTCGTCTTACCGACCCCGCCCATGCCATAAATTCCAATCATTCGAGCATCACTGGTAGGAGTGTCGACCCAATTCTTCATTTTTTTCACATGACCATCAATTCCAATTAAGTGCTTGGTAACATCAAGACGAAAATCACATCGCAACTTGCTGAGAACAAGATTGACAACTTTTTCCACTAATTCTCCTTCAAGCCTGTCAAACAACAAAGTTTATGATATTTTTGTACACTTAATCTCATCAAAAGACACCGACATATATGTAAAGGATGGATGGGGCTAATTAACATCCAAGATGTTTTGGTTTCACGAATAAGAATGGATGATGATCGTGCAGCAGTCATTTTTTTCCCTTCATTTTCTGACAATAAGTAGATCTTGTTCAAACAAAATAAGGTGGTGCACTTGGCTCATTAAGAGTCTTTAAAAGTATAATGTTTGCTATAAGGTTTCAGGTTTACCCCAGTTGAAGGATAGAAGGTTCATTGTTTTTTTTGGTTAAAAAAAATAAATAAATAAGGAGGAGGGGAGGTCACCCTACTTTAAGGCTAGGGCATCCCACAAGCCTACTTTTTTGCTTTTTGGTTTTAGTTGTTGTTGGTATAGTTTTCAAGGGAAACCTTGGGGAGTACTAGTGTTTGTTGTCTTTGGGGCATCTTGGTTGTTTATTGAGGCATTTTGGAAAAAAAAAATTGAGCTGGTAGTGGAGGTAGATTATCCACATTTCATCGATCTTGCATGAATAAGATAAATAACCTATATTTAAAAAAAAAAAAAAAAGTTCAAGAGGAAGTGAAGTACCCGTTTGCAATTTTCTCAGATTCAATTCCATTTAAGAAACTCACTGCTGTAAGTGCTTGTTGCCCTTCCTGGATTTCCTCCAAATCTAAATACTTCTTACGCGAATGGAAGGCCTCCCCAAAATTTTCTTTTAGATACCGCACGTCAGATGGGTTTACTTTGTAGAAAATGGGCAACACCATATGTGACATGCTATTCTTGCATTCCATGATATGAATAAGCTCCCGTATGCACCATTTGCTCGAAGCATAATTTTCAGAGATAATGGGGATCAAAATCTTAGATCGTTTGATGGCATTGAGAAGCTGTGGACCAAATTCTTCGCCAATTGAGAGGCTCTTATCGTCCCTGAATACATAGATCGGTAGAGTCCCTGCGTTGGCCAAACTGCGGTAGAGGTGATCAGTGAATCCCTTGCGAGTATCTGAGCCTCTAAAGCTTAAGAACACGTCGTATCGATCGCTACTTCCAGTGGGTACCGGAGACATGAACGAAGCACTCGATTTTTCTGTACCCTTTTTCTTCTTCTTGAGATGATTGAATACAAGCATAGATAGAAGAATAGGTACAACAAGCACTGCAAAGGAGCAAACTGAAACGAAACGGTGCATTTCTTCGTTTGCCTTGCTCAGAATTTGCCCTTTCTCCATGAAAGTTTGATAGGCAAAACTGAAGAGAGGATGCCTTCCTGCTGCACAAAAAGATGTAGATAAAAAATGCAAATGCAAAGGCTGGCTGGAGAGCATAAACAAATTCTGAATACAAAATGTTACATGAACGAGTCTTTCTAGGTGGTGTCTATTGATTAATCCAATATTAAAAGTTATTGACCAGGAGCCAACTCACATTTTCTCTTTCCAATGGACCTTGCCCTCTGGATGCACACTTTCCTAACCGGAGGAATTACACTTAGGCCTAACTATTTAAAACAATTTACATATTCATCCATAGATATTGACTCTACCAGACTTTTCCAATTTCTTTACATTCGACAGTGGAAGGAACCATTCTTAGAAACTTTTAGCAAAGAAGTCTTCCAAATTTATGATCTATATTTTGCAATGATCATGCTTCCAATTGTAGAGTATGATCAATGATGAGTAATTATTTAGATGGAATGATTGAATTTCACCGTTAGGTCTATCTCTATTTTGGTAATATTAACTATCCATTGAAAACACACACGCTATTGACACATTATGAGAGATTCTTTAGAATTTGAATGTGATGATGATCTAAAAAGTGAAGAACTAGAAATAAAGTAAAAAAATAAAATAAAATCCAAGATGTATTGTCCTATTTCAGAGATTATTTAGTCAGCCATAAAGCTATTGAAAAAGTCAATTTCTTTTTGCTATTTATTTTGTGAAATACATCGTCTTTCTAAAATGAGGAAAAAAAATTTAAACATGATATCAGTTAATGATAGAGGAGAATGATCTTCAATTTCCTTAACAACATTCTCTATTACACATTCACTTAAAAAACTTATTTATTAGTTGCATCTTTGGCCTGTCCAACATTCTTGCTCTAGATCTCGTTTGCCTAACCTATTGTTTACATCTAAATTTTGGCGATCCATTTAGTCTTTCATTGCATAGAAATTTAGGGGGTCGAACTCAGCCTTAAACAAAAACATTAATCAAATTGCACATAGATATTGTCATTATTTTCATTTGATAACATCAGGCCCATATATATTGCATTTTAATTGAATTGATGCGGAATAGATTTAAACAAGAACACACGAGCATAATTAGATAGGGAGAACTACTATCCCCTTATCTCTTTATCTTGGTGGTAAATGTTCTATCTATGCTTATCAAGAAAGCCGAGGAGATAGGCAACATCAGAGCATCCAACTAAACAAGTGGCCTTCCACTCTCTCCCACTTATTCTTTCCAAATGACTATTTCTTTCTTAGACGAGATGTTACAGCAATGCCAGAATCTGGCTAATCTTCTAAGCCAGTATTGTGTAGCTTTGGGATAGACGATTAATTTGAACAAGACTTAAGATATTTTTCATTAGAGATTGTCCTCAAAGCTCAAAAGTAAACCTTGCTAGAGAGCTGAGAGTTTCTATGATTGATAAAAACAGGCAAATATTTAGGAATTCCATCGGATTGGGGTGTTCTGAAAAAATAATGTTCGCATGGATTTTGGGGAGAGTGAATACTAAATAGGAAGGATAGAAAGAGAAATTAATGTCCAAAGCAAGAAAAGAAACCCTTATTAAAGTAATGGTCCAGGCACTTCCACAGTATGCAATGTCTATTGTTAAAGTCTCAGTGTACATTTGTAACACAATTGAGCAGAAAATTGCAGCCTTTTGAAGGAAGAACGCTGTAGCTTAACCAGGCATGCATTGGAAAAAAATAAGAAATTCTCAAAACCAAGAAAGACATAGGAAGGCTAGGCTTCAGAGACTTAATTGCCTAGAACAAAGCAATTCTGGGTGAACAGGCAAGGAGACTTTTTAAGAACCCATCATCTCTTATGAGCCAGATACTAAAAGGAACCTATCTTCCACATAGGGACTTTGGCATACAGAAAAGGGTACATGTCCTTGGTGGGGGTGGGGGTGGCAAAGCTTACTAATGGAAAGAGAGTCAATTGTTCATCAAGTGCAGTGGTTAGTGGGGGATGGAAAGAAAATAAGAATTAGAGAAGATAAACAGATGAGAAGGGGGGTAATTGGAGGACCTGGGCCCAGAGGTGAACCTTCCTCGGAGGCTGATTTCACAAATTCGGAGGAGAATACATGGAATACTCAATGACTTAAGGATAGCTTTGATGCTCAAACAGCGGATGAAATCCTATCGATTCCAGTGAAACCCTAGTTAGCAACCGACCAGCTTATATGGATAGAGACTCAGACAGCAAGTATTCAAGAAAGAATGGATTCAACAGCATAAGAGCATCTGAACACAGCAAAAGCTAGGACTTAGCATCGTCTTCCTATCAAGCACCCTGCAGCCCATGGAGAAGGATTTCGAATTTGAAAACTGCTCCTAAAATCAGAAATTTTATGTGGTCCCTATGCCAAAGACTTTACACACGAAGGAAAATCTGTATCTAAGGAAAATTGTATATGATCCGTTCTGTGCACTGTGCAATGAAGAAGCCTCAGAGACAACCGAACACCTTTTCCTGTTATGCCCACGGACAAACAGAGTTTGGTCACACCCACAGCTCGAAATACAAATTCCATCACAAGGATTGTCTAGAACCGAAGCTTGGTAAGCAGATCGGACAGCAAACCGGGATAACTCACCTGATCTGGAAGTCGTAGCCCGGGTCCTTGGCAGATTTGGAAGGCGCGGAACCAATTTGTATTCAGAAATCAGCGCCCAGATCCGGCATTTACAGTGGACACCCTCTCGCGAGCTCGAGAACCGATAGCACTCGGGGCCTGCACAACGCGTCAACCCATCTAAGCCCGACAAGCTCTTCCCAGATATGGTGTCCACGGACGCTTGGTTATCTGAAAAAAATACAGATGGAGCTTACACAGCGGGAAGAGGAGAAGGAGCAGTAGCCTGCGTGTGCCGGGATCACCGAGGAAGAAAGTTCGTTGATGGATTCTCCTGTTCAGTCCGTGCAGCAAGTGGAAATACACGCCCTCTTACAAACCCTAAAGTTCCTGCTTCGGCGCAAGAGAGAGGAGAATCTAGTGTTGGAGTCAGGATCAATTTACCTTCAGCCAACACCTTGACGGTCCCAGCCGCGCCTTGGGAAGGTCGGAGCTCTTTCGTCCGAATGCGTTGCTCTTCAGCGTGTTTTCCACGGGTTCGAGTCCAGCGCCGTAGAAGGTTGGCCAATTTCGTTGCAGACTGGGCCGCTAAAGCCCACGGATGCAATTCTCTAAACTTTGAATTGGGTTGTTTCGCCTCTTGAAATTCTTTTGGACCTTTGTGTGTATTGAAGCCCATTTAACGGGCGCTTTCAACTTTCCTAATTGAATGAAATACAGCTTTATTTCGAAAAAGAAGAAAAGAAATAGCAAGAAATTGCGGATGGCCAGGAGGCGGAGGAGTCCATAAGATTTTCCTATAAATGTTAGGCTCGCAATTAAGAATTAGGGAAGGTGTGAGCTAAGTAACACTAATACTGACACTAACACACGACACGACACGACACGACACAACACGCCAACACGTCGTTTCTCAAATGTTGAGACACATTGTATATATAATAAATTATCAATTTTATAATTATTTTAATCAAATTAATTTTATTCAAATTCATAAATAAATAAATAATTAAAAAAGCCTAAAATGAATTTACACTAAAAACATTAATCCATTATTTATTAATATCACTCATTGTTTCAATATAACAAATTCAACTCTATTCCAATAACTCATAAAACTTGGAGAAAAAACAAGCAATTGACATTCTGAACTTGCATGTTAGATATATCAAAAGAAAGGAAAAAAAAACTTAAGAGGTGAATTGTGTGTTGCGAGAAAGTGGGCGTCGGAAGAGAAAAGAAGATTAGGTTTTTATTTTTATTTTTATTTCTCCATTTATTATTTTTATTATTGCGTTTTATTTTTTCACATACATATATTTTGACATCTCATTTATTGAAAATTTTAAAATTGACTCGATATCGGAATCACTTGTCAGAAACTCATATGTTGGAATTTTGACTCAAGTGTCGAAAAAATTGACCAGGTGTTAGAATTTCCAACACGCATTGACCGAGTGTCGGACACATGTCAAAGTATCTGTTACAACACGAAAGCTCTTGGAGAGTGTCGGTGCTTCATAGGGTGTGAGTGAGTCGGCAAATCTTGACAGGATACTATGTTAGTCACAAAAGCACAATCCCACGGTTTCCATAGTAAGAACAAGAACACATATAATTAAGTAGAGAGATTAATGCACCCGTTTTAGAATACATCGTTCTTGATGCGGAAAAATGGTAATTCAAGCGCAAGTGCTTGTTCTCTATCATCCTCTATATCACTAGCTTAATGAGACAACTCATCAACCTTAGCGCTCAGTAAACATTCCTTTGTAAGGATAATTTTATGTGTTAGGATTAGATGAGAGACTTGAACACTATTTATTAGTTTCCAATCAAGTCCTCTCATTACAAGCTGAGCTCAATTCGACCCACACTAATCAACCTCGTATTTAAATAATTAAGAAATCTTTTATCTCGCTTTATTTGACTAGTCCCGTAAAACGGTAAATTATAATATCAATTAATGTAATCCACATTAGAAAAACTTTTACATTTTTCCACTTGTGCTATATTAATTGAAATTATACTATTATGTACACACCTTGATTTAGAGATAATTTTTAATAAACAATCCTATCTCATAAAGTCACAAATACCGAATCATGGTGATAATTGTATGTATATACACAAAATCTTCTATGATCACGAGTGCTTTTAACTTTATTGATGTATATTCCATATAGCAGTATGGCAAATGGATAACACCTCTCTATGAGAGTAATATCTCGTATATCATCCCCTTTGTTAGTCAACATTCTCTTACCTTAAATGTCACAAAAACATGTGTCACTAGAATATATCTTTATGGTTCAATGAACCCACATATATCTTATCCTTATATTTAATCTTTTTTTCATGTGTGACAAGACATATGTTCAACGCTAGCAACTGAGTACCCATAAACTTCACTCAAGATTTATACGATTTATTGAGATTTTTATCGATATATATTCAACATAATAACAATACATTTATAAATACTTTATTAAATGCAAAAGTTGATACATATCAAAACGTTAATAAATGTAACAAACACAAATTTAAACTTTATTAGAGCAAAAATAAAAGTAGCTCCTACTAAATAACAATATCTCATGATGCTCCTAAACTTATGCTAATGGCATGTTGTTCAAACACAAATGGTCACAAGCCTTTAGTAGGTGGATCTACAACCATATCATCTATAGAAACATGCTCTATTATAACGTCACCATTTTATACTATCTCCTTCAAAAATTTGACCATTATGCGCTGAGACCCCTTGATACCTCTATTGTTCTCAATAAATTATACTGTAGAGTTATTGTCACAGTACAACTATATAGGCCTATCCATAAAATCAAAAACGGTTTTCGGAACCAAATAGTCTGCAACTAAAAATCATTGGAATATGATATATTGCTATTTCTCGCTCTTCCATGATATTGCACCTCCTGCCAAGATAAAGATGATCTTGTCGTCAACTTCATATCATTATGATAGTTAATAAAGTCTATATCATAATACCCTACTAGTTGTAGGTTTGAAACATATCTATAAATCAATATATAGTCTATTGTCCTCTTTAAGTATCTTAAAATTTTCTTGATAGCAACTTAGTGATCGTAATTTAAATTTAATTGATATTTGCTTAGAAGTCCTATCACAAAAACGATGTCTAGATTAGTACAAACTTGATCATATATGATACTTTCAAGTGCATTATCATAAAGTACATCCTTCATTTTGGCTTTCTCAAAGTATGAAATAGGACATTGTGAGAGACTCAATTTATCATCCTTAATAATAAGAGCAATTCTTGGCTTGCGGTGCTGCATATTGAATCTCTCTAAAATGCGGTCAACATATGCCATGTGAGACAAACCTAATGTACAGCAAGAACAATTCCTATGAATCTCAATGCCAAGAACAAAAGACGCCTCATCAAGGTCTTTCATATAATTTTTTTTTCAATAATATCCACTTTGTCTCATATAATAATACAATGTCACTACTCACAAGTAACATCTCATCTAAATAAAATATGAAAAATATATATTTCCTTCCAGTGGCCTTACAGTATATACAACTGATCTACTTTATTCTCAACAAATCCGAATGAAGTGTTGACATTATGAAACTTTAAGTACCATTGTCTAGAAGCTTGCTCAATGCCATAAATAGACTTTTTTAATCTACATATAAGCTTATTTGAATCATCTACTCAAAACCTTCAAGTTGCACCATATAGACCTCCTCATTAAGGTTTCCATTTAGAAAAAAAAAAAATTATCATCCATTTGGTGTAACTCCATATTAAATGAGCTATTAATACCATAATCACTCAGAATAATCTTTAGAAAAGACTAGAAAAAATGTTACTTCATAATTTATTCATTCTCTTTGAATAAAACCTTTAACTACCAGGCTGGTTTTAAACTTTGCAATCTATCCTTTGAAATCCCTTTTAATCTTATACATCTATTTCCAATCAATGAGCCTGTAACCTTTAGGCAGTCTAACAAGTTCTTAAACACCATTATGTTTCATGGATTGTATCTCATTTTTCATTGCATCTAACCACAAATCTGAATAAGGATAAGAAACAGCATCTATATAAGTCATTGGATTAACAATGTAGCCGATATCGTAGTTATGCTCTCCAAGGTAGACTGCATAGTTTAGTGGGCAAAAGATCTCTTCAAGTGCCATAACTTGGTATAAAGGGACACTTAGGGTCCGTTCGTTTCACGGAAAATGACTTTCAGGAAAATGTTTTCCAAATTTTCCGGTGTTCGTTTCGTAGAAAATAAACTACTTAAGGAAAATATTTTCCATCATTGGAAAAAACAACCTTAAAAAATGAGGAAAATGTTTTTCACTTTTCAAAAGTGAAAAACATTTTCCATAACTTCTTATTCTTTTCATCAACACATTTTCATTTTATTTTTTTCCTTTTTATTTTTTTTTTTCTTTCTTTACTTTTCATCTTTCTTCCTTAGCCTTGGCCGGTGACCAGTTGCGGCCGTGAGCCAGCTCGAGCCTCGCCCCAGGCCAGCGAGGCTTCACCTAGCCCAATCTGGCGAAGCTGAGCTCAGGCCTCGCCAGATCCATCGAGTTGGGCGGGGCTCGGGCCTCGCCTAAGCTCGCCAAAGGTTTGCTAGGCTCTGGCGAGCCGCGAGCTCGAGCGAGATCGGCCGAGCCTTGAGCTCGTCAGATCTGGTGATCGGGTCTTGGTTGGCCGCTAGGCAGCCAGCCATTGTCAAGCGTGAGGCAGCGTAGGAAGGAGGAGGAAGCCTGAAACGGCGGTAGAGGCAGGAGGAGGAAGAAGGAGGAGGAAGGGGGAAGGAAAAGAAAAAAGGAAAAAAAAAAATAATGAAAAAATAATAAATAATAAAAATTTCGATTTTTTAAAAATATAAATAATTAAAAATTCAATTTAAAAAAAATAAAAAATAAAACTAATCTTTTGGTCAATTAAAAATATTAAAATTCAAATTTTGATAATTTTTCCCAAACAATTAAATTAGCTAACGAACGGTGGAAAATATTTTTCACTCAAAGTTTAGGTTTCAATTTGCCGAACACAGAAAATAGTCATTTTCCTGGAAAATGACTTTTAAAAAAATGTTTTTCGGAAACATGATATTTTCCGCGAAATGAACGGACCCTTAAGTGCCATAACTTACGAAAGTGACACTTAAGTGCCACATTTTAAAGAAAAGTGGGACACATGAATGCCACCTCCGGCAAAGCCAGCCGGAAATCATACGTGGCAATTAAATATTAATATTTCTCGCCGAGATGGCTCGGTGGAGAGTTAAGTCAGCTCCAATTCACCCTGAACGACGTCGTTTCAGGTGTTGGCGAAAATAAAGCCCTTAAATTGGCCAAAACGATGTCATTTTGGCATAATTTGAATTTTCATATAATATAAAAATTAATTAAATTAAATTTAAAGCAAAATAATAATATAAATTTATATTTATTTGTAAAATAAAAAAAAAACTAAGGATGAGGAAGGTAGCAGGCGGCTAAGGACTGAGCCCTTGTCGTCGCCACCTCCCTGCCTTTGCTAGAAGGTGGGGGAGGGTCTGCCGGGGCCGCCGAGCCTGGGTCGAGGGCTAGCAGCCCAAGCCGACCGGTGGCGAGGGTCGCAGCCCTTGCCCAAATCCAGCGAGAGCCATCAGCCCTTGGCCAAGGCTCGGCGGCCCCAGCCTTCGCCGCTGGCTACCTCCCTCCTCCTCAGCTGCCGATTGCTTCCCGTCCTCCTCCTTCCCCCCTCGCCCGGCTAGGCCAAGGGCCGCCGCCCTTTGGGGGTCACCTTAGTGGGCAACAGCCCTTGGCCCGGCCGAGCGAGGGCCATCGACCCTTGCCGGATTTGGGCAAGGGCCGCGACCCTTGCCCCAGATCGGGGCGAGGGCTCGCGGGCCCTCGCCGCCGATTGGCCGGGGTCACCGGCCCTTACCGGTGGCGGCGGGGAGGCGGCTAAGAGATCAACTCTCAGCCGTCTCCCCTTTTTTTAAAATTCTTTTTAATTTTTTTAAAATTTAATATTTTAAATATTTGTATTTTTTATAAATGTTTTAAATAAATTTAATTTTAAATTTAATTAATCAATTTTATATTAATTTTTTTACCACGTTAGCACCAAAACGATGTCGTTTTGCACTTGCTTCGCTGGAAAATTGACACGTTAGCGTTTTGGCCGGATTGGCACTCAAATAATCCATTTTACTTCGATTTTGGCACGTAAATGTCACTTTCGTAAGTTATAGCATTTAAGTGTCCCTTTGTGCAAAGTTATGACACTCCAAGAGTCCGCGCCTCTAGTTTAGTGGTATAGCTTAATGTTTTTTAGATCTCCTTAATGGAGCTACTACAATCTCAATCTAAACTTAAAAGGACTTGAAGAACTTCATTAGGAACTACCTCAACAACAGGATTTTAGATCACAATGAGCTCAGTTTGTGATGTAAAAGGTTCCACAATCGTCTGCACAAGAAGAAACAACGATCCAGTCATCCCCACTATATTGTTATCTTCAATAATCTGTGAATAGCTACTCCTTTCGGTTATATCAAACTCTAGAAATTTTGTTGTTTACGATTCTACAATTCTCTCCATTGGAGTTATAAAATTGATACTCATTTGAATGATTTGGGTAAGATACGAAGTATTACCAAGTAATTTTGAGATCTAACTTACTTAAGGTTCGATTATATTACTTCACTTCTACAGGACACCCCCAAACTTTAAGATGATTCAAGCTAGGTTAATGTCCAGTCCACAACTCAAAAGGAGTCAATGGAACCGCTTTGATAGGAACACGATTTAGAATGTAAAACGTTGTTTTTGAAGTTTCATCCCATAAAAAACTAGGTAAATTGGTCATACTAATCATACTCCACATTATATCCATAAGAGTACGATTGCACTTTTTAGCTACACAATTTTGTTCAAGACTCCCAACTATAATAAATTGAGCTACTATCCCAGAATCCTCTAAATATTTGGCAAATGGACCTTTAAGTTGTCCAATATCAACATGATTTCCAAATACTCATCACTACTGTTAGATCTAACAACCTTTAGGATTTTCTCATATGTTTTTTCAACTTCAGTCCGAAAAGTTTTGAATTTATCAAGAGACTTAGACTTTTCTTTAATCAAGTATAAATATCCATATCGAGAATAGTCGTCAATAATGTGATAAAGCAAAAATTTCTACACAAAGTTGCCGTGTATGGTCCACTAATATTAGTGTGAATGGCCTCCAAAAAGTTAGAACTTTAAACTACGGTTTTTTTCCATATCTTAATCATCTTACCTCTACAATAGTCTATGTAAGTCTTTAGATTACTTTTAAAAGTAGGTAGTATGTCAGCCTTTATCATCTTTTCTACTCTTTCCCTAAAGATGTGACCAAGATATTTATGTCATAATGCATAAAACTATTTCTTAGGCAGAGGTCTTTTGGAAACAACATTTTCAGTTGTATAAGTGACGCACATATCATTGAGAGATAAACATAATCGGTATAATCTATTAGACATATTACAACACCCAATCTTATTTGAATTAGAAAAATATAGAAATACTATTGTTTTTTTATTTCAAAAAAGTATCTACATATGTTCAAACAAGACACAAAAACTAAGTTCTGTCTAAAGGAAGGTATGTAAAAATTGTTTCTTAACATTAACCTAGAACCAGAATCTAGAATTAAAATAATATTCCCTACAAACTTGACGTCGACTTTAATGTTATTTCCCACAATGAGCTTTGATTCATCCTAATTTGATGTCCTTAAGTTAATAAATCCATATATGGTAAATGCAATATAATTAGTTGCACCGCTATCTAATCATCAAGAAATGGACAGGGCTTTAGATAGGTTGATTTCATAAATAAATGCTAAAAAATCATTACTTTTAGACTCATTCTTGGATTACCAATCCTTAAATTTATCACGGTATTTTTTTATGTGTCCTTTATTCCTAACAAAGTAGCAAATGACACTTTCTTTCTTCAAGAATGCTATCTTAGGACCTATACTATTAGAAGGACTAGAGCTTCAAGATTTCCATTTTTATGACCCATACTATTAGAAGGACCAGCGGCTTCGAGATTTCCATTATGAGTATGATTTTTGAATCACTTATCTTTTTTGCTGCTAGAACCGGAGGTATACAAAACAATGTGCCCTTTATTTTTCTTCAGTTTTTCTTCCTTTGCCACCACCCTTGCTATTAGGTTATTAATTGACCAAGTCTCATCTTGAGAATTATGATTTAATCTTAATAATCTCAAAATCAGGAGGAAGAGTGTTTAAAGCTTGATGCATAATGTAATCAGTGAGAATAACAACATTAAAAGCCTGAAGTTTTATCAACAGATCTACCATCCTTAAAACATAATCCCTAACTCCACCAAAATTATCATACTTCATGTTAAAGAGTGCTTACAGGTGTGTCACAATTTTAGCATTAGACAAGAAACGGTTTCTAACCACCAAGGCTTTCTCATCTATCTAGCAGTGTAGTTTGCAGGTAAATCATTTTTTAAGTGTTCCTAAATGGAACACTTCATGGACAGCAATCAAATTTGATTGCTTTTTTCCCAAGTAGCAAATTGTGTTTGTTTATCCTAATACTTTCAACAGTAAGATTTGTCAGCTTATTCACAGTAAGAGCCATATGAATATTTGCCAACTTTGTGCTAAACAGAAAATCTTCTCTCTATCTCTTAAAGTTTAAACTAGTAAGAACCTCAATAGTTATGGAGTTACCGAGAAAGTGACTAAAAACAAGCAATGTATACAATTAGCATTACGTGAGAATTGTGCAACTTGTAAAACGTACAAGTACACAGTCAAAGAGCTACATGCATCATTATATAATCACTTTTGGGCAAAATATATAACGTACAATTATATATTCCCCACATAACAACGACCATGAGAATATATTTCAACATTCATGAATTCATCACATTTGAGTAGGGGTGAGCAGCGGTCTAGGGTTGACCCTGGACCGACCCTAGACCGGCCCAACCCTGCCGGTCCTGGTCCGGTTCCCAAGGGGACTGGGTCGGTCCTTGGTCCTGAAATTCCAGGACCAACACTGTGCGGGTTGGTCCTCGGTCCTAAGAGTTTTGGGTTGGTCCAACCCTGGACCAACCCTGTATATTATATTATATTATTTATAATTCTTTTATATATTCAAACATAAGTAAAATGTTTGTTATATTATATTATATTGAGATATTCTATCAATAGCACTAATAGTAATTTCAATTTAAAACTTTTGTTGAGTATCAATTATGTATCGTTTGTTTTGTTTTTAGGTTTTTAGAAGTTCAAGTGAATTAACAAGATGTGAAGTTATATATTCATGGTTTATATTAAGTATTTTGAACTTTTTTTATGGTTTAATTGTATTTTATTAATGAATTTCAGCTGCACTTTGCTTTTCAATTTGTATCAAGTGGTAGAAGTTTTTTAAGAGTAGAGTAATACTGCAGTTACTACGGTGATTTACTAGTCAAGTGGTGTGAAGCTCATTTTTTTGTTGAGTGGACTTTACATGATCAAATGCAAGAAAACACTATTGCATATGGTGTTATGAATATTAAAGATAGATGATTACAAGAACTTTCCATCTTGTCCCATATCTCGATAAGTGGTTAGCATGTACGAAATTTCTATTATTGTGCCATTTTAAATTTGCTTTGCTAAATATGTATTGGTATTTATAGTTTAGTTGCACAATGCCGCATTATTAATGGATGTGTAATTTGAATTTGTAGGTTTGCTTTTTTAGGGAGTATAAAATATAAGACGAAAAAAATTATCGATCGGTCCCGGGTTGACTCTGGAACCGGACCGAACCCGTTGGGTTGGTCCGGTCCTTGGTCCCAGGCTCAATAGGGTCGGTCCTCGGTCCTAAAAATTGAGGACCGACACTGTACGGGTTGGTCCTAGGGTTAGGGGGTGGCCCGGACCAACCCGGACCATGCTCACCCCTACATTTGAGTGTATGAACTACTTGGATCAATCACTCTTCCACTATATATTGTTAATGTATCCATCTATAAACTAATACACAATCACCACTTTTGGGAGTATAACCATGCATTAAAATAGGAGACATCTCATCAATATAAGAAACCAATATTTCTCAAACCCAATTAAGTGTGCCACTTTGGTGGTCACAACTCAATACATTATTTCTCACATATGCCATATACATGTGATTTTAACCTTAATGACTAGGGCAATTTATTACTAAAGTCATATATCATGCCAATTATGCTACATTATTCATTGATACAAGTTACACTGCTTTATCAATGAATTACACTCTTACACAATATATATGTGATAATATACTTGTAAACTAGAACATATATTTCCAAAATCATAGAAAAATATTATTAAAAAAAAGGCAAAAATACCCTAAATTATTTAGGGTTTGTATTTATTTTCATATTCATAAAATCATCAAAACATGCAAAATAAATACATCATAGTGTAGAGAATCACCATACGAGCACGTAGCCATTGACCACATGCCCATGCACGCCACCTAAGTTTGCAACGCGTGGAGCACATGCGTAGGCGGCTCCTAGGGCTATTTTTTGGTTCCATTGTATGGTTTGACCGATTGACTAGTCTAATCCACGGTAAACTAGTTCGAGCAGGTTAACGGCTCGGATCTTGGGTTGGGTCATCAAGTTGGGTCGTTGGGTCAGGTTGCTAGAGTCACTAGGATGCTAACGTCACAATGATGTCAGCTCGCGTGAGGGAACATGCTTGACGCACATCACGACCCAACAGCGCATGATCGTGCGTGGGGGCACGTGCAACCTCCTCTGATGGCACGCCACCTGGAGGTGGATGTCCAACAAGCTCGTTTCATTTATGCAATCAAAATTGATTTTTGTTGCACAAAAAACCATGAAAAAAGGCAAAATTCGTACATTCAAGTTCTAGGTTATGAAGGCTCTAATAAGGGTGATCAGTTTTTGGTCCCATCTGATTCCACCTAGGAACCGAGTATTGGTTCCCAATTTTTGGGACTGGGAACCGGACCAGACTTACCTAGGAACTGAGAATTGGACCAACCTTGGATCGTAATCGAATCAGACTGACCGGTTCGATCCCATGGAGCCGATTACTTAGCAAAAAAAGTAAAAAAAAAATTAAGAAAAATACAAGAATTATTACTATTTTAAAGTTTTATAGCTATTTTAAAGAAATTTAAAAAATATATTTTAAAAAGAAAGGGTCAGTCCGATCTGGTCCAGTCCGAGCAGTTCCTGATTTGAGCAATTCGGCGTGCTCACCCCTAGGCTTTGATACCACATGTTAGTTGTGAAAGCGCAGTCCCGCAATCTTCATATCTAAAACAGGAACACATATAATTAAGTAGAAAGACTGACACACATGTTTTGGAGTCCATCATTCTTGATACGGACAAACGACAATCCAATTGCGAGTGTTTCTACTCTATTATCCTCTATAACACTAGCTCAATGAGATGGCCTCACCCTTAACGCTTTGTAAACGCTCATTTGTGAGGAGAGACTTGACTATTATTTCTAAAGTTTCTAGTTAGGCCATCTCACTACAGATCGGGCTTAACTCGGCCCATACTAATTAACTCTATATTAGACTAATTAAGAAACATTTTATCCACTTTATTTGACCAATATTGTAAAACGGTAAATTACAATGTTAACTAATGTAACTTATATCATAAAAACTCTTACATATTAGACTATGTGTGGAGTACAATGGAGTAGTAAAGAATAAAAAAATATAAATAAAAGAAAGAAAACAAAAAGAGATTTAAAGATGGGGAATCTAGTCAATGTTCGCAAAGGAATATTGGGCAATATACCTGGCTAAAGAAAGTGAATCTCGGCAACAGGGCATGATTGGGTTCTTCTCGGACTGAACAAAACGCAGTCTTAAACTGGCTTTACCTACAGAATCACACGTGGCGGTCGGACACGGCACCCTGACTCTCTGAAAAAAAAAAAGAGAAAGAAAAACCTTTTTAACAGCAGGATCGCTGCCTCTTCCTTCTCGTATTACAATGCTCAAAAACCAGTCAGTCTCTCTCTCCTCCTCCTTCCTCCGGACACAAATTCTATTTTACATTTTTTTTTTTTGGGGTTTTTGTCACCATTTTTAAACACTCGGAACTCCTCGCATTCTCTCTCCTTTAATCTCCTTCTTCCTCCTCATCTTCTTCACATCTCTCCAGATCTCTCTCTCCTAGAGCAATGAGTTTGGGAAATGCAGTGTGAATGAATTGTGTTTCAGTGAGTTACATGGGATGCTTGGTGTTAGTCTGGATAATGGACAAAAGTGGTTGTTGGGTCGATGCTTGGCAAATGAGAGATTAGAATTATCCGAGCAGTGAGTCCTGAAATGCTTGCAGATTGGACTGTCGGGTAATTGAAATTTGGATAACACGCACTCGCTCTGCATCATTCATGTGTTCTGGCGCAATTTTGTCTGACAAGTAGTAAAATACACTTGTCTAGCATTTTCGTTGTCCGTTCCGCAATGTGAACTTTGTCGAAGGCACAAATTTACTTTGGATGTGGTTGTTCTGGGTCTTCCTATCTCCTTATGTGTGTAATTTTGTTGCTATTCTTTTTAGATACCTGTAATTGAGAGATGGAGGTGGAGAAAAGACGATCAAATGAAGGCTTTCTACAGTTTTTCGACCAGAATAGCAAGTCCAGGAAGAAGCTATTCTCAAATATTCCTTCCTGGCACCACTCGCTTTGTCTTTTCATCAAATGCCCGCGCATTGCTAGCATATGAAAGTTTTCTGGTGGCACAACTCATATAGTGCTATTTACGTGCTTCGTTGTTGATTATAGATGGGGTTAAGCAATGAACAGATGATGCAAATATCTTGGCGAAGTCAAGGTTTCAAATGGCGGGAGTTCTTTTTTTTTTATTATTTTTTTTATTTGATGACTCGGGAACTCCTGTACAGCCGGCAACCAATGAGGTAAACCCGGGGTGACGCTAGTGGAGGACCCACCACCCCGACGTCACACTTAAGATCTTGTGCGGCCAGCAGGATTCGAACTCCTCTCCTCCTCGCAAAGGATCATGGGAGCCTTATCCAACTAGGCCACCGCTTTTCTAGTCGTGTATGAGTTCCATTTATTTGAATTGCATTATTTGTTGCCTTATTGTAAAATTTTATTGATGATTAGCGTTTGTAGAGGTTATGTAGGTATTGCTTATCTACCACAACCATGATGGCCTTGGAATAGTCTGCTCTAGGTTTGTATAGATTGGACCGGGTTTAGCGAAGTAGTCTTACTGCTGGGTGTCTGGTACCCTTTCAGTTTGTTGTGTTTAGGTTGTTTTGGATGGTGGTTTTAGTTGCTTATTGGCCAAATTGCATGATATCTAGTCATTTGGGAATGACATAATTGCTTGTGTTGCGTGGATAATTTGTGAATTCATTAATCGTGCATTCCTAATTAAGGAGATTTTATTGCAGTCAATCGCTATTCTGATGATAGCAATAAAAATAGTTTACTTTGGATTTGAACAAACTGGAGCTGATTAAACTTAGTTCATTGAGCGTTAATCTCATCTCTGTTGCTTTGTGGGTTTGGCAGAGTAGTCCTGTTGACTAGTGAATCGCCTGGCTCATTTTTGAAGTCACTGCAAATTACTGATTGTGTCTGGCATTAATATTAATATCATGTCTCACTTAACTAAGTCCAAATTACAAATTGTAGATTGTATTTTTTCGATCTCTTGTTTGCCATAAAACTTGCAAAATTATCCCTTTCTTCTTTTGGTTTTCTTAAGGCGACAAAGGTTGAGAATTTACCATTGTGGAGCACTGTGGCAATGACTTCCTAGCAGAACTTGCTGAAACCATACAAGATTGTGAGGATTAGGATGATTTGCAAGTTGCGGAATCAAAAGCTTGTGGAATTGTGACATCCTGAATTTTCGACCCGCCTCGAATATATGAAATGGGCATCTCGTTGGCGCGTCTCTAGTTATTTTTTTTTTCTAAGCTGATCACTCATGAGTTAACCAATTTATTGGGTGAAGCCATTAAGGGATGTAACCGCGGTAAAATCCTTAAAAGCTATCCAGTAGGTCGGATCAGACTAAAATCGCGTTCGATCGATTTTAATGATGAAATTGAATTCGGTCTCGAAAATCGGACGTTCGAGCATGTCATGGTTCATTTATAGAACGTTATCTTGTCTTTTGGAGAAATTCCATCGACTTCGGAATATTTACAGAAAATCGTTTCGGACGATTTAGAGTAATAGCGGAAATGTGGATGGGCCAAATTAAAGGAAATTTTGGCTTTCAAACCGAGCTTTTTGGTTCAGGGGATTTGTAGAATTTGTGTGGGCCTTTTCTTCTATAAAATTGGACCTCAATTGGGGAATTTATTGGAGAAATTGAAGTTTAAATGGAAGAAATTCGGAGCTATGGTGGAGGGGTGCAACATTTGATATCAATTTGATTTATTTGTGGATAAAAAGGGCAAGAAAGAATTAGGGGACAAGTGGATAAGTTTGAAGACTAATTAGACAATCCAATGATGGTTTTAGATATTTGTTTTTGACCTTCGTTTCCCCTTCTTCGACTTCTACCGCAAGCCAAGTCACCGACCAACTGCCCTCCTTCGTGCGAGAGTCTCTCTCCACCGAACTCATTCTTTCATTTTGGCCACTGAAGCAGCCCACATCCCACTGATTCCCTTCCACTTTCATGCGGCCGCGAACCCAGCTGCTCTCCTCGCTTCGTGCAAGATTCCACCGAAGCCTGCTCCACTTTCTTTTGTCCCTGCTCAGTCAACCCTCTTCTCTCCAGTGGAGCCAAGGTGGACCGCCAGCTGCAACCGAAGTCTTTTCCTCCTCTCGCGCCTACTGCTCCTCTGCCATGAAGATCAGCGCCCAGCTCCCCACCGAGTTTTTCTCTTCAAGCTGCCACGTCCGGGTCAACTAAACTTCAAGCGAAGCCCCCATCGTTGACCTTGAAGCTTCTCCGTGTGCCACGCCTGCAGCTCCATCAATCTCATCATCCACCGAAGCTGCTCCCCCGTCTACTTCCGTCGACGCCAGCACACGGTCAACAAACCAGCGAGCTCCTCCTTCACGTTGACACCGCAGGCCCCTCACGCCTGCTGCTCCACCAACGCACGAAACCCTGCAGCAGCCCAAATCCCAGCTCAGTCCACGCAACGTTTCCAGCCCATCTTCACTGCAACAATTAGGCCCATTAGCTCATTTAAGGCCACACAGCAGTCCACGTCCCAGCCTGTTAATTGGGCTCAGCAGCCCACAAGCCCATTCGAAGTCAACCCACAGTTCAGCCCATCTCGAAGCCCAAGAAGCAAGCCCAAGCCCACGACCAGCTTGAGCAGAGAGTTGCAAGGCCTGTTAGGCCCGGTCTATGTGCCCGTCGACGCCGCCGAAAATTCGGATTTCGGCTGTTGTCGTGCCATCGTCGCGGTGGATCGATCTTCGCAAACAAGTGAGTTTTACTCACTAAACCTCGCTTAGTAGGTTAATGATACTTAAATGTTGATTAGATTTAATTAAGTGCAATTAGGTGGATAGATTAGATTATAATAATTAAATTAGGGATTTACTTATACATATTAGACAAATGGTTAGTGTACTTAGCAAGTAGACACATTATATTATTTATTGAACGAGTCTCGGAATTTTTCCGGGTTCGTTTCAACGTCCAATTAGGCATTATAGGCCTAAGTTAGATTTATTGCTATTTATTTAATAATTTTTGTAATTATTTAATTAATTTATTTATTTTCTGGAAATTAGACCGGGATGGTCGACGATCGGAATTTTATGCTAATTATTGTGGTGCAGTCCGTTTATTTAATTGAGTTTTATTTTGTGCTGAAATAAATTATTTGTGATTATAGAATTATTTTCCTAAATTAATTAAATTTAGTAATTAAGTGAAAAATTACCAAGCGTCGGTCTATAACGCCAAAAATCTATTTTGGGACTGCTGAAAAATAGTGGAAGGTTCAAAAGTGAAAATATTATATTTTGGCCAAGGCCGACTGTGTACCCACGCACGGGTATTTTTATTAGGAAGAATAAAAATTGTGAATTGATTAAATGATCAATTATCAGCATACTATGAAAATATGGTTGGTAACTTCTGGCAAGCATATATACATTTATCAACATACTATGAAAGTATGGCTGTCAACTTCTAGCAAGCATTTATACATTTATCAGCACATTATGAAAGTATGACTGGTAGCTTCTGGCGAGCATATATACATTTATCAACATACTATGAAAGTATGGCTAGCAGCTTCAGTGAGCATATACATAATAATGGATCAATGAATCCGGCAGCTTCTGGTGAGTATATATAATTCTCAGCATACTATGAAAGTATGTATGATAGCTTCTGGAGAGCATATATAATAAACTATATCAGAAATTGAGGCAGCTCTCGGTGAGCATATATATATATAGTATATTATCTTAGTAATTAAGGCAGCTTCTGGCGAGCTATACTATCTATTATTAGTGTAGAGTGAGCAATCCTGGACTATGGTCGGACTCATAAATAGTATTAATTGAGATGACCAAAGAATGATGTAATCGACTAGGTCGATTGATCATGATTTGATTTGGTGCTGTGAATTGATGTGGTTCATGTATATCTGATATATATTGACTTGCAGAGGTCAAGGTAAGTTCTCTGACTCATATTATGCTTAGGCAGCCTCTAGAGTGTATTGGCTTCCTAATCGGGTCTTAGGGAGTAAAACTCACTGAGACGTTGTCTCACTAGTTATTGTATAACCATTTTCAGGTCCTTAGATGGCGTTGATGAAGGACCAGAGGCCCGAAAAATAGAAGGTGAAGCCTGAAGAATTGACTAGTTAGTCATAGGACAATTCTCTTTCGATGAAAGTTGATTCATTTCTGCAAACTTCGTTTTATAAACCGGTGGTTTAAAACCAGATTTAACAATTCGCCTTGTATATATTTGCACTATGATTTGCAATGTGTATAAGTGTGGTTGCTTTTAAAGTGTGAAAAGTTGGAGTCCTATTTTCCTATTCCATTGTTCTATTGTTTGGGGATTTTTCTCTACTTCCGCACGCGTATTAAAAAGAAATGGTCGGTGATATGTCCTAGGACGTCGCTATTAATCCACCAGGTGAGGGATGGGCACGCGTTCAAAGATCCGAGCATGACAGGATTTTTGACTGATACGTTTGGCCAAGATATTCATAATGATAGTGAATGCGATGTTATACATGATGTCGATATTGTAGAAGATTCTCTACAATTTAAGAAAAACCAAACTTTTCTTGAGGTGGATTCCTCTACTGGTAGTGAAGACAAAATATATTTGGCAGTAAAATGGGTAGGAAATCCACATACCATATTCTTGACTAAAGCAGTACTCCGAGCGATTCATTTGATCGACTTTTGGCTAGATGATCTAGAACCCATGGTATGCTTCTACCATGGACATAGACAATACCGCCAAACCACTTAAATCACTGTGTCACTGTTCTTTTCTCATATAATTTATTCTCTTCTTGATCATTTCCAATTTGCTTACCTATACAATGTACATATACAAAAGCATTTAGTAAATTTCTTATGAGGTCTCTCATCGAATCAAATGACCAATAAACACTGCTAACTTTTGCTAATTACTTCCACAATCTTCAAGATCCAAAATGACATATTAGAACTCTTTCATCAATAAAGAAGTTGATTTCAATTTTGGATGATGTACAAATACCTCTCAAATACATTTCGAGTATAGCAAATCATCAAAGTATGGAACTTGGCAATCTAGTATTTTTGATAGGAATGTTTTGTGTAAGTGAAGGCTTGTGATTTTTTAGTGCACATTTTTCATTTTCCATGACCATCCATGTCAGAAACTATTATGGTGCTAAAGAGGCTTATTTCTATTGAAGGACTGTAAGAGCACTGTTACTCAAGGTTCAATATCCTTAGTTTCAAATAAAAGACATTTGTCACGGGCCGATCGATTGGGATCGTGACCGTGCGGCTACTCAGGCTATTATGAATCACCTAAGCCAAGCCTTGCTCGATCAACTCGCACACTCGCTCGCACACTCAGATCAAAGAGAGAGAAGGCTTTTAGAGAGAGGAGCTTTGGAAAGAAAAGAGCTTTGTATTGCTGAAATAGTTAGATGGATACAAATGAGGGGGAGGGCATCCCTTCTTATACTCGAGGCCCTTGGATTACATCCGTCGATCTAGATTTGATCTGGTGGACCAGATCGCACTACCTCAACTACCGACACTAATGGCGGCTATTAACCACCGACATAAATGAGAGCTACCAACTACTAGCATTAAATAAAGAGAGACTAATGACGGTATCGCCCGCCCTTGGAAACTTTGGGGAGAAGACTTGATGGGAATCTGAGTGAAAGCAGGAGGTACTCCACGGATGAGTCACGACCATCCTCCAGGAACCTCTTGGGTCGGCTCACTTTCGGCCCGTGACATTCTCCCCCACTTAATCGAGTGAAGCCCTCGTCGCTCACAGCTCGACGGGCAGCCTTCCTCGCATGAGCACAGGCTCTCTTCTTTTGTTTTTCTTCTCTTGGGCACTCATGAACAAAGGACCACACCCTTCCATTATTAGCTCGGTCTTGGCGCACGGCACCATCTTCAGCTTGGTCAGAGCATGCGGCGCGTACTCAACCTCGGGGAAGAGTGTTTGAATTGGCATGGCATGTGTTGGAGTGGGATCCAACTCTACCTTCGACTTCACTTCGACCAGCTTGTTCGAGCGCTTCACGGACTTCAAGCTCTTGTCGAGGTATCGGATCATGGCGATGGTCTTGGTGTCGACCACTCCTTTGATCATGGGAATCATCGATGGGCATTTTGGGTTGAGGATCATAATGCATTTGGTCCTCATATCGATCATGACTCTCACGCTATCAAAGAATTGCATACCAAGAATGAGATCATAATCATCGAGAGGGATTACCTTGAAAGCCATCTTGCCCTTCATCTGCCGATTTGGACATCCACATCGGGAGTTGATCCTATGCCTTTGAGCCCATCCGAGTTGATGGCCTTAAACATATTTCCGGTTGGCTCCATGAGCAGACCCAAGGCTTTCGCCACCTCGATCGACATGAATATGTTCGACGCACCCGTGTAAACCAAAGCATAAAGCGTTCGGCCGCACACTTCAACTTCCACTAAGAACATGTCAAAGTTCGAGGCAGCTTCTTCTTCTTTGGATGGCGATCGAGCTTGGACAGAGTTGATAACCTTCATTCCTCCAAGCCAGACTTGCCACTTGTCTTCTTTGGTCTCCTCCTCATCTTTCTCGATGGTGAGGAGGGCGTTGATCCGGCCCTTCTTCGAGCACTTTTGGGTCCAATACGGACCTTTGCAAATGAAACAAGGAGAAGGCGGGGGTTGATCGAATTTACTCGTCAGGCAGTCCATTTGTGGTTGACCCCTTTGGAAGGACGGCTTTGAAGTGCCTTCGCCCATGTTTTGACTCGACCGCCTTGATCATGCGCGCCTCGGGGAGTATTCCTTCCTTCGTCCTCAGATCAATCCAACCTCCACTCTCTTGCTCTACTCTTTGGTTCGGCTTTGGTGAGGTCAATGAGCGACTCGACCACACTAAGCCCTCTTGCAAGACTCGTCACATCCTGTCGCTTGAGCTCGAGTAGTGCCCACGATTTTAGTCCATTCATGAATGCCCCAAGAGCCTCCTCCAACTTAGGTTGCGGATTTGGAGTTTGAGTTCCGTGAACTCCTTCATGTACTCTCGAATCGTACCTCTTTGTTCGAGGCGATGGAGCTTGCTATGGGCTTCTTGTTGAGCAAACTCGGGGAAGAAATAGTCGCGGAACTCTCTCACGAAGTCATCCCATATGTCCACGGGATCGGCACCTCGCTTCGTCTCATCGCACCTATTTTGCCACCAAAGCATCACGGTATTAGAAAGGAACATCAAAGTGGTTCGTACCTTGATCGACTCGTCTTGAATGTTGACAATGGCAAAGTATTGCTCCATACTCCAGACAAAGTTGTCCACTTCCTTGGCAGATCAGTCACCTTTGAACTTTTTTGGTTTCGGCACCTCAAGTTTGGGCACCGCTTGTGTGGGCATCGCTCCATTGGAAATGCTTAGCTTGCATAGGGCGAGCTCGGTCTTGAGCTCTTGGATCTCCACCTTCATGGCTTCGACCTCATCCCTATAAGGACTCATTTCCTCGATCACTTGGACACACTCCTTCAACCCAACGATCGATACTTCTAGGGCTTTGTCCTTGTTGTGCAACGGGGTTGTAGCTTCGTTGAGGCCGGTCGTGAAGTCTTCACGGAGCGAGGTCTCAACCTCCATGATCCGATCTCTCACATCGTCAAGACCTTCCATGAGTTCGAGCACTTCTCATCGAACGCAACTACAACATCCATCGAGGCATCTCTTTTCTTCTGTTGACCGCGGGTCTACTTGACTTGCACGTCTCTCCATCCATAGCAGCTTCTTGGCTTGACATTCTCTCAAACAGTTGGCGCTTCTCGATCTCTCGAAACGGATCTCTCATTTGCTTTGATATCACTTGTCACGGGCCGATCGATTGAGATCGTGACCACGCGGTGACTCAGGCTATTATGGATCACCTAAGCCAAGCCTTGCTCGATCAACTTGCACACTCGCTCGCACACCCAGATCGTAGAGAGAGAAGGCTTCTAGAGATAGGAGCTCTAGAAAGAAAGGAGCTTTGTATTGTTGAAATAGTTGGATGGATACAAATGAGGGGGAGGGTACCCCTTCTTATACTCGAGGCCCTCTGATTACATCCGTTGATATAGATTTGATCCGGTGGATGAGATCGCACCGCCTTAACTACCGACACTAATGGCGGCTACTAACCACTGACATAAACGAGAGCTACCAACTACTAGTATTAAATAAAGAGAGACTAATGATGGTATCGTCCACCCTTGGAAACTTCGGGGAGAAGACTTGATGGGAATATAAGTGAAAGCAGGAGGTCCTCCACGGATGAGTCACGGCCATCCTCTAGGAACCTCTTGGGTTGACTCACTTTCGGCCCGTGACACATTGCTCTCGGATTTTGACATCCAAACAAGGTACAGAGTTATGCAAAATTCCAAGCCTTGAATGACATAGAATTGTCAAATGTTGTCATATTCAGAAACAAGGCATTTCAACCAATGCAACATCAGGCTTGTAAAGCATTCTGTAGCTAAGTAAAATTGCTTTATTCTCATGCCCACCGGAGGTGGTAAAAGTTTATGTTACCAGGTTAGTAAATGTTAACATTATCTCAGCTGTGTAATGATTGTAAGTAGAGGAGCATGCAGACAATGTTTAGAGCACAAGCCCTGTGCACTTTGCTCCATGGTTCCACCAATCAAATGTAAAAGGGTCATCTGCTTTGTTTAGCACTGTTGAGAAGGTCGTGAACTTAAGGAAGAAAAAATGTTTTTATAATGAAAATTAAGCGATAGGAAGTGATTCAAGTACATAACCATGGGTTCCAATGTACAGCATCAAACAAAATTAGAAAAGAAGGAAATACAGTATATTCTCATTCTGCCTTCGCACATCTCTATAGGTTCTGTAATTTCTAGGATTTAAAGTTTGTACTATGCTTCTAGGACCTTCTAATCACTTACCAAAATTCATCTTGTTTATGCAAGTGTTGTTGTCAGTCATAATATAGGTCCAATTCAAACAGGTCACCAAGTCAAAGAGGAATAAATTTTCAAAGTACTTCCACCAAATATGGTTCTAGATTTCTATATTTCCTCACAGTTATTGGCTGTACCATTATCTCACAAGGGGTGATGACCTATGACTTCTTTTTCCCATAATTGGTTTAAAATTACTGTCCTTTAATATATATGGATCGTGGTAGCATGCAAAATATTTAATTTACTGAATTAAGGAAGAAGATATTAATCTGGATTTATTAAGTTGAATTTTCTGTAAGTGTTTTATGTTCAGTCTTGAAGTAGTTGATATATGTTTCCAGCTGAAAGTAAATTTAAGACAATTAGTGACTACCGGTCCGTCCTAATCAGCTCATGGTGAAAGAAATAATAATTCCCTTGCCCCTTCCTTTCTTCATGTGCTCTTTTGATGTTTTACCCTTCATTTCAGCTGCCAGCCACTCTTAAAGCAGGTATCATAGTTGTTATATCTCCCTTGCTATCTCTTGTACAAGATCATATAATTACTCTAACCCTCAAGTATGGAATACCATATATTTTCTTGAACTCTCAACAAACTGTTGCCTAAGTAGCTATCCTCCAAGAACTAAGGCAAGGTTTAGCTATATTGGACTTCTAAAACGTTCATGCTAAGTATTGTGACTGTCAAATTATTAATCTCCCATTCTGCTTTGCTTGCCTTTTCAGAGAAGATAACCATCATGCAAGCTATGGTATGTTACTCCTGAAAGGATTGTGGGAAACCCATCATTTCTCGAGATATTGAATTGCTTGCATAGAAATGTATTGTTTCTGATGCACTGTAACTTTTTCGAAAAGGTTCTTTATAAATTTTTTATATTTCAAACATCATGCATTGCAAGCACAACTAGCTGGTTTGTTGTTGATGAGGCACATTACGTGAGGTATCCGTAATCTTCAGCATGCCTCGAACATAAAGAAAGATCATGCTAGAGTTACTTTTAAAGGAGTAATTATATTTTATGTTGCCATTGCAAAACTATTGTCATTCTTTCTGATAAACTTAAGCAAGTTAACTTTTATTTATGCCAACTTAAACTCTTTTTCCAAACTTTTTTGCATTTTCTGTGTTTCTATCTTAATTAAATTGTCACTGTTACACTAGACCTTCTGAAGCCTAATTCCCTGGGAAGTTCTAATATAACAAAATGCAGGGTTCCTTGTTTGAACTATGGAAAGGATCTAGGTTCCATCATTTGGGAACACTTAGTGGCACATCATTCATTATAGTAGGTAAAGAGCACACAACTTAAATAAGCTCCAATGGAGATTACTTTCTAAAGTAATTGGAACCGGCATAAGCTTGGATAAGGATCCCATCTCCTATCTTTTTTTGGCATGATACTCAGTCCTTTAAGCTAGTTCTTGAGCCCCAATTTATTCTATAAACGGCTGACTATATGTTAACAACTTGAGAAAGACAAAGATTTACCCATGTGGTCATTGATTGTGTTTCTCACAGCGTCTTAACTGGATTTGCTCTGCCAGTGTGATCTCATGAAAGGAACGTATAGCTGGTTTGAACTTTTCTTGTACATTTGACTGATTTAACGAGTAAAGCTCATTGATTGTCACATTCGTGGTTGTCATTATTGTAGTCAATGGAGACATGATTTTCATCCAGATCATAGGGGATTGGGATGTCTCAAGCAAAACTTTCTGTATGTCCCACCGATGGCCTTAACTGCAACTACCACTCAGTTAGTTCGTCAGGTACTAAACTTACAGATTAACCTCCTGATTATGTTGAAATAATTTGTTTGTTCTGATTGACTTGTACATTATTGCAGGATACCCTAAAAGCTCTAAGGATTCCCCATGCTTTCGTTCTCAAGACAAGCTTCGAGAGACCAAATCTAAAATATGAGGTCGTAGCTAAGACCAAGGAACTGCTGAAGAGCTGCTAGGGAATCGTTTTGCTAATTTTTGTGGCATAATATATTGCCTTACGAAGAGTGAATGTGTTGATGTCGCTAAATACTTGAATGAGAAGTGCCGTGTGAGGACAGTGTACTATTGTGCTGGATTAGTAGCCCGCCAAAGAGTAGCTGTTCAAAAGAAATGGCACATTAGAGAGATCCAGATTGTATGTGCTACCATTGCCTTTGGGATGGGAATAGACAAACCTCATGTTGTAAGTCAAAATGGACTCTGCCGTTTGCCTATTTCCTATGTTTTAGAATCAAGCTGACATGCTGGCAAATACTCGGCTAATCAACTTTTCTTCTAATGTTTTAGTTACACTGATGGGTTTCAATGTGTGCTTGAAAGTACACTTTGCTGGTTCCATGATACAATGACCTAAATTTTGTCATTCTTGGCTATTGATTGCGGAAACTAGTGAATTATGTATTGGTTCAAGTCAAATTCTTTCTGCAGTGCATGGGACTTCGCTTTGCTGTAATTAAGTTAGATTTGGTTAAAGTTCTTTTCTTTACTCTAAAAGTGGCAAATGACTCTGATCTAACTTGACGTTCAGTTTGACCTTCATCTATTATGTTTGTCATATTTCGACTTATTTTTGTTGGTTCAGCAATTATTTGTTTATGACATGACGATTAAACATGATGCTGATTGCAAAATAAAAAGACAGCTTTCATTTGTAGGATTTGACGTTGAGATCTCCTTCGTGGTCGATTTCGCTGTTTAGAACTTTCTTTTGGCCAAATGTTGTTTAAGCCTCCATTTTAGGGTTCTTTAACCGCCTGCTTTCCTCAACTCATCTATTTCAATTCCTCTTCACTGTACGATTTATCATATGGCAACATAGACTACTGAAGTTATATAATCTAAAATGCTGTGCGCGGATGTTGAATAAACCGAGCTTTCCATAGTTCCATTTTGTTGTGAGTAGAGTTATCAAATTTCTAGTACCATCCGGTCAATCCTAGAGTTACAAAACTGAGGAAAATAGAAAAGCCTAGAGCGAACCGTCTTTAATCCTATCAAAACAGAACTTACATAGTTATTGTTCAAATAGCTATAATTTATAGGATCTTGATGTAAAATTTGACAAAAACTTCAAAAACTAAGCTTGAAGCAAATCTGACATGAAATTGTAGTTGAAGAAAGAAAAGTATCAAAATCCATGAATAGAATAGAATCAGTTCACTTGGTTAAACATGTTCATCCAGTTATCTGGCTGATTTACGGTTTTCCAACTTCAAATCAATTTAGCCGATTAGATTGTGACTAACATTCTATAAGTAGACTAGTAGTCAAACATTAAGATGTTGCCCTTTGGATTAATTTGCCTAGACACTAGTTAATCAACTAAATAAATAAAGCGTTGAGTCGATACATTGACTTTGCTTGTGACTTTTCTCATGTAATGCTCAACCAATATTCCAAAAATTAAATTATTTCATGTTAAGTACCTTTAACGAGTATTTCACCACAACCTGCATTATACATGTGTTAATACTTATAGATTCGAACTTGGCTTAAAAGCTAATTAGCATCTTGAGCTTAGTCAAAGTTTGAGTTGACAAGTAGCGAATCAGACTATGAGTAACTTGCTATCAACTATTAAAATTCCACCATTGTAATCTAGAACAGGGTACAAGAATATATGAGAGTGGCCTCAAAGAAATTGCTTCGATTGAAACTTGAATGCGTGACCGTTGACCACAATTTAGTGTGTCAGGGTCTGATTATTAACCAAGTAGATGACCCTCTAAAGTTTTTTGCTCAAACCAAATGAGTAAGTTTTGGAAAGGGCTTTTTTCACCCTTTCAAAAATTTTGTCCACATCATTTTATCGGTCTTCAAATTGTAAACACACCACAGAAAAAATGGTTTCAAGTATGAAAATGTACATGATAGTGTCTTATGCTTTTAGATTCATGCTTAAATAATCGAGTTTCAGATTATACGATCAAAGTGATTGCAAAATGCCTACATATGAATTTTCCAAGGTAATCAGACCAAAGAGAAGATTTTACACTAATGAACGCTTTTATTCTCTGTTCAAAATTCTTTCAAACGAGCGAAGTAGTCTTCCTGGAAACCTTTTCATCGAAATTCTTGACTACAATTGACAGATTATTTACTGATTCCATGGCATTTGCTTTTTCCTTGAAATGAGTTTCTTCGAGTCACGAAATTGTAGCTTGAAGTGGACATCTAACTGTTAACCAATCTCATTTTATGTGTAATTTACACATATAGAACCAACTGCCCATGCGGTCTTCCCGCAAGTGATTTGTGATTAAGACTTTGCTAGAGAATAGCACAATTTCAAAGCTTGCAAAGGAGTAAAACCCCACATGAGAAGAGGTCTCTTTATATCAAGAATCCTTCTAAGAGTATTAACAACACGAAGCACATAATAAGTGCCAATAATAAGGAACTTCGGAATGCCTTTTCCATAATGACACGGCTCATTCCTGCCCGTATCTCCATCCCGTGGTGTTTGGGGACTTCCTGCGAGTTTCATGAAATGCAGCTTCGATCTGCACAAGGAAGATAGCACTAACTAATTATCAATAAATGAAGATATCCAAGATCCTCACTTCACATTTTACCCCATGAGACATAAGGTACAAATGGTAAACATCATTGACAACAATCGCACTTGGACCACAATGAACGGAGACTTCATTAGCTAGCTGACGAAAAAGAAACCAACAGGCCCAAAAGAAGCAAGCAATTAGCAAACACTTTCCCCGTTATTGTTCAGGATTAGAATTGAAGTTAATAGATTTATACTGAAAAGGTGAAGTGCCTAAGCTACAAAACAGAAAGATGTATTTGCTACTTGGTTATTTTGCAAGATCCAATTAGCAAAGTCAGCAATACGGGATAGTTTGTGAGGAGGTCAATTTCAACTTAACAAATCCAATGCCACAAACATGAGAGCTGAGCCTATTGAATCAGAAACCTATATGAGAACATTTAGAGGATTTTATCACACTAATAAGCTGCTAGAAACAGAGGATATTGTCATCATGCATACTTGCGTACTAATTTCAAGTGAAATTCCACAGCTCATATAGTATAAGCACACAAGTTAGTCTTTCATGGCATGACTAGCAGTGCATACCTCAACCTTCAAAGCCTCATCAAGTTCAGGAGTGATAACATTAGAATGCGACCATATCAAACAACTCTGTAGCTGGGTAACATACAAAGAGTCAGCAGCCATGTGTTTGATTAATGGAGAGGTAGAACCTAATGAGCATACAGAAAACCTATTTAATTGAAAAAAAATATGTTTTCGTTCAGGTATGTGTTGTTGAGACAAGATCGAGTGCTTGAATATTTGCAAGCATCAAAACTTCCTGGGGAAACTTCAGTTTGCCCCATAGCATCTTCAAGGTTGGCACACAAGATGATCCTCAGTTGTTTGCTGATACTTCCTCCGCAAAATCCCTTTTCTTCAATTTGATTGGTCTCGAGTATGGAATTTGAAGTTCCTTAGCCAAATTAGCCACAACCAAATAGTCATGTGATGAAACAATTCCATGGCAACAACAGGATCAAATGCGATGCAAACTAATTAGCAAATTGTTGAGCTCCTCGTCCCAGCTTGTTTCACAAACAGGCAAAAATTGTCTAATCATGCAAAAGGTCATCATCACGGTTGACTGAATTGAAGTCTCAAAGTAAGCCTTGATCATTACATAGACCAACCAAACTTGTCATAGAAGCAGCACTAGTTTACCTCGCTCTTCTTTTTTTTTTTTTAAATAACTATTGAAAATGTTTAGGTGGTCTACATTCATATATGACAGACTAGCCAAATACTCTTTTAACATTTTTTTAATCACCAACAGAACACTGTAGCCTTGAATTTTTTTTAGCTCAATTCATCATACTTATTGGGAATTGATGCTCTTCTTAGAAGGTTCAAGAGGAATATCAAGAAAACGGCAAGAAACTCGACGGGGCTTTCGTTCATCACAGAAAATTGAAAGGCATTTATCTCGAACAGGACATCTGTCATTAGTCAAATTTGACCCACAAAAAAACTCACAAAGAAACTCAAAATGGCCAAGGATTTTTTCAAGAAAATATGAATTTTGGACACTGGGAAATGCTGGGCATAGTTTACAATATTGAGAAGCAGATCATTGGCCTCTAGATGAAAATTTCAAATCTCGGGTTTACTGAGAGGAGAACTATTAATCACTAGGTAATTCTTGTTTACCTTTGTTGATATTTTCATTCTTGCCTCACAAGTTGCTAATCTGTTTGCATTCTGCATAAGCTGTCAATGGAAGGATATATGAAAGAAATTGCTATAACATAATCAACAGCAAATTGTACGGAGGCAAATCCAGAGTTCCAAAATCAATCAAATAGATACTTGGTGTGGAGTAAATCATTACTAAAAAAATATAGCTTCGAGAAAAGTATTACTCTATTTGCTGACACTGCCCGTTGAAGGATGAAGAATCTTACTAGATGACCAATGCCTTCTATTGACATTAGGGTCTATATTTTGATCTTGGCTGATGCATCATGCCAACTTCTATGACCAACTACCCTGCTCCTTCAATTATGTAAGACCAGCAATTTAGGAAAGTCCAGAACTCTGTCGTGGAAAGCCTTCTTGTCAAAAGAAGAAAGTGATAAAAAGTAGGTCATGAATATTAGAAAAAAAATGACAGTTTACTGCTTATTTACCTCTATCAAGGAAACATGACTCGTCTCACTATTGTAATATGGTATAACATTCATCACATCATTATCACTGCAATACAATATTTCAACAGAGAGATGGAGACGGATCTCTTTCATAATTTCCTAAGACGTATGTTCTAAATAATTCGGTATCGTTTCCAACTACAAATATCTAAGAAAACTAAATCCAACTACTCAAGTTCCCGAACCTAAGTAACTTTCTTGCAGTCTTCAACTTTCTAGGATTTTTAACTTCTCACATCCTGCCAAACGAGGTAAAGTCTCTAGGAACTTCGCACCATCAAGACCTGGAATTTTGACTAGATTGTTGCACCCGACAACCTGTAATTTTTTCAAAGACTGATTCTGGACAGAGAAGCTTTTCAATGGAATTGCAGCCACATATAAATATGCCCTCCAAGAACTCCAAATCATCATGGCCCTCAATTTCAACAAGGTTATTGCAATGCTCAGCACGTAATCATCAGTCCAATCTTTCAACGGAACTGCACTTTTCCATTGAAAACTCTTCCAAGTTCTTCAATCCGTCGAGCTTAAGCAATATCAGCCTCATCACACTCCTCTCAACACAGAGTTTCAAGGGTTTTAAGGAAAGCTCGGGATGTCTTCTTCAAATAAATGGCCCGCCTGAATATGGAGTTCTTCTAGGTGGATTAGGCTAGAAAGCTGTGGCAACCTGGGATTCTGACAACAGACCGACAGATACTTTAAGCTCGAAGGAAGCTCTGGCAGTGACCGGAGCTTGACACAGCCCCATAGGCTAAGGCGTTGGAGAGAAGAAAGATTCCGGATGCTTTCTGGCAGGTCGGATATCGATGCCCAACTCATATCGAGAATCTCAAGCGAAGACAAGTAACCGATTTCACTTGGAATTGCACCTTTCAGATTACGGCATGATAGAAGGCTTAGAATCCGCAGATTTTTCAACCTTCCAATAGCACTAGGAAGCTTTTCAATACCAGAAAAACTCAAGTCAAGAAGTTGCAAATTCTGTAAATCCCCAATTGAGCTAGGGATTTCTCTCAGTGAGTTACAATTGGCGGCACTCAGTATCTTCAGGTTCTTCAGAGAGCCAATGAATGTAGGAATCTCCTTGAGACGTTTACAGTCCCCCAAGTCCAAGGAAACAAGGCCCTCGAGTAACTCTTCTAGGAACTTCTCACATCCCATCAAATTTGGCAAAGTCTCCATTGATTCACATCCTCTAGAATCCAACTCTTCTAATGACTCCATCCCTTCTAAGAACTTCACACTGTCAAGACCTTGAATTTCAACTAGATTGTTGCACCTGAAAACTACTAATTTCTTCAAATGCCGTAATTCTGGAAAGAGAATCCTTTTCATGGAATTGCATCCATTTATAAATATGCCCTCCAAGAACTCCAAATTATCATGGCTCTGAATTTCAACTAAGTTATTGCAATGCTCAGTGCCTAATCGTTTCAAATGAATCAATTGTGAAAGGTCCAATCTTTCAATGGAATTGCACTTTTCTATTGAAAGCGTTTCCAAGTTCTTCAATCCGTCAAGCTTAAGCAACATCAGCTCATCACACTCCTGAACACGTAGTTTCAAGAGTCTTGAGGAAAGCTCAGGGATGTATTCAAGTAGATGGCATGCCCAAAGACAGAGTTCTTCCAGGTAAATTAGGCGAGAAAGCTGTTGCAACCTAGGACTCTGACAAGTGATGGATAGATACATTAAGCCCGAAGGAAGCTCTGGCAGCAACCGGAGATTGTAACAGCCCATTAGGTTAAGGGATTGGAGAAAAGAAAGATTCCGGATGCTTTCTGGCAAGTCAGATATCGGTGTGCAAGCGATATTGAGAATCCTGAGGAAAGGCAAATGTCCGATTTCACTTGGAAGCTTTTTGATCACAGAATCACTCAAGTCAAGATGTTCCAAATTCTGCAAGTCACCAATTGAGATAGGGATTTCTCTCAGTGACTTACAAGACTTCACACTCAGTTTCCCTAGTTTCCTCAGAGAACCAATATACGTAGGAATCCCTATAATACCACATTCATCTAATATAAGTTCATCTAAATCTTTTAATTTGCTCGCCTCCTCTGGTAGCTCCTTGAGACGTTCACAATGCCGCAACTCCAAGCAAGAGAGGCTCTTGAGTTTGCCAATAGAAGGGTGGAGATGCTCCAGTTCGTCACAATTGCTCAAGATGAGAATCTCCAACCATGTGAAAGCCGAGAGATCAAAAGTACATTTTAAATTAGGGCACCCAAAAAGGTTGAGAACTTTTAGCCTTTTTGACGCCTAATACAAAAGAAGAATAAGCTGTCAAGAACAAGTTGATTGGCTAAACAAAAACAAAAACAAAAACCTAAAATCAGAGAACATCTTCTTTTTTTTTCCCAATCTTACCATGAATGAACTCCATCCTTCCCAATCCTGAGTGATCTCGCTGCCTGATAAATTCAGCACTAATAATCTCGGTAGATGCAAATTGATTGTCGAAAGAGATAAATGGCTTCCCTTGACACACCACTCAAGCCATCTTACTTCCTCAGAGTCTCCACTTGAAGATGCCTCCATCAACTCACGGATCCAAAAGGGGCGGCTCTGCAAGGTTTTTTTTTTTTTTTTAACTATTCATCTACATTTTGATATGTCAAAAGAATTGGACGAGAGAAAATGACCTAATCCTCTCAACTTCTAACTTTATAGTTTTTTCCTTTTTTAAATCTTAGATTTGCACAATGTGTTACCTTTCTATCCTTCCTGAATACAAATGTGCACACGTGAACTCACATTTAATTTTTTTGACAACCTTTCGAAAATTGAAGAAGTGACGTGAAAATAAAGAAAAAAATACTTATTGCTTTAAAACAATAAGGCAAATGCACTTCAATGTTTTATCTTTTGCTTTTTTTCAAATTTTATAGCATGTGCACTTTGACTTTTATTTAACATGAAATACATAAAAACATTTTACAACATACAAATGTTTACTTGTAAATTCTCATATGACTTATGTATAATTTTTCATAAGAATTTGTTAAAGAGCGCTGGTGGGCCACCTGTAAGTAGCCAAGGAAGCACCCTGTTTTCATTTCATTAGTTAAATATAATAATATGGAAAAGAAAAAATGGAGAATTTTTAATATATTCCGATAAATAAAAAAGATTACATGAAAAGCCTATTTATAGACTTTATTACAAGACTATCTATGAAAATCAAAGAAAATCAAATCAGATATGCATAATCAAAATAGATATAGAAAATCAGACGAAATATCATTAATATCTCTAGAAAATATCTAAAGATCTTTGACATCATTAACTATTTGTGTGAAGTATTTAATCATTTCCTTGAAAAGTGAAACTTCTTTTTTTTTTTGGTTAAGTATGTTTAAAAAGTGACGTGGTGACATTGGTTAGCAATTTTGACAGAGATTGAAAAAAAAAAAAGTCGCTTTCAGAATAACGAAAAATTGAACCGATTAACTAAAAAGTGATGTGGTGACATTGTTTAATCATATGTTCGTTTCCATAAGAATGACATCTTTTCTTTTAGCATATTATAAATCAAAACATACTGTTTAACTTCCTGCTAAAGCAGATAATTTAATTAGTTGAAGATGGTATAAAAATTCCCTTACTTTGATTGACTTTTATAAATACCTATATTTTTCCCCAAAAGTTCAATTGGTTAGAAATTCACTTTTACGGTTTGACATGTTTGTTGTTATCTTTGTTTTAAATATTAACCAGTGAAATGAAATGGGTATAATTTCTCTTAAGTCTGTTCGTCAGAAAAGTCTTTAAATTGTTGTAATCATCATCCCACACTATCTTTCGCAATTTTCGATGGTACGTCGATCTATTCTGTATATTACAGTAAAAAAATCTACTATATGGAAAGGGGATTTTAAACCTTGAGCTTTCATCAAAAGTTTCCATGCAATTCGCATATATTTCACCAAAATGAACTGAAGAAATAGGATATAACAAAATAGACATAATCATATTTGAAATAGTCAAGACAATTGGAAATTAGTCCCATAAGTATTTCATTCTCCGAAGTTAAATCAAAATCTCTCGAATAGTACAATCATTTAATATTTCCCTCACTAATTAGCATCTTTCAGCAATTTAGTCTATTCAAAACAGATTTATTTTTCCAATCTTCAAACACCCATATGGTGTGCTCTTTTTGCTAATGTTATTAAGTTATCAGATCAACAAAAGAGTGTGATATGGAATCATAGGAACAATCTATTTCAACTTATATCAAGAATATAAAGTTGTTTTGTTTGCCCAACATCTCTTGGCTAATTGCTAGGGTTAATTACTCGCCATTGATCAGCCATGAGCCTATGATTCATCCCAAATGGACAATATATAATAATTAAATGACATGACCATTGATAATTTAAGTGAAAGATAAAACATAGTTGGAAAAATTGGCTTCATGCTGAAAATCATATATAATGAATACAAGGGTATGAATATAATAATAAGCACAACATTTCCTCTATTTAGTCAATTTTTATTTTTTTTGGGTAAATAGTCAAGTCAGTCTAGCGGTTTTTGGCATAAAAGAGGCATTGTCCCCAAAAATATAAATAATATAAAACAACTAATAGTAGATAGAAATGTTTGTTATGAGGAAATCCACTCTTTATCACACGCCTAACCTAATCCATGAAATAAGTAAGGTCAATGGGATAAAACCTTAAACAACAGTAAGATTTGCTTGTATATATCTTTTAAGGGATTTTTGCTCTCTATTAAGAGGAGATAAGAATGAAAAGAGATAGATATAAATAACTAGTTGAGGGACCGGTATCTTCAAAATCAAAACAGAGAAAAAATATTAAACATCCGATTCCTAAATCACAAGAGCACCACAATACATTCGGCCGTACTAGAAAGCAAACATATGTGATAGGTGTGAATTTTTTTTCCAATCTTATTGCTTTGAATTAATTATCGTTTATTATACTATCTCCTTCTTTTTTCTTAACCAGGAAATCTTCATTTATTTGATCTATGATGTTTATACTTCGTCTTCATTCATAATTATAGTCGTTCTAATTATCAATATTTTCAACTAGATATGACAATTGCATGAATGAGATTTATAGTCTAAAATTGTAGTTAAAGGATCTTAAATTGATTGCCAAACAAATTTTTACATATGTAATTTATATCAAGGAAATTGAATCAATGATATAACTTTTTCATCCTTGCGATACTCATGATTTATTTAGTGTCACAATTAATCTACGATGTACATAAATGGATGTTTAAATAGATTTTTCTTTTTTTCTAGAAAGTAAGAGCATCTTTTCATGCTCAATGAAATATTAGATTAGATCAGATTAATTATATTAAATAAGAGGGAGAGAAAAAGAAAAGAGTGTCATATTTTACCTCCAGATGTCTTAGTACTCTCGGGACTCCCTCATAGTTGTAGTCCCATGGTCCACTACGTTTCTCAAGCGGTTGTCCTTGGCAAAAAATTCTCCTTCCAAGATCTCTCAATAGATCATGCACCATAAATTCACCATCATCTCCAAATTTAATTAAGCGCCTCAACTTCAACTCTTCAATTCCTTGATTTGGATAAAACCCACAGTCCTCCCACATGCACATGGCAAATCGTGCAGCTTCGCCATTGTCATGTATGCCAATAAAGAAATAAACAATATCGAGAAAAATCTGCTTATGTCCATCTTCTAACGTATCATAACTTATTTGCAATATTTTCTGGATGTCTCTATGTGATTGGTTTTTTAACTGCTTCAGCACATCTTTCCATACTTTTTGATTCATTTCAGTATACAAGTATGAACCTACAACCTGAAGTGCCAAGGGAAGGCCACCCATGGTGGATACGATAACACGAGATATACTATCAAAGTCTCTCAGAGAATGGTCCATACAAAATGCATTTCTGTTAAACAAAAGCAAAGCTTCCACCTCATCCAATTCATGCAATTCATACTTGTAGTCTACCTCAAATTCGGATTGATCAAGAACAACTTTGTTTCTAGTGGTAACAATGATCAAACTTCCTGACATAAACCAATTACGTTCCCTAACCAACGCATCTAGTTGATTCTTGTCATCTATATCATCCAAAAGAATGAGAACCTTTTGTCGTCTGAATCTAGATTTGATTATATTAATTCCATCATCAATTCCAGACACTTCCTTTTTTTCATTTAGTATATCCGATATAAGTTGACTTTGTAGATACGTAATACCGTGACGCTTGGTAGTTTCTCGAACATCTGGAAGGAAGCTGACATGCACAAATTTATTCGAGAGTTGATTGTAGATGCACTTAGCAAGAGTTGTCTTGCCTATCCCGCCCATGCCATAAATTCCAATCATTCGAGCATTGATGGAAGGACTGTCTATCCAATTCATAATTTTCTTTAGACAATCATCAAGTCCAACTAGTTGCTTAGGCACATTTAGTTGAAAATCTTCTTGTAACTTGCTTCGAACAGTTCTAACCACATGTTTTATTAGTTCTCTCTCATGCCTGTCAAACAACAAAAACAATGAAAGGTTATGAACCTAAACATAGTCTATGCGAAGTTTTCAATTCCTGTCAACTAAGCTATAGTGGGTTGATTTTATCATGGTGGTGATCAAGCTTCAGAAGACCGAGCATTGGAGTCCTCTGTAGGCCTATTGTTTTAGTTATTGATACTATTGGCCAAAGGTATTGTCATTTCTTTGTTTTTCGGTTTGTACCAGAGCAAACATGTAAAATTCTTGGGCATTATGGGATGCTTTGGTTTTAGTTGTTGTTGGTTTAGTTTTCAGGGACATCTTGGGGAGTGCCAGTGTTTGATGTCTTCGAGGCATTATGGTTGTTTATTGTAACATTTTGCGGATATTTTTTGAGCTTGCAGTGAAAGTAATTCATCTACATTTCATCAGTTTTGTGTGAAGAAGAAAGCTTACTAAAAAAGGAAAAGTTTAGTAAAGTACCCATTAGCAACCTTCTCGGACTCCCATCCATGTAAGTAACTCACTTCTTTGAGTGCTTGCAGCCCTTTCTGGATATTCTCATTATCAAAATACTTCTTACCTGAATGGAAGGCCTTCCCAAAACTTCCTTTTAGATGCCGCACATCCAATGGATCCACTTTATAAAAGATGGGCAAAACTATATGTGATGCGCTCTTCACTCGATCCATCATATGAATAAGCTCGTGAAGGCACCATTTGTTTGAAGCATAATTTTTGGAGATTATGGGGATCGAAATCTTAGACCGAACAATAGTATCAAGAATCCGTGGACCGAATTCCTCACCAATTGAAATGCTGTTTTCATCCCTAAACACAAAAGCCGGTACAATCCTTGCCTTGTCTAGACTGTGATAGAGGTGATCAGCGAGTTCCTTGCGGGTATCTGACCCTCTAAAGCTCAAGAACACGTCGTAATGATCATTACCTTCTCCTGTGGGTGTTGAAGAGATGAATGAAGGTGTGGATGCTCTCTTCTTCTTCCTCTTGAGAAGATTGAATGCAAGGATACTAAAAAGAATCGTCGCGGCAAGCACTGCGGTAGAACACCCCATTATTAAAGGGTGCATCCCTTCGTTTGTTTCAGTGTGACTCCGCCCTTTGTCGATGGCAATCCGAGTGGGAAAGTTGGAGAGAAAGATGCTCTCCTGCTGCATAAAAGGATTGATAATTAGTCTCTATGAAGTATGAACAAGTATGAACATGAAATCTTTTACCAAGCAAGAAAAAATAAACATGAAATTATTAATTAATTATTATTTGATTGACTAGGAGCAGTCGCTGATGCTTTTCATCCTTGCTTTATCTTATTTTGGATATCATCCTCTAGTCAAGTCAATCTCGTTGGCTTTGGTCCCCTGCCGTATAACGTGTATGTTAATTTTTAATTGGGTTATAAAATACTAGAATCTATGTACAAGCATATTGCATTCGTTCAGTTTTTACTTGGTTACTGAAAATAAGATTTCGATAACTCATTTTGTTTTGTCTAGGAATTTGATAAATCATTTAAAAGCTGATAATTGAGTTGAACAAAATAGGAAATGTGGGGAAGACGTTAAATAATGACCTAGCTAGTATTTATGAATGAGATTTTCAATTTAATTTTCCCATAGTTTTCTCCTCCTGCACAGCACAGAGCCTCCCTTGTTTATCTTCTCCTCTCGCCGACACTCTCCTTTCGTTTTCTTCTGTCTTTTCCTCTCTCTCCTTTCTTTTGCTTCTTTCTTTTCCTTCCTTTCTTTCCTTAATTTTCCTTTTTACTCTAATGTCTTTTCTTCTTCTTTTTCTCATAATTTCAAACTCCACTTCACCTAATATTACTACCTTTCCACCAAATCACTCTTCACTTTTTGACCGCATTTTACTGTTCACTTTGACTATGTTCCCACATGGACTTGATTGGAAGTGACCAAGTGAGTATCTCGGATTGTGAATGAAAAGCTCTTAATCTATTAAATTATATTAGAAAATTAAAATTTCAGGATGTTACAGCAGATGTGGAAACAATTTACCAAGGAGATACTCCTATCAAATAGATAAAGTAATGAGATTAAAGAATAGAAGAATATGCCTATAGATTTATAACAGTTCAGCATATATTAAATCTACATTCGCTCTCTCAAACTAAAAACCACCAATATGGCTTTTTTTAACAGAAAGAATCAAATGCAAGCTGAAACATATTGTGAATGCAAGAGATCAAGGCAATTTAGAGATTTGAAGCTTTCTCAATTTCCACCTAGTCCACCGGCATCCTTTGAATCCTTTTATAGAAAACTAACCATTGGAGAGTAGTTTTACCTGTAAAACATCCTCTCATAGATTTTCTTTGGAGGGTACCCTTTTTCTTTGGAGGTCATAAATTCTCTAAAACCTATGTTTGGTAAAATTCCACAAAAATAATAATATATTTATTCAGTTCATAGTAAATTTCTTTTGTGTATTTTAACTAAAATATGTAGATTGATCGTAACTCTCCTTTGCACTTGGTGAAGTTTTGACACCCATGTCTCAGTAATTTTCCTTACTCATTGTAACTTTTCTCAATCAAATGATAATTTGATCATGTTTGCAACCGTAACTTTCCTTTAATGTTCGGAAGTGATGATAGACAATCGATTTTGCAAATAATATGCGTAAGTGCATCGAAACCCGCAGCTTTGCTCACTTCCAAGTTTTCCATTGTAGCCAGCACAAAAAAAAAAAAAAGTACAATTGTGAGTTTTTCATAATTTCCCAAAAACATTTGAATTTTTCATTATTTTCCAGAAATTACGGAATTTGCCAATATAATAGAAAATGGTTTTATGGACATCCAAAATATTCTTTAGTTGATCTGATATGTTCAGATAAATTTTTGTTGTTGACAATTCTAATATGTAGCCTTTGAAAGGTTTTGTGCGATTATTGAAGAGAATAGATTAGCACGATTGATATTTGGAAAAAATCTAGTTTTTAGATGTATTCAAGAAAAAAAAAAAGAACTATTTCTGCAAAAACTGAGTATTTTGGATGTTTCAGGCTTTAAGTAATTTTGCCTCCGACCAAAAAAAAAAGGAGCAATTTTGGACAATCGGCGTGCGTGTAGGGCCAATGGACCAAAAATGGGTCTAGAAGGGTATTTTCGTAATTTTCATCGAACGAGCATTTTGTCCCAAGGGAATTTCACATGTATTCTATATGCCATAGAGGATGTTAGGCACCAAATGTATTTTTATCCTATCAATCGAAATATACTGGAGAATGAAGGTCGGGCTTACCTCAAGGAGCCAGAGATGAAATCACTATGATGGGTTTCAGGAAGAAGTCGCCTCGAAGCAGATCGAGTTTGTGTCCGAGTCCCGAAAGGCAGCGCAATACCGAGGATCGCCGTCACGCCTCCACCTGGACCGGCTTGGTTTGGAAAGACGCCTCCGAGGTAAATTTGCAGATCATCTCAGGTCAGAACATCACGAGAAAGGTGTTAGTAGATTATGCCCTAAATTAACTTGTTTATTAAAAAAAAAAAAAAAGATTTAAAGCTTCGTGCATGTGCACGAATTCGTGCACATGCACGAAGCATAATGGTCAGCGGTTGCTGACCATTATGCACGTAGCATTGATGGTCAGCAACCGCTGACCATCATGCCACGTTCGTGCATGAGCGGTTGCTCATGCACGATTGTCCATTATGGACGATCAGCAACGGTTGCTGATCGTCCATTGATCAGCAACCGTTGCTGGTCATTTTTAATATAAAAATGAACGAGGGATGAGAAAAAAGAGGTTGTTGAAAAACAGAGAAAAGGGTTAGGGTGTGCATTTGTGTTCTAGAGAGAAAATGCTTTGGTGAAAATAGAGAGCAAATTGTGTGTGTGTTCTTGTGTATTTGAGACACGAGGAAGAGAAACAATTCTCTCGTTCGGGCTGTGACTACTATACACCAAGAATACGACGGATTCTTTCCACGTGATTGCTAGCACGATCGAAGTGGTGGATATCCGAAAGCTCTCTCTTCCGTTCGACGTTCGTTGTTGGTGTGTCTGAACTAGAGGTCCGACGCTTGTGGGACTCGTACTGTAGAACATCCGAACCGACTTGTTTCAAAGTGCGCTTCAAGAGGTATTTCATTTAACTCCCTTTTATGTTTAGATTTTTTGATTAAAACGCACGAACAACGCCTAAGGAGAATCATGTGTAAAATATATCTTTGTTTCCGCTGCGTTTATACTGTTGATTTTTCTTATACATGATTCATGAAACCCCAACAAAAGGATGACTAGTGGCTACGAAATCACCAACAACAGGCAGGAACTTACTATCTCTCGATTAAAGCGCGGCTCTTCTCCGGTATATCTGGAGATCCTAGAAACGACCCTGGTGTTCCGAGCGAAGACCGCCCCACCAGACCCAGGAACCCTAATCGCCTCGGCGGAGTCCACGATCAGAAATTATAGCAAGCGGAACACTAAAAAGTTCGAAACTTGACACGATTCGAGTTGATTTTACCTGTTGGTTGGTGCCCGCCGACAAACCAGTCCTTTGAAGCCGGTGGTTCAGAACGAGCGACTGCAGGTGCTCTTCGCGACGGCCTCGGGTATACTGCTCGATGGATTCGCGAGAAAGAAGATCGCCGCTTTCTTCGCCGATTCAAGCCGAAGCTCTCGCTCTGATCGTAGAGGCTTCGATGTGCTTCAGACCTGGAAGTAGAGAGAACTTGTGCCTGGGGAGTCGGACGACGCGGTTCTGTGTTGACTTTCTGCTGCGGGAACATGATCACGTGCCATGTTTAGTGGAGGCACGTGTCTTGGACGCCCAAGCCAAAGTTGGCTAAATTTCAAAAGAGTATCGGTGGCCAACCGTGGAACAAAGGAGAATCAAATAGCTGCTGATTGGCAGGCGAAGCGGGAGGGCTCGCTGCCCTCATGCACGGCAAGCAGGAGTCGAGAGCCCTCTACGGTCAGGCTGCCAGTTCTTACCAGCAATGTCATGGAAGACGCTCATCGTTCAAATCAATAATTTTCGATCAAAATTATTTAAATAAACTATATTATGAAATTATTAATAAGTTGAAGATTAAACAAGTTAAATTAAAAAATTTATGACTGAATTGATATAAATGCAATAAATTTAGATTTTTTTTTAAATTTTCCTTGATTGAATCAAATGGAAATCACATTAAATGATAAGTTTCTCCAATCCAATCCGCATATGTCTTCCTAGAAATTTCTTGCACATTAAATAATTTTAGAATGAAAGAAGGTCACCTTCCTCCCATGAAGTTCACGATGGGTTCTAGAAATTTCCTCCCATGTCTTCTTTTGATTTTAACCTTTTTGGCCAAGATCCCCAAAACAATTCCTTCCTCGAAATTGCCAAAACTTCTTTTGATTCTAACCTTTTTGACCAAGAGCCCAAAACAATTCCTTCCTCGAAATTGCCAAGACGACCCCTCTGTGTACTTTCCTTGTTAGTTCTTTTTGTTATTGGATCCGTTGGCCAAGCAAATCATAGTGAAAATTAACTTTTTGAAGATGGGTGGTACTTTTTGCTTTATTCTCACCTTTTGACAATGGCTCCGCTTTGCCACTCAAATTATTAATTGATTGGCACCCCTATTGCTAATTGACGTAGCAATTAGATTGTAATTGGACCGCGTGGCCACTCAAATCAAATTGAAGATGGGCGATACTTATTGCTTTATCCTCACCTTTTGCTTTTCCTACCCCATTAATTAAAAGAGTACATACTTTTATGTTGAAGTCAAGGTGTTCACAATAGAAATTAGTTTTCACATGATGCTATTTCAAAAGAGCCCCACAATCATCTACTTTAATTGGCAACTTTTGCAAGGTGTTCACATAGGAAATTACTTCCTCTCTTACCTCAAAAGATGAGCCAGATGTGCTTGGGATACACAAAATCCCACCGTGGATTTACACGTGGTTGTGGAAAAAATTTACTACTTTAACCAATTAACTCTCAGCTTTTGTTAGTTCTCTATGTAATGGGATCGCATGACCGCATAAATCAAAGTGAAGATGGACAACATTTTGCTTTCCCTTCCCATTGAAATGAAAGCCTCTCACTGCTAGAGGCATTGAAATGGTAAAACATTTACATTTTAACTCATATTTAGTGACTTGGGTCATAAATGGATTAGCTACAATTTAAAAAATACGCATTTATGAATTCAAAGTATTAAAATTAATATATATTTTAATAAGTCTGAATCATGTCTATATGCAATTCATGTTAATCAATGAAGAAAAAATAAAATTGATTTTTCCATTTGCTTTCACGTGACTCCTTCTTTGTTGGCCTCATGCTCGAGTGTGGTAAACCCAGCATATGGAGTCCATTGTATGTGGTGTGACAACTACATGAGCTTTTTCTTTACTTGCCTATTGCTTTGACCAACAATTGAGTGGTACATTGTTCATTCCCTACTTGTTACAAACTTCTAAATCTAGTGGAACTCAAGAGGAACTTATATGGATCCTATCTTTTTTAGTTTTCCAAACATGATCTTTCTCACGATATCAATGAGCTTCACGTCCAGATGACATCATCAATTTGGGGCAATTCAGCCAAACCTCCTCCATACAATTGTCACATGAAATACCATTTATTCTATCGCATCATTTCTCTATCTTTCTTTCCGCCAACCCCCCCCCCCTTCCCTACCACTACCAATTAATGTCACCATCCGATAATCACTCCCCTAACCAACACCAATGATGCCTTCCACAACTTATCCCCTATCTCTATCCCCTCCCCTGCAATCTCTCTCTCTCTCTCTCTCTCTCTCTCTCTCCCCCCCCCACCCACCCTTTGTCATGGTTCAACTCAAAAATAGAGGAATCTTGCTGTAATGACACTTGACTAGATCTATCATCGCATTTGAGTCATTCTGGCATGCATCGAGCTATACGCGACATCGGATCTCGATTAGATCTAATGTTGAGCCCAACACCGTAGTGGGCCATCATCGAGGATATATATCTCAAGAAAAAATATGTTGTTGCAGCAATCAAGCATGACGCCAAATTGGGTCAGTAGGATATTTCTCCATACATAGCATGCTCATGTCAGTATTTGCATTTTGCAAAAGAAATATTTATCAAGAAAAAGACTTTTTCGGAGATTCTATATCAATTTTTCTATGTACCGAGTTAATTACCTTTTAATAAATTCTTTGGTAAGGGAAAGCAAGTCTAAGTCTTCCGCCATCTTGCTTGCTTAGTCGCAAAGAAAGTGATAAGGCAAAAGTCGACAAGACCTACTCACAAGAAAGGGGGGAAAAGGAAGGGGGAGAAAAGGTAAGTTAAAGTCTTCTACTGTCTTGCTTGCTTAGCTGCAAAGAAAGGGATAAGATAAAAGCCAGCAAAACCTACGGGGAAGATTCTAGCAATTACAAGCAAGTCAAAGTCTTCTACCATCTCACTTGCTTGGTTGCATCAAGAGAGGAGAGGCCATTATTTATCTTGAAAATATTGCATAAACTTAATAATTGTACCAAATTTTGCATTTTACGATTGGGTTTCTTATGGGGTTTGCACGGTTTCTCTTAAGTATTTTAATAAAATCTAGATGTCCGACAATGCTTCGTAAATATGTTATACATCAAACTCTTCAATTTGCCTATTGACTCTAAGTAACTCATATTGTTCTGATAGCATACATGGTAATGTTGATAGCATACATGGTAATGTTATTCTTCTATAATTATACTCTTTTTTCTTTAAATTGACAAGAGTTAGCCAATATAAGTCACAATCCATAGATGTGAATGAATGAATATGTGATGGTGTGATCCTAATGTTAGTTTATCATCAAGTGTTTGGGGACAGCTGAAATTTACATTTGAAAGCTATATGTTACTTGAAAATATAAATCAGCACAGCCAAAAGTAGTTACTTCATTAAGTTGGTCAAATTATCATCTTTATTTAAATTCATAAAATTAAATTTCTTCTCTCCTGCTTGCTTTGCTTATGTTAATCGTGAATTTTTTTTTTTATGAGATTTACATTACATCCAACATTTTTTTGGTCTAGGTACAATTCAGCACATTATCATATTTGTAGAGTAATTGCTCCATATCATGAGAATGCTATTAAATGGAGTAACATGTAAAACTAGTGAGATTTATGCCTTTTGCTAGGAACATACTTGTCATTTTTTGGCTTAATAGATAATGGACAGTTATGATGATATGAAAAATCCGATTTTTGCTGGCTCTTATTAGTCATAAACCCCGGGAATCAAAGGTGTCTAGGCACTCTCCATGGCTTCATTTGTTTCACATAAAATGTTGTGGTTTGGAAAATATTTTCCAAAAAGCCATTTTTTAAGAAAATAATAATATTTTTCGGTGTTCGCTTGAAACATGAGAATGAACTAGAAAATATTTTTCGCCATTCAATGTGGAAAATTCGATTTGATTTCTTTTGGTCAATCGCCAACCACGAGATGGGCCCAAAAAGAAGGAAAATAAAAGAAAGGAAAAAAAATGAAAAATGAAAAATGATTAAAAATTTTCAATTTTTTTAAAAAAGAAAAAAAGAAAGAAGAAGAGGCTAGCAAGGGTGTGAGATAAGATAGAGTGAGGAAAATGTTTTACCCTATTTTAGAAAACTTTTTGCTACTAATGAAAAATATTTTTCTCAACTAGTTCATTTTCTATTAAACGAACCTTGAAAAATCTAAAAACTTTTCCTAGAAATTGTTTTCCGCAAAACAAATGAAGCCCAAGTGTCTTCCAGAGCAATAGTAGGATAAATGGAACACTATTGGATCTTTGACTCTTCCCTCTTTCATCCGATACTAATTCATATCTCACCATGATATGGGCCATACAGTGTCATTGTTGTTCTTGTGTCCATGTTGGGTACATTCCTTTGGAGTTGATTATTGTAAAACTAATTTCACCCCACGGTAATTATTTCTAAATTTCACGCAAACAAGTTGGATCTATTTGACTTCCAAAAGCTGGCTAGTAATGAACATAGACTTCGAAGGTGCCGTATATGTCAGTGGAGTGAGTAAGTCATAAGTTCCACCATTTCCCGTTCTCGAGGTTATTTTCACCAACTCTATTATTGTGCTTGGTGTAGTCTATTCCCAATTACATCTCCAATTCACCGGTAGACAATGAAGATGAATACCTAGCGGGCCGTGGGGTGTTCTTCGAAGCAAAGACCATAGAGGTTTGTGGGCATTACTTAATGAGGCTGCATTCTTTCTCTGTGGATGGATTGGATTATATCGACTGACATATGCCACATGCATATTTGAGAGTCAACTCATCGTTATCGCCAATATGTGTTCCAGTTGGAGCTCTTGACTCAGTCCCAAAGATTTGTAATATGGAACAAGAAGCATAGTGAGCCCCTCCAACTTGAACCTTGAAGCCAAGGCAGTGGCTACCAAAAAAAAAGAGCGAGACGTTCTTGTAATGTTTGAGGAATTTTGCCTTTATGGCCACTGCTATTTCATTGAAAAAGGTATCACCCTTCTTGTTCACGAATTCAATTGACATTAGGTGTTAAAATGGAATGACTCAATTGTTTGACCGTTAATCTAAATCTTCGGGTCTCAATCTCGATAAATTCTTCTTTTTCATGTAATTTGCAAGCTCATTCTCTCATTCCGAGGTGCAAGACATGTATCAATGGAACAAATCCACCATGGTGTAAAACAAGAGCTTGAATTATCATATCAGAAAAGCGGAATGTGATTGTTTCAAGCATGTTTCTGCTATTAGTCAAATTTGATGCATAATAAATTAGTCAAAAAAATTTTAAGGCAAGGAACCCCCCTAAAAAAAAAAATACTAAATCTGGGCAGAATAAGAAAGCTTCCGGGCTGAGTAAGCATTATACTTGTAAATTAGCACAGGAACGAACGCAGCGAAATGGAAGATGAAATCCCAAAACTACCCAAATGGAATCTGCAAATCTATACAAAGCTACGACACACCATTTTGATTTAAACAAATTCTCCATATTCTTCACAACTCAAAGCGACCTAAGGATTGGCAATGATCAATCTAATGATCAACAACAACCAAATCTGAAAGGAAATCAGACCGGATCCTGTCTAATTGATCGTGATTTTTCTTTGGTATCGGTCATTTTCCTCACTAATAGTAATCTCCTAGTAAAATATCATCTCATAACTTTTTGAACACGACATAATTTCCTTTATGTAGTCGTAAGCTCTGCAGGTCCTATAGTTTGTAATATACCATTAAAAATTATAATCTACCTAAATTTATAGTCAATTTCTTTTCTTATTATTAGTAAATCATCTAATAGATCTTAACTTTCGTTCAACATACATAATCATCCTCACTAATAGAAATTTATCTGTATAATATACTTTTGTAAATTTTCTTATGGAGGATGTAATGTGTGTTTGGAGGGCATAAATCTTTGGAATCTGTGCTTTGTAATATTTCATAAAAACAGTAATTTATTCGGTTAATGGTAAATTTCTTTTTTGTAGGTTTAATGAAATATCTAAAATGATAGTAACTTTCTTTACATTTTGTAATGTTTTGAGACTTATATGTTGGTAATTTTCCTTACTCATCTTAATTTTTTTTTATTCAATTGAAAGTTTGATCACGTTTGCATTCGTAACTTTTCTTTAACGTTTGCAAATTCAAATTACGACCAAAAGTCAACTTTGCAAAATAGATATGACAGACCAATTTTTTCCCTTTCTTATCCAATGGTCCACGTTGAATGTGGGACCAGTCCCGTAAAATGAGAGCTTCGACTTATGGAATTCCCGTCACTATCGCGACATTTCGGGCGCAACAAAACAGTGTTTTCTTTTTCACCAAATAGTAAAGTAGCATTGGAAACCTATCTTTCCGAACTATTTTAAGTTCATTCTATTGAAAAATATATAGAGGTAAAAGGTAAAAATGTAAATTAAGATAAGTATTACTTTACCAGTTTTTCCTTTTACTGACACACAGCAACAGATAAAACGAAAATTTGAGATAACTACCCATAGTCATATGTATGCAAAGAAGCCTTGACCCACATTCCTATCTACCAAGGTCAAGAATGATTCAAGCCAAGAAAAGATTAACGTAAAAAGAGCCATGGCTTTTTTGAGGGGGCAAAAAATAGAATTTCAACAAACTTCAGGCGCGAAAACGGAATCGGCTCCAATCTCTCCCATTCTCCAGCAGTCCCGCCATAGTTGGCAAGGTTCATCGAACAAGAGCAACTCGGGCGCGAACGTGCTCTCAAGAAGATTGAAATTCCATTCCTGACGTGTGCATCATCGATTGATCGATCGCTCGAATCACTCCAAACAGGTTGAGATCCATCGGGGCTTGGAGGATTTTAATTTAATCTTTAAAATTAATTTGTGGAAGAATAAATTTTAACCAAACTAAGTTAGTGGAAGACTGGAGGGACATTGCTGTTATTCACAATCAATGACAGATTTGAACTGCAATTGTCAGATATACTTCTTTTTCAAAAGGATCTCATGCAATCATACAAGCCACTGAACTCAAGAATGGCGGGCGCCTTCTTTTTCAAAAGGATCTCATGCAATCATACAAACCACGCGACATTACCCTTTATTGCGATGGATTTAATAAATTAGTAATTGAGGGACAAGGAGCAATTGCGGATGCTTTTAGTCCTTGCCTTCATCTACTTTGAGACCTCACCCTCTAGTCAAGTCAAACTTGTTGGCTTGGTGCATTCTCGACTAACGTGTACGTTAATTTCTAAATTGGGTTATAAAAGAATTAAGCGTAAGTTCGATTGTTATTTGGATATTGAAGATTAGGATTTCATAAATCATATTGAGTTAAAACTGATTTGGAAATGGATAGAAGACATGAAAAAAAAAAGGATCTTGTGAGTACCTCAACCTCTAAAGCTCAAGAATACATCATAAGAATTACTTTCCCGTGTTGGTGTTCGATAAATGAACGAATATGTAGATGCTCCATTAGTGCTCTTATTTTCTGCATTTGTATCGCTTCCACTCTTTTTCCTCTAATGCATTTGTATCGCTTCCACTCTTTTTCCTCTTCTTGAGAAGAGTACAACCTAACCCAGATCAAAGAATTGGTGCAACAAGCACCATAGAAGAACGCCCTAAAATGAACTGATGCATTCTCTCTTTGATTCGCTTTGAGTCTTTCCTTTATTTGAAATGCTCAGGCTCAACTTGACTACTTGTGAAGAAAAGTCCTGAAATTGATACATATGCGCTTTGTGGAAATTAATAGGTAATTTATGAATGTCAAAAAAGAATAGCCATTACTTAGATGGGATCCAATCTAATTTTCCCTTCTCATCTAGTTGTTATCGATTGTTTGACCGATCTTTGCAAATCTTTGTAGGAAATTCCTCCCCCCCCCCCTCAGGGCGGGGGTTGGAAATGCTATTTTTCCAAAATTGATAAATCATTCCATTGAAATATATATAAGGGTAAAAATGTCACTAAGAAACTATATTACTTTGTCAATATTTTCTTTTGCTGATGCACAGCAACAGATGGAAGAAATTTGAGGCACTTCCCATAGTTCTATAACTTTAGCACGACACGCAAGTCTTCTTTTTGCAAAGGAGCCTTCACACATATTCCTATCTATCGAGGTCAACAATGACTCAAACCCAGAAAAATAAAAATAAAAAGAACCAAGGGTGTAAAATGAAGCCAGAAGAACTTACAGGAAGGCAAGATAGAGCTTAGACAAACTTCAGTTACGAAAATGGAATTTACAAAAAAATTGAAAAAAATATGTTTCCAATCTCTCCCATTCTCCAGCATATATAAAAGTAGAAAGGAAAAACATTAATCTTGCCATCGCTAGGAAGGTTTTTCAAAAAGAGCACTTCGAGCACATGCTTTTGGCAAAGACTAGCGATCAATTTGATTCCGACTTGTGCACTATCGATCGATTAAATCGCTCGAACAGGTTGACTTCCATGGAGGATCGGGGCTTGAAGGTAGAGAAAGCTCGATTACTGAGCTTGGTGCTCGAGTTCAGCTTCGACGAGCGGTCCACCAACAGGTGCTTGGACTGTCTCATTTCGCTCCACGGTACTCATTATTTTGTCATGCATTTTTTGTGCTAGTCAACTTTGCAGATATTATGTAGATATTTCTTATCCACTACGATGATAGATCAATTTGGTTTTGGTTTATTTTTTAATAAATTGAAACTGGTTCAGCGAAGTAGTCTTGCCGACAAGTAAAATGTTTGGTACTGTTCTAGTTTGATTGTGTTTAGGTTGCTTTGGATGGTGTTTTTTTTTTTTTATTATTAGCCGAATTGCATCTTAATGGACGCTTAGATGTCAAAAATACTCACTTTCTATTAACTTATCCACCCCGTGATACACCATCACGTGAAAAACCTTTATTCTATCACATCATTGCTCTCTTTCCACCACTCCCTCTCCCCCACCGTTACCAATCAATGTCAGCAGCCTACGGTCACTCCCCCGACCAGCGTCAACGACGCCCTCCGCAACTTAGCCCCCATCTTTGTCTGCATCTCTCTCTCTCTCTTCTTTGTCATGGCCCGACTCAAAAATAGAGGCGTCTTGCTCAAAGTTGCAATCACGCTTGACTAGATCGAGCATCGCGTTTGAGAAACTCTGGCATGCATCAAGCTAGACGCGTCATTGGAACTCAATTAGATATGATGTCAAGCCCAAGCGATGGGCCATCATATGAGGACTCATAACTTAAGAATAAATATGTTATTGCAACAATCTAGCGTGATGCCAAATTAGATCGATGGGATATTTTTCCTTACATAGCATACTCATGTCAATATTTGCATTTTGCAAAATAAATCTTTATTATAAAGAAAAGACTTTTTCAAAGATTAGATATCAATTTTTGTATGAAACCCAATTAATTAACTTTAAGAAAATTCTTTGGTGAGGGAAAGCAAGTCAAAGTCTTCCACCATCTTGCTTGGTTAGTCGCAAAGAAAGCAATAAGGCAAAAGCCAACAAGACCTACTCAAAAAAAAGGGGGAAAAAGGAATTGGCGAAGGAAAGCAAGTCCAAGTCTTACACTATCTTGCTTGCCAGTTGCCAAGAAAGGGATAAGGTAAAAGCCAACAAGACCCACTCAAAAGAAAAGTGGGAAAAAGATTCTAGCGATTGAAGGCAAGTCAAAGTCTTCCACTATCTTGCTTGGTTAGTTGCATTGGGAGACTAGAGATTTTATTAAAACACTTAAGAGAAACCGTGCAAACCCCATACAAAGCCTCATCGTAAAATACAAATTTTAGTACAAATATTATATTGTGATTGATTTTCTTTGTCGCATCATTTATAAATTACATTTATACAATATTTTCACAGTAAATAATAATCATGTTGATCTAATAGCATACGTGGTAATGTTATTGTTCTATAATTATACTCGTTTTCCTTTAAATTGACAAGAGTGAGCTCAAATAGATCACAGTCCATAAATGTGAATATACGATACATATAATTCTAAAGCTAGTCCATCATCAAAAGGTGAGTTGAAATTGATACATGAAAGCTACCTGTTACTTAGCATAGCCAAGATTAGCTACCTGATGAAGTTTGTCAAATTTTTATCTTTACTTGAATTCGTAAAATCCATTTTCTTCTCCCCCTGCTTGCTCTGCTTATGTTGTTCGTGAGTTTTTTTTTTATAGATTTAAATTAAATCCATCAGTTTTGTGGCTCTAGATTCAATTTAGCACATATATTTAATTTACGGAATAATTCCTCCATATTACAAGAGTGCTATGAAAAGGAGTAACATGTAAAACTTATAAGATTTTGCCTTATGTTTAGGGTGAAACCTGTCATTTTCTGGCTTAACAAATTATGGATCCTTAGACTGATCTGGAAAAATCTGATTTAGCCGGCTTTTATTGGATAGAAACCATATGAATTAAAGGCAACTCGGTGCTCTATAAGTGTATTCCAGAGCAATATTAAGATAAATGGAATAACATTGGATCTTTGACTCTTCCCTCTTTCATCGTTGACTGAGATGGGACGTCAACGAGACAAAATGGTAAAGAACAAAAAGGAATAAATTCATTCACACCCGTCATCTTAGTACTACCAAATTTAAGACTTAGAAACGAGGTTAAAAATCTTGGGTTCTACTACGCAATGAACAAAAGCAAAGGATCAATGCATGAAGAGAATAAAGAAGATTGTTTACCTTCACCAGCCAAAAGATTGAAGGGTCGACAGCAAAATGCAAGAAAGAAATCCAGAAGAAAACCATATGAGACCATCTATAGTTTACAAGCATATACTATCCTGGAAACAATATGCATGCCATTACAGGAAGGGTTGAAAGATTGTCTTCAATGCAAGATAACTGCAGGCATATGTCATCTTTTTAACATTTAAAAACAACAATTTCACTGGGCAAAATTTACCAACCCTATCATAAAAAACATGGTATCCGAAAAACACATCACTCTCAAATGTACTTTTCATGCACATGACACGATGTTACATGTTGTTGTGTGTCGTGACATTGAAAAATTGACTTGATCTTGACATGAAATTAGCAATTTTGCCAAAATGAACTCAATTGACAAATTGTCAAAAGGTTAAGGACTCAATTGGTAAAATTAAAAATTTTAATACTAAATTGGCAAATTGTTAAAAGGTTTAGGGCTTTTTAGACAATTTTTCAAGAAAAGATGAGGGAGAAGAAGATCAAAAGCTCCTCAAATTAGAAAGATGCAAGTTGACGAGGACATTTAAGGGATCACATTACCTTCATCCACTAATCATATATATATATATTTTTTTTTTTTTGGTCCGAAATATAAAGATTTGTATTAACTATTCCCAGCTCTATGTCCAAGAGTCAGCAATTTACATCCAGCAGTAACAAAATTACCGGAGATTATGGCATCAGCCATTACAAGATCTTGAAGCATAAAAGGTGGGAAAACATTCCAGTTACGGCCCAGGCCTGTCCGACCATGGGCTTTTGCGGCCCAATCAGCAGCCCTGTTCACATCCCTTCTGCAATGTTGAAGTCGCAAATTAGGGTAAACACCGACCAAGGTGTGCAGTTCAGTAAAGAGAACCCGTTCTTCCCATGGTGGTTGCTGTTTGGTGTGGAGAGTGTCGATCAAGCGCTAGCAGTTGAATTCGACCAAAATAGGAGCCGTATTCAGTCCAAGGTACAACAGGTGATGCAAGGTTAGGGTGAGTGTCTGCACTTCCGATTGAAAGGCTGAGGTTGCAGGGAATCGATCCGTGTATACATCGGTGAGAAGGCCCTGAAAGTTTCTGCTGATACATGACATAGTCCCTTCTCGAGCTCCTGGGTGGTAAGATTCGTCAATATTGCATTTTAGGTACCCAAGGGGAGGAGGTTCCCACGTCTACCCTGTTTTGAGAGTAGGAGTCCCAGCGATGGGGTGGCTCTGCAGAATAGATTGGTGGACTTGATCGTGAGATATGGCATCGGCAACTACCTGGCTTGGATCAGGGGGAGTCCTGCGGAAGATCCAGTTGTTGCGTGCACACCAAATCCGCCATAGAACTTGCGCAATCAGTTCGAGTCGAGGTAAGAGTCTTACATTGAGTGCCTTGTATGTGAGCCAGTCATCAAACCAATGAATAGTGTATGGTGAGAGTGAGATATTCAACTGCGAGTTGTTCCATATTGTTGCCGTCCAGGAGCAGAAGAAGAAAATATGTTCTAGTGTTTCTAGCAAATGCTAATCACATAACCTGCATATAGGGTCGGTTATAATGTGACAGTGAAGTAAATTGGCCATTGTTGCTAGGGCGTTGTGGCAAGCGAACCATAGAAAACTGCGAATCTTTGGTTCTACTGGTAGTCGCCATATTCTGCGCCATAGTTTGCGTGAAAACTGATGTGAGGTTTCGATCCACGGCGTCGTCGTTGCTTAAGTGCTAGCACGTCTTAAGTGGGTTGTCGGGGGTGGTGGGTCCTCCCGCTTACGCAGCCCCCCAGGGTTTACTCTCCACCGCGAAGCGGCGAGTGGAGGTTCCTTGGGCTACCAAAAAAAAAAAAAAAAACTGATGTGAGGTAGAGGCTACTTGTGCATTTGTTGTCTCTTGGATCTTGCTAATAATATTCTTATAGTTGCTTTTCACTGAGTAATTGCCATCCATAGTTGCTATCTAGACTAGCAGATCCGTAGCATAGGCTGATCTAATAGGTATGGATGTGATTTCCTCAACTGCCACTTCATCAAACATTTGATGGAGAAGGGGAAGTTTCCAGTGTTGATTGACCTGATCTATTAGGTCAGCCACCATTGTTGGTTCCTCTCTAGCTGCTGGTCCGTGTATAATTCCCAAAGATAGCCATCTATCCTCCCTAATCCGAATGCTCTCACCATTCCCAACCGACCAGCGAACATTAGGCAGTACATTCTGAGATAGCTAGTAGAAGCACCTAGAGGGGGGTGAATAGGTGCAAAAACAATTTCTCATGATAGGTGAGCAATATTAGACAATAGAAATGAAGCTCGCCTTTTTGTTATCACAACTAATTATGATCAAAGTAAAAAAAGAGTAGGGAAGAGAATATGAACACAATGTTTATAGTGGTTCGGCTTAATCTAAACCTACATCCACTCTTCCCCACTGACAGCCCACCGGCTGGATTTCATTATGAACAAAAGATTTGTTACAGCAATGCTCTTCCTTGATTCCACAGTGTAGATACTCTACCACACTTTCTAAAGGTTTCTCACGAATATAGACTCTCTTTTGCGTACAAGACTTCGCTCAGCAAATGAATTGACTAAGAACAAGGAGCTTCAGACTTTGGAATTCTTTTATCGTGCACACACTCGAAGAACTGGAACGTCTTCCTTTTATACTCCTTTATGCCATCATACCCGTTGATACTTACCAAAGGAATTCTTCCAATCTTCCCGTTGGACAGAATTTAGAAAGATCATTCGAGCTATTTAAGGAACATGACGATAGCCCATCAATCCTACTCGCCTATACAATCAGGATATTGGTTTCCATAAGTAGAACTTTCCAAGTATACTTTGCCAATCATCGGATCCTTAATTAATCTTGATTCGAATAAAGGACTCCATTATGTCATATCCAGCCAAGAGATCTTCGTCAGTCAATAATGTCAAATCCTTAACGAAATATCCAGTCCTCGATAGACCTTCTTCGACAAACTAGAAACTGTCAATGAGGATAAACTTTGAGTCTTAAGTCTAGTAGTCTAGAGGTCTTCAGACTTTAAGTAGTAGAGTTTGCAAATCTTCAGACTAGACTGATGGAAATGTTTTGTCAGCTTCAAAACACTCCACGAAGATTTCTCCAACAATCTCCCCCTTTTTTATGGTGACAAAACTTTCCTGCAGATTTGGATAACTTTATCCTGCAAAACATTACTCAAGCAAATATGGATATCTTATAAAGATAAATGGCTTAAAAATAACACTAGAATCTGCAACCACAGAAAATAGGTTAGTCTTGTAGATGAGTAAAAGCCACAAGATATCAATAGTACTTAAGATAAACAGCCAATGCCAAATCCAGTCCACAATTAGACACAAAAGTCAAGTCAAAACAAACACAAAAACAAATTAAGAGTTCTAGTTCAAAAAGTTCAAAGTTCAAAGTTCAAATCTACATCCCATCTCTCCCCCTTTTTGTCAAGATTAAAAAGGTAGAAATGGAAAGAGAATGGAATCAAGATTGCTTGGGAACACGAACAAGCTGGAAATCTCCCATTGACTGGACAATGGCTTCTAGCTTTTTCAATTCTTCCTTCAATTGAGCTACATCTTCACCCTTAGCATTTGCTTGAATCTGAAAAGCAAGGGCTTGGATCTGATCATTCAAAGAAACTGAAAAAGCTTGGCTTGCAGTCTGCAAATTCTGTACTTCGTATCCCAGAGCATATATCTGACCCTGCAACTCTAAAAGAACATCAAGAATTATGCGAAAATCTGCTGAATTATCAGTTTGCGTACTGGCTTCTGCACAATCAGATGGAGTAAAGGCAGATGATGGCAAATCAGCATAGTTACGCAGATTGGGCGTTGAAACATCATGTCCCTCCTTAGGAAATTGAGAGGCATAGATGTCCTTTGGATCTGTTGGAGAGCGGCTTACTCCTTCACTATTGGTAGGATATGATGACATTCCTCTTTTCTCTCAATCTCCCCTTGTTTCCATGCCTTCAGGTGGAGAAGAGTGTTCCTTATGCTCTGCTTCCTCTTGATCTCCTTTCTCCTCCTCTTCTTCTTCTTCTTCTTCTTCTTCAATTCTTTCCTCCTGAGCATCTCTTTCTCCTGCTTCTCTCTCCTATGTTTCTTTCTCCTTTGCTTCCAGATTTTCTCTTTCTCCAGTCCTCTGTTCTGTCTCATTTGAGTCTTTCTTTTGTCGTTCCGTTGATTCTGGAACAGAACGACTAAGTTTCTTCACTGCCATTGCAAAAATTATGACGTCATCTTTATCTTTTTCATCCTCAACAATGAGAGCTCTTCTCTTCTTGGATGAAGCAACCATGGGCTCCTTCCCTTTTCTTTTTGCTGCTGAAGAGATTTGATGAGTCTTGATAGGAGTTTTCTCCTTGAATTTCTCCAACGCCTTGTTGAGTTCTTTCAAACGCATTTTTGATACCATTTTTAGTCCCACTACCATTTGATCACACATTCTAACATAGAGAATTCGGGGAGGCTGAATATTCAAATGTCTGAATAACTTGGTCACAAGAGTTGGATAAGGAAGTTGACCCTTGTCCTTCACCACTGCTCTATACATGTGGAATATGATAGTGTGAGGAAAAGAAAACTTTTTCCCAGCATTGATGGCATACATCAGCTTTGCCTCTGAGTTTGAAACATCAGTCTTTGAAGTAGATTTTGGTCTAAGGCAATTAATCACAATCTTGTGAAGCAAAATGTTGAACGCACGCATTCTTGAGTAAGAAATCTTTCCCTTTGTCCTTCTATCCTTAACAAGTTCCAACATAGCACGAGCAACAGACACATTAATAGGTTGATATCTCTCTCTTTCAACCCCAATCACATCAGCCAACATATCTGCATCCACCACATAGTCTTGATCTCGGACACTAAAAGAGAATCTATTCGCATCCTAAAAACCGAGATTTGAATAGAAGTATGCAGTGAGTTCTGCATAGGCTTCTGTAGATTCAGAACAAAACTGTTCCAGTTGAAGAAGACTGAATTTTTCCCTCAAATTGACATTCACAGAGTCAAGGAAATCAAAATCTACACTTATAGGTTTTATCACCCCACGCTTCAACAACTTAGAGTATAAATGCTTGTGTTCCTCCGAACGAAATAAGTCTGTCCTTTTGCTCCGAATTCTTGCTGCAACACCCATTCTCGGTTGAAATTGACCGTACAACTTGTCATCATCATTCCCATCTGACTGATTCAGCCCTCCAACACGTGGATCACTTGGGATATTAGTAAGGGTTTCTTCTGCCGACCACACAGGGGCAATTCCCAAACGTTCCATATTTCGTAAGAAGATGTACTCATTACCATACCTTTTGTCCTTAAGAAACTCATCGATGTAGTTCAATGGAGTACCGCTCCTCTTTAAAGCACAGTAAAGCTTATAAGTGAAAGATGGCTTATGAATTCTTACAGGTTCTGCGCCTTCAATGATTTCTTCTTCATCTCGATGAGCAACATCCTGTGGACTAGATGGAGGAGATGGACGCTGTTGAGAATGTTGTGGGCTCTGCTGCTGATTAGGAGACTCTTCTTCCTCGGTGAGATCAAAGTGAGTAGGCCCCTCACGCATTTGCTGCGGTCCCCTATTTGCGATCCTCGAAAACTTCCTTTGAGACGACATCTTTCACAGTCTTTGAAAGATTCCAAACTTGTTTTTCCCAAGAAAGATGACAACTTTGTGAAAATTAAACAAGAGAAGAAGACAGAAATGGAAGATCGATACTTTTTAGGGTTTTTGGAGTAAAACGAAGAGGAACCGTTTGTATATAGGACAGTTGAAGAGACGCATACTAAGCGTCATAAAAGAAAGTAAAAATATGCCTTTTAAAAATAACTGCCTTTTTCAAAAATTAGATAACTATCATTTAAAATTAACTTCATTTTCAAAAAAGAAAGATTGCAATAATCACGGAAATTTAAAAATAGCAAAAATCAATTATGGACAGATGATCATACCTTTTCGAGATTTAATCTGAGAGATAATAAAATAACTTACAGTAAAAAAATCTCGATTGTCTAAGTCTGAGACTCTAGACTTTTACTTCTTCAAACTTCAAGATGTTGAGTCTGGAACGAATAACTTCAAATTGATTTTTCTTCAAAGGCTTTGTAAATATATCCGCCAGTTGATTCTTTGAGTTAACAAACTAAATCGAAACTTCTCCATTTTAAACATGATCTCTAATGAAGTGATGTCGAATCTCTATATGTTTTACTCTTGAGTGAAAAATTGATTCTTGGTAAGATTGATTGCGCAGGTGTTGTCACATTTAATCTCCATGCATGAATCTTTAATTCCAAAGTCTCTTAGCTGTTGTTTTATCCACATAATTTGTGAACAACAACTTCCAAGAGCTACATACTCTGCTTCTGCTGTAGAAAGAGCTACTGCATTTTGCTTCCTTGAAAACCAAGACACTGTCCTGCTTCCAAGTAATTGACAGGTACCCAAGGTGCTCTTTCTATCAACTCTGCATTCGGCTAGGTCTGTGTCTGAGTATCCAAGAAGAGTAAAGTCTCCCTTTTTAGGATACCAAAGACCAAAGTTCGAAGTAGATGCAATGTATTTAATAATACGCTTTGCGGCACTTAGATGAGATTCTTTAGGGTCTGCTTGAAATCTGGTACACATGCAAACACTAAACAAAATGTCAAGTCTAGAAGCAGTAAGATAAAGAAGTGAACCAATGATACTTCTGTATAGCCTCTGGTCAACTTTCTTTCCTCCTTTATCTTTGTCTATCTTCAAAGAACTTGACATTGGTATGTCAGTCTTTTTGCAATTTTCCTGTCCAAACTTTTTGACAAGATCATTAGCATATTTTTCTTGATGAATAAAAGTTCATTCTTTCAATTGTTTCACTTGAAGCCCGAGAAAGAATGTTAGTTCATCCATCATGCTCATTTCAAATTCATCCTGCATAAACTTAGAGAATATCTTGCACAGACTTTCAGTAGAGGATTCAAATATAATATCATATACATATATTTGAACAAGCAGAAAACTTTTTCTTTCTCTTTTGATAAATAGAGTAGTGTATACTTTACCTTTAACAAAGCTGTTTTGAATTAAAAACTTACTTAGCCTGTCGTACCAAGCTCGAGGTGCTTACTTTAAACCATATAAAGCATTTTTCAGTCTGAATACTGAGTCTGGTTTCCTTGGGTCTTCAAACCCAAGTGGTTATTCCACATAGACTTCCTCATGGATAGATCCATTCAGGAAAGCACTTTTAACGTCCATTTGGAATAACTCGAAATTCTTATAACAAGCAAAAGCAAATAATAATCGAATTGCTTCTAACCTCGTTACTGGTGCGTAAGTCTCATCATAGTCTATCCCTTCTTCTTGCGTATATCCCTTGGCCACGAGTCTTGCTTTGTTTCTTACTACCTTTCCTTTCTCATCCATCTTGTTCCTGAAAACCCATTTAGCTCCAATAACATATTTACCTTTCGGTTTAGGAGTCAATTCCCAAATATCATTAATACTGAATTGCCTGAGCTTTTCTTGCATAGCTTCAATCCAACTTTCATCAGATAAAACTTCTTCTATGCTTTTGGGTTCTATTTTAGAAACAAGAGCCACAACACTAGACTCTTCGAGCCTTTTGGATCTTGTGCGAATTCCTTCATTAATGTTACCAATAATGAGATCTTTGGGATGACTGGACTTATACTTCCAGTTGCTGGTTGATTTGTCAAATTGTTGATCTTTTTCTTCATTGAGTCTTTAACAATCATTTGTTGCTGGACTTTTGAAGTCTGAGCTACTTCTTGAGATTTAGATATTGTAGAATCTGGAGCAGGTTTTAATTCTTCAAAATGAGTCTGAATAGATTCATTTTGCATAGAATCTTGGAATTCGACATTCATTGATTCCTCCACAAATTGAGTCTTCTTGTTGTAGACTTTATAGGTTTTGCTTGAGGTTGAATATCCAAGGAAGATGCCTTCATCTGATTTTTCTTCAAACTTACCAACTCGATCATTTGCATTTTTCAATATAAAGCATTTACATCCAAACACATGAAAATATAAAACAATAGGCTTCTTTTCTTTGAATAACTCATAGGGGGTTTTTTCAAGAATAGGCCTTAAAAATACTCTATTAATGATATAACATGCTGTAGAAACTGCTTCAGCCCAAAAACGTGAAGATATATTGCTTTCAATTAAAAGAGTTCTAGCCATTTCTTGAAGCGATCTATTCTTTCTTTCCACAACTCCGTTTTGCTCTAGAATATATGGAGAGGATAACACATGCTGAAAACCAGATTCATCACAGAATTTTGTAAAATCTTGATTTTCAAATTCACCTCAATGGTCTGTTCGTATACTTGAAATAACATACCCTTTTTCATTTTGGACTTTTTTAGCAAACTTTTCAAAGTAAGAAAAGGTTTCAGACTTACTTGCCAGGAAATATACCCAAGTAAATCGTGAGTAGTCATCCACAATTACTAGGCAATATTTCTTATCTCTAATGCTTTGAGTTCTGGTTGGTCCAAAGAGATCCATATGCAGAAGCTGCAACACACGATTAGTGGAAACTTGATTTATTGGTTTAAAGGAGTTTCTTACCTGTTTTCCCAATACACATGGTGTACATAGATCAGTCTTTTGGTATGACAAATTGGGTAGACAACGAACAAGCTTCTTTGCTGAAATTTTGGCTATTTGCTTCATATTGATGTGCCCAAGTTTTCTGTGCCATAAGTTTGTTTTGTCTTGAATTGAGATTAGACATTGTGATTCATCTGGTTTGACATCCAAGAGATAGATATTTACATGTCTTCGACCCATGAATGATTGAGTAGAATCTTTACTGGTTCCTGAACATATTCCCTCTTGAAAGCTGATTTTGAAACCGGTATCGTATAACTGACTGATACTGAGTAAATTGTAGTTAAGTCCTTCCACTAAGGAAATATTACTGATTGTGAGGTTTCCAATCTTTACAGTTCCGAATCCCACAATTTTTCCTTTTTTGTTTCCTCCAAAAGAAACTTTTCCACAATTTACTTGAACAAGTTTTATGAAGCAATTTGAATCTCCTGTCATATGTCTTGAGCATCCACTATCCAGATACCATTTTACCTTCTTCTTGACAGTAACCTGCATTTAAAAAAGAGACTCAAACTTTCTTTGGTACCTATATTTTCTTGGGTCCATTGATGTTTGTATGATATGGGGTCTTTGCCCATACTTTCTCAACAGGTTTCCATACCATATGACATTCTTTCTCAAAACGATCTGAACTATTGCACTTAGAACATCTGAGAGCATTACGACCTACTGGTTTTACAAAAACCTTTTTGAAATGATTTTTGTAAGCATCTCTTGTGGATCTTTGCTTAATTCTTTCCTTCACTTTAGGAAAATCAATTAAAGGAATGGCTTCCACTGTCATTCCCAAACCAGATTTATTAAAATAAGGTTTTTGTACCGAAAGAATTTTCTCAAGTTTCTCAAATCCTATAGAAAATCTTTTGAAAATATTTGATATATCATTCTTTTAAAATGCATTTTCTTTCGAAAGGTTGTCTTCACTTTTTTTAAGAGTAGAAACATTCATGTCTAAACATTTAACATTTTCTTTCATAACATTTTCCTGTAGTTTTAGTGCAGAATTTTCTTTTTTAAGTTCGGAAATCCTTTTAAGAGAGGTCTTAAGACTAAAACACAACTCATCAATGTATTTAGAAACTTTAATAGGGATTTTAAAATTACTTACCTCAAATTCACTGTCTGAATCTGAGTCTGTCTCGGAGTTTAAATCTGAATCTGATTGTGCCATTAGATATATATTGGCATAATCATCATCACTTTCTTCACATTCTGTATCACTCCAGGTTTCTACTTTGAGAGCATTTCGATACTTTTCAGTTTTTTCTTTCTTCTTCCTCAGAAGGGGACAGTTGGGTCTAATGTGTCCATTTTTCTTACATTCAAAATAGACCACATCTCTATTGGATTCATCATCCTCAACAGACTTAGTCTATTGCTTTTGAAAACTCTGGTTCTTTGGATTGAATCTTCTTCCTTTTTTGTTTAGCTTTCGGAATCTTCTTATCATAAGAGCAAGCTCCCCATCATCCATATCGTTTTCAGAATCTGTAACATCAGAATCATTATTGGATTTTAATGCAATGGATTTCTTACCTTTAGAATCTTCGTCTTCATTGATTCGCTCAACTTCATAAGACTGAAGAGTCCCAACCAACTCATCGACAGATAGTGGCATAATTCTTTGTGTCTCTCTTATTGAGGTCTTTATGTGATTCCAATCCTTGGAGAGTCCACGCAGTAGATTGTTTATCTTCATGGGATCAGAAATTGGTTTACCTTGATTTTCAAAATCATTCATGATTTCTGTAAAACGACTAAACATGTTAGTTATAGATTCTCTTGATTTCATTTTGAAGACTTCGTATTAACCGAGGAGAATGTTGATTTTGGTCTCTTTCACTCGATCAGTTCCTTCATAGGTGATGTGCAATCTATCCAAAACTTCTTTGGCTGTAACACAAGAAGATATTTGGTTATATTCAGTAGGTGACAAAGCATAATATAAAGAATAAATTGCTTTTGCATCAAGAGCTTATCTCTTGATTATCTCTTCTTGAGTCATTTCACTAGATTCAACAGCTTATTTTCCTCTTTCTGAAACAGATGCGGCTTTAGGAATGATTCATTTGTCTACCACGTCCCATTCCAGAGGATCCTTTGATCTTAGGAACGACTTCATCTTGTTTTTCCATATATTGTATTCCTTTCCGTCAAAGTAAGGCGGTCTGGTATTGCTTTGCCCTTCTACCAGCCCTGGAGCCAACATACTAGCCATGGATCTTTAACTCTGAAGTAAAACACTTCAAACAAAGTGAGTAAACAGGCTCTGATACCAATTGAGATAGCTAGTATAAGTACCTAGAGGGGGGTGAATAGGTGCAAAAATAATTTCTCGTGATATGTGAGCAATATTAGACAATAGAAATGAAGCTCGCCTTTTTGTTATCACAACTAATTATGATCAAAGTAAAAAAAAAAGTAAGGAAGAGAATATGAACACAGGGTTTATAGTGGTTCAGCTTAATCCAAGCCTATGTCCACTCTTCCGCACTGACAGCCCACCGGCTGGATTTCACTATGAACAAAAGAGTTGTTACAGCAATGCTCTTCCTTGATTCCACAATGTAGACACTCTACCACACTTCCTCAAGGTTTCTCACGAATATAGACTCTCTTTTGCGTACAAGATTTCGTTCAACAAATAAATTGACTAAGAACAAGGAGCTTCAAACTTTGGAATTCTTCTATCGCGCACACACTCGAACAACTGGAACGTCTTCCTTTTATACTCCTTTATGCCATCATACCCGTTAGCACTTACCAAATGAATTCTTCCAATCTTCCCGTTGGACAGAATCTAGAAAGATCATTCGAGCTATTTAAGGAACATGACGATAGTCCATCAATCCTACTCGTCCATACAATCAGGATCTCGGTTTCCATAAGTAGAACTTTCCAAGTATACTTCGCCAATCATCGGATCCTTAATCAATCTTGATTCGAATAAAGGATTCCGTTATGTCATATCCAACCAAGAGATCTTCGTCAGTCGATAAGGTCAAATCCTTAATGAAACATCCAGTCCTGGATAGACCTTCTTCGACAATTTAGAAACTGTCAATAAGGATAGACTTTGAGTCTTGAGTTTGGCAGTCCGGAGGTCTTCAGACTTTAAGTAGTAGAGTCTGCAAATCTTCAAACTAGACTGATGGAAACGTTTTGTCAGCTTTAAAACACTCCACGAAGATTTCTCCAATGCATTCTTTCTACCGAGAAGAATACTTTGCTATCCCCAAGAAGAATGGGAACCCTTATCTTCTAAGTGGAACGGTTTGGATGAAAAGTACAAACCTTTGAAGACCTAACTGCACAACGAGTTCGGATCATTAAGTAGCCGCCAAGCCTGCTTTCCTAGCATTGCCTGATTAAAGGCCATCAAGTCTCGGAATCCCAGCCCTCCATCATCCTTGCCCTTTTTAAGTAGATCCCATTTCTGCCAATGTAACCCCCTACTGTGATCAGTTGTCCACCAAAAAGCAGATATTTTCTTTTCTATCAGCTTGCAAAGAGATAAAGGAAGTTTAAATATGGACATAGCATACTGGGGAATTGATTGAACCACCGACTTGATTAAGATTTCCTTGCCTCCCTTAGATATTAACCGTTCTTTCCAGTCTTCAAGTTTCGCATTTATTCGACCTAATATCCAGGCAAACATCTCTTTTTTTTTATCTTCCCCACTCAAAAGGAATCCCTAGATACTTCCCATATCGCTGCAACACCAGCATTCTGAAGACACCAGCTAAATTCTCCTGAAGAGTCAGTGGGCAATTTTTACTAAAAAACAAGCTAGATTAGTTTCGATTAATCACCTGGCCCGTTGCTATATAGTATTGGTTGAGAATGTTAGCTAGATTTTGGCATTCCGATATAATGACGTGTAAAAAGAAAACTGAGTCGTCAGCAAAAAAAAGATGGGAAAGGGTTGGACAGAACCTGTTGAGCTGTATACCTCTGAGATGACCCATCTGTATTGCTTGGTGGATAAGGGTCGAGAGAAGATTTGCCACTAAGATAAAGATGTAAGGTGAAAGAGGGTCACCCTGGCGTAAACCTCGAGACGACTAAAAGTATGATAGTTGTTCTCCATTCAATTTGACACTTAAAGTAGACGTGGTAATGCATTGCATGATCAACCGAACCCATTTTGGGTGAAATCCCAGCTTCAATAGATAGTCCTACAGGAAATCCCATTTAACCTTATCGTATGCTTTTTGCATGTCCATTTTAAGTAGAACATTGAAACGACGCTTCCTTTGTCTTATGCGAAACTGATGAAGAACCTCCTAGACAATTAGTACATTCTCTTGAATCTGTCGCCCGCTCACAAAGGCAGCCTACTTTGCTGAAATGTGATCATCAAGCCAAGGTTTAAGACGATTTGCCAGAACCTTAGATATAACTTTATAGGCATAATTGCAGAGGTTGATCGGCCGAAATTGATCTAGACTCTCAGGGTGAGTTGTTTTCAGGATTAATGCAATTACTGTCTGATTAAGATCGCGAGGCATTTCCCCCGAACTGAAGAAATCTCTTACTAGCGTGATCAAGTCATCCTTGATTATGTTCCAATGGGTTTGGTAAAAGAGCCCATTCAATCCATCTGGACCTGGAGCCTTCGTTTTCCCCAATTAGAACGTTGCCCGTTGCACCTCCTCGTCAATGACAATTGCTATTAGACTCGCATTCATTTCCGCAGTAACAACCTGCACGCATTTGTCCAGAATGGGACGATAGTCACGTTGACCCACCGAAGTATATAAGTTTGAGAAGTAGGCCAGAGTCATCTCCTGTAAAGCCTTATGATCCCTCACCCAGCGTTGGTCGTCATCTTTTAACATTCCTATTCTATTCCGTTGCCAACGTTGGATAATGGTCGCGTGAAAGAATTTGGTATTCTTATCTCCCCAGGACAACCAATTAAGTCTAGATCTCATGGCCCAATATTGCTCTTCCGGCTGCCACATTTGTTTAATCTCCTTACGCAAATAAGAAAGGTTCTCTTTATCTGTCCCTGTTATGTTTGGTTGACTTGTCAGGTTCTGAAGTTGTTGCTGCAATGCTTGCATTCTAAGATGACCATGCTTGAATGTAGATCTGCTCCACCTTTGCAAGGCTAAAGAGAACCATTTTTGTTTTTGTACAAAGCTGGGATTTCTAACCTGTACTGAATTCCATGTCTCACAGATAAGCTGTTGGCAGTCGGGATGTTGATTCCAATAGGCTTCAAAAAAGAATGACCTTCTGCACTTCAGATAGTTTGCGGATGTAGATAGGAGGAGCGGGCTATGATCTGATCCGATGGCTGGCAATGCATAAACCTCCGCCTCAGGGAATTGAAGGCGCCAAGATAGTGTACTCACAGCTCGGTCCAAGCGTTCTTTAACTAAATCATCTCTGGCTCTATTGTTTATCCAGGTAAATGCACAACCTTTATTGTCTAGTTCCATGAAGGCATAGTCGTTAATGAAATCCCGAAAGGAATGGAGACGATACCTCTCTACCTGACGCCTCCCAACCTTTTCCCATGGATACAGGATCTCATTAAAGTCCCCCACACAGAACCATGGCAAAATATTATCATGAGATAGCCGCCTAAGTTGATCCCAAACGTGTTGTCGCTCTTGATACGAGGATGGAGTGTGAAGGCAGGTAAGGCGCATTAAAGGTCCATCCCTTGCTTCTCGACAAATCATGTGTATATAGAATTCAGATATGAGTTCAATATCCACAGATATGTTTTCAGTCCAAAAAACAGCCAAACCCCCAGCCTGCCCAACTGGATTTCTTACATGACAGCTGCTGAAATGTAGTTGTTTCTGTAACCACTAAATCATAGTCTCAGAGTTTTTTGTTTCCGATAAAAACAGTAAATCGGGCTTATCCTTAGCCGTCATGGCCTTTAGTGCTTGAACTGTCAAGGATTGCTTGAACTGTCAGGGGATTACCCAATCCCTGATAGTTCCAACATATAAGTTTCATTTATGAGGTGGTGGTTGTTGAAGGCTAGCCACCCACGCCCTTTGATCAGCTTCTTTCGCTTCCAACACTGGTGCATCCATAAATTGTGACTCGTCAAGATCAGTAAAAGTCAAGTGTTTCATGTCATAAGGGGAATACCTCTTCTATTTTTTGCTTACTTCCACCTTCGGCAATGCTCTGGTGTTTTTTTGTTTTTTGGTAATGACCATGTCGTTGGCCCTATGGATGATGCCTTTCTGTTTTTCTGTTGCAGGAATTAAGGATGTGGTAATAGGTTTGTCCATAGCCCATGAAGGTTGTGCAGAAAGCTGTTGAGGTACTGTGTTATCACAGATGGCCTGTTCAGCTGGTACCACATGAGTTTGGACTGCCTTATCAGTTGCTGGGTGAGGTAAAGGGTCAACAAGATTCGTATTAGGTGTAGGGAGCAAAGGAACAGTTGGCAGTAACGCAAGCGGTGTCTCAGGTACGCTTTCTTCACTGGGCTCGTCGATGTCTGTGGGTTGGTAGAAAGCCTGCTAGTAAGGGCTATGCTCATGAACCTCAGCTCGCAGCCATTGACCATAGGCCATTTTTCCTTTACCATCAAGCTTTGCTTCCTCAAAAGGGTAGGTTAGACAGTATGTGGCATAATGGCCTATTTTCCCACAGGAGTAGCAAAAATGAGACAGTCTCTCATATCTGAAGTCAAGCCACAATGGTTTGCCCTCTAGGCGAATCAACTGTCTGGACTGTAAAGGGTTATCCAGGTTTATGTCAACCCTGGCCCTGCTGGCCCGTAAGGTAGAACCTGCATTAAGGTCAAATTTGATCTTGATGATTTCCCCAACTTGCTGCAAAACTCTCCGAAGCATTTGTTCTGTATGCCATTCCAGGGGCAAGCCAAAGACTTGAACCCAAAAGGGACACCGGCTAAAATCATAACAATGTAACGGCGTATTAGGAATTGACGGCTTAAAAATGACCAACTGACTAGAAAAAAGCCATGGACCACCTTCAATAACCCGTTGTTTATCTGTTTCTGGTCTGAATTTTGCTATATATAGGCCACCCTCATGTGGAGAAATATCAACCTGTTCGGTACGCCAAACTCAGTGCATAGTACTCTGGAATGCTTGTAAGTTGATAGAGGATTTTGATAAAACTTTGCCCACTAATAATGATCGACATTCCTCTAACTTTTCTAGTGGGGGTTTCTTCACATATCTCAATCTGCTATTCATTACATAATCTACCCAACCGTTTACATAGTGACGATATTCGTTTGGAGTCTTCACAGGTTTCTGATGCCATAGAACCGAGCCGCCAACCAGAATCGCACTGACAAATTCAAGGATGCAAAGCAGACAACAGGGGAACAAGCAGCCCAGCAGGAGTATTGGTATGGGTCACAACTACGAAACCAATTCTGGAGCAACTACACATGATAGTTGAATATCGCACCAGCCCAACCCATATCGAAGAAAAGACCTTATCGGCAACATGCATTCCATCATCTGTTAATTACTGAGAACACTACTTCGCACTTACAGTGGGGAAGAGGAAGTGGATGAAACATGCAAGGGTAGAAATCCTCATGGTCGAGAGAGGTAGGGCAAATTGGGCACCGATGGGTTGTTAGCGTCCCTTTTGACGATGATGGCACCAGCAGTCGCTATGGATAGAAGCGTCTCAGAACAAGATTGCAAGGAAGAAATTTGATTGTTGAAGGAAATCGGACTTCAAGAAAGACGGGACTACCATCAACAGGGTAGACGAGAGCTCTTCATTTCGAGAGAATTCCTTAACTTGAATTGTCTCAACTTACACCCACTAATCATATGTTAAAGACAGCCAAATGTCATTACAATCGGCGACAATTTTCTTATTAGGCAGTACTAACATTTCGGCCTTCTCATTGTTCACATGAAGAGCACAGAGAATCATAAGGAAACAAGAGAAAGCAATGTACAATGGTATACTCTTTAGTCAGTCATCGAATGTGTCCAGCAAAACCATTTAAGGCTCCATTGCCGCCAAAATCAGACAACCAAGTTTTGCATCTTCAAGCTAACTTTGAATGGTAGTTGCAAATCACTTCTTTTAGGAACACTATTTGGGAAATTGAACATGTGAGCATCCAAAGGATCAAGCTTTCTCTTGCGGTGATATATCCAGCAATCTGGTCATCCAATTTGGGCAAACTAGGCGATGTTGGAAAGCTCTTGCAATGCACAACTCAATTATAGCGATCAATCATAATCTTAGCAGGGGTTAACTTTTGATCAAAATCAATGTCGAAACTCAGTGAAAAAAAAATAGGTATCTTCAAGGTCAACAGTCTTTAGTGAAATAATAAAATTGATTCACGTCCAATATGTGTTCGGATTGAGGGAAGGGAAAGAAAATGGGGGGCAGTAATAATCTAGGGACTTTTCATTAGAGGCGGAGCAACAAGGGGATGAACTTGATTTTCTAATCCCCGAAATAGTCAAATGATTCTTCTCTGTCTTTCTAAGTTACATTAAAAAGCTTCATTAAATGCATGAGTATTCTTCAGACCAGTTTTTTTGGTCAGTCCTACTCTATTCCTACTCTAACTCTCACTCTCAGACTTTTGCCCTACCTCATTGCAGGGCGTGAGAGTCGAAACTCACTTCTGAAACGAAATCGCCCACACCCCAACTCCCTCTAAGAAGGTGGGGATTCGAACCCCCCACCTTTCCCTTCCAAGGTGGGGATTTGAACCCCCCACCTTTCCCAATAGTTTTCAAACCAGTTGAAAAGTGCATGACATAGGGTTTCCTTCCAATAAACCAAGTATTGCAATTTTTACTGAAAAGGCAGAAATGGTAAAATTGCATAACATAGGGTTTCCTCTCGATAAACCTCGCAATGCAGTTTTTTCATGAAAACACAGAAACGGTAGGAGTGACTTACCTTTTTTTTTCTTTTGGTCATAGACTTACCTTGTTTAAACGCTAAATAATCCAAACCGGCCAATAATATTTTTCCTTAGCCCCTGCACTTTCAGAATTAAGGGAAAAATTAAATTACCTTATGGCATCTTATTCTATAAAATTGGATCAAGTGTTGAATGGATTTCCAAGTTGATTGTTATTTTGAACACTCATCGAAATTGTTTGGATGGGTGAATTATTTCTAATATGTCGCATATTGACATGTTGGATTATGATATATAGATATTGGATTAGTGCTCATTGTCGAACTACATATTGATATATGATATATGTTTACCAATGATTCTGATTTGGGGCTTAATCACAGCCGATGTGATTTATGAGGCTTTAATCACAGCCGATATAGTATTTGGGCCCTGTCACATGACGAAGCATGGTTGAGATTGGGCATTAGGGCATGCCAGGGACGACACCAATTGGGCATTGTTGGTCTGCACCTAGTTTTTAAAAAAAAAATCAATAAAAAATAATATTTTGTTCGAATATTAGAAATAATGAGAGATTAATTGAGGAAAATTAATAAAAACACACATTCTGTTAAACCCAATCATGACACATCTTCAAATAATTTTTTTTTTTTAAAATTACACTTAGTGGTGCTCTAATTAACGGCTCCACTCAAATGTCCCTCACCATGATTCAAGTAATATAGTGTCATTGTTGTTCTCACGTTCATGTTGGGTATATTCCTCTGGAGTTAATTCTTGTAAAAACTAATTACCCCCTACAGTAACATTTCTAAATTTTACGCAAACAAGTTGGATCTATTTGACTTCCAAAAGTGAGCTTGTAAGGAACATAGATTTTGAAGATGCCGTGTACGCCGGTGGAATGAGTGAGTCACAAGCCATAAAGAAACAATCAGAAAAGTGGAAGCTCACCTCTTCCACCATTTCAAGTCCTCGAGGTTATTTTCGTCAATTCCATCGATAAGCTTGGAGTAGTCTACTCCCAATAAGTACTATTCCAACTCATTGGTAAACAATGGAGATGAAGACTTAGCGGGCAGTGTGGTGTTTTCCTACTTATATAACAAAGACCATATAGGTTTGTGGGCACTGCTCAAACAGGCCACATTGTTTGTCCGTGAGATAGAACTTGTTGTATAATATCAACCGGCATATGCCACGTACATATTTGAGAGCCATCTCATTGTTATCACCAATTTGTGTTCCACTTGGAACTCCTAACCAAGTCCCAACTGTTATGTTTGTAATATGAAACAAGAATAGTTTCACTCTCCTCCAACTTGAGCCTTGGATCCAAGAAAGTGGCTACCAAAAAAAAGTGGGATGTTTTTGTAATATTTAAGGAATTTCACCTTTATGGCCACTATCATTTCGTTGAAAAAGGGATCACCCTTCTTATTTGCCAATTCAATTGACATTAGACATAGAATTGGAAGGACTCGATTGCTTGACTGCTAATCCAAATCTTCAGATTTTAGTCTTCAATAGATTCTCAGTTTTTCATGTGGTTTGCAAGTTCATTCTCGCATTACAAGGTCCTAGAGGAGTATCAATGGAACTAATCCATTTTGGTGTAAAACAAGAGCTTGAAAAATTGCAATGTGATTGTTTCAAGCATGATTTCTGCTATTAGTCAAATTTGACGCATAAAAAACTTGTCAAAGGTTTCTAAACGGCAATTAAATCCCCTAAGAAAATCACTAAATCTGGGCAGAATAAGAAAGCTTATGGAGGAAGTAAGCATTATACCTATACACTAGCACAAGAACATAGGCGGCTAAATAGAAGATGAAAATCCGAAAACTAACCAGATGAATCTACATATCTATACAAAGCTACAACACACCATTTTGATTTGAACAAATTCCTCCATACTCTTGGCAACTCAAAGCCACCTAAGGATTGGCAAGGATCAATCTAATGATCAAGGACGACCAGATATGGAAGGAAAAAAGACTTGATCTCATCTAATTGATTGTGATTTTTTTTTTTTGGTATCGGTCATTTTTCTTACTAAAAGTAATCTCCTAGTAACATATCATCTTATAACTTTTTTAACTCAACGTAATTTCCTTCATGTGGTCGTAAGCTCTGTAGGTCCTATAGTTTGTAATATTCCATAAAAAATTGTAATGCACCTTATAGTAAATTTCTTTTCTTATCGTTAGTAAATTATCGAATGGATACCAACTTTCGTTCAGTGTACATAAGCATCCTCACTATTAGTAATGTATTGATAAAATATCCTTTTGTAATTTTTCTTATGGAGGATGTAATTTTTGTTTGGAGGGCATAAATTTTTGGCGTTTGTGCCTTGTAATATTTCATAAAAGCAGTAATTTATTCGGTCAATGGTAAATTTCTTTTTGCATGTTTAATGAAATATCTGAATTTAGTAACTTTCCTTGCATTTTGTAATGTTTTGAGACTTATATATTGGTAGTTTTCCTTACTCATCTTAATTTTTTTTTTAATCAAATGAAAGTTTGATCACTTTTGCATTTGTAACTTTTCTTTAACGTCTGCGAATTCAAATTATGACCAAAAGTCAATTTTGCAAAAAAAAAATTGATGGACCAATTTTTTCCCCTTCTTATCTAGCGATCCACGTTGAATGCGGGACCAATCTCATAAAAGGAGAGCTTCGACTTATGGAATTTCCATTGTGATCACGACATTTCGGCCACAACAAAAAAGTATTTTCTTTTTTGTGAAATAGTAAAGTAGTGTTGGAAACTTAATTTTTCAAATTTCAACAAAAATAGAATTTCAACAAACTTCAGACGCGAAAATGGAATCGACTCCAATCTCTCCCATTCTCCAGCAGTCCCGCCATAGCTGGCAAGGTTTTTCGAACGAGAGCAATTCGGGCGGGCGCGCTCTCGAGAAGATTGAAATTCCATTCCGACTGGTGCATCATCGATCAATCGATCGCTCGAATCGCTCCGAACTCGAGAGCCAAGTTCGGCTTCGACGAGCAATTCGCCACCAAGTGTTTGGACCGTCTCATTTCCCTCTGCGGTACCTCGAATCATCATTACCTCGTCGCCCATTTTTTTATGCCGATTAGCGTTTGCAGAGGTTGTGTTGGTCCTTCTCGTAGTCTGCTTTAGGTTTGAATAGATCGGAGCTGGTTCAGCGAAGTAGTCTTGCCAACGAGCGAAATGTCTAGTGCTGTTCCAGTTTGATATGTTTAGGTTGCTTTTCCTGGTTATTCACCGAATTTCGTGGTATCTGGTGATTAGGGAATGGCGTAATTGATTGTGTTGCGGGGATGATTGGTGAATTGATCAATTGTGCATTCCTAAATGAGAAGATTGAGTGCAGTTAGGTCGTCATTTTGACGAGGTTTTGCGGTGTAGTCTTCTTGACTAGCGAAATGTCTGTTTTATTTCTGAACTAACCGCAAATCACATATTGTGTAGATTGTATTTATTTTATCTCTCTTTTTTGTCATGGAACTCGCAAAATCATCTCTCTCTTCTTTTGGTCTTCTTAAGGTGACGAAGGTTGAGAGTTTATCACCGTGGAGCACTGTGGCGATGATTTTCTAGCAAAACTTGCTGAAACTATGCAACACATTGAGGATTGGGATGATTTGCAAGCTGCAGAATCAGAAGCTTGTGGAGTTTGACTGATATGTTTGGCCAAGATACCCCTAATGACGGCGAATGCAATGTTGTGCACGATGTTAACATTATAGAGGATTCTCCACAACCTGAGAAAAATCAAACATTCTTGAGGTGGATTCCTCTACTGAAAGTGAAGACGAAGATGATATATTTGGTAGTACTCTGAGCAATTCGTCCACTCAACTTTTGACCAGACGATCTTTAGAATCCATGGTATGCTTCTGAAAACTGTGAAGTTGTCTCACTCCTTTTTGTCCTAACCAGTTTGAAGGGATTAAGGAAAAAGAAAAAAAGAAAAGCATGGTGGCTTGGCATGTTTTTTCCCATGCCCAAAAGTAATTTGGTTGATAGTTGTTAAGTTTGTAGCTTAAGTTTTTTATCCATGGACCTAGATTTGTCTTGGGATTAGCCTGTGTAATTGCTTGGACCAAATGTGCAAATGTGTGGCTTGAAGAATGTCTCAGTATTTTACAAGGTTGCCCGTTCAGTGAAGAAACTATGGGCACCTGAAGAAGACACAATAGTTACTAGGCAAATCCCATGAGTCTGGCCACAATGGTCCAGTTGTTTAGGAGATTGACAAAAAGTTGGCAGATCTCTGCATGACCTTTTATTGTTTTAACAATAATTCTGCACCCGTACTTTTATATATTTTTGTTGCTGAGGTATATTGGGGTGTCAACAAGGAAAACGAGAAGAATTGAGAACATATTGTCTTGGTTTTTGATCAGGAGATTATAGTGTCCTCAGAAAACTCTTGGGAAACACTTTCCACTTGTCTCATTTGTTTTTGATTGACTCTTGCAATTGGGGTTTTGGTTAGTGAGAAATTGATTTATTTCTTATTGAAATTCTCTCATAATCACTGTTAAACAACTCATCCCCTTAAATTAGTGTGTCGCTGTTCTTTCCTCTTCAACTTATGTCTTTCCTTGATCATTTCCAGTTTGCTTGCAATTCTGCTCAGCAACAAACCTTATGCGGTATACCTGTACAAAAGCATTTAGTAAATTGCTCATGAGGGCTCTCATCTGATCAAATGTATAATAGACACTCCTAACTTGCCAGTTACTTCTACAGTCTACAAGATCGAAAATGACTTATATGAGAATTGTTTGGTCAATAAAAACAGTTCATTCTTGTTTTGGATATGTAACAATACCTATATTTCTCATGTATTTTGAGAGTATGGTACATCATCCAAGCGTTGAACTTATCATCCAGCATCTTTGACAGGTGTGTTTTGCAAAATGAAGGCTTGGAATTTCTTTGTGCACTATTTTCATTTTCCATCACCACATGTCAGAAACTATTTATGGTGCTGAAGAGGCTTATTTGTGTTGAAGGACTGTAAGAGCACTGATACTCATGGTTCGATATCATCAGTTTCAAGTAAAAGACATCACTCACAGATTTCAACATGCAAACAAGGAACTCTGAGTAATGAGGAATTGCAAGCCTTGGATGACATAGAATTGGCAAATGTTGTAATATTCGGAAACAAGGCATTTCGACCAATGCAGCATCAGGCTTGTAAAACTTCTGTAGCCAAGCAAGATTGCTTCGTTTTCACGCCCACTGGAGGTGGTAAAAGTTAACATTCTTTCATTTGTGTAATGATCGAATGTAGAAGCATGTGTGGAGACAGTGTTTAGAGCACAAGCCCTATGCACTTTGCTGAATGGTTCCACCGATTATATACTAGACGGGTAGACATGTATATTGAAATTTAAGCTATAAAATGATCTTGCAATATGCTTTATTAGCACTGTTGAGAAGTTTGTGCTGAAATACAGGACATTCTCATTCTGCCTTCACCCATCTTTGTCCATTCTGTAATTTCTAGAATTTGAGGTTTGTGCTCTGCTTCTAGGAACTTCTAATTACTTACTGGAAAATTTGTCTTGTTTTTGCACGTAAGTGTTGTCGTCAGTCATGTTTCAGGTCCAATTCAATAGGGTTATTAAGTCAAAGAGGAATAAGTTTTCAAATTAGTTGCACCAAATACAGATTGTACATTCTATATTTCCTATGTACATATGTGCTATGTCACCATCTCAACTAGGGGTGATCATTTCCATAATTGGTTTGAAATGGATATCCTTTCATATAAGATGGATCTTAGGAGCATGCAAAATATTGCATCCACTAAATCACGAAGGAAGATGTTAATCTGAATTTATTAAGTTGAATTATCCTGAAATGTTTTCTGTTCTGTCTTAGAGTAGTTCATATATGTTTCTAGCTATAATTATAAGACAAATGGTGACAACTGGTGCTTTCTAATCAGCTGAAGGTGAATAAAAGAGTTATTCCTCATCCCTTCATTGGCTTTTCTGATGTTTTTACCCTTCATTTTAGCTGCCATCAACTCTTAAACCAGGTGTCACAGTTGTTATATCTCTCCTGCTATCTCTCATCCAGGATCAAATAATTACTCTAACCCTCAAGTACAGAATACCATCAACTTTCTTGAGCTCTCAGCAAACCGCTGCCCAGGTAGCAGTTGTCCTCCAAGAACTAAGGCAAGGTTTAGCTCTCTTCCTGCTGAAGCATATCCTACTCTACAATCTTTCTCCCGCCATAAAATGGTTTGCTCCATATGTTGCAAAGGATGTACATTTTTTAAGTAGTTAATGAAAAGATGCATGCCTAAGACGTTTCCCTTAAAAATAAATTTTAGCATCTTAGCCTTCCGAGAGAAGTATATCATACCGTACAATCATTGTCCCTCCATAAAATGTTGGGCCATGCTCCATATGTTGCGATGGGATTTCCATTGGACTTCTAAATTTCTTTTTTTTTTTTTTTTGGCTTAGTGTTGGGATTGTCAAGTCATTAATCTTCGCTGCTCTACTTGCCTTTTCAGGAAAGATAAACCATTATGCAAGCTATTGTATGTAACTCCTGAAAGGATTGTGGGAAACCCATCATTTCTCAAGATATTGAAATGCTTGCATAGAAAGGTACTATTTCTGATACACTATGTAACTTTTTCTGAAAGTTTCTTTTTAATTTTTTGATACTCGACCATCATGCACTGCAGGCACAACTAGCTGGTTTTGTTGTTGATGAGACACATTGTGTGAGGTAAGCTCTTTGGCATCCTTGTATCTAAAGCAAAGATAAAGATAGAGTTACATTAAAAGGAATAAGTATTTATGTTGTTCCCTCTGCAAAACTACTGTCCTTGTTCCAGATAGAGAAAAGCGAGTTAACTTTTATATATGCTCACTCAAACTCTTTTTTTTCAAACATTTTTACATCTTCTGTGTTGCTGGCCTAATGACATTGTTGGTGTCACGCTAAACCTTCTGAAACCCAGACTGTCTGTGGAGTTCTAGTATAACAGAATGCAATGTTGAAATAACTAATTCTGAAAATGATCTAGTTCCTTCTTTTGCGAAATGTCAGTGGCACATCATTAATCATAATAAGCACAATGCACACAACTAAATTTAGCTTCACGGAAATTACTTTCGGAAGTAAGTGAAAGTGTCCATGTTTGGCACGATAGTCAGGTCTTTTAAGCTGGTTCTTGTGTCCCTACTTATTCTTTTAACTTTTATACCATGTATTAACAACTCGAGATATAAGGCAAAAGTTCACGCATGTGATCATTGATCGTGTTTCTTATAAGGTCTTTATTGGACTTGCTCTGCCACTGCAATTTTATGAAAGGAATGTATCCATGTTTTGAGCTTTTCTCCTATATTTGAATGATTGTAAACGTAAAGTTTATTGATCATTACTTTCTCGGTTGTCATTATTGCAGTCAACAGGGACATGATTTTCCGTCCATATTATAGGGGACTGGGATGTCTCAAGCAAAACTTTCCATACGTCCCGAGGATGGCCTTAACTACAACCGTCACTCAGCCAGTTCATGAGGTATGAAACTTGCACATCATCCTCCAGATTATGTTGAAAAAATCATTTGGATCTGATTGAAATGTACATCCATTGCAGGATATCCTAAAAGCTCTCAAGATCCCCCATGCTCTTGTTCTCAAGACTCTGACAGACCAAATCCAAAATATGAGGTCATATCTAAGACCAAGGAACCACTGAAGCAGCTTGAAGAGCTACTAAAGAATCGTTTTGCTAATTTGTGTCGCATAGTGTATTGCCTCTCAAAGAGTGAATGCGTTGATGTTGCAAATTACTTGAATGATAAGTGCGGTATAAAGACGGTGTACTATCATGTTGTATTAGCAGCCCGTCAAAGAGTAGCTGTCCAAAAGAAATGGCATGCTGGAGAGGTCCAGGTTGTATGTGCAGTCATTGCTTTTGGAATGGGAATAGACAAACCTGATGTTGTAAGTTGAAATGGATTCTAAGCCTTTGCCTATTTTTAGTTGTCAAGCTGACATGCCAGCAAATACTCAACTAATTTACCTTTTTTCTAATGTTTTAGTTTCGCTGATCGGTTTATTGGTGTGCTTGGAAGTAAACTTTGCTAGTTCCTTGGTCCATTGGCCTACTGAATTGTCATCCTTGGCTATTGATTGCAACTAGCGCATTATGTGTTTTTTTCACGTCAAATTTTTTCTTCCACGCATGGCATTTGTTGCGCTGAAATCAAGTTAAACTAGGATAAAGTTCTTTTCTTTACTGTAAAAGTAGCAAATGAATCTGATCTAATTTGTCCTCCTGTTATGATTTTTTTTATCATATTTCAACTTTGATGGTTCAGTAAATATTTTTTATGGCATGTGGTCAGCGTTTTGTCATCCACAACACAATGTCCAAGTCAATCGAAAGCTGTAACCAAGAATGAGGGAGGGCAGGAAGAGATAATCTACCAGCAGTGCGCATTGCTCTATATGCAAAAAAGGACTTCAGTCGGGTTGTGTGCATGTTAAGGAGTGGTCAAGGATGTAAAACTGAAATCTTTAGAAGTGCACTGGCTCAAGCTAGGAAAATCAGCGATATTGTGATCTCAAGGTAATCCAATTTGTGTTCTCGACTTCTCTCTGAAGATCTCAACTAAGTGATGCTTCTATTTTGTGTTTACACTTTCCACTTTGTTCTACTGATTGTTCTTAGTGTTAGTCTGGCATTACCCCGTCTGGATGCTGGATCATTAGATGGGTCTGTTGCCAACATATTCACAAAGTAATGGACCCTTTGGGCTAAAATCATATTCCGCTCACCTAAATGGAGCAAAGTCTATTGATAAATGGGTGTTTCTTCTCCAATTTGTGAATTTTCAGGATAAGTGTTGGTGGCAAACCTTACTTGTGCACTTTGGCATGTTTGTGAATCAGAAAGACTGTAAATATGGTTCTAATCCTTGCGACAATTGTCTCAAAACCTCTTCATAAAGGTAAACCTTTCAGGTGTCAACTCTCTTGATGGACGACACATACCGACTTACGCATGATCTTGAGCCGCACAGTTCTTCTGGTTCCATCATCCGCAATTATTGGAAGACCACATGGTAATGGAGGGGCAAAGGTCCTTAACTATGGACACAGAATTCTTCAGTTGTGATGGTCTTGTCATCTCATGTTTGTCTTTTCCTTTCATATGTGACATGTTCCTTGTCTGGAACTAATTATTTTCGTATGGGGAAACAAAATGTGGGTCGACATATAAACCAGAGAGGCATATGGGAACACGCCCTCCGGTCTTGACTGCAGAAGAAAAAGTTTCTTGTTTTAGTTCAGCAAAGAATAACAATGAAATCCAATTATACAAAGGCATGTTGCAATTCTTCTTTCCCGTTTTGAATTAGTGATGAATGCATATCATGACTGCATCTAAAGTTAGTTTACTTGCAGATTCAATTTTCCAAGTAGTATATCTAAAGATACAGTCGATTGGTTGGAAACCTTTATCAGGGTACGATCATCAGTTAATCCAACTATTGAACACTGCTGGCTTGCTGGTCAGCAAGCATTGCATCGGTGGATTGGATTGTTCAAGTCATTAGTGGACTGGGATCTTAGATCCCCATTATGCAATAGTTTTTCACGGAGAGCACATGGCAGTGCATCCATAATTCGATACCGAGGGATTTAACATGATTTTATTATTCTTGGGTCAGGCACAACGTTAGATTCATTTTGACTTGGACGTGTCAACTGCCTAATAATGCTCTCACGTGGCACTTATCAGTTGCTTCTCTGTTGTATTTGCATAACAATTCACGGTGATGATTGCATATATATATAGAATTGCAGCCAACGCTTTGCACTCAGAGTAGTTGGAATCAGCACGGTTTTGATGACGGCATAGCATCGCACAAGGAGAGGGAAATTGGCAGTATTGGCCCAGAAGGAGGTAATTCATCTATTGCCTTTTGAAGTGAGGACAAAATTGTTCCTCTGAATGTTAGTGCGTGCATGAGTCATTTGAAAAGGATTGTTTTGGAAATATATTGGACTGGGCGGATTCTCTTCGGCCTAGGAAAAGAAGAAGAAAATTTGGGGTATACCCATCGTCCTCTGAAGACCACAGAGGAGAGCCCGTACCGTAGTAAATCTTCACGTGAGGGCAAATAAGTTTTGGAAGCTTGTACGAGGGTAGTAACTGCAGCTCAGATTGCATGGGATTTTAGAGGAAGAACAGCTGTTACATGGATTGAAATAGATAAATGAGAAATAAACAAATAATCCTATAGATTCCTGGTATCAATAGATAGAAATCTCCTATTTTATAGAAGTGGCAACTAGTTAATTAAATGAGAAATAAACGAGTAATCCTATAGATTCTTGATACCAATCGATAGAAATCTCCTATTTTATAGAAGTGGCAACTAGTTAATTATCATCGAGCTTGGTTGGCTCTATGATCACATAAGTATCAAAATTACAAGTTTGAGTTGTGTTGTAACCGAAAGCAATTGATTTGTGCCCTTTGGTCCTATTAAATAATGAATTACTGACATATTGTTTAGTTGCGATGATGGGTTTGCCATCGTTGAAACTTACATTATAAGTGATACTTAATGATCATGACTTAAATGAAACATTCTGTAATGAATGGGAAAATTTTATGGTTACAATAAGGGATAAACGATGCGAATTGACTGTCTCAACCCTTTAATATTTATTAAAGGATTGGAAGGTGATTATCCTTGTTTAGGAATTTGAGATGGTCCCCTTATCGTTTTAAAGAGGATCCTAGTGGCTATAACATCGGCTAGTTTTTTGGTATGACTCTGAGTTGTGACGATGCCAGATGCTTCTATTAGGTACATGTGCATGATTGTACATCATAAGAGAGATCAAATTGGATAAAGTGATTTAAGTCTCCCAAAAGAAAAAGAAAAAGACTAGTTGATGGTGACTTTGATGCAACAAGAAACACTAGTTCTAATCAGACTACCTGTCGTGGGTATTCCTCATTTGTATATTTTCCTTGGCTTGTATTATATCTATTTAAGCATTCTTTATCCCAAATCTTATAGGGATTGTACTCAAATAGTCATATTGTAGACTATATAATGTCATTGCATGTATGGAAATTTCCAAGAACCTTCAAAATTGGAACCTCTAAAAGGTTGGATTATTGACTATTGAGAAAGGTTCGTACAGTGACTCCATTTCAAAAGTGGGATTGCAACGAAGTCATTAGGAATGTGCATGCAACATTCAGAGAAAAGAAACATGGTCTTAGCAGATAAGCTACCTAACATGGTCTTAGCAAATAAGCTACCTAACTATCCTACGTCGATTTCGATTAAATGTTGAGTATCACATTGTCTTGTTCTACCAAGACCGAAATTGGCTTTGTTTTTGGTCAATGGAGGGGGTCTACGTTTCATGCATGTCAAGTGGCAGTGTTTGTATGACCAAAAAAAAAAAGTGGCAGTATTTGACCCTCAACCCAAGACTATTCTGTAGCATCGTGTAAGAGGTAAAATAGGTAAAGAAAATGAAAAAAAGCAAACACGTGAATCATGCTTGATGTCTTTGAGTACTGTAATTCATTTTTTTGGAGATGCGCACTAAAGCCAAACGATTTGTCTTTTCCATTTCTTTCCCAGCAAGAGAAAAGATCATTTAAGAGAAATTGACGTTAATAATCAATAAACTTTTATTCAACATGTGATAATAATTTATTCAATGTGATCTTTAAATTATTCTTTAGACTTGTCAAAAGAATCATAGATTTATTTCTTAATCCATATTTGATGTGATGAGCTATTATATAAATTGGTTATATTCCAAAAAATTGGTCATAAATGGTTTTAGGGTGGTAAAAACTAACTCTATGACTCTCTTTTTCCTCTCTCGCTCTCATTAAATCTTATGCTCACTTTATGCTCTCATCTCAATTTAAGCATGAATTTTCCTAAATTAGGTTAAATATGAAAGTGTAGTCATATGGTTAGATTTGGTATTAATTAGTTTGATTACAAGTCACTAAATTTGTGTTGCGTTGAAATGTGTCAAAATGAGTTAAATTGATCAATTTGAGTCAAACTATTTGACTTAATCCACCCATTTGACAACTTATTTTCTTTGATTAAATAAGGAAGAAAGTCATCACATTTCCCTAATTTATTGATGATTGGGCTTTACTACTTCATCGCTGAGGGAACGAATTCGAATTTTCGGATACTTGCCACTTAAGTGGGAGTCCCAAGGGTGGTTTACTAGGCTAGTTCCCGAGAGTTTACGTCTAAATAGCGGCTTGCGGCGAGATCCCACCAGTGCTACCAAGCACCAAAGGGTTGTGTGTCACGCCCCGATCCTCCGAGCGCGCCAACATCCCACTCTAGTCGATACAAATGCGACTTCTCAGGACGTGTCGCCGACCCATTCAATTTTATTATACATGCGGAAGCGAAACAAATCCCCTGACAACATTTAACTTGGGATAGAAAAGCAGGCAATCAATCAAAACCAAACAAGCTTTCTTATAAACACATAGGTTTATATACAACATTGGATTGATTACAAAATAGACCGGCTTAACAAAAAGGGAACTGTCCTATGACCAACTTGTCAGACACGTTCGCCAATTCTTCAGCCTCCACCTTCCGAACTCCAGGACTTCCGATCCTCCACAACCGTCATCTAGGGACCTGAAATATTATCCCACAACCGGGATGAGACTACGTCTCAGCGAGTCCTACCCTCTAAAACTCAATTAGGAAGAAAATACGCCTCAGGGCGCTCTAACCACACAAATAGGATAGAGGACTTACCTCGCCTCAATTCCTTCCTGCACATCAGTTTAATCAATAAATATTGACAACCACATCATCCAAACAATTCAATTACTTGATTCAGCGATCAATCAACTCAGTCGATTACATGTCATCATAACCACTCTCCGATCATCTCAAGCGTTCCAATTCCAATTTCACTCCCGGCTCAACGAGCCGAACTTAATCAATCCTCCGATATAAACCACGGTCCAAAGGACACGACCTATCTTTAGGTGGCAAATTACGGCCCAATGGGCGCGACCTTTAATAGGTGGCAGGTTACGGCCTTATCAGGCGCGACCCTTATCGGGTGGCAATTTACGGCCCAATGGGCGCGACCTCTGTGAGGTGGCAATTTACGGCTCCAGTGGGCACGACCGATTCCCAATTCGGTGGTATATCACGATCCAACAGGGCACAGCCAAGCTTCAATGATTTTCTAGATCCACTCACAACCTTTCACGATTAAAAATCCAATCGAATACCAACACTAAACAGATTTGGGATGAATCCCCACATAAACATCCATTCAATTAATCGATACAAACTGGTCATACAAACCAATTACGGTGTTAAAAGCCAACACCAGGTATTTTCCAGTTAAATACCAAAACTTCATCAATATCACTTAATTCCACACTTTTGGAATTATTAACCATAATCATCAATCACTCAATTTCTCAATTTAAACATACAATTAACACAAACCGACCGCACTGCTGCGATTAGCTCGAAATTCTAACGACCTAGGCCATCCTAAGATAATTTTCAAAATTATTAAATAATTAAATTTAATTCCGAAAATTAAATAGTTAAATATTATATTATAATAATATAATTTAATAAAATAATATTTATAAATTCGAAATAATTAATTAATTAAAATAATTAATTAGGGCTTAAACAAGATTACACTAATTTAATCATACAATTAGCCCTAATTAAACATCCATTAAGCTAATCATACAACTAATCTAATTTACATTAAAATAATCTAATCTAACCACCTAAACCTAATTAGACTAATCTAAACACCCCTTAAGCGTCATTAATTCACTAAGCAAGAATTAGAGGATAAACTCACCCGTTTTGCGCGCCGGTGAGTTCACGGCAACCACGACACCAAGGCGGTCGATAAACCCCAAAGCGGCGACACTAACGGAGGCCGGGAAGACACTGAAAACGGGCCATGAAGACCTCACGGCTTTCTGGTTTTCTGCTTCTGATCTGGGCTGAACTGCAAAGAAGAAACCAGCAACTTCAACGGTGAAAACGGGCCGATCGGAGCTCCGGCAAGCGGGTGGTTGGCAACCGGCAGATCCCGGGGGTCTTGGGGATCTTGTAGGAGGTTGGGATAGGCAAAGGAAGGGTCAGAAAGGGGCGAAACAGCAAGAAAACGCGAAACAGGCGGAGCAGGGCAGAACCAGACGGTCCGGCGAGCGACAGCTTCTCTCAGGATTTCGGGTCGACCGGAGAATCGTTCTGGCGAGCGGCAGGATGCTCCGAAACGGGTTGGATGTCCTCGTCACGGACGTGGGTGGAGCGTTCGCTGATTCATCCGGGAAGTCGACTTTTAACTCGAATATTTGGCGAAAGGTCGGCTGGGGCAGAAACTGGAACGAGGAGAAAACAGAGAAGGAAAATGGCAGACGATGGCCTTCCGGGCGTGCGACGATGGAGGGGCTGGTGCTGCTCGGTTCCTCTGGTTTTTTGCTGAGCTTCTCTCCTTCAACAACAATGGAGAAAGCCTTAGAGAAGAAGCTGCTTAAGAGTGGGGTCTCCTTGGGCTCTCTAGAGCTCAACACTTGCCATCTTCTCATTGGCTTTGCCCCCACCATGACACCACATGACCTCAGCCACTCTCTCTCCTCCAATCTTCCTCTACAAGCTTGGCAATAGGTGCAAAATATGGTGTGCCATGGGAGCTACGAATTTTGGACATTCCCCCATTCAATCCATTCAATTCTCTCTTAATTCCAATCAATTGAAGCTCAAATAAATCAACCCATGTGTCCTCGGCCTTCTCATGACATTTCCCCGTCAAATGATCCAACTTGCATCCCGAAAATTCGATTAAAAACAACCCTCTGACAATCCCGAACAAAAACGGCCTTACTTTGCTTTTCCGCCAAAAATCTCGGTTTGTAGAAATCTTCTGAAGATGAGTCAACGTTCCTAAAATGAATTGTGACTTGACAGAACTTCCAATTTCTGTAATCGGGTTCAATTTCACAGTTAAATTCAATCTGGCGCGACTTTAGCGCGTCCTAATCTACTGGGTAGCTTTTAGGAATTTTCTGTGCAATTGACCTGTGGTTAATTATTTTCAAGCCACAAAGTGCATCTTCGACATATTGGTGACTCTCGATTGTTGTAGAAATCTCGAGATTTCAAATACGGACACAGGATACCAAAACGATAGAGAAATCGGTCTAGTGCCGATCAACAAGAATTGTGCAATTAGGTGGAATCACCCACACTGAATTACATGATTCTGTTGAATCAACCTATCTCCGGTCTCTAATCGTTCTGTGCCGTAATGACCCTTCAAATTAGTACGGTCGAACAGTCGTTTCCTAGTCAAATTCTCAAGTCTATTGCGTTTAGATTCCTTAACGGCTTCACCTGATAGACTAGTTATCTCGTGAGTGGCCAACTCAGAGAAAAAAGCTATAGACGCGAAGATGAAATGCCCGACTTATTTAATTGAAACTAGAATTGGAAAATCGGGATGTCACATTGTGTGATCCCCGAATGGTGATCTTCGGCGGTCCCTCGGTCATTAAAAAAAAAAATCATCACATTTCCCTAATTTATTATCTAGTCACTTAATTTATTTTTGTCACTCTACCGAATTGAAATGTATTTTCTTGAAAAAATTTTGACGATAAGGTAAGTAAGTTATATGACTCAATTTTTTCTTTTTAGTCGAAGTATCATTTTGTGTAACTCGTTCTATAAAACATTATTAGTAACAACATGATATGGTAACAAATTTTTTAGCCCAAAAGAACATACTCTCTCCTAAATTGCAACCTACCAAGTATGCAAAGTAACAATAATAACCGAAAAATTAATCCCATTAGATTTGGGAAGCAGCAACCTTTCTCCGGACCCTTTCTGACAGGACAACAAAAAGTGTACACCAACCAGCAAAAAGGAAATAGCAACTTTTTCTCCGATTTAAACTGGCTTAACTCACAAGACTGACACGTGGCGGTCGGACACGGCACCCTGACTCTCTGAAAAAAACAAATAGAGAAAAAATAAAAATCATTTTTTAATAGCAAGATCGCTGTCTCTTCCTCCTCAGATTTTAATGCTCAAAAACCAGTCAGTCTCTTTCTCTCTCTTCTTCCTTCTTCCTTTGGACACAAATTCCATTTTAATTTTCATTTTTTTCCACCGTTTTTAAACTCTCGAACTCCTCGCATTCTCTCTCCTTTCCTCCTCTTCTTCCTCCTCCTCATCTTCTTCATCTCGCCAGATCTCTCTCTCTGTAATTGAGTTCAAGTCCGCCGGGCAATCCCGGCGTTTGCCCGTTCGCCGGCCATCTCGCCGGCAATGCCGGCTCAGATCTACTGTCGTTAGCTTGATGCGCGACTCCGTGTGCTCTTTCTAATCCTCACACCAACATTCGGCGGACGGTAAGTGTGAATCTTGGGTTCGCGCGAAAAATTTGTGATTTTGTTGGCGTGCGCTACTGTTCTGTTTATGTGTGAATCTCCACTTCAGTTTAGAGTCTGGACTTAGCAGGGCGAGGTACTGAGGTCGTGTTCTACAAGCAAAGGGGGGTTCAGGAGTTTGGGAAATGCTGTGTAAATGAATCGTGTTTCATTTGAGTTATGTGGGAATGCTTGGTGTTGGTTCGGATAATGCACCGAAAGTGGTTGTTGGGTCGATTCTTGGCAAACGTGGAATTAGAATTACCCGAGCTGTGAGTCCTGAAATGCTTGCGGATAGGGATGGAGGGTTATTGAAATTTGGATAATATGAACTGGATCTCCATTTTTCATGCGTTCTCGCGTAGTTTTGTCTGGGAAATAGTTGAATGCACCTGCCGAAGTTGCAAATTTACTCTGGATGTGGTTGTTCTGGGTCTTCCTATCTGCTCTTTATGTATGTACTTTTGTTTCTGTTCTTTCTAGATACCTGTAATTGAGAGATGGAGGTGGAGAAAAGACGGACAAAGGGAGGCTTCCGACAGTTTTTCGACTGGAATGGCAAGTCCAGGAAGAAGCTGTTCTCAAACAGTCCTGATATACCTGGTGCCGGTACGGCCCACATTATCTTTTTATCAATTTTGTTAGTCACGGCCGCGCGTTGCTAGCATATGAAAGTTTTCTGGTGGAGATGGCCATATAGTGCTATTAACATGCTTTGTTTCTTGTTATAGAAGTAGTTAAGCAAGGAATGGATGAGACAGAGATCTTGGCGAAGTCAAGGTTTCAGACGGTGGGAGTTCTTTTGACCCTACTGTTGTCCAAATCTTTTTTAGCTGTGTACGAGTCCCGCCTATTTGACTTGCACCATTTCTTGCCTTATTGTAGAATGTTATTGATGACAATGGACTTAGTTCAAGTAAAAACGGAAGTAGTGAGTGGAGCTGTGCAGCTTCAGAGACCAGCAATGAAGGATGTGAAAACAGAGCCCCCGGAGTAGTGGCTCGACTGATGGGTTTGGATTCTTTGCCAAAGTCAAATGGTCCCGAGTCCTCCACATTGTTCTCTGAATTTCATCAAGTCAAAGCTCCTCCTTACGGTGATGGCACCCGTGATTTGCGAAGTAGATGTGATCCGATTGATTACCTCAGCAGTTCTAGTGGACCGGGTAGGTTCTCCACTCACCCTGCAGAAGCAAAGCTCTTAAAGGTGCAGAACCGACCGATAGAGAGATTTCAGACCGAAATACTACCTCCAAAGTCAGCTAAACCTATTTCCATTACCCATCATAGGCTTTTATCTCCAATTAAAGGTTCTGGATTCATTCCGACCAAGAATGCTGCCTATGTTATGGAGGCAGCCGCGAAGATTATTGAAGCTAGTCCCCAAGTTGTCAGAGGCAAAGCATCATCGACTGTTTCAGCATCAGTTCCTTTAAGAATACAGGATCTGAAAATGAAATTAGAATCTTCCTATGAGGCATCAAGGCAGCAGAAAGCCAGTAGTTCTGGCAGTGTCAAGAATGTGAAAGGAAAGTCCAATGAGAAGAGCTACAGAGTACCACAAGATACACAGCCATCCAGGACTGCCGTGGTATCGGGAAAGGTAAATTCTGGAAATTGGAGATCGAAGGGTAAATCATCTTCCCCTGCTGAGCCAGGGAAAGTCAATTTTCAAACAAGAGAGGCAAAAAATCAGCCCAATAAGAAAAATCTTGCGGTTGAGAAAGAGCAGAGTGGGGACTCGAGCCAAATTTCCAATGGGCTGTCTCGGTTGCAGAAGAGTTCACAAAGAAAAACTTCTACAAACCGGATAAACACTGTGCTCAAACAAAATAGCCAGAAGCAGAATTCCCTGAATGACAGACAGGGTCCAGTGTCGAGGGCTTCCCACTCCAAACAACCAGCAGGAAGAACTCTCCCTGTCAATGGTTCAATCAGACCATCTAAAACTGTGAGCAAGATTGCGCCAAAGGCCGATACTGGTTCCCTGACAACATGGGCTACAAATATTTCCAAGGAGCTCAAATCATCTAGATTCAAGACTCCCACCCGCAAAAGAAATGCTGCAAATTCAGATATTAATTCAGATCAAAGTGTCACCACCAATGTTCTCATCAACAGTGATGGAATGTCTGTCAAGCGAAATACTGTCATTGATGGACGCATTAATCAGGGTGTGGATAGCAACAAAAACAGCATGGATGTCATTTCATTTACTTTCTCTTCTCCCATAAAGAGATGCACTCAAGAAGCTCGTGCCTACACCAAAATGCATGAGAATGGTAACTTTGATCATTGTTTTAATGGCAATAATGGACCATTAAATTGTACAGATTCCGGTTCATCATCTCCAATTGGAATTATATCTGAGGGAAATATTTTGAGTGTTCTCTTGGAACAGAAGCTCAGAGAACTAACTGACAGAATAGACTTGTCCAATTGCGACATTTCCAGGGAAAAGAGTTTGTCTATGCCTAAAATGAGCAACCAAGAATCAGTTGGCACACTCAACAGTGTAAGCCCCATGGTAACAGAAAGTGAGGAAAGCTTTCAAAGAGGGTTAGATGAGGTTGTGAGCAGTCCAGTTGCTTCTGGCTGTACTTCATCTGATGGTCCCTCAATTAACTCAAAGCAAGAGTGCCAGGTATGTTGCTTTTGCTGAAGTACTTACTAGATTTAGGTGTGTTCTGTTGTTCTTTAGCCTTTCATTTCTTTAAGTAACTTCCACTTGAGAAAAGGACGAATGATGAAATGTTCTGGCCTTCAACAAATAGTCTTGATGACTTTGGTGCAATGATTGAAATTAATGACCTTGAGTATGTAGTCAGGGGAGTTTTCTTTCACTCCATTTCCAGAATCTTTCTACATTTTCATATTGAAATTTTGATGTGTTGCTCATGATCAATGTGTGTGAAGCAAAAGCAAATAAACATATCATTCGGGATTGTATGTGTTTAAAAATGATTAATTCTTCCAAAGTTGGAAATGGACCCTCTTCCCTCTGCCATTTCTTGAGAACTTTTAGATGCGATTTCAGATTTATCTTCTGTGTTTGTTAGTCAGCCATGTTGAACCAAATAGAACTTTGAAACCTCGACTGTCTCATATTGAATCCTCAGTTTTTGTTTTACTCTTGACTAAATCTTAAAGCTTTTGGAGTTATTCATCTGCAAATCTAGCTCGTGCAGAGTCATCTCAATCTTTTTTTCTGTTAAATCCAATGTATTAGTCTTCAATATACAGAGAAGTATAGATTTCAGTCATTCCCTATTGGTCTAAAACTACCTTATGTTATTCTGGATATGCCCTTATCACAGTTCAAAAGAAGCAATGTCATGGATGAGTCTAAATAAGAAATGCAGTAGTATCATTTTACTCTTGTACTTCCAATAGATAGTTATTGTTGGGAACACTTACTCGTGTGCTTAAATTATCTTGATATCATAAAGGTTGTGGATTCCGAAGAAATAGAAGAGTGCAGCAGTAGTGCCACCAGCTATGGTGCTGGAAAAGAAACTGACTATGAAGATCCAAGCCCAGTTTCAACTCTTGAATCCTCATATTTGAGTGAAAGCTGCACAGATAGCATGATCACTTACAGTGGTAAGAGTACTTCCTTCTTTTGCATGAACATGAACGTTACTAGATTTAGAAAGCTATTCAGATGCATGCTTCAGAAATTAATTGGGAGTTGCCCAGTGCAGAAAAAGAACTGGAACAGGCTGCAAAATAACAGGGTATATTGAAGTCCTGATACAGTAGAATTTTGGTTGTTCTATTCACAAAACTGATGAGAGGGTAAAATTTAGTAACTTGACTGTTAATATGAGACCATAGCATAAGTAATTGTCAGCAATTTGCCATGCCTTCCTTTCATGAATGAATATTTGCGGTAAGAGTGACAGCTAAAACATATTTTTCTAAATATCAGGCAACAAAAATTACTCATCCAGTCAAGCCCCTGAGGTGTTGGACTGGCTTTCCCGAAGAGAATTTCCTACCGTCGAATGTGAGGATGAACTTTCCTGCTCGACCTCTTCTTCTATTATGGCAGATGCCAGGACAAAGTGGGCAACAAGAAAAGAATCCCACTCATTGTATGCTGGTGGTTCGAGAAGTTGGGAACTTAAATATGTGGAAGAAATAATTGGGAATGTAAAGCTGAGGTTAGAAGATTTTGGGGAGACCGAGCCCAGGTTCATATGCAATGGTCTCTTTGATAAATTGGAGAACCGAGCAGATAGAATGGACAGATATGAGGAGCACTTGAGGCTGAGGCGCAAACTTTTGTTTGATTGCACAAAGGAATGTCTTGAGTCACGATGTCGCGATATGGTCAATGGAACCTGTGAAGCATGGTCCAAGTGGCATGCATTGTTCCTAAGAAAGCGCTGGTTAGCGGAGGATATCTACAGGGAAATCTCAGGGCGGAAAACCATTGGAGATGTGATGGTGGATGAGCTTGTGAACCAGGACATGAGCACTAGGCAGGGGAAGTGGGTCGAGTTCAATGTTGAAGCGTTTGAAGAAGGTGTCGAGATTGGAAATAGGATACTAACCACATTGATTGATGAATTGGTCACCGATTTTGATGCAACCATCTAGAGATATTAAAGTTATACCGAGCATCAATTGACCTCATTATCTAGTTCTATACCTAAAACCTGTGTAGGGGGGAAGGGGAAAATTAGGAGGGAAGATTCTACAGAAATAATTTCATTATGAGGAGAGAAGCTTCTTGAGGTTAATGAAATTGCCTTTGTCATATCATGTGAAGATGTCTTGTCTCATTTCAAAATTCACAAACGGCTTCTTGTACGCACAGTTCATTCTGATGCTGAGTAAAATACTGTGTAGTCTACTTGTACCCTTCGCGTCTCGTCTCAGTTTTCCTTTCTGGACTTACAAATTCAGTATTCCCCTCAGTGCTTTCACATCACACGTCGAGTTTGTTAGATAATTCATATAATTATTTGATGCGGAAATTCATAACAAATCAATGATCTTTTGATTTTCATGATTTTCACAATTAGATGAAGACATACATTTTTCCATAACGTTGCACTTGATGATGATCGTTGTAGAAAACCGAAAGAACTCGAACCAAATGAAGAAATCCGATTTTTCTCCCTTAACCCACTAAATTTTAATGTATTCAATTGATGGAGGAAAGAATACCAAATTACTTTTGTTATTGTTGTTTGTATATGGGTGGAGAGATAACTGAACTCTATTTATACGTTTTTCAATGTGCCTTCCATCAAAGCAATATACCCTTTCATTTATTAAAGTCATACCTTCTCGTAACCAATAATTATTTATAGCATTGCATTAATTATTAAACCATATAATAAATGACATAATGTGGGCCACAATAATTCTTACAAAGTTGGCCAAAATCTTAGAATTTTTGTTAGATGTTGGAGTGCTCCGCGCGAGAAATGCATCTCCATCGTTAGTCAGATTCACCTTACTGGTTACGCAGCAAGTCCTTTTGGCCATTTTGGCTCCGATCCGAATGACTCGTTCGGCCCTATTTGAGTTACCGAAGCACAGCCTTCCGCTTGAATTATTGTTCAACTCCTCACTTGGCCCACTCCATATCATTTTGCAAAATGGGCGTGAATGGTCCCGTTCACGAGGTGGCACTCAAAATAGCACGGGCTCTCTTAGGCCGTACCGCTTGCAACTCGGGTTCTCATTTAATCATGCAACTTGATTTTGGTTAGGAGAGAAGAATAGGTTTACATGTGAAGAAGAAAATCATGTAGGGGTACTCAAGCAGCAAAAGAAAACACATCAAAGCAATTGGGAATGGATATCGATTTGTGATAACTATATTCCCCCAAAAAAGTGCCGAAAGAGAATCATTTCGTTACTTATTGGTTGATACAAATGAAGAGAGAGATAAATCTTCCCTTAATATAACGAGGGGGAAATCCAATCTCCCTAACCATCATCTAGCCCATTAAGTACAAGAATTGTATAAGTGTACAATCGTTCCTATAACATTCCAAAGTACAAATAAAAACTCTAATCCCATTGGCCTTGGAAAGTTCCGATCCATGACGTAACCGTCAGCCCCTGAAGCACTTGCATGATAATAGGAGGGCAACGGTTGATTCAAAGGGATTGGTTCGTTTAGTTATCGTCCATTTATTCGATCAATCATGCAGATTTGACAGCGATTATATTTAACCTAAAGTTGCATTTGCGATAAGGACCTAGGCAAAGCGACACAAGGCACAAAAGCACATAGGGGAGTTTATGCAAATCAATTGCAAGTCATAGAAGGATACATAATACGAACTTCGGAGATTGAAAGTACAACTTTTGCAGCGAAGTATCGCTGGCCATCTTTCTCCCAAAAAATTCAGTCAAGTTCATTTCTTGCTTCATGTTGTGCACATCCAAGAAGCCATCGACTAATCTTCGGTCGAAGTAGCTCATTTGACTCAATTTGGTTATGAACATAATCTTTCATATGCGCAGTGCAATGGGTCACCGAAAGCTCTATTCCCATGGAAGAAACTGTGTTGCAACGGTGGCTCTGTGATGGTGCAGAAACAGGCATTCAAACAAGGTAGGAGAAAAGTAAGAATCCGTGCAGAAATCAAGCTGAGAGTGGATTGCCTCTGGGTTCATGAGCACCGGTGCAAGTCACTGCTGTTGGAACCTTTGACGTCCCTGATATCCCATTTGCTAATTAATCAGATTCTTGGCTTCGGCTACCTCTACTTTGCGCCATGACATCAGCTAACATGTTTCTTTTTTAATCATATCCGTTTGGAAAAAGTTGATTAATATTAAATTACCATACTGACAAGAATTATTACCTCATTGATATGTTCATAATCATTCAATAGTATCCGTATTTTAAATTTTGGGCCCCCCATCTAGATCTTAGGGTGGACCAAAAGTGGGTTTCCATAGCTGCTTAAAAGACTGAACATTTGTATAGATTAGAATCTATAAATGCCAGGCCTAAAAAAGAGCCTACTCGCATAGGTTGGATAAAATCATAAAAAGCCTACCTCATTCTCGTAGCTGCTTATTGGTCAACCGTAATTTTATCGAAAGGGTCCCATTAGGTCTAATTAATTCGAAACGATTCAATTTTGAGTGATACATAATTTTGAGGACAATAAATATATTGAAAATTATAAAATCCTCTTAAGACGCTTGTTAACACAAAATATTATTTAAAGTTATGACAAAAAAGAATTGAGTTGCGCCAGATGAGAGAGGAGATTAATTGATGAGCGCAATAGTAGAGGGCTGAGACTTATAAAAAAAATAGGATAGGACGCATTCTTTGACGGGTGAATAATGTGAAATTAATAAATATTTGTGGTTCATTAAGAAATTTCAATACAAGGACTGCAATATTTTTTTATTAAAAGACAGAATTAGTCATTCAGGTAGTAATCCTCTCCTCATAGCACTAGTAAAACAATGACCGTCCTCTGGTCTACTTTGGGTTCTAGGAAGAAGGTACAATGCAAGATATCACTCGAGTCGCATACCAAAAACAGAATAATAATAAAAAGATCACTTTTGCTTCATCCTCAAACTAGTCAACACTATATCACAATATTTCTTCAAAGTGCATCGTGAAAAGTCATAGCCAAAACCGCTAAATTAATTAGGTCTCCAAAAGATTCTTGTACAACCACCACCGTTACAATAAAACCAAAAAGATGGATATCAAATATATAGTGCAAGATATCAAAGGATCGGCACTCCAATCTTACTATCGAGCAAGTGGCATACCCATGGAGTGGCCAATCGAAACCTCCCATCAGAGACCCAAACCTGGTAACCCATTCATCTTATCAGGTGGCCTCTCTTTCATTCGTACATGAGTTAGATATAAATGAGTCATTATGAAAACTAGCCCATAGGAGAAATTCAATACTTTCGAGCTGGGTTGTTTGATCTATTATGCACCGATGCCCTTTTGCCAGGCCTATTAAGTGTTTCTAGTCTAATCAAATGAACTTTATTTCGACCGAGAAATTATAAATAAATAAATAAATAACCTTCTTTTCCTAATTAAAATTCAAGTTGCTTGTCTAGCAGAACTTTCGGGATTCCGTTTTGATTAGACACTAGGAACAAGCTAATGTAGTACATGTACCTAGAAAAACAAACGGGTCACATGCAACGATAATGATGTGTTAGACACGCCCTTTGATTTAATTGCTACGCAAGCATACAAATGGACATGTGAATGTTTAGGTGGAGAGCAGGAAGGAGAAGGAGGAGGGGCCGAGACGCTCCTGTGACCCCAATAGTCAAAACCCAGCAGCCACCCTCACATGCCCCCCTCCCCTCTTCATTCAATTTCATTCTCAATGGCGTATGCCAACATCACCCACATCGATAGCAAAACATCGCACGGGAGTGGCCACTCCTCTCGCTCTCTCACTTCCCTTTCACTCCTCTCGGGTCGGTTTCTCTCTCTCTCTCTCTCTCTCCCACCGGGCCCCACATACGGGTCGGGTCCATGACCCCCATCCAGATGTATTGCGTGGACCCGACCCCGAGTCTGGACAATCGAACGGAGCACACACGATCGATAGCAACCACGGACCCAATCCCAAGTCGAGACGAGAATTCACACAACCTTGCATCACAATATCCACACACACCAACACATGGGTGGACCAATTCGAAGTCCATGTCAAATAGATTCGATCCATGATAAATAATGTTGAACTAACTCAAGATATATATTTTCAAGCAAGAATTCTAGTAAATCCATTTATCTCTTGACTGAGGGTAAAGTGACTTATCAATTAAATGTGCTACCGATGCCGCAATAAAATTACACATTTGAATATCATAAAATCCACAATAATTCCATACTTTCTAGCACAAAATTTATATTTTGGGTTAATATCATAAAAATTTTAAATTAATACACATATAACAAATTTACTTTTATGATAATTTAATCTCCATTAATTTTCGTTAAAGTGAATTAATATCACAATAGATCATGAATTGATATACTTATAACAAATGAAAGGTAAAATCCAACTAGTACGTCCATAAATTGTCATATGTCATTCAACTTAAAATTTTGATAATAAAATTTAATGAAAATTAGCGAGGGGTAAATTTTTATGTTATATAATTAGACTACGTTCACTTTCGGCTTCAATATATATAAATTACCAAAGAGAAAAAAAGCCAAAAGGGAGGACAAGAGCTCGTGGCGAGCCGCGTGAGAATCCGCCACGCGTCGGGATTCAATTGGCGGGGCGGGAGTTTCTCCCTGTGGCAAGCAAGGTAGGGTTTGCCCTCTAGACATTCAGCTTTCTCGGAATCAGGAGATCTGCAAAAAGAAAAAACGGAGTCTGCACCCGCAATACGGATTAATTCATTTTTTAATCGCCCATTCGTCAGAGGTTTTAGCGTAGTTTAATGATGCCGAAAAAAATATTAAATTTAATCGAGCAAATTATTATACGAACAGTGCTCGGAAAATAAAATAAAAAAATTAGTTTCAGAAGCATCGCTGGCGAACTAACTTTACAGGAAAAATAATATATATATTTTTTATATCTTCTTCTTCTCGAAGGAGATTTTAATTTCATTATGTAATTTTGGTTTTAGGAATGACCGTTTCGGCAGACTGGCTGATAAAATGGGATTGGATTAGTTTAATTTGGAGATTTGCAGAGCCCCACGTCACCTGTAGCAGCTGCCCAAAAGCTAGGATCCTATGAAGGGGGTGGGGGTTGGCTGTGATTGGATGCATCCGATGCTAAGTGATCCCCATGCCCTAAAAATCAGTGACCCCTAATTGATTGGGATAATTATATAAATGATTCCCTAATTTTGGATGTACAATGTAATTTTTCAACTTTTATTTTTTCAATGTGATTTCTAAACTTTATCTTGATGTGTAATGTAATTTTTAAAATTTTAAATTTGTTCAATGTGTTTTGTGAATTTTTATTAAATAATCAATTTGGCTCATTAGACTATATGGAAATATCTTATTTTTTTCATTGATTCAAGTTTAGGAACAATAATAATTTATAGACTAGATTGAACATATATCATATTAAATAAATTAAAATTTTATGGATTATATTGCATATTGCGCAATTGATCATATTGCACATTTGACCATAATTTAAAAATAATTCGTGTCATTTTTCTTGAATTAATTAATTACAGTACTTAGTTCCAAAGATAAACTCCTCCCCCTTTGAATAATAGGAGTTACACACGCCTCGATGGACTCTATAATGTATAGTACATGCATATGCATGTGGGATCACATATGAATTTTAGTGATGTAGCTTGCGGTTCACGATCTAGACCACCTAATTATTAATGTGAATATTCATTGATTAGAGTATAGGGACTTATATATATGTATACATATTTGAACTCTGATAAATTGAACCTTAAATTATCGAAATTAAATTATAGAAGGGCACCATGATGTTTAGAGAGATTCATCATTCACTATTTAGCGATTCCATTTGTAGCAGTAGTTTTTTCCCCCTTCCTTTCAACATATACACCTAAGTTTCTCTTTTAATTAATCATGTGCACACAAACAAGTCAAAATGAGAGAGAGAGAGAAATCTAGTGCACACAAAAAGGTCAAAATTATGGGAAGAGAGAGAGAGAGAAAAGATAATTTGACTATCCTTAGAATATAATTTTGAGTGTCACGTTAGGTTTTCCAGCGTTATACAAAATGCGAAAGGAAAATCAAATCGTATGAAAACTAAAGAAAGTTGTCAAATTACGTCATTCTCTTTAAGATACAATTTGAATGATCATCCTAAACTATCGAGTCATGCAACCTTTGTTTCGTTCTTTTGAACACGGGTTTGGTGTTTGTGCATAGTTAACATTACCAAATCACAAAATTTCTTCCATAAACTCATTGTAACGTGATAGTTTCCTAGCACAATATTAAGAAAGTCACTTTTTCTAATCAAATTTATTATAATTTTCCAACAATATACTTTCTTTTTCACCCGTTACAACTGCATGGTAAATTTTAGTTGACACGAAAATTAAGCTCAAACTCAAACGAAAAACACGTTATCATAATAGAACGTGATAGTAAGGAGTAATTTCACACGACATATTGCTGCGGCTTGCCATGCACAACATGTTGTCCATATATAAAGCATGGAAGTTCAGGTATGTTCTATTCCTAAACCGAAATCAGAAATCAGAAATCGCTGCCAATTACCAAGGAGAATATCCTCTTCGGATACTCTGTTTTCCCTTTTCTCGGAGGATCAGGACACGCGTCGGCGAGCGGGCGGGGCGGCGCAGGGGAAGTACGGTGGGGCGATGCTACGCGGGAGCAGAACCCGGGAACGTGCGGTCCTCCTCCTCACTGTCTGTGCCGGTTTGTATGTCTCTGCGTCCATCGCACCTTTCCCGTTTCCCCACCTCCCTCTCTCTCTCTCTCTCTCTCCTCGCTCTTCTCTCCATGCTTCTTTTCTTTTTTTCTTTTTTTGTCTTTTTCTGCCAAAAGAAGAAGAAAAACAATTTTTTAAAATAATTTATTCAGAATTATTTTTCATGCCACATAACCCTTTTATTTATCATAATGAATTCCTAAATTATGTCAACAGTTCCTCTAGAATCACTTATTGAGCAGCCAATAAAAGAAATTTATAGTTTTCAATGCATCGAATGCCTTCGTATTCTACATAATCAGTATTTTGAAGATTGAATTATGAAAAATAAAAAGTATATTCAATTAGTGCTTCGAAAGCATCAGTTAACAAGACATTTTCGAACTCTTTTGGATTTCACTTGAAACGCCCTCGACAATCGAGTCTCGGGGCGGTGGCTTTGTACTTCGTTGCCTTGCATTGCATTTGGAGTTTAGCTAGATTTGCTATTTGTTGACTAACTAGCTTAGCGAAAATAAATGCCACTGTGATGATTTTGGGTAAGGTCGAGGGCCTTTTCGTAAATGCTAGTGGGCACCGCTGGTGACAAATTAAATTACTCGCAACTTGAGGGACCATTCCATGCAAACCAATAGAATAGTGTTTTTCTCCGACCCCTCGGAGAAGATGTGTCAGAGCATCTGATGAAATTGATACACACGTCACTTTCTTGGAGGAAGGTTAATGCGGATGCGATTTTGGAATTTTTAGAAGTCAAATAATTATAAAATTCTTTTGATTAAAGAAGACGGGGGCGTAATTGTTTATGCCCCACCGAAAGAGGGGCCGAGGGTGAAATTTTGTAATTTATTGGGGGGGCGATTCCGAAACTTGCTCAACACACTTCTTCCTGTGTAAAAAGGTTAATTTCACGTGCTTGTGGCTTTTTTTGTTTTGTCATTTGTATCTTAACCACTTATGGAAATTAAAATATGCTCATTCGTCCACCAAAAAAAAGAAAAAAGAAAGCTTATCAATTTGGATACTTCATAAATTTTTAACATAAATAGCGTAGATGATATTGAGATAGTATCAATAAAGGAATGATGTAACTAATACCATACGGTGTTTAATCACTAAAAGCAACAACGATAATGATTAGCATGGAAAACGATTGTTAAGTTGCTCTGAATCAAAGAAAAAGAAAGTGTAGAATACCTTAATATTCATTGTTCATCTACCGTGCAACATTTGTAAAATGATAATCGACAATAAAGCGAAACAAATTGATCAACCTTATTATCTATACAAAATGCACATTAATAATTAATCTCTATACGAAACATATTTTGTCAGTCGACAATATCATGAATAAAAGCATGACATTATCGACAATGTGCTCCATGCATTGCACTCATCACAAAAAATGAAACTCTGGGAACCTTCCCAACCGACACAATGTATGAACGCATCACAAAACCAGAACATGGATCGAAAATATTTTCTCACAATTTAATTTCATTTTTCCGTTCATCAGATGACGAAAGTCAAACCCCCCGAATATTTATTTTCCGGTCGCAATAAATATTATAATTTGCCATACTATAGACCGTCCCAAAGAAAAAAAATTGAGGGGGGGAGAAAAGACAGAACCCCACCAACTAGCACGAGGGGCATTCCGGTAATTCCACCAATAAACAAACGGGGGCGCGTCGTACGGACACTGACCCGAGAGATGGAGTGGCACATGCCGTAATTACGGTCCAATCCGGAGGGCATTGTGTGAAGCCCCACGGCTTCCCTCTATTTTTTCGGGGCTTTCCCCCACGCAAACGCCCCTCTGCTCCATTTTCAGAAACTCTCTCCCACCATCATCGTCGTCATCACCACCGCCATCAACCATCCCTAGAGAGAGAGAGAGAGCGAGAGAAAGAGAAGCGTTTTAGAGAGAGAATGAATCCGGAAGCCGAAGCCCACGAGGACCCGAGCCGCGACCCGGATCCGAACCCCGCGCCGGAGCCCGACAATGTCGGCGGCGGCGGGGGAGGGGGAGGGGACGACGCCCGGGAGCTCCTCTTCTTCGACGACGGCGACGACAGCAACTGCTCGACCCCTTACGTCAGCGCGCCGTCGAGCCCCGGCCGGGGCTCCGGGCACGTCGGCGGCTACTTCTACAGCGCGCCCGCGAGCCCCATGCACTACATGCTGTCGTCCTCGCCGTCGTCGTCGTCGGCGGCGGCGGCGATGATGCTCGCGCAGCCCCGCTCCTCCGAGAGCTCCGTGTCGTTCGAGTTCGAGTTCTCGTCCCGGTTCGGGTCGCCCGGGTCGGGCCAACCCGGGCCGATGAGCTCGGCGGACGAGCTGTTCCTGAACGGCCAGATCCGGCCCATGAAGCTGTCGACCCACCTGGAGCGGCCCCAGGTGCTGGCCCCGCTGCTGGATCTGGACGAGGAGGAGGGCGGGAATGGCGGGGAGTTCCGGGGAAGGGATCTGAGGCTGAGGAGCAAGTCGGTCCGCCGGAGGACGAGGTCCATGTCGCCTCTCAGGAACATGCCGTTCGACTGGAACGACGAAGAAGAAGAAGAGGAGGAAGAAGACGGCGGCGGCAGGCGAAGCAAGTTCGGCGGCAAGTCAGGGGAGAAAGCGGAGAATCTCGACGAAGAGCGAGGCGACGCTTCGAAGGTGGAGTCCCTGTCCTCCGAAACGACGCCGTCGGTCTCGGCCTCGTCGTCGAGGTCGTCGTCGGCGGGTCGGAGCTCGAGGAGGTGGGTGTTCCTGAAAGATTTCCTGAGGAGCAAGAGCGAAGGGAGGAGCAACAACAAGTTCTGGAACACGCTCTCGTTCTCGCCGGTCAAAGAGAAGAGAGACAAAGAGAGACCCGCCACCTCCGCCCCGTCTTCGACCTCGAAGGAGGGTAAAGTCCCGAGCTTCTCTTCGGCATTCAGGGTTGCCGGCAGCTTTCTCGACGGCGAGAAAATCCGGAAAGGTGGTAGCGGCGGCGGTTCCGGGAAGAAGTCAGGTGGGAAGAGGCCGGTGAACGGGTCGTCGGCTGGGAAGAGGAGGGTCCCGCCGTCGCCGCACGAGCTGCATTACACAGCGAACAGGGCCCAGAGCGAAGAGATGAGGAAGAAGACGTTCCTGCCTTACAGGCAAGGCCTGCTCGGCTGCCTGGGGTTTAGCTCAAAGGGCTACGGTGCCATGAATGGATTTGCTAGAGCTCTGAACCCTGTATCTTCCAGGTAAAAAAAAAAAAAGGAAAAACAAAAAGAGATCGTGCTCTTAGGGTTTCTTCATAATAAACTGTATAGATCTGGGCTTTTTTCTTCCTTATCTTTTTTTTTTAACTTTGGCTCTTTTTTGTTTAGTTTTTTGGATCAAGATTTGATGGGTCATTAGTGTACACTTATGGTGACCCTCTCTGTTGATGATGAGCCTTCTCTTCCTGTTTACTAGAGAAGAAGATATGCCCTCAGATTATTATTTGGGGTTTATATTCTATTTAATATGATGATTTGTGTCCCCCCCAGTTTACCTTGCATCAGCTGGTGAATCAGGGGTAGGTTGCCACAACTTTTTAGCTCTTCCTTTTTCATGGGTTTCAGTTCACATTTATACATGCTGATGTATCTGTCTGAGAAGAAACAGTATGTGTTTATGTGCAAATCATTAAAGATCCATATAGACATGATCACATGGCTGGTCAGTGCTCGAGGAAGAGCCACATGAATGTCTGATATTAGCTGTAGAAAAGAGGCCCCATGGAGGACCCCAGAATTTGCACAAGGATGCTGCTCACCAACCTGCAATTCAGCGAGAGGGAGACTTTATGGAGATATGGTTTTATTCACATGGCCCATGTTCATGATGCTTTGTGCTAGTGTTTAAATAAATGGTGGTTAGAATCTAAGCAAATTGGGAAGGACAAAAAGGAGGAGAAGAAGATGAAATGACTGACTGGCCCACACACATCACCAGCTGTTTTGGGGGCTTATCTTAGGGCAAATATACTTGGAATTTTTTTTTTTATTTAGAGGAATGAGAATCCATCCAAGGTCTAGGTGGAGTTTAGCTTGGCCATACATCTCAAATCTTAATCTAAAGCTTTGGGTCATGATGTCCCCCGGACATTGACAGAGAGAAGTCGACAGTACATTAGATGGGAACTTGAAAATGATACCTTTGTAGGTACATCATTTGTTGGTGTTCTTTTTGGCTGTTTCTCCTCTTTGGGCTTCACTCGATTTCTCTCTTTGGCAGAAAGCAAAAACGAAAAAACAAAGAGAGAGAGAGCGAGAGACTCCTTGCTCCTTGGCTTTTGATGGCCTTCTTTTTGCTCTGCTTTTGAACTTTTCTTGGGGTTTGTTTTGATTGCTATCATAACTCCCACCCCATTTTGGGAACATCGTCCTTTGTAAGTTGAACATAGAAATCATCAAATTTTCTTCCCAGTTGAGACAATGAGCCCGCCATAAAAAAATCCGACAAACTTTTCACCGAGACTGTAGGAAGGACTTTATTAACTAGACACTAGTTAACGCTGAATCACGCAATTGATTTTTCTCGTGCTATGCATTTTTTTTATCATATTTTGTCAAAAGGTGTCCTCTGAATTTTTGCTAGGAAGCAATTTAAAGCAAGTGTGCAATTTCGCATTTGTTATAGTCGTTGTCATGCTACATGGAATTGATGTGAAGGCGTAAAATCAAGCTGAGTTGAATTGATATGCAATCAAGCTCGAGATTGACTTGACTCACATACTTATCGCTCAAAATTCAATGCCAACTCAATCAAGTATTAATTTTCATGCTTGAGCTTGTCTCTTGATTAGGAAATCGAGTTTTTAAAGTTCGACTCGGTTATGAGCTCCAGCTCCAGCTTTATAAGCTCAAATTTTACGCTTCTAAGTGCTGTGCTATTTTTAAAATTATTATCTTTTAGAACTCAAGCTTACTAAGTCAGATTGTTGACAAACTCAAGCTTGACTCGATTAAATACTAGAGTAGTTTGAACTTGAGCTCGACTGGGAATTGAGTGAGCTGACCTTAAGAAGTCAGCAAGCCAAGCATAAGTTACTATCGAGTAGCTTGACTCGATTTTATTGCTTAGTCAACATTTTGGAAATTGGAATGTTCTATATTCAGTATGCTTAATGAGTATTTTTAGAAACTCCTTAACAAGATCATTTGAGGAAAAGTATATTTCAACAAATGTCTCGAAAACATTCGATGAGATGACCACCTCTCTAGTAGAAGTCGAGCACTATTTCATTTTTAAGAGCAAAATTTTGATGCCATTAAAAGGAGACCAAAATCGATATGAATAAGAGATGTCGTGGAGTATAGATCAGGAAGATTTAAATTGATTCTCGAAACGTTGATATTGTTTAATCATTAAAATAAAATAACAATAGTTCATTAGAATATTTTTTGGGTTTTGATGTCAAAATACTTTGTATTATAACTTCGGTGAGTAAATTATATTATGAAATGGTTGTTTGAAGGATCATAAAAGGACTCAGAAATAAAATTAGGCCTTCTTTCGACGATTGGTGGACTTAATGACAAATTTTTCAAAACTTAGACCCACCGCTAAGTTTTTAATCATCACATAAGACCTCCATTGTTAACTCTTTATAATCAATATTGTTTAGTGAGTAAACCTACTAAACCAAAGTTCTACAAAATACCTAATTTCAACGCAGCATTTCATGATTAATAACCAGAAAAAGGAAAAGAAAAAGGAAAAGAAAAAAGGACCATGAACTATATAAGTTACAAATCTCCTTACTTTTTACCCCCTCATAAAGGAAAGTCTTTTGTGAGCCATCGATTTCCCTACCAGGTACAAGTACTAGAAAAAAAGATGGAAAATTATTATTATCGGCTGCAGGCCATATGCAACCTGTCAGAAACCCACCAAGTTGGATAAAACTCTGATGAAAGGTTTTTTGAATTCTAGCCTGGGAGACTGAGCAAGAAAATTGCAGCCAAATCACATCAAGGTCCCCCTCGCCCACCCTGCTCAAGCCGTATGAATTATTGTTCATGGGGCTTGTGTCCAAAACCACCACATCCATCTGGACGGGTTGATGATGATGGGTCCAACTCTTCTCTGTTCAGAGAGACTAATCTGGGGATTCCACAAACAGATGATACAGTTTTACATGGTCAGTCAATATCTACCTAGGATTGATACTGTTCTTAGAGCAAGTGAAATGAAGGGAGAGAGAGAGAGAGAGAGAAGAAATGACTGTTCAATTCTGTGCTTACTGCTCACAAGATTGTCTTTGAGGGTATGGAGAGAATCAGGGTCTTCTCTGAGAGTGTGCTTTTGACAGCAAGAGGAAGCATGGGATATGCAGTTGCAGAGAGCAGAGAATGAGTTGAGTTTACTGTTGGAGGGATGGGGAGAGGAGATAAGCTCCCTGCTTTTCTTCTGTCATTTGGCACATCAAGCAGTGAGCTTCTTGCATCTATTCTATTTTAAAAACCCAAAGATATTAAGCAACTTGGTACTTTTTGTAAATTTTGTGACCTAACTATTGAGTTTGACTCGCGTCTTGCTTGATTTACAAGATTTGTAAAACATTTTTCGAGTTTAAAATTTGCACAGGACCATTTGTCCATTGTAACATAATATAAAGTAGATTGTTTCTATTACGGCAAGGCATGCGGAATAATCATCATAGAGAATTTTCCATCACATGACATGATAATCAATGATTGAGATAAACTATACATTGAGTAGCGAGTTTTGTGCATTTATTCTATTAAGGAAATTTAGAGAAACTAAGCGACTTAGTACTTTTATGAAATTCATGACCAAGCCATTTAGGTTTTTGACTTGCGTCTTACTTGACTTATGAAATTCATAAAACGTTTCTTGAGTGTAAATTTGTATGGGACCATTAATCTATTTTAGGGTAACATAAAGTGGATCATTTCTACAATGATCAAGAAGATATTTTCGTCACATGACGTGATAATCAATGATTGAGATGATAATTATTCGGATCTAAGTCTATTTTTCATTGGTTAATCACGTGGCCTCCCGTGATCAGTATAAATATTAATTAATATGATAATGATTTTGGATGATTTACAGATTATATAAACTTTGGGAGAAATCGAAAGCATGTTGCACTTGGGCCGATGGAAGAGGAGAGACCTGCCTTTTTGTCTCATCCAACAACGTTTTCACGTGCCTCGGGAGGGAAAAAAAAGAGGTTTTCTGCTGACGCTGGGGGCTACAGATCGGCTTTGCCTTTTGCCCTTTTTTTCCTCCTTGGATTGTGGGGATTCTTCTCGGATTTGGGCAAAATTCGCGACCATCTTTTCATAATCGTCTTTCCAATCTAAGGCTCCGTTCGTTTCGCGGAAAATAACTTCCAGGAAAATATTTTCCGGATTTTCCAGTGTTCGGGTGGACGGAAAATCACGGTCAATGGAAAACATTTTCCGTTGACCGGAAAATTCCTTCTTTGCAGCTTGGAAAATGTTTTCCTCTTTTCAAAAGAGGAAAACATTTTCCAAGCCTCGCCTCTTCTCTCCTTCGGTTCTTGTTCTCTCTCTCTCTCTTGCTCTCCTTGCTGCGAAGTCGTCGAAGCCGACGACGTCCCTCTCCGAGACCAGCCTCCGCCCTCCCCGGCCGCTCCTCCGCTCCTGCCCGCCTGCTCCAGCCGGGAAGCCACCGCCGCCGCCGCGCTCCGCTTCCCCCGGCGGCTCGAAGCCTCTCTAACGGCAGAGCTCGGGCTCCCGATCCGGGCGAGCTCGAGCTCTGTCGCCAGATCCGGCGAGCTCGGGTGAGATCGAGCTCGGCTCGATCTCACCGAGCTCGCCGGATCTGGCGGCGCGGCTCGCGGCTCGCCGGATCCGGCAACAGAGCTCGAGTCGCCGGATCCGGCGAGCTCGGGTGAGATCGGCCGAGCTCGATCTCACCCGAGCTCGCCGGATCTGGCCACCGGGTCTTGGTCGGCCGCTGGGAGGAAGGAGGTGGCGGCGGCGGAAGCCGCTCGGGAGGAAGGAGGTGGCGGCGGCAGAAGGAGGAGGAAGGAGGCCACGGCCGACGACGCCGCTCGGGAGGAAGAAGGAGACGGAAGAAGGAAGGAAAAAAAAAAGAAATAATAAATAATAAAAATTTCTATTTTAAAAAATATAAATAATTAAAAAAATCATTTTAAAAAATATAAATAAAATAAAATAAAATTTTAAGTCAATTAAAAATATTAAAATTTAATTTTTGATAATTTTTTCCAGGAAAATGTTTAAGCTAACGAACAGTGGAAAATATTTTCCACTCAAATTTTAGATGTTGGCCGAACACCGGAAAATAGAGTCATTTTCCTGGAAAATAACTTCCAGGAAAATGTTTTCCGGAAACATGATATTTTCCGTGAAACGAACGGAGCATAATTTCAAAAGTCGTTTGCTGATTAACCTTCAAATTAGAACCTTGCGGGGGCAGTACTTGCGCTATCCCAACCAACACGGGCTCGGTTAATCTTAGCCGTTGGATTAAACGGGCTCCACGTGGAGCTTAAACGATTAGGTGAGTCGGATTGATTGGGTTCATATGCGCTCGGAGCATCCTATGATTTTGCCCTTCCGTGGAGGCATGAGATGGGTTGTCCCGTCCAACATGCTAAGGTGTCATTGCTTTGCAAAGTCAATTTTTTTGGTATTGATGCAACGTGCTGGCGTGGAAAATTGATACTTAGCGTGACGATAGCAGAGGAAAGTAGCGAGGTTTTCAAAAAGAAAGATGAAGATTACCAAGGTCGTTTTAGAAAATTAGAGAGGGAAAGGACAAATGTAGAAGGGAGTAACCAATAGTAGAATTGACATGTCAATAATATGGAAAAGAAGCATGCATTATAGTCTTTGGAAATAGGTCGAGCACTAAGGGTTGATATGTTTTGTGGAAAATGGAATATTGTCGAAAATTTTACAAAAAATATTATTTTAAGAACGTGACTCAATATTTTTGGGTTTGGTTGCCTTTCAAATGAATTAAAAATCACTTCTCGACCAAAAGACTAGCCCTTATTTCCCAATAATCGTGATGCAGAATTAACTTGAAAATCGAATTTATGTATATCTAGCCATTTGATTATAATAAGAAAAATTGGCTCTCATTATTCGTATTTTCTAGATGGATGTGTGTCAAATTTAAAGTTAAGGAACTTGTTAAATTGGATAGTCTCGAAATCAATCATCCAACCTTCCTTGAATATTCTCGGTAGGACCATAGCTAATTTTATCTCGTTAAATTTTCTTAAGTATTCAAAATTATATGGATGAATAATTTCAAATTCTCCTCAATCAAGGGCTCTCTTTTCTTTTAGTCCAATGGGGGCCTACTTCTATTGAGCCAACCAACGGCGAAAACGACCCGGACCACCTTATTTGTTTCTCTTTTTTATTTTTTTGATCAACTTAATATGGGTTGCTTTAAAGATAAATTATAACTACTAATTTCGAGAGTTACTGCGAGTCTAGAAGGATGTATAATTTTTAGTTCGTTGAATAAACTTTGCTAAACTTATGAATTGAAAGTAAATAATTTTCTCGCGAAATTAGATATCCCAACACTCTCAAATTATGCACGCCATGCTTTTGAAGAACTCTCCCTTCGTATATAAGTATAGAACATATGATTTTCGGGCAATGGCCTCTTGGCAAATCCAACAAGTATTTCACGCACGAGAAAATGAGAAGCATGTGTTATTTGTCTTTGTCGCCAGACATGGTGGTTGGTGGCATTTCTCATGCCCCAAACGCCACGAGTTTCATCCGAGTGGAGGAAAACCGGCGAAAGGCCTGAAGGTCATACAAACATAAAGAGCAAAATGCGAGTAGAAAGCGACAATGACGAGAAGGCTTGGATTTTCAGAAGGATGGGAACGTAGATCTTGGGAGTTTTCGATTTGCTCTTGGAAACTCTCCATCGATCCTTTTGCTCGCCGATGAGGAGCGCAACTCATCTCCCTAGAAGGCGAGGATCCCGGCCTTAATCATGTCTCGATAAAGACAATCGGTGAAGCAATGGCGGTTGTCTAGTCCGACAATTTCAAAGAAAATTACAAAAGAAGTTTTAAATCTATTGTAATTTCATCTATTCAATCATAAAACTTTTTTTATTTGTCAATTGACTCATACTAATTTTTTTTTTAATGTTTGTGTCAATTTAGTCTATGCAGCTAATTTTGATTAGAAATCGTTAACGTAAATGTCGGCCATCCTATTTGGTTCCACCAGCGTTGAAGCAAACAATCTTTAATACTATTTTTATTTTTCGATTTATTAATCTATTTATTTTTTTCTTCCCTTTGTTCTTCCTTTAGCCAAGCACTAAGTCACAAGTAGGGCCAGTGAGCCTTGCTATGGTTGGGTGAGGTGGCCTCTAGCAAGAGCTCAAGCCTTACTAGGGGTAGCCAGGGCTTGCGTGAGGCTAGCAAGATTCACCTCAAGGCATCAATAATCAATCAAGTCTAGTAGGGACCTCATATCTGGAGGAAGAATAAAGTGAAAGGGAAAAAAAAGAAAGGAAAAAGAAAAGGAAAAAAATAAATTTATTTAAAATTATTAAAAATTATCCATATTAACACTGGAGGTATCACGTAAGATAACTGACATCCACATCAACAATACCAGTAGTAGTTAGATAGATTGAACTAGCATATATGCATAAGGTTTATGATTCAATTAATGAAAAAAAAAGGTTTAATGTAATAGATTTGTGACTCTTTTAATAACTTTCCTCGATATTAGCCCCTCTCTTCGTAGCCGGTGCTCTTTCTCTCAAGGTATGTCCTATTTTGGTTTTGGGTGTGCGCTTGGATCTGAGCGTGGGCACTCGGTATAATTCCCACTGTCTGGACCCGGGCAAGGCAAGTATTGCACGAGTCGTTAGTCAATTACTTTCCATTTCTCGATGCCCTCTTTTCTGCCCGTCTATCATGGCTTTATTCATTTCGCGTATCTTGTCTATTCTGCACGATGGGTCGGTGGCCATTGGCCCCGCCCACAATCTAAATATGGATTTTGACTAAGAGCATCGCCAAATGTTGAAGTGCCACCCCACGTGCGTTGATCTAGGATTTAACGAGCCTTACGTGCATAGAGTCTCTTCGTATGAAAGTTTAAAATTTTTACTGATTTTAGAGTCGAGTTTAGCAATCCTTCATGCCATTGGTTTTTTGTGCCTAAGAGGGGATGTTAAAATTTTATTGGAAAAAGTACAAAAAAATTCATAAATCTATTGTATTAATACCAATTCAATTTTAAATCTTTCAATTAGATCAATTTAATTTTTAACATTTTCATAATGTTATCAATTTAGTTTAACTGCCCAATATAGATTAGAAATTGCTTGACGTAGACGCTAGTCGTCGTACGTCACAGTTAGTGGCGCTGACATTGATATATATATACTTTGAATAGTTTTTTGATTTTTTCTTCTTTTTCCTAGTTTGGTGAGGGTTCCTTGCCCAAAAGTTGGCTGGGCTCTCACTTGTGGGCCTAGTGAGCATCGCCAAACTGGTAGAAAAAACGAAAAAGGAAAAGAAAGAATTAAAGAAAGAAAGAAAGAAAGAAAAATTGATTTTTTTATACAAATTAAAAAAAATTATAAAAAATGTCAACGTCCTACATGCCATTCTATGCATGATGTCCATATTAGCGATTTCCAATTTAAATTAACTAGATGGATTGAATCTGTATTAATGTGAAAATGTTTATGACCGAATTGATTTAATTAAAATGTTTAACACTAAATTGGTATAAATATAATAAATATATAATTTTTTTTTGCTAATTTTCTCAAATATTTTATCTCAAAATTCAAGTACGTGCCAAAATCAATGTTGACCGTCGGGTGAAATAAGTTGGTTCCCAAAGTGGCATGACAATGTTGAAATCACGTTCAGGTGCTGCAGATACAAAACACAGCACCCAATGATGCTCGCATCACAGCGAAATCGACACGGTGACAAGATGCTGACCCATTCTTTTATGGAAGTCTAGAGCATCTTCACTCACATTCTCCATACTCAAAAAAAAAGAAGACTCAACATCATGAAACCTTTCAAAAAATCATAACAAGGTTTCATCTTCCAGGGCTGATTTGCCCATACCCTAGTTTAGGTGCACCTTAGGCTATTTATACTTTAGAATCCGATCGAGCATTCTTGGCAAGGCGATCCTGATCCGCATTCCGCATTTCCGGGAAGTGTACTGTGCCGCCGACGCTTCGGACTTTCCTCGAACTGAGCTTCAGCTCCTTCTTGGGTTTATCATAATCCTCGAGCTCTCAACTTTCATTCTTTTTCATGGTTCGCACTTTAGGGGTGCATGATAAACCAAAATTTCTGTTCTAGAAGTAATTTTTCTATTCCAGGCTTATTTTTGGAATAGAAATTCGTTTGATAAAATTATTTCATTTTTTCTAATTTTAGAATAGATTTTTGTTCGAAATAGATTTGGAATATAAATCGAAGTAAATTTTTTTACTTTTTTATTTCTAGAATAGATTTAAGAAATAAAAATTTTTCTCATCATTCGTCTTTATTATGAACCGGTCGTCCTTCCACCGCCGCTAGTCGCTGGTTGCTGCTGCCACCGTTAGTCACCAATCACCGATTGTCAGCTATTGGTCATTCTTTGGTCACCTGACCATTGGTCGTTCTTTGTTGGTTCTTTGGCCGCGCCAACCACCATCGGTCGCCGCCATTTGAAAGGAAATTTTTTTTGTGTTATTATCAAACGAATTTCTATTTTGAGAGTAAAAATTTTGTATAGTTATCAAATGAGTATTTTTGCTTAGAAACTTATCTAGAAATAGAAATAGAAAAATCTATTTCTCTTCCAGAAATCAATTTCTGATCAGAATAGTTATCATCGTGCCCTTAGTTTCCTACATCCTTCCGTACTACTTACTGCTCCACCCTATAGGACTTGTCACTTGCAAATCAAAGCATCGCATCTAGCTCTGGCCTCGACTTCTTCTCCTCCCTTACCGGCGACCTCGTCTTCGACCTTAGCAGGTTCCGCCACCTTCGCGGTGGCATTCGCGTCGGTCTCGACGACCCCTTCCTTCAAGCTCGGTTCGGGCTTCGGGCCATTCCGCATGCGTGGCCTGAGCAGCAGCTTCTCCTCTCCATCTTTTTCCCTTTCGTTTCTTGATTTCGCTGAGAGTTCATGTCGAGGCGTGGTTTTGGAGGACGTAAACGAATACGAGCATCCAAGCATTTTATCAAGAACAGATGCAAATCCGTCAATGCCCTAAGCAACACGCGAGCTGTTCCACCAAACACAAAAGGAAAGAAGTATCATGTACCCATGTCAATATTCGTAATTTTTAGAAAAATATAATGAATGCTTCGCTTGTTTTGCGAAAAATTGAATAATCTAAATTTTTTATTTTAAAAATGATCACTTGTATTGTTTCAAATTATTATTAATTCGTGAATGATGAAAATATTTTTCATTCGTTCATTCACTTTTTAAAATGACATAAACATTTTAATTGTAATAAAATATTTTTCAAATTATTTATTTTTTTCGTGAAACAAATTCATGATAAAGTTAGTTAATGATAGTTTAATGTGAAAATCATGATTTAACGTTCACGAATTCGCGTTATCAATTCCTAAGAAGCTGTTCTACCTAGAACGCAAGGAAAAAAGTGTTGTGCATTCATGTCAATCTTTTGTCAGTTTTGGAAATCACAATGAATTGCGGTGATAGTAAAAGGTAATTTGAAATAATAAACCATATCTTTATCTAATAGTTTAAATTTTTAATATAGTTAACAGTGATTCAACAAAATCCCACACATTTTACTTGATTCATAAAATTCATAAAACATTTTTCGAATTTAAAATTTACATGTGACCATTCATTTATTCTATCATAATATAAAGTGGACTATTCTATTGTGGCCAAGCATGTGGAAATTATCTTAATCAAGGACTTTTCGTCACACGACATGATAATCAATGATTGATATGATAATTACACGGGTCAAGACTATTTCAATTATTGAGATAAATTCATTGGTTTTTTTTTTTTTTTTTGTGGGCATATCAAGTACTGAGCTTTGTGCATCTATTCTATTTAGACTAAGCAACTTAGTACATTTTATGAAATTCATGATCATGCCATTTAGGTCTTAGACTTGCGTTTTGCTTGACTCATGAGATTTATAAAATGTTTCTCAATTTTAAATTTGCACGGGACAATTAATTTATTCTAGTATAATATAAAGTAGATTGTTTCTACAATCGTCAAGTATATGAACTTATCGTAATTCAAAACTTTTTGTTATCATGACAAGATAATCAATTATTGAGATCATAGTTATGCGGGTCCAAGTCTATTTCATTGGTTAATCACGAGGACTCCCCGTAATTAATTTACACATTTAATTAATAAATGATAATGATTTGCATGATTTACAGATTATATATAACTTTGGCAGAAACCGAAAGCATGTTGCACTTCGGCCGATGGGAGAGGACCTGCCTTTTTGTCTCCTCCTACAACGTTTTCACGTGCCTCGGGAGGGAAAAAAAGAGGTCTTCCGCCGACGCCGGGCGCTACAGATTGGCTTCGCCTTTTGCCCTTTTTAACCCTTCTTGGAATGTGGGGATTCTTCTTGGGTTTTGGCCATTCGCGGCCATCTTTTCGTACCATCTTCCCAATCTAATTCCGAAAGACCTTGGTTAATTGATCTCCCGAACAATACTCACGCGATCCCGACGTACATGGGCTCGGTTGATCCTAGCCATTGGATTAAATGGAATTTATGTGACACCTAAATGATTAGATGGGTCGGATTAATCGGGTTTATATGTGGTTGGGGCAGCTTATGACTTTACCCTTTTGATGGATGTACGAGATGGGTTGTCCCGTCCAACATGCTAAGGTGTCATCGCTTTGCAAAGTCAATTTTTTTTGGTATTGATGCAACGCTCGGGTGTGGAAAATTGGTACTTAGTGTGAAGAGAACAGAGGAAAGTAGTGAGATTTTAAAAAAGTAAGATAAGACTACCAAGATCTTTTTAGAAAAACTAGAGAGGGAAAGGACAAATGTGGAAGGGAGAAAACAATAGTAAAATCGACATGTCAATACTATGGAAAGGAAGCATGCATTATTAGACTCTTCGGAAATATGACAAGAAGGGAGGATTCGTATGTTTCATGAAAAATGGAATTAGGTCGAAAATTTTACAAAAATTATTATTTTAAGACCCCGACTTAATTATTATTATATTATTGTTATTATTTTTTGTGGTTTGGTTGCCTTTCAAATGAATTAGAATCACTTTCCAGTGTTTGTTATAAAAAGACCAACACTCATTTCCCAATAATTGTGTTGCATTATTAACTCAAAATTGAATTTATGTAAATCTAGCCATATGATTGTCATAAGAAAAAGTGTCTCTCCATATTCGGAATCCTCTAAATGGGATATGCGTCAAATTTAAAGTCAAAGAACTTGTTAAATTGGATATTCTTGAATATTTCGAGAGGACAATGGATAATGTCATCTAGTCAATTTTCTTATGTATTCATAATTATATGGATGAATAATTTCAAATCCTCATTAATGAGGGGCTCTCTTCTTTTAGTCCAATGTTGGCCTACCTATATTTCAAGGCTGACCGATGGCGAAAACTATGCAGACCGCCTTATTTGTTTGTTTTTTTTTTTTTGACAAGCTTAATGTGAGTTGCTTTACTGATAAATTATAACTACTAATTTTGCGAGCAATTGCAATTCTTGAACGATGTACAATTTTTAGTTCGTTGAATAAACTATGCCAAACTTATAAACTGTTTTCTCACGAAATATAGACATTTCAACGCCTTCTTTTCTAAGAACTCTCCATTCATAAATAAGTATAGAACATATGGTTTGCGGGCCAATTAGGAACTCTCCATTCGTATATAATGCCTGGATCTTGGGTGTTTCCAATTTGCCCTTTGAAACTCTAGATTGGTTCTTTCGCTCGCCCGATGAGGGGCGCAACTTATCACCCTAGAAGGTGAGGATCCCGGCCTTTAACCATGTCTCATTAAGGACAAATTGGCGAAGTGATGATGGTTGTCTGATCCAGTCCGGTCCGGTCCGATGAGGTCGGCATGTTAGTTCCTCTCTTTCTCTCAAGGTATGTCCTATTTTTAATTGCTCGAGTCATTAGTCAATTACCTTTTTATTTCTCGATGCCTCTCTTTTCCACCCGTCTATTATGGCTTTTCCGTTCGCGTATCTTGTCTATTCTGCACGGTGGGTCGGGGGCCATTGGCCCCGCTAAAATCAAAGTAAGGATTTTGACTAAGGTCATCGCCAAATGTTGAAGTCCTATCCCCACGTGCGTTGATCTAGGATTTAACGAGCCTTACGAACTTGTAGTCTCTTCCTCTGAAGGCTTAAACTTTTTAATGGTTTTAGAGCTGAGTTTTGTGATCCTTCATGCCATTGGTTTGTTTGTGCCTGACAGGGGATGTTAAAATTTTATCGGGAAAAACATCAAAAAGTTTTAAACTTATTATGTTGATATCAATTCAATTCTTAGTTTATCAATTGGACCAAGTTAATTCTAAAATTTTTCACATTATTATCATTTTAATTTATCTGGCATATTGAGGTTAGAAGTTATTGACATAGATGCCGGCTGTCCTATGTTATACGGTTAGAGTTGACATTGACTTTTTTTTCCCCAACTTAACAAGGGTTTGAGGTTGGCCAAGGTTGACTGATCCTCACTTGTGATATGTGACCCTCGTTGGACTAGTTTAAAAAAGGAAAAAAAAAAGAAAAAGAAAAAGAACAAACTTTGATTTTTATAAAAATAAAAAAATTATAAAAAATTGTCCATATTAATGCCAATCATCTTATGTAATACTAATGGCGTCCATATTAGTGATTCCAGTCTAAATTGACCGATTGAACTTAATTGGTACTAATATGAAAATGTTTAATATTGAATTGTCTATTTGAAATATGTATAACTAAATTGAAATTGATGCAATAGGTTCAACACTTTCTTGCTACTTTGTCCAAATTTTATCTTAGAATTCAAGTATGTGAAAATCATAATATTTCTTGTCAAGTGAAATGAGTTGGTTCGCAAAGTGGGACACCAATATTCTATCATGTTAAAAGTGTTGCAGTTACAAAACATAGCACCCAGTGATGTTCATATCACAGCGAAATGGATACTGCGACAAGAAGACTCAACATCAAAAAAAAAATTTAAACAATTTTAAAAAGGCTTCTCTTTCAGAGCTGATTTGCACATACCCTAGTTTAGATTTGAGAGTAAGCGTTTCGTTTATTTCACAAAAAATAAATAATTTTAAAAATATTTTTTTAAAATGACTATTTATATTATTTAAAATAATTAATTAATAAAATAATTTTTATTATCAATAATAATTTTATATCTAAATACTTACGTGTATGATGGAAATATTTTGCACTTACTTATTTTTTAAACTATATAAGTCATTTTTCAAAAATAAAATTTAAATTATTTATTTTTTGTGAAATGGTCGGACGCCTAGACTTAGTCAAAGAGAATTTAATGTGGAAATAATGATTCGGAGTCCTAGTCATCGGTTCCCAAGAAGCTGTTCTACCACCACGTACGAAAGGAAATAAATGTCATGCATTGGTGTCAATGATTTGTCAGTTTTTGGAAATTACAGTGAACTCTAGTGGCAGTAAAAGTTAATTTAAAGCAATAAAAAGACGCCTTTCATTTTCAGTTTTCAATGCGGTTAGTAACGATAAAGAATTTCTGTATCTTAAATGACAATAATAAATTGGGTAATGACAAATTGGTGAAGCGATAACGGTGGTCCGTGATGGAATTCGAATACATGTCGAAATCATAATTATCACTTATCAATTTACAAAGTGCCGTTCTACCTCGTACGAAAGGAAACAGATGTCATGCTCTGGTGTCCATCTTTGTCAGTTTTGGAAACTATAGTGAATTCCAAGGGTTGTAAATGGTAATTCAATAGGAAATATACTGTCCCTTTTTCATATTATTGGTTTGGATAAATAATACAGATGATCCTTAAATTTTAACTTGGCATATAATGTGATTTCTGATTTTTTTGTCTATTCAATGTGATTCGTAAAATTTAATTTAATGTACAATATCCTTCATGAGTTTTTAATTTGTTTGATGTGGACTTTAAACTTTTAATAAATATTCGATTCAATTTTTGACAATATGAGAATGTTCAATGCTGTTCATGAATTTGAATTAATGGAATGTTGTATAAATAACTAATTTAAACTTGTATTAAAATTCCTACGATTACATTGTAAACTAAAAGTTTATAAACGACATCGACGTCAAATTAAAATTCAGAGATCACATTGAATAAATTTAAGATTTAGAAACCACGTTGCAAATCCAAACTTTGATTCTTTGCCATTCCCATCATGTCTCTCCCGTTCAATCACGCCCGTTAATTTCTCATTTGTTTTGCTGTCGATCTCTCTCGTTTTACCTGCGTAATCCCATTTCCCAGGTCCCAAGGAAGGTCGAGAAAATCATTGGGTCAGGCCCTTGGGCCTAATGGGCCGATCCATGCCCGATGGTCACTAGTAAGATAAAACATTCCTCACCTCTATAAATTGATACTATTCCTCTCATTTTTCACCATTTTTCAATCTTCAATAGCGTAACACTTCCAAACGCACCTGCTCTCTAAAATTGATCCCAATTTCATTTATTTCTTTTCCTCTTTTAAATATTTGATTGCATTCTATCGATAACGATGGAGAGCAATGGCTACAACTGTGTTTGATTAGGCCGACGCAATCCGGACTTCACCTAGCAATTGCCGTGGGACCCGTTCAGTGAGTACCGAATAAAAAAAGCCTACTTGCCATCGCAACTATTTTTAATGGTCTATTTAACAATCAAACTAATGGATAATTTTTTTTTTTTTTTTTTGCAAAGGTGTTTAGCATTGGCAGATAGATCTTGCAAAAAATTATGTATAGTTTAATGTTGCAGATTAGTTTGTGCACCAACCCACCTGGGGAAAAGTATTTTGCGTGATGATTGTAACACGTGACAATGCTGATATGACTTAGAAGACCAATCGCATTATCCAAGTGATAAGCACCTCATCCTACTTGATGCGACATGTGATCTACATATCATTTTTGATTAGCTAGCACATCATCTGTCACCGTCAAATAAAATACACCGTTAGCCGGTCATGAGACGGTCGCCACTGTCCCTCCATGATACAAGTGGGAAACTTGTAACCTTCGACTTGCAAATCAAGTTCCGGTTTATGCGATCAACCGCCGAGTGGTGAAATGAGTGTTGAGGAACATTCCTTTTTTAGCAAGATTTCTGTGATGCCCTTATGCTAGAAAAAAGAAAACTAGGGTAGAAATCTAAATGAAGATGTGAGAAGATGAGAATTCAGACGGCAGTTACTCATGAACAAAAATAATGGGATGAACTAAGGACGTGACCTCTGTTCAAACTCCAAAAGCAAAACCAAAGCTCTCCCACAGGGGACAAACACCGGAAGGGGAAAATCTGCAAATGCCACAACAAAAGAATGGCCCGGTATAGAACGAACAATCTGCACCTGATTCTCTCGAAGAAACAGAGTTGACATAGAACAAAACTCAAGAAGAAACATGGCCGTTTTTGTTGATGAAACTCAAGAAGTGCAGGTACATAACTATAAAGTAACTTGATTTCGATCACCTCTATTAGAGCATGGCAAATATGTACAGATGATAATTATTTTGAAGCCTCGAGCAAAGGATGCACATCCAAGCAGGAGCAAGAGCAAGGGGAGAGAGAGCCAGGCAGAAAACAAGATCCTAGTTACATATAAATTATATCTAAGAAAAAATAGGAAAATAAAAAGAAAGTACTTTCCCTTGCCTGTTTCCTCGAGCACGCTCGGTTTCTGCAGCAACAGAAGGCAGCCATTGCTCTCAAGCGAGCTTTATTGTCAGAGGTCAAACTTTTACCCTCAGATTCAGTAAAAACTTGCACGTTCTAGGACCCATTCAGGAACATGAACCCAGATGATGGTGTAAATTATATTGTTGGCTCGAATGGCCTTCGACTTTTGGCTTCGAAACTAGCAAGACACCTGCTCTGGTCTAAACAAACAAGTCAGTAAGAAACCCCCATCCAAAAAGAATGAAGCAGAAGAGCAATGGCAATCACAGGTCACCTGAATGTTAGATTCGCAAATCCAGATATATTTATTTCTGAATCATCGCCAATATTGAGCCCACCGATGGATAGTTTCCACCATTTGAGGGAACAATGCATTAACACTATCAGTGATAAGACCCTGAAAGAAATGTATGCAGGCTTCATCGTCCAGGTCCAAGTTGAACTTCTCCTGAAGCTGTAAGCATAGACAGTCTCCGTCATGACCAAAAGCACGACTTCACCTCCGGACAGAAAAGAAAAGACGATGCACAGAAATGGGTTCTAACCTTAAGCATTCCTTTTTCAGGATCAGAAGCGATGTCAGGGATGTTAGAACCCGCCATCAGATGGAAAAGGTTCAAGATTAGGTTACTTGATTTCCGGAGGATATTGTATGCTTCGCAACAATATGTCTTGAATCTTGTGTAGTACTGGCTGAGGAAGGAAAATGTCACCCATTAACACATACATAACAATAACAATTGCCGCAAGTATTCTTTTCATAAATGACAAAAATGCATATCTATACATCAACACCATTCTTAAATCTTAAAGAGCATTAAAATAGTGACCTACCTTTCAGTTCCACCCATAGCTTCTACCATTTCTTTGCAAAGTTTCATTGGGGGTGGAAATGGCTTAGGATCACGGCCAAGAATGAAACCAAAGTCAACATGGAAAAGACGTCCATCATCCCTGAGAAGAAGGTTGTCCAGGTGTCTAAAGGACCGGAAATATCAGCATTAGAATATTATCTCTTTGATAATTAAAAACAACTAAATCAACTAAGAAAGCATAAAGCAGATGACATGGCACTCGACAAACTACTTATGTAATGTAGAGAGGATGTGTATTCTGAGGAGGACATGTAATAATCTTCAATCATCACACCTAATCAAATGAAACTAATGTAGACATATATTTTCTAAGATTGTCAAAAAGAAAGTCCTGTATATTTCACCAAAAAAATAAAAACCTGAACTACCACTGGAACGAAGCCTATCAGGACTATTTAGCATTGCACTCGACACCAAAGAATATCGACAGAGTAGAAGACTAAGATAGAAGTTCATTCTTTAACCACGTAGTCAAATTCAAAAGTGAGGTTATGTCTTTTGACAAGCACATAGTTAAGAGATTTTTACCAAACAAAACAAACAGTGCAAAATAGCATTATCTGAAATAATAGCTCCAGCTCCAACACTATTTAAATCAAGAAATAAACATATAACAAGAGAGAGAAAAAATGAATCTAAATGCTTGAAATGTAATAATTGCATTCAGTTATCACCTGTCTCCAATACCAAGTATATATGTAATAACAGAGTACCCAGCACAGCTCTTTATGAACGTATCAAGGCATGTAGCTGTAATTCCGAACGGTCCATGCTCATCTGGATGAAACTTCTGTAGATAACTGATAATGCTTCGATGCTCTGAGAGAATCTACATGTAGGTAGAGATGTCTAATAAATTCAAAGATCACTATTTATCATAACATTCAACAGCAGTTTGGCCAGTTTGGCATTAATTATTCAAATTGCATAAAAAGAAAGCTTCATTAACCTAGTATCTGCACCTTACTAAATTGCATTTTGCTCTAAGTCAGGCAACTGAAAGACATTGTTTGAAAAATCAAGTGACTGAGAGATAATGATATCCTGTGAAAACTCTCGGAACCAAATTTGCATCTATCCCTTGATTTTTTATGATGCAGCACACTCTATTTCCCAGTAATCCATATCTTATACCTATTATGAAACAGATTAACTTAAACTACCCATCATCGAAAGTCATCTACTCAACTTCAATAAAAAGGACCTTAAATAATTAATAAATAGTCTTTGGGGAATAAGTTACCTGTGCCAAAGTCCGAGAAGGTATAAATTCCAACATGCCTTCATCTTGTCCTGTGGCTAGTACCTTATACGGAGTCAAGCACAAATCCAGGTTCTCCGACTTAAGTAATCGATCCATAAGAGAGACCATCTGGATAACCTACAGCAAACAGAACATGATGGTGTTCCCAAAACATTTTTCATCGATGTCCAACTACTTCTCTTTCTCAAAAGAGCAAAAACAGACTGAGAACAACGGCATAAGAAACAAGAAAAAAATTCCACGAGCCAGAAAGTTAAAGCTATGGAACATATTTTTAATGCAATAATAGAGGCTTAATTACCAATTGATCTTGTCGAATATCATCTCCTTTCTTAAATATTATCTTGCAACTTCCACCACTTGCTGTTCTGAAGGTAAGACGAAGAGGATGAAGTGCACTTTTAAATATTGAGGACTCTGAAGGATCAATACCAGTGATGAGGACACCGGGAGTGAGTGGGGATCGTATTGGCTGAGAAGTAGAAACAAGTTGTCTGAATCAAGCTAAAGTCAGAGAGTGGAAAAGACAGTTCAACAGAAATTAGAGATACCTCCTCAAAATATGTGAGCTCACTTAGAAGACCAGAAAGAAGCTGTCTAAGCTTCTCGATCTTTTTCTGGGTATTGCCACGTACATTTCTAACATCCCTCATTATGGAACACAACTGGGCAGTCAACTCTGTCTGACGCACCAAACTTTGCCAGAGTTTAAATCCATCCTCATTTCCATTGACAACAGATGCCAACTGTACGAATTACAATCTAATAACTGCTGTGCAGAACTATTTAATAACATCTCTAGCTTAGTCTTTCAGGAAATAGACACAGCATGTAGCCACTATACTGAAAGATGGTGATTCCACTAAACAGAGCCATCCCAAGAAGAAGGAACTCAAGAAATTACAATGAAATTTTTCGATGATTTCTTAATAAAAAATCCAAAAAAAACCATCACACAAATCAGATGGCATTTCTCATTCTTTTCTACAGTTGGCTGATCATCCACATGTAGACACATTTGAGAAGCATACATGCTCATCACGGATAGCACCTCCAGTACCATACAACAAAGAAGCCCATTGGTCTTTTCCTAGATAAATAGATGAACAAAAGAAGAAGAAGAAGAAGAAGAAGAAGAAGAAGAAGAAAAATAATAGCCCAATTCAGTCGGAGTGAAACCCCCACAATTGCTCCTAAATTTAAATGCCCCATACTTTGCTCTTAAAGAACTTAACTAAAGGATCTCAACCAAACATCAAGACAACGTTTTAACATTTTGGTACAGAACCACCATAAGAGGAAAGATATAACAACAAAGCCAGAACCTTGAAGAACTCAAACCTTCATCATATGCTCTTCCAAGATCTCGTAAGTACAGTAGTATCGTTTAGCAAAAGCACAATCATGAAGTTCCACAGCAACATACCACCGGAGAAAGCTTGCCAGCTCAATATTACGCAATGCTGTCACAAAAATTTTCTTTTGTTAGCAAGAAAAAGATAAGACACTACTGATTCCCAAAGAAGATGAGGCATACAGCGTTGCACAAGAAACTGAGAAAGGCAAGATTTATCAGATCGTTCAAAGCGAAGAGCCTGAACCAACTGAAGCAAGTAGCACTGCAGCTCTTCATCATCAGCTCTCTCAAGCACACTGACAGCATATGCACGAACCTGCAGTGAAGGCACCCAGAAGCATAACAGCATGAGACCCTTTCATTTCCAACAGCATTGAAAACTCTGAACGTCTCTCTCAGATGCATGCATTTGATGCACTGAAATCCATGATGCTAATGAACTACAATCAACAACCAACCCATCTATCTGGCTGGAGGGGGTACAAGCGTGGAATGCTCATAATTTGCCAAACTATCTGAAGTCTTCAAACTTATAACTCCTTTTCAATTTTTTTTCCTTTTAGTACTTTGTAACTGAAAGTATTTAATGGAAATCACTGAATAATCTAAAGCAGAGTACTCAAAGAGAGATTCCAATCATCAGGTTGTATCCTGTATCCTATGTGATAAAGCAACAACACAAAAATTTCCTGCTAGCATGTATGAAGAATAAGGATTATCCTAGGAACACAAGAGACAAACCTCTTACAAAACTCTTACCTCCTCGCTTTTGAAAACAGGAGATAATAGTTCTAGGGCATCGCATACATCAATTGTTTCCCACCGTCCCATTAATTCTAATGCCTGCTTAGCTTCCTGCAAGAAAGGGAAAAAAAAAAATTAAGAACAAGGATTATGATTCGGTGGTACATATCAATGATCATTTGGATACTCTATTAAAGGTTTTACCTGCATAGTTCCTTCGAAGAGGTGCTTAACTAGGACCCAGAAAAACTTTGCAAATTACCATGCTGCAATTAAATACTTTGCAATCCTAAAGCCTGTCATATGCTCTGTTACGTCCGTGCATGATTTGACCGCGTAATGCACATTTACATGGCATATGCAAGAGAACTTAATATTCTTTTATACAGACAAGTAGGAGCCAAACTAGAGGCGATACTCAGAGCATGAGGACAGGAAATGATGTGCCAGTCAACAGGCATTAGTGGGAATACCCGCAATATATAAGAGACACATCAAAATAGTGCTGACCTGAACATCACTCCATTCAACACAGCGAAGGAACTTTGTGAGAGCTCTCTTCTCAGACATCAAAGAAAAGCGAAATTTCCAAAGGAGCTGCCTCTCGTCTCCACTTAAAGTCCTTGTAGGAGGATATTTAAGTAATTTTTGTATTGACCTTACAATCAAAAGATTGAGCAGGTTTTACTAGCATGAAAGGTGAAAGTTGGAAGAGAAGTACAATATTAGCAGTGGGACAATGGAGTTATCAGGAAACATATGATGACTAACATAAACAAATAAAAAAATGATTTTGCAAGATTTATAGCATTATTTAACCGCAAAAACTTAGAAAAGGATACTCAGCTCAATTTAATTCTGTTTATGAAGTGTTCAATAGTTGACTCGATTTAAGGCAAGGTGAAGTAGGCAATCAGAGGTGCAACATCATTCAATCTAACTGTTTGCCAAAGAGAGCTGGATCTGGACATGTAAGTATCCCATAAACCTCAATTTAACTGTAATTTAACAAGGCCAACACAATCGCAAACGCCTCAATATTCTTTCTCTTGGTTCATGCATATTCCGAAGCAGGTTAATATTTTAAGGATAGAAGTTTCTTCAAGCATGTTAAGGATATCATGAAAAATGGCTTTCTAAAATAACTAAACATGAGAGACCTCACCATCAAGTGACTAAAGCACGTGATTGCTTCATTAGATGAATAATTACTTAGAACTCATGAATAGCGCAAACTGAAGTAGGTTACTATGATGTTTCAGTTGGTGACAGTCTGCTCTGGCAGACAGCAGGGAACAAACTTACACAAAGCAAATGGTGGGACAAGAATATATAGCAAAATCTATGTTAACATAAAAGTGTTTCACTCCTTTACACCTACTTCGGCTTCACCCAACTTCTTTAATGGAAGAAAAAGAGTGGAATAAAGAAATAATGATCTTTACGTAAATCAGAGTCCCATTCAAAGTGCACAACGGTACATGATAATTGAATTTAAGAGGTTTTTTCTTGTGGGTCAAACTGAAGAGGAATTAAAGAAAACCAAAACATGGCCAATTAATTTAGAGATAACTGATGCCAATATCAATGCAGGATTATCCCATTGAGAAATCAACTTGCGTTCTGGCCAATTTAAGAATCAATGCCACTCTATACATATGTACACATGCATAGCCACACATATGCCTAGAAGCATGCGGTCAAACACAGAATGGCTGAAAACATATAGATCCTTTATCTACAGGAGGTTTATACATATAGCTCTATCAATTCATGCAACTTTTATCGCAACGTATCTTTCTTCTGGATGTAATGATGACGACAGCTACTTGAAGAAGAAAAGAGCAGAGTAATTTGCCCTTATACTACAAATACCGTAAGTGGTATCACAGTTTCTATCACATAAAAAAAAGTCAGACTTACTTCCTTTGAGTAGAGTTTGGTTTAAGATCCTTGTCAATGATACCACGGGTTAAACTCCTTGCTAGCTTTAGTTGCTTGTGCTCAGATGGATTGATCCTTCCCACTTCAGGGTCCCATACTATAACAAGTTCATTTGTTAAAACTATTGGTGGAGGTAAGAAATTCGCCCCAGATTCCTACAAATCGACCATAATACACTTTTTTCACAAAAGGAGAATTAAATGTTTCGTGGAAGGTCAACTTGCTAACCGATGCACAGAAACATAGTGTCTTGCCAAAGAAAATAACCACATGAACCACCAAGCCTGGAAACTGATAAAGACAAACTAGCAACTATCAAGCACCACTTTTATAGAATTCTAAAAGGGCATCAACTCTGCAACATTCAACAGAATAGATAAAACAACCAAAGTAAATGGATTGAGCATTAAAGACTTTCCAATATGCATTAAGTTGGCAACAGCCATCATACGTCAATCTATGTAGGAGAATGTTGATCAAACCATAGATGACTTCTAACGTCTCATCTCAGCAGTAAATTTTGCCATGGTGTAAGCTAATAGTGCAAGAGGCTAAAAACAATGCTACAGCGCAGAAGTTTTGTAGTAAGTAGGACTAGGGTTACGGAAGTACATTGAATATCTAATCACATGTAGTAGAAGGGAAACTCTTCTTAGGAATAAAAATATAGTCCTTAAAATCGACATCAAAGAGATTTTCTCCAGAACAAAGAAATCCCTACTCTAAGAAAATACTGAGATTGAGTACACAGGGAGTTACAGCACTAAACTCCAGTCACTCTGCATGCACATTCACAATAAAACAGATCTATCAGTGTAGGTGAATACAACCTCTTTTCTTAAATCATGTTTCACAATTAGAGTTAGGAAGGTATGAGATTAACAGAGAAGTAGAGAAAGGAAATTAAAGGAAAACAATAAAAAATATCTCAGTTTCCTTCACTAAAGCATATTTAAGGGAAAATACAAAAACGATAATGAAACTAGATAATGGACCTAAATGACCTTTGTATTGTCCACAATTCAAACAAAAGTTAGGTAGTAATGGAAAGGTGCCTGGGTGCATTTCCTTCATATAATGTTGTCCTAGAAGGAACTGCTTCCTACTTCCGCACATTTTCTCCTTTCAATTAACCAAATAGGGCAAATACTCTTGGCAAGTATATCTCCTCTCCCTTACCTCCGTCCACACTCTTACGAAACCAATGCTTCATATTGACATCAGCTTTACTAATGATATTACCAATACAAGCAAGATAGTTGTCATACTAAGCATATGGCATGTCTCTTGGATTTCCTACTGTTGGCCAGGAGAAGGAGCTTTAGACAAGATGAGGAAAACCAGCACTAACTGACATTACAGGTAAGCATGAAGTTTTCTGTGACGAACAAGATAACAAACTGTGGAAAATGAAATGGAATTCCGCTTCAAATTCTCTTTTGTCAACAAAGCATGTGTTAACCCAGGAATAGAAGAAATGCACCAGCAACATACTTAATTTTCGTTTGCTTATATCATGGTGAAGATACTACATCCAACAATAATGTCTGATAACCCAATATCTAGCGTCTAAATGTTTTTCACAGCAAGCACCATCACACAGAATGAGAGGCCTATAACTTTATGCAAAGTAAAGACGCCTGATGAAGAGGAATGAAGAAAATAGATGGACAAGAGAAAGTCATGATGGTGATACATTGTGCTTTCAATAGGCTCGCTGTCTGGTCTAATGGACAAGTTTTCGAGGCAATGTGCACAACTTGAACAAAAAACAAACAAACCTTTTAGGAGATAACAACATTGTTATAGTGTTCTTCCTGAATGTTTACCTGGAAAACAACTTGATGTTCAAAGCTACAAAAGTCAACAACCAGGTATAGATGGGAATTTCCAATTTTATTGCTCTCCCGTTCCTTGACTTTGTCCATAGCTTTAAATGCAAGGTGGTCTAGCCAATCAATTCGTTGAATCTGTCCTTTTTCATATTTATTCATAAGCTTTTCCAAGCGCTCCAGCTCACCCCGCTCATGCTTAGGGACCTAAAAACATATTGCAAGTACCCAAAATCATCATTGCTTTCATGCCCAATCTGAAAGTTGTAATCACCAGCATAACATGTAACAAGCATAACCTTTCCAGGAGTATTTGTTGGAAATGAGCCATCAGCTTCCTTTCCTTGCCAAAGTCTAAGCTTCTGCTTCCCAGTTTTGAGCTGCTTTTTGCTGCTAAATAGAAGAATCGTAGCCCCACCAATCAACCCCTCCTCTTTTCCACAAGAAACATCCCAGACCTAAAATTTTTATGTCAAAACAAGAATTTTTTGCTCTCAATTAGATGTAAAATTCAATTAGATACCATAGATTAACACCAAGGGTGCAAGCATCAAATTCTCTCTGAACCACATTTGAGGGATAAAAGTTTATGAACCATTTGCATCTGCAGATGAAACCATTGCCTCATCACTTGGGAGACAAATGTGGTGATATTACCTTAATAATGATATCAAGAACCAGCTAAAGTTCACTGACCATGCCTCTCAACAGAAGCTAAGTATTAATGAAAAGACATGCTTAGGTAATTTCAACATAATGTGGAATGATAAAGAATACAGTAAAGAACATATGGTCCAAGTATTAGCTCTGAGCAAACAGCCTTTCACTATGGATCAACTTTGTCAAAGGATAATCAGGATTACATGTAGCAATGCCATGTTAAGATCGGAGTACGCCCAACAAGTAATAAAGAAGAGATACAAATGTATGTAATGAGAGGTGTACTTTAAGAAAGTGGAGCACTTCGGTATAGATACAAAGTCAGCTAAGATATATCTACAATACACAAGTGAAGAAACATTCCAGACTCACTGTTAAAGCAAGTTGTGAGTGAGCAGTTAAGTCTCGATATTTAGTACTCAGAGTGATGAGTTCATTCCAAAAATATGGTGGCCCCGCAGATTCCAACCTGGCATTGAAATGAGTAGCTAAGATTTGGATTGACGTTGAACAGAATCTAAATCTCCAACTACCCATGTCATATACTCTTATTGACAGAATAAAAAGAGTTATATTCAATCGATCACTGTTAGGGGGACCACCATGCTGGATCCCCAACATCTACCTGTAACAGCAGGCAATTGTTCATCTATAATATAAGTAAAAACTAAATTGAACGTCCACCACAGTTTATTTTGTCAGCATGTTTATTGCCCAACCATGAACAGAGTTCAGTATATAAATAACAGATAACGAAAGCAAAACCAATTGCGTGACTTTGTCTTCTGAAAAATGAAGACAAAAGAACAAAATCTTCTCATAGCAACTAGCTGTCAATAAAGACCATGAGATTTTTTTGTTTCAATATTTCGTCCATTGATGGCCATTGACATAGGACCGTGTTATTTGGTTCATCTTCCATCTCCTAGGATAAAATCTAAGAAATTGATAAGCATCATCTAAAAGATATACCCAAAATGAACTATTTTTTAAATTCCTACAGTCTCTGGCCTTTGATTTAAGCAACCTCGAAAGCAACAGACTCCTATACTTTCTAAGAAACATGAGCCAGAAAGTGCCGAATTAAGCTCCAGATAAATGTATCATTCAGTTAATAGGAATACGAAATAATTATTCCAATGGACTAATTTGAACACAGAGCTTCCGACAGAAAAAAAGAAAAAGATCGGCACATGAGGACCGGATTAAATTAGGTGGGCACCTCGTTCTAGTGGGAAGACCAAATGGGGCACCGTCAATGTACAGAGAGCACTCGACGTAGAGCTCCGCCTTTCTCTCCTCCGCGGCATGATCGATCTCTGCAGAAGGAATACAGTGGAAACGGTATATAAAAGCTGAAAGCACAAAAGCCACGGCAGAATCTAAAGACTCTCGGTCCGGTTAACCATTAACCAACAGCAAGAAGCACACGTCTCCAGTCTTTCCCTGAAAACACACGACCACAGAAGTCTCCTTGCACCATCAAGGAGTTCACCCACCTACAATTCACTCCATTTCTCGAATTTTTTCCTTCTCTCGTTCTTCTACTAGCCAAAACTCGAAAAGGGTTACCTGGGTTTGGAGAGCGCTTAGGAGGCAGAGCGCCTTCCAAGTTCTTGACCCGGAAGGTAACGGGGAGGTTGATGTCGCGCGACAGGAAGAACCGGAACTCGTTGCCGCCGCTCATCGTCGTCGACTTCGCCGGGGCTGGACACAGAGAGCACGCGAATCCTCCTAGCCGCAGAGGGCCGCCGTCGGACAAGCGGGTGGGTTTCGCCGATCCCGAGCACGGACGCTGAGTTCGGTTCGGTTGAGGAAGGGGAAGCGCCGGCGTGGGCAACGGCGGCGCCGGAGAGACACCGGGCGGGGACCAACCGCTAGATCAGACGGTTAATTTCGTTGGATCGTTCCTGCGACATGAGTTTTATTTTATTACAGAAAATTACACTGGCTATCGAATTCTAAGGGCGCGTTTGGTAACGATTCTGTTAAGGCGATTCTAAGAAATGATTATTTCGATCTCCGTTAGGAACCGATTCTGAGAAAAAAACGCGTTTGGTAGAATAAATAAAATTTCGATTACGGAATAGAAAAAGAATAGAAACGCGTTTGTAACTATATAAAATTTATATTCCAATTCTTTTTTAATTACCTTTTTAGATTAAAATAAATTTGATATTGAATTTTCATAAACCATTCACTAATTAATTATATTTTTATACTAAGTAATAAAAATATTAACTAATCAATTTTTATTATATAGTAAATAATAAACCATAGTATAAACTATACTAATATCCCTACAATATGTAATAAATAAAAATACTAAATTATAACATAAAATTAAATATGTATTCTATATACAATAAATATATATTTCATACTAGGAAGAAATAAAAATAAAATATAGAAATAATTTTTTTTTTTTGATTCTAAGACTTTTGATTCTCTTTTTGATTCTCGGACGGAGAATCATATTTTTTCGATTTCAATTCTTGTCCAAAACTGATTAGGAGTAAATTTGTTCTAGAATCGTTTTGGACAAAAAATTTACCAAACGCAATTGCGTTCCCAAACGATTTCGAACAAAAAATCGAATCAAAGACTGTTTGGATGGTTGCCAAACGGGGCCTAAATGTTCTGAAAATATATAATTTGAACATTTTAAAGTTTAGTGTGATCGAGTCAATAGATAATAGAATCGATCTGCTGACTTGGCACGCTGAGATCCTATCTTGCGGGTTGCCATGAATCGAATCGGATAGAATTTTTTTTGGTAAAAAATACAGATGAGACGCATTACTTAAGCGAGTTCTTTGCAAATACATCAAAAGCATAAGCACATAACAAATCTAAAAATGCATAGTGGGGTTAGTAACCCAACTACTAAGAAGACACTTCATGCGTTGGGCTTTTGCAAGCCAATTTGCTGTTTTATTCGTCTCTCGGTTGCAATGGGCTATTGTAAGGCCCGGAATTGCTTGCAACTTTGTCTTGGCCCGGTCCACCAATAGTTGTGCATCCCAACCGAACTCCTCTAAAGTGAAAATGCTATGCATGAGCCTGCTGTAGTCAGATTGTACTTGCAGCTTCAGTTTAGTTTTGTCCGGGGGAAACTTGATGGAGATAAAATCAAGGGTTTTGACAAGCACCACAGCCTCTGCTTGTTCCGCCGATATGATTGCAACCGATTTGGCGAACCTATTTACTAATCTACCAAGGGAGTTGTGGCATATTAATAGATACAATAAATATCATAACTAGTTATTTCAAATGAAAGTTTTAAGTTGATTCGATAAATATAAAAATGTGGCATTTAGATGCATATGTCAAATTTTCTCTTTGTATTATTTTATAGTAGATTTCTCCGGTAGAGATTCGACAACATATTAATATGAATTTTATGTGACATTACAAATGTAATTACTTTTATATTTTCGTTGAATATATTTAATGTGCAATTTTTACTTTCAATATGATATATTGCTTAGAATATATCATCTTTGGTTGGTTTGGTTTACGTTCTATATTTTCTTTTCCTTTTCCATGTTTCATATATAATTTACTATCAAGAACTAAATTGGCTCTTGAATATCACATAATAGTATAATTTAAAATAGCCCATACTAACTAAAACAAAAAGCAAATAGGTCTTAATATGTGTTTGAAATAAAAAGATATTTGCACAAAAATCTATTTGCTGAAGAGGGTGTCTCCTATCTTGTCGCCAATTGCGTCAAAGGCCGCAAGGGGCGCGAATAATCCGCTATTCGGGCGGCATGGAGAGAGATATTCTCATGGATGGGCGGCCAATTTTAGGGTTGAAAAAGGCCCATGTGTAAAATTAAAAAAGCTAGTAAGTGCATGTTAGCAAAATAAATTTGATAACAAAACCAATTTTTTTAAAAAAGTTATCACTAATGATATTATTTGTAAATTAATCTATACACGTTTCATAAATTTATGATTACTAACTGGATAACTAAAATCAAAATTATTTTAAAAAGAATAACGCAACTGATTAAATGTAACTTAATTTAAAGATTTACTACCATTCGTAAACCAAAGGCGATTGGGTTTACCTATGGCAATGAAATTGATTTTTTTGGCACAAATTTTTTTTGCCTATGGGTTTTTTCTTTAGCCTTCAGTTTTTTATTTTAATAAAATCAAAGCCGGCAAGCAAAAACTAACTAGGTTTAATGGCCATAGTTAAATTTTCTTTTTCATTTTTTGATATCTTTAATTAAAAGTCATTTTCTTAGAATCATTTGAGCAAAGCCAACAAAACCACACTTTTGTTGTCTTGGGTCAAACCTAAGAGGACTTAGTTTTATTTTGTTGCTGTAGGTGGGAGGAATTTTTATCCTCAACTGCGATAAAGTATGAATTTTGTGGCTTAAGCCTGATCTATGACGACATAATCGTGATTTCGTTGCTTTAGTTCTAATCTAAGATCATGAACATATTTCTTGCCATAGGTTAAAAATTGTCCCACCTTTAATTGAGTCAATGGCGAAGAAAATATAAATTCTTTCACTTAAATTTAATCTAAGGCGACAAAACTCGGTATGGCAAAGCTGTTTAGTTGCCTTAGGGCATGACCAGCCGTTTTTCCTGTAGTGTGCAGTAATGGAAAAAAGATGTACCGTAATAGCCATTTCACCGTAATATAACACAATCGTAATAATTATTATGGTATTTGGTTTAAGTAATGTAATACTCATTACACAGGTTTGTATTCATTGGCAACATCTATAAGAAGAAGCCGATAGCATCAGAATTTAAATATTATCCCTAAATTCAGAATTGGAGGGATTATAATAATCATCATTTCAATTAGTTAAATCGTGATTCATGAGTTTAATGCACCACACATATATTATCAGGTATTGTAATTTAATCAAATATCTACTATCATAATTAAAAGATAAGCACATAGCATCTCACGATCTGGGTTGTTGTGACCCTCCCTAGATGGTTGCCACGAGCTTCGTGCGGAAGTTGCCGAGGCCGCTCGATCTGGTTGCAGCGACCCTGATCGCGATTAGATCGCACGATTCAGGTTGCAGCGACCCTCGCCGTGCCGTGTCCTCCATATGACGACCCTTGCCAAACCGCCTACCCCTTGCCGGTGGTAACCAGCCAAGCCCTTGGCCGGCCAACTCTCATTTTTTTTCCCTTTTTTTTAATAACAAAAGGCTTTTGCAAAGTTAATTTGTCCAAACACTATTTTGCTCAAAGATACTTCATAATGGACTTTCACAAATACGATTTACCAAAGCATTTTGAAAAGCTCATTTAGCTCAAGGGTATTTACATTTTCTCAAGGACTTTCCCCAAAAACTTTCCCAAACACATCCTTAGGCAATCATGAGTGTAATACCCATATACGTTATGAAGATATCATACATTATAGTCATTAGAACTAAAATTATTGTTACGTAAGCAGAAGTAAGCTTGAATTAACAAATATATAACTATTTATAAACTAGTAATTAAGATATTATTCACTATGAGTAATATAAGATTGCCTTATGCAACATTTAGATAATCATACTTAATAGTATGGAACTGATATATCCTTACTGTTACTTTTGAATACTTCTTAGAGTGCGTTTATCTCATAAAAAACTCAAGATCTGAAAAATATTTTTTTGCAAAATTAATTGGTTATATCGCTTAGAAAAATTAGTTAATAAAAACTTTTTTTCATTATCAACAACAGTTTATGACTAACTATTTTTGTGGGTGATGAAAATATTTTTATTCATTAAATTTTTTAAGCAATACAAGTGATCATTTTTCGAAAAATGGTTTTCCAAATCTTGAGTACTTTGTGAAACAAACATGCTCTTAACATAATAATGATTGTATACAACACAATTATCTTTATGTCAATATCTTTTAGTACATTATATGCTATAATATATAATTATGCCAAAATATTGTAATTGGTGTTAGAATTACATAAAAATATAACAAATTAATCATAATTAGTATGAACTTTAGCTATAATTAATATAATCTATCACCGCTAGTGTCGGCGGGTGAAATGAGAGTGGGAACGGCACCCCTTGCACACACCATTTGCCAAGCCTCTTAAAGCTCTTGCTCTGAAACAAGGAAGCAAACCTATAGAAATATCTAAATGAAAGCGTAGATGTCCCTAAACAAAACTCCGACGACATGTAAACGGGGTCAGCAAGCAAAGGAGACTCCGTAAGAGAAAACTATATATATGTATATAATCTCTAACATGAGTCTTGACCCGACCCAATCCCGTTGCTAGACCGCCTCCCGATCTGCACACAGTCGATTGGCGGGGAGATCGGCGTGGTCAGCTGCCCGAAGGTCTGCCAGCAGAAGGGGCCGTCGTCGTGAGAGGGGGGCTTCTGGGATGATGGCCTCAAGTCTATCGCCGACAGGGTGATTTCCTCGCAAGGCACGCCGTCGCTGCAAGCCAAGTCCACTGGCCTCTCTGTGTACGTCCCTGAGACGTGCTCGTAAGCGACGTCTCGCACCGCCACGGCCGATGACTGGTTCGTGCACGTCGCGTGATCGCAGTAGTACTGGTCGATGATGATGGGCCATCGGACCTCGGAGACTCGAATGTTTGAAAACTTCACTCCATAAACGGATCCTGACCCACCCTGCATCGGACACAATTCATTCGTAAAAAGACATAAAAAAAGCTAGGGTATTATAAATTGTCAATTTCCAAGGCTGTTCATGTTTTAATGTTGTTCAGGACGCAAATTTCTTTTTTTCCTTTTACCTGCCACGATTTTATCCTAACGCCATTCGTTGTCCCTTGCAGATCGACGTCTTCAACGGTGATGTTGTGCACACATGCTTTAGAGTGGTCTTTTCCTAGGCTTCCGATGCTGATCCCGTGCCCCGGACCGCAGTGCACATCGTGTATGTGAATGTTGGAACATCCGCTGACGATCGAAATGCAGTCGTCCCCTGTATGAAACATGGTAACAGAATCAAAATCGAACATTCTACTAAATTGAAGAAACGTAACATTCAATATCTATGCATTTCCAATGAAACTTTCGCGGAAATTGTGGTTACCGCAGGCGAGAGTAGCATCGTGGATCGTCACGTCTTGGGAGTTCCCAAGGTGGATCCCATCAGTGTTGGGGCTGTCGCCCGGGGACGAAATGCTCATGTCGCGCACGAGAACGCCGATGCTGTGGTCGAACGTGAGGTGGAAGTTTGGGCTGTTCTGGATCTTGATGCCGCTGAACGTGACATTGAGACAGTGATCGAATCTCATTGCCTGATCAACCAAAGCCATGAAAAAGAAGAGGAGATCCATATCAATCTTCTGCATGATCACACGATTTGGAAAAAACTCAGGCGATTATAGCTAAGGATGATCGGTTCGTGGCTATTACGGTCGGTTTGTTCCGGGGCATTGTACTCAACTCCTCTTTCGCCTGCCACAAGTTCGACAAAAGAGTAGACATGGAAACACGATTAGTCGAATTCTCAAGCAATGATTCTGCAAGAAAAGGCATATGGTACCTGCCCAAACCCAACGACACGGATATAGTATAGTGATTACTTCCCAATTGTAATACAAATAAGTCCAAGGAAATCAAAATCATGTGCGAGTTCAAGTAAAACTTTTTGCAATTAAATCATATGGTAAATTACACAAAAAAAAAACTCGAAAATAACCCTAAAATATACTTTTTAATAAGTCAAATGCAAGAATAAACGGAATTAGAGACGACAAACACACAAAAATAAGAAGTCATGGACTATAGGAATCTCGAGATTTTTTCATCTCAAGAATATGCGCTTGTTCATAATTTGGAAATTTTATTTGTTGTTATTAACATGGCATTTTTAAGACAAATTAGCATCTTATTGACGGTTTAAAGAATCTGGTGGAGTCCAAACACAAAAAAATAGTGGCGTCAAATTGAAACATCTTTAATTAGCAGAGCGGAAGCCTTTGTCGAAGGCGTTTGTCACCTGTGTATCGGCGTTCTCGAAGTCCATTCCATCGTCGGCATCATTATCGACATCGAGAAGATCATCATTGAGATCCTCAGACCGTGAGCGGCGCCACCAAACGGGGCCTCGGCCGTCGATGGTTCCGCTTCCTTGCAATGTGAAGCGACTCAGCTTGTCGAAGTGAAGCCAATGCTCGCCACCCCAAACCTGGGGATCCGTCGGAGCAACTACCGTCCCGTCTAGCTGAAAAAATATTTAAACCAAACCGTGTTAGTGTTGATCAGGACGGATTACAGCAAAAGGTTTTTTTTTTTTTTTTGAGATCCTGTGCAATTGTGTTATCTGAACAAATTTATAAAAAGAATGCGCAATTCTAATATTTTCCCCCTCATGTATTGTGATATATCTGTACCTGGAGTATAATGTTTTCTTGACAGTGTTCACCCACGAACGAGATGGGCCCAACAAGGAAGACGTGGTTTGCAGGAACCACCATCGTTGATGCCTCCACGTTGCATGAAGCTGCCCATGCATCTTGGAATGCCTGTGAGACGCAACAGAAGGAAAATAAAAACTTCAATTACTTGTCTAGCTAAATCTTAACGTCAACAAGAGATCATGGAGCAATTAGGTTTTTTTTATTAATAGTTAGGCTTATGTTGATTAGTGCCTTCTCAGTTAAGCAAGGCTAGGGATTAGATTTTGAGTACCGAACTCGTCTAGTCAAGTGATTTGGCAAGATTATTCAAAACTTTTAAGGTTTAGAACCCTCTAGGCATTAGTGTTTGGTTTAATGACGAGAGGCAAGGTACTACCTGGTACACTTAGTTTGCATCATAAATTAGGGTTTCATCTTCTTCTTTTCTTTTAGCGGTGCATTCTAAACAAATATACATAATATCTAAAGGACATTTCTGAAACAGCATAAAGAGTATAAGATATAAAAAAGAAGATAGAGCATAAGTGTATGACCTTTGTATCATCAGTGTTCCCATCGCCCTTGGCGCCAAAATCTAGCACGTTGAAGGTGGTAGGGTTGCTCGGTATTGATGGTGTTGGTGGGGCCGGAGGTGTTGGCACCGGAAGTGTTGGTGAAGCCAAGGGTGTTGGCACTGCCGTTGGTGCTGGTGAATCCGGAGGTGCTGGCTCTACAGGAGGTGTTGGCATTGCCGGTGACGTCAGTGATGGTGGAGCTGTTGGTGAATCCGGAGCTGTTGGCATAGCTGGTGGTGTTGGTGATGCCGGAGGTGTTAGTGAAGTCGGAGGTGTGGGATTGGCTATCGGTGCTTGGGGTGGCGATGGTGTTGGCTCTGCCACTGGTGGTACTGATACTGGTGGCCGCAATGTCGGGTTCACCATTGGTGTTGGCGGTGATATTTGCTTTGGGGGACCATGGCGAGGGCCTTGGCGATGGGGATCGTGATGAGGGTCAACTGGGCGGGGGCGAGGCAAATAGGGCCAACGGGGCAGGGGCAAGCAAGGCCACGGATGGTAGAAGGGGAAAGGGGGGAGAGGGAAGTGAGGAATCCTCCAGCGTCCTCTCCACAGCCATAAAGAGCTCCTTGTGGTAGAATCGTCGGCGGCAGCTGCTGCATGGGATCTCCGATCAGTAACCTCTCTAGCATTGCAAACCTCACAATAACTTATGCACCACACGAAAATCGCAACAGTAAATGCGGCCATCAGGCTCTTGAAACTGAACTTCCCCATTTCTAACTTGTCTTCTCTTTTGGCTTGACGAGAGAATGAAGAAGGGCGATTATGTGGTCTGGAGTTCTTATAACAAAAAAATGAAAGATAATATAAGAATATATTTACTCAAGATTCAAAATGAAAGATGACGATTCTGGCAAATCGGATGTTAACGTTATCCTAAGCCTTGAGTTTAATTTTTGCGATTGTGATGAATTGATCGAATTCCAATTCGAAAATGTTATGGTTTTGTTTCCTAATCATCCTATTCGTGGGACATTGTTGAAGTAGGTTATCTCATACAAGCAAAAATCTTTTGTTCTTCCTTTTTTGCGGTCCCTACATTTTGCTTCTCACTTGTCTAGAAGACGACATAGAATCAATTCTTTTAGTCATTTGAGCCTAATTTGACAGATCTAGAAGTCAAGATCTCTAAAAGAATAGATTAGATAGGAGATTTGATGTGTTAAATACAAAACTGAAAGGTTCAAACTTTAAATTGTAACATGTAAGATAGAATCATGAAACCGTTGATCTACTATCAAGCACCAAAAGGGATTACATGTAGCAGGATAAGGAATTTGAATTCGAAAGTTTAATTGCTAAATCATTTCGATATGCAACCACTGTGAAATTTGTTATGGTGCTTGAATAGCCTCAATTAAAATATTTAAGCTAAAAAATAGGAACATATATAGCAAAATTAAGATTTGTATGAAATTAGAGATTGAATTAAACGGGTCTCTATTTACATTTTTAATTTCAACAAATCGGTTTCTTTTGAATGAAATAAGTTATGTTTAATTGAATGTACTTCAAAAGCATGAATAAAAATACATAAATTAAAAAAAAATATATACTTTTTTTTTATGTTATCTCGTTATTCGAATTTATATTATTTTAGAGTAGGTGGATTTGCTTATTTTGCGTGTCTTCTTTGCATAGTTTTGTTTCAATCTTTTTCTAATGTTCTGAGTTAATATTCAAGATCGTTTCTCTTTATCTATTATTTTTGAATTTTATTTTAATTGTCAAATGAAAGAAAATGGGGGTGATACAACAAACTAATAAGCTAAAACTCAAGAATCTTAACCTTATTGACTCCTTCAAATATTTTGATTTCAAAATAAGTGTATCTTGATATAAATCTAGGTTTTGTTTTTACTCTCAATCTCAATCAAGTGGAGTTGGTTGAATTGTATACAATATTTTTGAAACAATCTGATTTCAAAAGCCGGAAATAGGTTGAATTAATTGCGCATATTCTATGGATAAATAAATTGTGTAATATTTTTATTCTTAAGATTCTACAAAAATAAAATAAAATGAGTGAACAGTATTTAGAACGCATGAAATAAATATAACAATAAAAAAACTCAAGTTATAAATGAATAACCAGTTGTTTTTAAATTTAGTATTGACGTACATTAAAGTGGCAAGAATTATGAAGACCAAAAGAAGTAATAGGAATTATATATCTAACTATTACTATTATAAGTTACATAGAAATGTCTATATCTTGTCAATTTACTCAATTCCAAATATCAAATATTGGAATATATTACAAACTTTAAACTTTATACAAAACAAGATTACTTTTGTATCTTATAATTAAGTGAATGTACTAAGCGAATAATTCAAAACTTATGTGTAAAATGAGGGCTTCAGGGTATGCCATGTCGTATCTTTGTTATGCTTGTAATCACACATGCAAAATGAGTGCCACAAGAGGAGCACATGATATGTTACAATGGGTGGAAGAATTCATCCCAAAAAATTAACTTACCAAGAGAGGAAACTCAATCCATTATAAGTCCAAAATATCTCTTTAGTTGCTTGATGTGGAACTCATTCTCCCCTTCTTCAAGGAATTTGTGAGCTTGCAAAAAGGCCTCCAAGCCGACGTGTTAGGTTATTGACAAGGGACCACAACCTCGAGGATAAAGTGCCAGAAGGTAGCACCCAAGGAGTAGCTCTGATAACATGTTAATGCATACAATGAGTGGATGAACTTGTCCCAAAAGAAGGAACCCAACTTATTGTAAGCCTCAGGACATCTCCTTAGTTGCCTGATAGGGACTTTGCCCCCATTAGATAAGCATGAATACTCTCTCAAATTTCTTTATGAGTACTAAAATTAGCTAGACTTCAGAACAATAAGGGAAACAAAAGGAAGGAATGAAACATTATTTGATAAGTTAGAGTTTGTACTTAACCTTTAAAGTGATCCAATCATTTTATTTAACTTTTATATCCTATGCAAGTATGTTTATTCAAATTAAATGCAAATAAGTGTTAGGTGGCAACCTTCCCAAGAGGTCACCCATCTTTAGAGTGCTCTCACCTAAGTACGCTTAGCTTTGGGGTTGCAATGCAAAACCTATCATCATATCAAAAGGCATATTTGTAAGTTAATTCCAGCTTTTACACACACATACACAACGAAATCGTCTCGCTTTATTTGATACACAATTTGGTTCATTCTTACTCATTTGTCTTCCTAGTAACTTGATAGGAGTCACTTCTTGTCTAGGCTATCTGCCCCGTGCTATCACTCATTGCCCTTGTCAAACTAGGTCGTAACATAATTAGACAAATTTCTTTCGTTGTGACTCTTGCACTTGTTAAATTAATTGAGGTCAAATTTTTTATTTAAAAGATCTAGTGGTATCGATGTCAATGCAATGAGTAGAAAGTCATGAGTGTTCAAAAAATTCATAGATATTCCTAAAATCATTTCAAAGTTATTGAGAAGTGATGTTAAGTGGAAAACAATTTTCGCTCTTTTTATTGGACCTTAGCCCATTTTGTGGGGCCCTCCTGAGGTCAAACTCAAGAGGCTCTCTTTGCTTGTGGTGAGCAATCCTGCTTAATCCACAAACTGTGCCATCAAAATTTAGATAAAGTTAAGATTTGCTGGGTATTTTATGACTCTTAATTTCCACGCCGGTGTCTCTAATTTATAAGAAATAAAACTTCACAGATATAATACTTGCTATTCACTATTTCTTCTTTTTATAGTGGTCTTAAAAAGAGGAATAATTATTTAAAAGTTGTAAATGGTTGATTCAATTATAAACTTTTTAATTTTGGCCAATTTAATCGTAAGCCTTTTGAGAATTTGTCAACATAGTTTTTCCAGCAAATTTTAACCAAAAAATAGATGTCAGCCATCCTCCATGATACAAATGGCACTAGCGTGGACAAATTTTGTAATTTATTTTACAAGTTTTTGATTACCCACCACCAAGTCTAAATGTAGTTTCATCTTTTAAAATGAAGGGAATCCATTCACTTCAACCTGTAGCCTATGCTAGGAAATGTGGAAAAGGTGTTGAAAGAAAGCATGTGGAAAGAATTGGAAGATTTTTTTCCATATTTGGGAGAAATAAGGAAAATTGAAGGTGAGATTGGTAGGAGTGAAAATAAAAATGGTAATAGCTATCAAAACGCCTAAATTATAGCTGCTGTGCATTTATCCTAAACATTTTTCTATGATATAAAAAATCCCCAACTCATACTTGTGTGACATATTCACCCCCTATCCACAAGCATCATTACAAATGTACCTCCATGAACTCTAGAAAGCAAACGATGTTGACATAGCATGATATATATGTGGCTTAAGTGAAATAAAATCGACGTTGTTTTGGCTAAAAGTAAATAAGTTTGTCTTGGCCCATATAGACCAAGATGGATATGACCTTTATTATCTATATTTCAGGAGAGGTTGGGCTTTCGAGCCTCACATTGTGTAGTTTGAAATGGACTAACTTGCCCAATTTTGTTTTTCATATTTTATTTGTTATCCTTATAGTATTCATTAATATTTGTAATCCTAGTTAAAAAGATGAAATTCTACAAGTTAACTAATTAATTTATTGTACTATTAAAAGAATGAAAATTATTTGCAAATTTGGAAAGGAGAAGACACTTAAAAGGGAGCAAAATATTTTAAAAAGTTCACTACCTTTCGGGCCAAGTCCGACCCGAATCCCGAAAGCCTGAAATAATGATGGATGGGCGAGGTAGTCCATTCTGGGTTCAGGCTTTTTCTTCGGGCTTGAAAATTCTAGGCCTAAAAGCTTGGGCCAAACCAAAAATTGGCTAGAAGCCCAGCCAGCCACCCATGTGTTGGTCGCTGCTTCAAGCGAGCTTTGATGGCCGCCCTTATAAGTCGCCGCACCGTCGCTCTTTCAATTGACGAACGTCTGTGGTCGCCCCTCACTCTCTCTCTCTCTCTTCAGCATCAACGACGGCCCATCGTGGGATCGAGCTCGTCTCGAGCTCCATCACAGCGTTTAGCTTGGTGCATGCAGAATTGCTCAAGCTCGACGATAGATCTGTTTGAGTAGTGTTGCTGCTTTGAGATCGACGCCTCTATTTTCAAGCTAGGCCATGACAAAGGTGGAGGCTAACTCGTAGAGGTTGTGATGGGGTCAATTGGGGGAGTGGCGGTGTGATTCAGGGACCGAGATGGTGATAGTGATCGGCTATATGGTGGAAGAGATAGAGAAAGAGAGAGAAATATTATGGTAAAGAAGAGAAAAAGATTTCAAGTAATAATTGCTTCAGGCGATAGTACAATGTGATATGATAAATCAATTAATATTGAGTATTTTCAACATTCAAGCACCAACTAAAACGACATGCACATTGCATTTAGCAATGCCGATTTACCGATTACTTCACATAAAATACATTTCCATAATAAAAGGGGTAGTTTGATCTTTTAACTCTAAAGATGAACATCCTACAAATATCAAAAGTAGAGAAGCGTATATGATATGGATGGGAGTTTTTTTGAAATTTTCTCTAATATGATTAAAGTAAAGAAAAACTCAAAAACCATCTTTCTGCTCTATTTTAGTTTCACTTTGTATCCTCTATTTTTTTTTTTGGACGAAATAGTACTTTCATTCATTCATAAAAGGAACTTTATAAGAGCTGGACAAGTGAGTTTCTGAAGCCATGAATCTATCAATAATTTGTGCTGTCACTTTCGTTTGTTGCTAGGTTTCAGATTTTAAATTTGTTTTTAGATGAATGGGACCCAGAAACTTCAAACCATTGATTGATTCATGAATGATTCATGGAAACTTTTAGAAAATTTCTTGGAAACTTCTCGGATGACTCAAGCCATTGACTATATTGACTCAAAGGGATATTTGGAGTTTTTTTCCCTACCTTCATGATGCCAAGGATTGAGAGCTTATCGCATCGACAGCCCTCACTCAAATCCAAGCACACCCGAAGCAAATGATCCTAGATCTATGGTGTTTAGAGATCCCACGATGGAGAAAGGGACGAGTTCATGTACATCATTCGAATCTCCGTATTAGGTTTTTCTAAATTTTCGAGGAGCAAACACCTGTCATGGATTTACTGATTTTCTTTACCATGGAATGGTTGGTGTCGGAATACTTGTCTTTAGGGACAATGAATCCCTCCATGTCAGTGAAGAAATTGACACTAGGACATTTGGAGTGCCAAAACTTGGCACAAAGGAATATTTAAATATAAAAAATTAGGAAAGTGACACTTAAGTACTAAAATCGGAGAAAAATGGATCGTTAAGTATCAATGACAAGAAAATCCAATCAAAATGCTGACGTGGCGATTTTTTGGCAAATCAAGTGCAAAACGACATTTTCGATGAGCCAAGTGCAAAACGACGTCGTTTTGCACACTAATGTGAGTAAACAATTAATATAAAAATTAGTTAAATTAAATTTAAAATAATTAAAAAAGAAGAAGAAGGAGGGAGAAGATAGTCGGTGACTGAGGCCACCTCCCCGCTGTCCTCAGAAAGGTGAGGGAGGGTTGGCCAGGGTCGCCAAGCCCTAGCCAAGGGCCGGTGACCCCAACCGACCGGCGGCGAGGGCTTGGGAGCCGTATATTGTTTCTGTAAGGGAGTCAGAACAAGACTTGAATGTTGGGGTTGTTGTGGTCCTTTTGTTTATTGTTTTTGTATATATATATATATATATATATATATATATATATATATTTTTTTTTTTCCTCTTAAGTTCAATTCCATTGGTATGAAGAAGGTCCATGAAAAATGTTGGTAACAAGTACGACCCATCAAGATTGAATGCCCATTTGAAGATGAGGGGTATAGAGAGTAGTACGTTGAGAAGCTTTGCACAATGACCTTGACAAAGAATGACTAGAATTCAGTGACATTCACCCCCATTCTCTATTTGCTATCGTAAGTAGATATGAACTCTACTTGTTCTAACAATATTTTTGTCATCGAGTGGATACGACTTTGTTATAACCATGGAGTTTCCGTCCAGCATGTTCTGGTGTAGCATCTGCATTTCCTCGAAATTTTGGTTTCCTTGCACCCAGAGGTAATCAGTCTCCCTTCAATTAGAAAACATATGCTCTGTTTTCTACTTGTTTTGGATACGAAGCAGAAGCAGAGATCTCTAACTACTGCCTGTGTGCAAATTGGCTGCCATTGAGGCTCTATTAATGATCTGAACTTGCTGCGTTGCCTTTGTGATAATTAGGATGTGAATCATTGCCCTAGCATTAGCATTACATGTATCGCATACTCGCGTGTTCAAATTTATGGATAGTGACCTATATCAGCTCATTCTTTTCAATTTAAAGAAAGAAAACTATAACTACAGAACAATAACATTACTGCATATTTTATCAGATCAATATGAATTATTTAGAGTCAATAGACAAATCAGAGAGTTTGGAGTGTATTGAATATACATGGCATTGTTGGACATGTAAATTTCTTTAAACACCTAAAAGAAGCTAAGCAAACCCCAAACTAAGTCTCACTGTAAAACACAAGTTTTAGGAGATTGATTTTCTCCGTTGCATGAATGGATCCGTTGCATGAATGGATTTTATACAGTATTATCACGATAACTCGCAACGCAGCTAAGCAAAGCATAGACGGCGAAAGCTACTCAAACGAAAAGGAAAAGACTGACGAGGTAAAGCAAGTCAAAGTCTTCTTCCCCCGTCTTTGCTTTGCTTTGCTGCATTGCGGCGAAAGCTACTCAAACGAAAAGGTCAAAAAGGAAAAGACTGACGAGGGAAAGCGAGTCAAAGTCTTCCGTCGTCTTCGCGCTTTGCTTAGCTGCATCGCGAGTTTCGTCGGTTTCTGCCTTTATCCCTTTATTTGGTTGGGAGAAAAGAGCAGGAAAATGCAAGGAAGCAACCAAAGATGGGGGAAGACTTTGACTTGCTTTCCCTGCCCTCACGCTGTGAAGTAGATTATCTAAAAACCATGGGCCATGCTTCCCAGACAATCAACTATCAGGATTAATTTAAATATGAGTATTCGCCTCCTCTCCCGACCTTCTTTTAAAAATTTCTATTTAAGATTAAAGATAAGCAAATCACAAATTTCAAATTTGGAATAAAATATATCAAACTGTTCGCATTATTAATTAAAATAGTCTGCATTAATTTAGCAAATCATTCATTTGGTAAATCAACAACACAATGTCCGTGGTACTCTACATTTACTCCATCGCTAAATCTGATTATCTAGGTTATCATAACTTAATTTCCAAACTCAAGTTTTTTTAATTCCAGTCATCTTGTTTTGAGTGGGATGCTAGATACATTTGATTTGATTTTGTGTAATCTTCATTGATATGATTTGCAATTCGTCGAATCTCACAAATATTTGGAAGATTGTCAGCGTCTTTTATATAGCTGTTGTCATGTCTAATGTGTGGGATCATATATATCTTTCCATATTTGTTTGGGATCTAGATCCATATAAAAGATCATCATTTTTGTTGGATCTAAATCTATATACTATAAACGATCATTTGAAAATGTAGGGCATAGTCAAGCATTCAAAATTTGTCACGTTATTTTGTTACTAAATAATAATGTAAATTACTCTTTTCAATCTATTATATTATTTTAAGTGAAATTATCAGTAACATTGGCAAGGTAATACTTCATAAACTCATACTAAGATTATGATACATATATAATAATTTTAATATTAGCAATTACGGTAATTCCAAAAACTAGAATTAACACTATAACTTTTTTCCTAAATTTATGAATTTTTTTATTTTTATTTTTATTTTATATTTCGAAAATGGGGAATCGGATCAGATTAGGAGACTAGACCCTGTGTCGATTGTTTAAAGACAACTACTAGGCTACGTTGAGTTTGTTTTTCTAAAATGACCTCATTTCTCCTTTTGTTCTTTGGAGGAAAGAAGTAAGCTTTTTCTACTTCTTATTTCTATTGTAAATCTATTCCTTAATCATTGATTTGTCTCGTGGTACCGACAGATTATTGTTCTTTTTCTGTTCTGGGGAATAAAAGACAGAAAAATTAAGAAATAAAAATGTTAAAATACAGGGGAGGGAGATTTTTCAGCATATAATCATTGTCAAAAAGAGCTTCAAAAAGTAAAGGATGGAGCTTTTCTTCGCGGCCAAGAAAGAGAAATACAGAGAGAGGGAAATGGTACACGTAAGAGAGAGAACTTTAATAGAAAGAAGAGAAAAATAGGGAAGTTCTTAGGGAAAAAAGAGAGAGAGAAGAAAAACTGGGGAGGCAGGTTATCGTGGAGGGGGTGCAAAAAAAAAAAAAAAAAAAATGAAAAGAGGCGCGTGAGGAGGCGATAGAGAGCAAATGATGCAATTTCCCATTACACTTTTCCTTTGTACATTAATTTCCAAGAATTTTACTCTTCATAAGTTAAATTTCTCCATCATTTCATTTCAAAGCACGGCACATCTTGCACCTGTAAAAAAGTGGAAAACAAAATCATGTTTAGCTCCATTTTGAAGTTGACCAACTTTTGTTCAAGTTAGAAACATAGTATGAAAAATCATTTCTCACATTAAATATAGTTGCAAATGATAGTTGTATCACGCGATAATAAAATGTGGTATGATAAACCATTAAATATTGAGTATTTTTAACATTCAAGTGCCAATTAAAAGGACATGCATGTTGCATTTGGACCGTTTACTTCACATATGACTGACACATCAAGTACATTTTCATAGTAAAAGGGGTAGTTTGATCTTTTAGTTGAGGATTTTTCTCTAAAGATGAACATTCTATGTATATCAAAAGCTGAGAGGTGTACATAATATAGATGAGAGTATTTTTTTTAGAAATTTTCTCTAAAATGATTAAAACAAAGAAAAATTCAAAACCCATCTTTCTGCTCTATCTTAATTTCACATTATGTCCTCTATTTCTGAAATAATGAATCTATGAATTTATGTTGTCACTTTCGTTTGTTATTAGGCTTCAGATTTTATATTTGTTATTAATTGAATAGGACCAGGAAATTTCTAGGATGCCAACCCTTGATTGATTCATGAAAACTTTCAAGAGACTTCTCGGTTGAGTCAAGGAATTGACTTTGCTGACACGAGGGATACATTTCTTGGTCGAGTGCCTTTTCTACCAACCCCACCTAAACAATATTGACAACCCTCGCTCAGATCCAAGCACTCCCAAAACAGACTTCCTTGAGAGATAGAATTTGATATCTGTGGTGTTTAGAGATCTTACGATGGAGAAAGGGGCCAGTTCATGGGTATCATCTGGATCTTCATATGAGGTTTTTTTAAGTTTTCGAGGAATAGACACCCGTCATGAATTCACCGATTTTCTTTACCATGAGATGGTTCGTGTCGGAATCCTCGTCTTTAGGGATAGTGAATCCCTCCATGTTGGTGAAGAGATTGGTAAACTTCTACAAGCAATTGAGAACTCCAAGATTTATATTCCCATATTCTCCGAGAATTATGCTTTGAGTGATTGGTGCCTCCGAGAGCTTGCGTATATGGTCGAGTGCACCTTGAAGTCGAACGGGAACAAAGAGATCCTACCAATCTTCTTGGATGTGGAACCTGCTGATGTCAAGTTGAAAACAAACCGGTATAGACCATCTCTTTCAAAGCGCCAAAAGACGTTGTGCAACGAAGCAGAGTCATGGGAAAAGGCTCTCATTGAGGTGAGCGAGATAACTGGATGGAACTGGAAGAAAGATAAAAGGTAAATGTCTACAATTTTTCAAATTGTCATATGTAGATTTTCTTTTTCCTCCATATTCAGTTTAATTGCTGTATTGCTGGTGAAAAAAAAAATCGTTTATTCAATTATTAGTATCTCATTCTTTTCATTTTTCTCCCATTTTCTAAATTTCTTTGCTTTTTCACGACAATTAAGGATAAAAGACAATTTTTTTTTCAAAAGTTGACATAAAAATCATGTGCACTGCACATGCCGACGACAAAATTAATACATAATTAATGGTTATAACAAAATAACAGTGTAGGAAGTATTGCGAAGCCGTTGAAGGTTCTGGAATGAATGTGTACTACCTGAAATTTAAGATGATTCTGTGTATTTCCTTTAGTGTCTTTCATCCTCATTTATATGGCAGTGCAATTTCGTTTACTTTCGATTTCATAGGCATTTAAGAACAATATAGAAGTATAAAACTATATGGCCGTTCTGTAGCGCGAGTCTAAGGTGCCAGTTTATATTTAAGGAGTATAAGAATGAAACGGTTACTTAAATAGTGAAAAGCTGTGTTCTTTCATGAACATCCGTGGTATCACGGCGATCGCTCCTGGCAGCTCCACCAAGCCGTTGGTCAGCCACCGCAGCAGCTCTCCCTCAGCCGTCACCACTTCTTCCTTGCCAGCCCGACAACAAGCCGCTAGAAGCCGTCGTCGAGCCATCCGGCCCCCAACCTTTCTCTCACTCACTGGCAAGTCGGATACGGGCTTGGGATGTCAGTTCTGATGTCACCGAGCCCATATCTGGTGTCCCCGACCTTGGGCGACCTCAAATCTGGCGCTGCCAAAGGCCCATAAAGCATCCTCGACGGTTGCAAGGCCATGACCCATGTGATCTGAAGGATTGAGGCAAGGCCAAGATGGGCAGGTCGATGGGGGCACAATGGGCGACGGCATTGGACCGCGATGGTGACGGCCTGGGGAGGTGAGCGATGTCAATAGCAGCGAGGCGGTGGCGGCGGCCGATAGCGATGGTGATTGGTGACTAAAATTGGGGGAGCGGAGACAGATTAGGAAAAATCCAGATTGTGTTACCGTCTAGATTATTTTGCATAATTTCTGCAAACTGTATGGGAAATTGAGACACTTAGGGAGTAGTTTTGCAAATTAATATATCCTTAACATGGTTGTTACATTGTTGCAGCCAAGCAGATCTGATAAAATCTGTAATTGAAACCGTGTTGCATAAGCTGAATGTTGGATGTGAAAAGATTGTGACTAAAGAACTAGTTGGAGTTGATAATCGTGTAGAAGCTATAATCAAAATGTTGGATGTGGGATCTGATAGCATACAATTTCTCGGAATCCACGGAATGGGCGGGATTGGCAAAACAACACTTGCCAAGGTCATCTTCAATCGACTGTCTTCTCACTTCAAAGGCTGCCATTTCCTTTCGGATGTCCGAGAGTCGTCACGACGCCATGGTTTGGTATATTTGCAAAAACAGTTGCTATCCAAGTTCCTTGATTCTCGTTCTATCCTCGACCAAATTAATGATGCAGATGACGGGATCAAAATGATAAAGAGAGTTCTTGGCAATACAAAAGTTCTCATTGTTTTAGATGATGTGGATGGGAAAGAGCAACTCAAAAGTCTAGCAGAAAAAGGTGATTGGTTCGGTTCAGGTAGTAGGATTATCATAACTACTAGGGACCAAAGTATACTAAGGATTGAGGGAGAAGTAACAAGTGAAGCCATTGTAGAAAAGTCTGCAAAAGTTTCAACTTACGAAGTCTGTAAAATGGATTTTGATGATGCTCTTAAGCTTTTTAGTAAGCATGCCTTTAGAAGAGACTCTCCTCCAGATCATTATGCCATCCTTTCAAAAGAAGTTGTCTCCACTTTAGGAATGCTTCCTTTAGCCCTTGAGGTTACAGGATCATCCCTTAACAATGAACCCAAAGAATTTTGGGAAGCCACATTGAAGAAGCTAAAAGATGCTCCTCCCAATGAAGTCCAAAGTAAATTGATGATATCTTATGATAAGTTAGATAATGAACAAAAGCAAGTATTTCTAGATATAGCTTGCTTTTTTGTTAATAAGGATAAAACATACCCTTTCTACATGTGGGATGCCTGTGGATACCACCCACATGTGGCCATTAGGGTGCTCTTTCTCATGTCCATGATAAAAATTAAAGAGGACAATACTTTCTGGATGCATGACCAAGTGCGAGATCTCGGAAAGGCAATTGTACGTCTAGAGAACAAAGATCCTTGCAAGCGTAGCAGAGTGTCAAATCATAAGGATGCCTTGAGCATTTTGAAGCGAAAAGAGGTAATTTATTTCATGTGAACTATTGTAGATTATTCTCGCAAAAGGAAAAGTTTAATTGCTATTAGCATTTGCAATTGTTTGATTTTGACCATCAAATGTGACTTGTTGGCATTTCCATTCTCAGGGAAGTAAGATAGAAGCACTATCAATTGGATTTCAAGGATTACTTCATGAAGAAATAATTCTACAACATGATGAATTAGCTAATTTACGAAACCTACGGTTCTTTCAAGCAGAAAAGGTGTCCCTTGTTGGAGACTTCAATAATCTTCTCCCCAGTTTAACATGGCTTTCTTGCCATCATTGCCCTTTCAAGGTTATGGCGAAAAACTTTCATCCGACTAATTTAATCGTCCTAAACCTTTCAAGGAGTAATATTTCGGAGATTGGCTGGATTAAAGTATGATACAAGTCCCACTCCTTCTATTCGTAAAACATTTCTTTTCATTTTCTTTTCATAGGTCATTTCTCAATAAATATTTTATCATTTTTTTTTGTAGGCGGCAAAGAATCTAAAAGTACTAGATCTCATTGATTGCCAAAAGTTAAGGAGAATACATGATTTATCTAAGTTGGTGTCCTTGGAGATATTGATGCTTCAATGCTGTTATGGATTAATTGAAATTGACCCATCCATTGGTGAATTAAAGCTCCTAACTACTTTGAACTTGGATGGATGTTATTCTATTCGAGAGTTGCCTAAAGAAATAGGACGTCTACAAGCTTTGACAAAGATTGTCATGCCTAGTACGCTACATGAACTTCCAGAAACATTTGGTAATTTAGAATCATTGTTGACCTTAGATCTCTCAAAAAAGCGGATTAGCAAATTGCCGCGCTCAATTGGAGGAATGGTGAAACTTACGGTGTTGAGATTATGTGATTGTAATGAGATAAAGGAACTTCCATACTCGATTGGGAAATTACAATCATTAATCGAGTTGGACTTGACAAGTACAAGTATTAGTCACCTACCTGATTCAATTGGTAATCTATCACAATTGAAAATACTTAAGTTGCACAGCATGATTCGGATAACAAAATTACCAAGTGCAATATGTTTGTTGAAGAAGCTTGAAGAGTTAGGCGCTTCTTGGTGTGGGAACTTGACCGGTGAATTCCTCGAAGAAATTGAGAGATTGTCCTGTTTGAGGATCCTAGACTTGTCAGGGACCCACATATTCAAATTACCATCCACGGTGAGTCACCTCTCTAATCTCCAAGAACTTAATCTAGCCACATCTGATATTCAACAGTTACCAGAGCTTTCCCCAAGTTTGACTTGTTTGACATGGACCCCTCGTATTAAGTTGGAGAGTTTCATTCCCCTTCCTACTAGCCTCAGTACCCTGTCTCAGCTAAAAACACTAACATTAGCCTCCTTAAATGTGCAATTCCTCCCCCACCTCCCGTCTAGTTTAAGAGAGTTAAAACTTTTAAATTTGGCAATCACACAATCGCCAGATTTTTCCAATTTGAAAAATTTGTTAACCTTGAAATTCTATGACTGCTCGATGCCGGAGTTCTCTGATATATTTGATGCCGAGTTGGAGACACTCACTATGGAGCGGTGTACATTTACAAGATTGGACGCACCATTTCAGCTGGAAATGAAAAAATTGACACATTTAAGATTGGTTATGTGTGAGATCCTCCTAAAAGTATTGGATTTGTCGCATATGAAGAATCTGCAAGAGGTACATTTGTGTGACTGCAAGTCGTTAGTCGAGATTCGCGGTCTTGAAGAATTGGGATCTCTTTCCTCCCTTGAGGTAAGCTGTTGCATTTTGATTGAAAGGATCCCAGATCTATCGAAATTGAGAAAGCTAAAGAGGCTCAAAGTAGGAAAATGTCCAGAGCTAAGAAGCGTGGAAGGACTAAATCACTTGGAATCTTTAAAGTATATGTATATTCGAGAATGTTGCTCGTTGGAGAGTTTGGCTAACACCTCAAATTTGGATTTAGAATGTTGCCATATTCTCCATTGCGGGCAGTTGCCCCGTCACACTTATTGTAAACGGAGTGTGGATTGCCAATGTTGGAGGTAAAATCCAAGCCGATGAAAGTCCAGCAGGTATCATCAGGACACCCGCACGTGGCGTCGGTAAGGAAGTCAGAACCTGACTTGGTTATTGCGCTTAGTGTAGCCATATTTTTCCTTTTTAAAATTTTTTTGAAGGTTTTCTCCTGGACAAATATCGGAAATAAAGCTAAGAATATGAGCAAGGCATACTCATATGATGCCAAAACTTTCTCCAATTTTGATCCGCTTTTGAACAAAGTACTTAGTTTATTGATTGCTGTCAATTTTTCCTTTTTCTTTTATTTCTTCCTTCTTTTGCTTTTATCATCTACGAATTTTCCTTTAGATAGTTTAACAAGGTTAATTTCGAGACGGGGATGATTCTCTTCTCATCCCTCCCTATTGATCTATTTTCATGATTTTTCCATTATCTTGTCGACCAAAAGCGAGTTTGCTTCCCTAAAAAAGAAAGGCAAGAGTTCAAGATTCCATTATGATAAGATCAAAGATTCATAATTACTAAATATAATATATTTCTATGAATAAATGACCGTGCTGTTGCTTTCCCTACAAGTTCGCTCTGGATACCATCACTTGCAATTGTAATGGTTTTAACATATTATTTTTCAATTTGTTCTTTGTTCAGTGTAATTTTCTTCAGACATAGTGGCCACCGTGGAGAGGTACAACAATGAAATGGCCGACTCTGTTATGACTAAGGCTAAAAAGATCTGCAATGATTTTGGTGAGGTGAGTTCTTATTAAGGCATATATGTTTTACCGGGGGTAATTGCTGTTGTTGGAGATACCCAATCTGCTCATATTGATTTATTACTCAAAACTCTTAATATTGACTCTAATAATTAATCAATTTGGAGGGAATACATGTATTATGTAGCCTTTGCTTGAGATAAAGCTAATGTTGAAAGCGTGGGTGATCAGTTCTATGTTAGATAAGTTTCACATAAAAAATCTAGAACCTACCATGATAGCATTTGAAAGCCATGCCAAACTTGACTAGCGTCATGTGAACAATTTGTGGTGTATTCGTTAAGGTATTGATGGATATCCTGAACTTTTGGGTTTGAAATCCATATATAACATATCTATCTTTTCTTCCTAAATAGAATAAATATAAATTAAAAAAAAATCGGTCAAGTTATTTTGGCAATGAAAAAGTCTCAGAGTATTTGGTTGACTATTCAATAAATTATTGGAATTAATAGAATGAGAGGAAGTAATAAGGTTTGGTATTAATTGTAAATTTTTATTTTTTATGGTGGCTACATAGTATTATTAATATCGATACTGAACTGTGATTTAGTGAAACGTGGCAGGGCCTTTTTGGGGAGCGCCTCAGAATGTGCAGTGTGCTGGTAGTGAAGAGGCCCAAATCCAGCAGGAACAACTGAAACTCAATCTGCAAAGCTGGTGCTCAGGTTGTGTCCTAGTCCCATGTTGTCTTCGGGGGCTTTGTCAAGTTTCATTGTATATACTCCTACATTGCCCTAGATTCATGAGTTTCTGGCTTGTGAAAAATGGATCGGTTTTTTCTTAGTAGAATTTGATCATCGAGATGGAGATGATGCTTGACCTAATCATTATGCGCGCGCATCCAAGCTAAATCTCTAGGTAACAGAGAGGAATGCTCATGTCGCGCACGAGAACGCTGACGCTGTGGTCGAACGTAAGGTGGAAGTTGGGGCTGTTCTAGATCTTGATGCCGCTGAACGTGACATTGAGACAGTGATCGAATTTCATTGCCTGATCAACCAATGCCATGAAAAAGGAGGAGATCCATATCAATCTTCTGCATGATCACACAATTTGGAAAAAAACTCAGGCGATTATAGCTAGGGATGATCGGTTAGTGGCTCTTACGGTCGGTTTGTTCCGGGGCATTGAACTCAACTCCTCTTTCGCCTGCCACAAGTTCGACAAAAGAGTAGACATGGAAACACGATTAGTCGAATTCTTAAGCAATGATTTTGCAAGAAAAGGCATATGGTACCTGCCCAAGCCCAACGACACGGATATAATATAGTGATTACTTCCCAGTTGTCATACTAATAAGTTCAAGGAAATCAAAATCATGTGCAAATTCAAGTAAAAATTTTTGCAATTAAATCATATGGTAAATTACGCACAAAAAAAAACTAGAAAAATAACCCCAAAATATACTTTTGATAAGTCAAATGCAAGAATAAACAGAATTAGAGACGATAATCACACAAAAATGAGAAGTCATGGACTATAGGCATTTCTAGATTTTTCATCTCAAGAATTTGCGCTTGTTCATAATTCGGAAAATTTATTTGTTGTGATTAACATGGTCTTTTTAAGACAAATTAGCATCTTATTTACGGTTTAAAAAATCTGGTGGAGTCCAAACACAAAAAAATAGTGGGGTCAAATTGAAACATCTTTAATTAGCAGAGCGGAAGCCACCGTCGAAGGCGTTTGTCACCTGTGTATCGGCGTCCTCGAAGTCCATTCCATCGTCGGCATCATTATCGACATCGAGAAGATCATCATTGAGATCCTCAGACCGTGAGCGGCGCCACCAAACGGAGCCTCGGCCGTCGACGGTTCCGCTTCCTTGCAACGTGAAGCGACTCAGCTTGTCGAAGTGAAGCCAATGCTCGCCACCCCAAACCTGGGGATCCGTCGGAGCAACTACCGTCCCGTCTAGCTGAAAAAATATTTAAACCAAACCGTGTTAGTGTTGATCAGAATGGATTACAGAAAAGTATTTTTTTTTTTTTTTTTGGGGTGAGACCTGTGCAATTGTGTTATCTGAACAGATTTATAAAAAGAATGCGCAATTCTAATATTTTCCCCTTCATTTATTGTGCTATATCTGTACCTGGAGTATAATAAGCTAAAGCTCAAGAACTTTATCCTTATTGACTCCTTCAAATATTTTAATTTCAAATTAAGTGTATCTTGATATAAATCTAGGTTTTGTTTTTATTCTTAATCTCAATCAAGTGGAGTTGGTTGAATTGTATACAATATTTTTGAAACAATTTGATTTCAAACGCTGGAAATAGGTTGAATTAATTGCGCATATTCTATGGATAAATAAATTGTGTAATATTTTTATTCTTAAGATTCTACCCCAAAAAAAATATTGAGTGAAAAGGATTTAGAACGCATGAAATAAATAAATAAAATAATGTAATAACTCAAGTTATAAATAAATAACCAATTATTTTTTTTATATAGTATTGATGTATATTAAAGTGGCAAGAATTATGAAGACCGGTAGAAGTAATAGGAATTATATATCTAACTATTACCATGATAAGTTACATAGAAACGTCTATATCTTGTCAATTCACTCAATTCAAAATATCAAATATTGGAATATATTACAAACTTTAAACTTTATACAAAATAAGATTACTTTTCTATCTTATAATTAAGTGAATGTACTAAGCGAATAATTTAAGACTTATGTGTAAAATGAAGTCCTTAGGTATGCCATGTCGTATCTTTGTTATGCTTGTAATCACACATGCAAAATGAGTGCCACAGGAGGAGCACATGATATGTTACAATGGGTGGAAGAATTCATCCCAAAAAATTAATTTACCAAGAGAGGAAACCCTATCCATTATGAGTCCAAAATATCTATTTAGTTGTTTGATGTGGAACTCATTCTCCCCTTCTTCAAGGAATTTGTGAGCTCGCAGAAAGGCCTCTAGGCCAACGTGTTAGGTTATTGACAAGGGAACGCAACCTCGAGGATAAAGTGCCAGAAGGTGGCACCCAAGGAGAAGCTCTAATAACATGTTAATGCATTACAATGAGTGGAAGAACTCATCCCAAAAAATTAGCTTATCAGGAGAAGGAACCCAACTTATTGTAAGCCTTAGGATATCTCCTTAGTTGTCTGATAGGGACTTTGCCCCACTTAGATAGGCATGAATACTCTCTCAAATTTCTTTGAGTACTAAAATTAGCTAGACTTCATAACAATAAGGGAAACAAAAGGAAGGAATGAAACATTATAAGACAAGTTAGCGTTTGTACTTAATCTTTAAAGTGATCCAATGATTTTCTTAACTTTTATATCCCATGCAACTATGAGTGTTAGGTGGCATGGTGACTTCATCGACGAAGGAGACAAGCTCACCATATGTGTTTCCCCTTCATCAATTTCTAATATTTCCCTAATTTTCCTTGGAAAATCCCTACTCTTAACAATTTTCAGTGGTCTCTGTTTGATTTTTCCTTTTGTAATTTCTTGGTAAATCCTCACTTTGATAAGATTCATGGTCTCTATTTCTTGCCATTCGAAAATGTTCCATCAACTTTGTTCATTTTTATAATTTTTTGCGAGTAGAACAGTGACAACTACCCTGATTTGAAGAAATTGGAGCTCAAGATGGAGCTTTGTGAGGAACATAACCATTGCGTAACGAGTTGTGGCACCACCCCCTATGAGGGCAGAAGCCACACAAACATCTGACAAGCCCTTGCCCTTGCCCACCACTGCGTAGCCTTCATCCATCACTACGCTAGGGCCTAGGAGCCCTCACCTAGGTCTAGCTAAGAGAGAGTCGATGGTCCTTGTTGAGTCCCTAATGAGGGCTGATGGCCATTGCTTGCAAAAGCAGGGCGGCAGTGCAGTGTCCCCTTAGAACCCTCTACTTGTGGTCTCATTGTGGTGCCAAAAAATATCTAAAATTAATATGTTGACACTTTTTGTTAGATAAATTGGACAAAAGCACTTGATTGTGCAAATTGGACAAATTTTAGGATTTGATTGCATTTTTTAAAAGCTTTAAAACTTAATTGGACTTTTGTGGGAAGTTTTTATTATCACAATATGGTAGAGTACTTGAACAAAATTAGTGGTCTTAAGGGAGGATGGATTTCCTTCAGTCATTAGGGGCGTGCAAAGAAACCACGAGCGCTTGAATAAGAGGCAAAAAAAGATATAAAGAAAGTGATTTTTGAGGGTGTAAATGACCTCAAATGCTTTTTTTTAAGGAATGTAAGTGGGGTTTTGGGTGATAAAACGTGTTTTGGGTCTACTTAGGCTTGTTAGGTAACATTTTTGTTCTTAAATTGTTCTGTTCTACCGTTTGGTCATGTCGGTCAATTTTTTTATTTCCAAAATAGATTAGCGACAAAAGATTGGATGAACAGAAAAAAAAAAAAAAGGGCCTTTTGAGATCGGGCTTCGTTGTGTTTCCGGTAAAAGTTAAAAAAGTTCGGGTATCATTACGGTTCAACCCGAACCGAATCGAAACGCAATAGACCCGCCCAGAGAAGTCTCTAAAATTCCACCTATGTCGTCCCGTCTCCACGATAACCCCCATCTTGTCCTCTCTCCATCCTAGTCGACGCTTCTTCAAATCTGTAGGAGCACCGAGCACCCTCTCTCGTCGCTACGGCCACCGCCCACTCCTCCTCCACCGAACCAGTCCTCTCGCCGTCCGGCGTCCTCCTGTTCTCCATTCCGAACGACGCCGTTGCTGTCGCAATCGTCGGCCGAAGACGGCGAATGATGGGTTTTCTTTTTTCCTTCATGGGTTGACATTGGGGTTTGGAAAGGGGGAGATGGGAATGAGATGGTGGCGATGGCTGATTTACAAGAGGAGGCCATGGGATCCGTAGAATTGGAGGACGGAAGCTGGAAGCGGCGCGCACGAGTGACCCCTGGCATAACTTCTTCTGCTTCTGCTTCTTCGGCCACGATAAATCTATCCGGAAAAAAATCGTTTTTCATTTGTTGGGTATCGACTCTTAAATGGATGTTGATCTTTACTTGGTTCAGTTTGGCTTCGGGAGCTTCCGGCTTCGAAGGTGAGTTTTTCGTGTATTTTGGTAGAAAAACACTGAATAAAGCAAAGCAAAGCAGCAGCAGCAGGAGCGAAGGAAGAAGAAGAAGATAAAAGAGACCCGAATCCAGACCCGAACCGCGATTCCGGTTTGGGCCGTATACGGGTCGGGTCCCCTGTCGGGCCGTACCAAGCAAACTCATGAATGCTTCAGCTCGAGTCAGGTATGTTTTTTCGTTTTCTCGTTTTGGAGGTCAGAAGGGTCGGGTGTGTTGACACCCTAAGTAAAAAACCGTATAAGGTTTCAGAAGGATCTGCGATTATATAGTTGGAAAAATTCGATTCCCAAACTTGATATATTTTAATTACAAAATGTCATTATTTCATTTATAATCATAAGGTTATTTATTAAACATGCAATATTATTGGAACATTACAAAGATATGGACGGATCTGAAATTTATTTTATCGGATAATTGGCTCGAACTTGAACTCAATAAATCATTTGCCAAATTACCTTTTGCCTATTTAAAAAACTTAGGGTTACATATATAATTTTTGAAGTCTAAGAAAAAAATGAGTTATAATCCAACAGTTTCAGCAGCACACACTATTTCAAGCATGATTTCTCATTCTAGGATTGTTACATCTCAAGGTTTCTATCATATCAATCTTAAATATTTTTCAATCTAATATTGCGATTCATAAAGTTTCTAGCTGAAGATATGGAACGCATAAACTTTGGATAAATGATTGTGCTTGCAAATTTGAAGTGGCTTATTATATATACCAGTGCAAGAAATTTGTTTACTAAAATAATGCGATGGCATATTAGAGTACTCAATTGGGATGGGGTTATTTTAATGAGATGGATTACACCTATTGTGGTACATTTGTTATAATTTTTTTTTCGTGATATAAAAAATCCTCAACTTGTACTTGTGTGGCATATTCACTCTTTATCCACAAGCACCATTAAAAATTTACCTACATGAAGAAAATCAAATGATGTTGACATGACAGGACACTCATATGGCTTAAGTGAAATAAAATCGACGTTGTTTTGGCTGAAAGTAAATACGTTTGTCTTGGCTTGAAAACCTTTATCCCAAATAGACTAAGATGGATATTAGCTTTATTATGTGTATTTCGAGAGGGCTAGGCCTCCAAGCCTCGCATGTATAGTTTTAAATGGATTGACTTGTCCAATTATTATTTTTTTGTATTTTATTTGTTATCCTTATAGTATTCATTAATATTTGTAATCTTAGTTAAAAAAAAAGAAATTCTACAAGTTAACAAATTAATTTATCGTACTGTTAAAAGAGTGAAAATTATTTGCAAATTTGAAAAGGAGAAGACACTTAAAAGGCAGCAAAATATTTGCAATTTTTAAAAATGTTCACCACCTTTTGGGCCGAGCCCGACCCGAACCCTAAAGCTCGAAATAATAATAGACGGGCTAGGTAGTCCATTCCTGGTTCAGGCTTTTTCTTCGGGCTTGGAAATTCCAAGCCTAAAAGCTTGGCCCAGACCGAAAATTGGCTAGAAGCCCAGCCAGCCACCCATGTGTTGGTCGCTGCTTCAAGCGAGCTTTGATGGCCGCCCTTATAAGTCGCCGCGCCGTCGCTCTTTCGACTGACGAACGTCTGTGTTCGCCTCTCTCTTTCTTTGTCTGTGTCTCTCTCTTCAGCATCAATGACAGCCCATCGTGGGATCGAGCTCGACTCGTGCTCCATCACAGCGTTTAGCTTGGTGCATGCAGAATAGCTCAAGCTCGACCATCGTCTACCCTACCCCTTTTCGCTTCCACGAATCTGATTCGCCGCCACCATCGTCGCCTCGTCGCCTCGTCGCCGCTTGTCGCCGCCCATCGTCGCCTTGTCGCCGCTTGCCACCGCCCATCGTCGCCTTGTCGCCTTGTTGCCGCCTGTCTTTAGTGGCCGAGGTTGTCCGACAACTCAATCGTCGCGGTGTCGCTCATCCTGCACGGTGGCGCTCGTCTTGCGCTTTTTGCAAATAAATCTCTCCGGTCAGCGGTCACCACCAGCGGTATGGTTCGGGTCGGCGAGGATGGAGGAGGGTCGCTCGTGCTAGTCTGCACTAGATTGAGACGATCGCCAACCCCAAGGGGCTCTGCGTCGTGTCGCAGACTGCAGGGTCGCTCGTGCTGGTCTGGCCCGGGCTCCAGAAGGAGCAGGTGAGGATCGAGCATTACGCATCGAAGAGGACGAAATTCATCATGGCGCACGATTCGTGGACTGCATGCTTTGCCCTCTCTTAAGACGGCAAGTTCCTGGCTACAGCGAGCACGAAAGGGACTCTCATTAGGGTCTTTAATGCGGTTGATGGTACTCTGTTGCAGCCTTGCAGGAGGTAAGTTGTTTTGAATGAGGAATTAGTCTATTTGGAACTGGAACGTAGTTTGTGCATTTTATTTTAGCTAAATTGAGGTGTTCAAGACCCTTTGTTGAGCTCAGAAACGAGTGAATTGGAAGAACATTTGAATTGTCAGATGACGTACTCCTTTTAGGAGAAAATATTACAGCAAAACGTGGGTTTGAAATCTAGAAAGTGACTTTGGTGAATATAATTATTAGGCAGTGTCATGACCAAATTTTAATGTGGGTTATGCATTGAGTAGTGTTTTATTTCTTAGGAGCTGGTTACTTGTAGATAACAGCTGTAAACCTTTATTTATAGTTGTCTTTGTTTGTTGACACCTAAATTTTGATTAATCATTTAGTAATTAATCGCATAAAAATTTAGGGATTAATATTTAACCCCTAAGAAAAAAATAGTAAAATTGCATTTCATGTAGTCGCATTTGCATCGGTACTAAAAGCGCGACAAGACGCAGCAGCTCGCAGTTGATTACATGCACGAAGGGATGGTCTCTCTCCACTGGTCTGAACATGCGAAAGAGCCAAAGTCAAAAAAAAAAAAAAGAGGAAGGAAGTTCTTGCACGTCCGCATGCGCATGCACGCACAAATTCGGCGGACGAGAGGAATCCTCAGAGGAGCAAAATGAGCCCATGATATATTATATAATATACTCTCTCTCAAGAGTGGGTTGTCAAGAGAAGCAACGAGAAATTTGCTGAAGGAGGAAGCAAATAACGAGAAAGAAAAGTCAAAAGTTGTGGCAATCCTATAGAAGGGAGGGACGAGTAGCCGCACAAGAAGCCCCAAGCGTGAAGAAGAAAGAAGAATCCAACGTCCATTTTCTCCCCCTCATTAATGCATGCACATGCACGCATGAAATGAGAGACGTGAAAATTCTACAAACGCCTGCAAGAAGATTGGACTAACATTTTTATAATATTTTCCTTGCTGGAGAGAAGAAAGAAAGAGGTCTGGAGAATAAAGAAAGCAAAGTTCAACTTGGATTTTGGAAAAGTTGCGGCTGGATTTTTTCACACTAAAAGACGGCTATTTTCAAGAGGTGGTGGAGCGCCTATAAATAAGACCACGGGAGGAGTGTGGTCGAGGAGGGAGGCCAGAGGATAAGAAAAAAAATCTATGAAAAAGGGCCCACAGAGAGATATACACGTGAGGGAGAGAAACGCAGAGGAAGGAGGGGAGCTGAACGAAAAAAATTCAATTTGAGAGGTTTGTCAGGGGAGAAAAACAAAATTCATTTGCAGAGCACATAGAGAAACACACGAGTTGAGAGGAGGAGGAGATTAAAAAAAGGAGACTCTCGTCAGAGAGAAACAAAAGAAATGAAATCAGGGGGAGGAGATTAAAAAAAAGAGATGAAGAGAGATAGAGAGTCTGTCAGAGAAAAAACCCAAAAAAGAAGGTGAAGTAAGAGAGGGCAACAGAGAGAGAGAGAAAGAACGAAAAAATTTTAAAAACAAAGAGGGGTTGTCTTCTTCAAAAGGGGGGCTTCGAGCGACGCCTGCATCTCCACCACACAGCAATCTGTCGCAGCCTCCCTCCTTCCGGCAAGCTCCGAACGCCGTCACCGCTGCACCCCCCGAGCCTCACCGACGCTCAGCGTCTGCGACCTGCGGCTGCCCGCTGCCGCTCCTCCGCCCATCGCTGGTCGCCGTGCCGCCCACCGCCCGCCACCAGCGACGTCTGCAGCTCCACAGCTGCGCCTCAGCCCGCTCACCACCGCGCCAGCAGCTCGCCAGCAGCCCGCTCGAGCGCGTCACCATCGCTGCCATCGCCCAGATCTGAGCCGACCCCGACGCTCGCAGCCCGCGTGTGCACCACCGCCCGCGCCGCTGCCCCTCAGTCCGCCAAAGACCACCAGCCACGACGCCCCCGCTGTCCTGAGCTCACTGACGCAACACCGGCTTGCTCGCTTCTCCGCCGAGTCCACCAGCTCTCCCTCCTGAGTTGCTGCACCAGGGAGCCCCCTCGTGGCCGTAACCTATCATCCACGGCCGCCGTTCCTTCATCGACCGACACACTTGTTCCCATCTCAACGTCACGACCAACCCGACGCCGCTCACCAACCCGACGGCGCTCAAACTCTGACGGCCACGCGCCTCAGCCCTTCAACTCTGCGAGGAGTCTGGCAACGCCGTCGCTGCCCGAGTACCAACGCTGACCCACGACCACCAATCCGCGTCAACGACGAAGCCAGCTGCGTATTGACACCCTCGCCACACGACCAGCCGAGTTTTTCTTTTAAATATTTTCCATGCAGGTTGAGCTTTCACGTGTGGACAACATAATTCATATAGTTGAGTAGTGAAGGGAAGAGAGGCACGTGGAACAAGCACTTGGTGGGGCTGTCTTTGGTTGAGGCCAAACGAGAGTCACCCTTGACCATTGATTTCAACTTTCGTCCCTTGCCAACTTCCGCGAGATCAATGTCCGCGAACTCCATCTCCGCAAGTTTGCCCACACCGTGAGCCGTGTAGTCGCTGCCGTTCGTGAGTCCTTTGCAGCCGGGAATAATCTAAACTAGGTAGTTTTCTTGAACCAAATTAGATAGATTTATTTTATTTTGTTTTGTTTTCTTTATTTGAAATATTTCTAGATGCATGATTGAAATCCTCGACTATCACCTAAATCGCAACCGCACAATGATTTTTTATTTCATCTATAAGCTTTAGATGGAATAATTAATCACGCGGGAATAAAATTGATATCTTGGTCTTTAAGGCTTAAGATCAATTTATTGATTTTATTAGCGAAACAACCATGGAGGATTTTGTGTTTTTAATTGCTTTATTTATTTCAAAAATACAAAAAATTGCATTTGCATTTCATGTAGATTAGAATTGATTTTCCTAGATAAAATTACATGATAAAGTAGATAGCTTTTTTAAAAATGCATGTTTAGATGGCATCTAGGTTAGATAAAATCTTTTGAATTAAATTGCATGATGAGATAATTTTCTAAGTTGAGATAGGAGTTAGATTAGTCTAATCCTAACTTAAAATAGATAATGTCTCGCTTTAGTTAGATTTTTTTTTTTTATATTTTAGCAATTTTAATTACGAATTTTCATTAAAAAAAAATCATGCGCATGTCATGTAGAATTAGGTTCATGAAATGCACGTCATTTAGTAATTATCGCTAGGTTCATTTACTTAGAAATTGCTCGTCATTAGAATTAGGCCATTTGGTTAATTTAGATTGCACATTTAATTATTGGACAATTTCCATTTCGAATTTCATGAAAAATACCAAAAAGAATTGTCTTAGAATTAGGATATATCGCATGCTTATTAAGAAAACACAAAAACATCGCATTTGCATCATATAGTTTAGGCCATATTATCATGTCATATTATTCCATGTTAGATTAGTAGCATGCATTGCATATTGCATGATTTTTATTAAATAAGTGAAAAAAAAAGAAGAAATTGCCTGTTAATTAGAAATCATATCTAGGTCTGTTGATGTGAATTCTGATCTAACAATGCAGATGCTTTCGTTGTTATGAGGTAGGTCCCGCAATTTATTCATCGCTTTCTTGGGTGTTAAATTGGTGGTTTGCGCACCCGCATGATCACCTCACATGTTAGGAAGATAAATTAAAATCAATTCAAGCTGCCTGCAAAAACATTTTTGAAAATAAAAGAATGGTATCAAAAGGGCATTAGAGAAATCTAGTGTAACCAAGTCCCCGAACTCACAATCTTTGGTTCGTAGGAGTGAAGTAATTCTCCCATTACTTTACTTGGGTTTCTAATCGACCCACCAAAAAATAGATTAGTGGCGACTCCATGATAAACATCATTTGCATATCAAGAACTTGAACCTAAGTCGCGAATTGGTATGGGCTTGGGAGAGCCCGAGTTAAGTCTAGGCTTAACAATCCATTAGCCGAACCCTTAGGTGGTCCAACCCGCTTCGGGGAGGTCGCGACATTGTTTAATTTTGTTGGACTACACTGTGTAACTCATGGTTCCATTGGTCTCATAGTGTTGCTAATGCTCATTTATAGTTTGTTATTGTCAATCTTGTTCGATGTGGATGATTTGTCCTCGACCGAGTTAGGTTGAAACATTTGGTTTTCTGATGCTGACTTGTAAGTTACATTGGTTGTGAGTCCACCGTGTTAAAGACACCTCGTGTATTGAGGCAAATCAGTTGTTGCCAGTAAGATGTAGCGTTACCTATGTGCTGCTCCTACCATTGACAGCCATTTACTACAGTTGATCTTCATTGGTAGGATAGCCATTTACTGCAGATGATCTTCATTTTTTACTTCCCTTACGGGCAGTTCGCTCTACCGCTGGTGGTGACCGCTTTGTGAGTTACTTGCCCAAAGACAAGACTGTGGTGAGCGGGCTTGGCGCTAGGGAGGGAGAGCCAGATCTAGTGGAGTCACAGCGAGTGGTATCTTCCGAATAGAGAGTTGTTGCGGTTCCTCAAACTTAGGCCCAGAAAGTTCTAAAAGAAGGTAAGGATGAATTTGATGACTGCTGTGATTTTTCAATGTTCTAGTGAACAGCAGTTGCTCTTTCGACATCGTATTCCTCCACTCTGTAGCTTCTTTTCGGCAGCCCCGTCTACTCCTGGAGTCATAGACGGAACGCTGTATTTTCTTCACGGGTGAAATGCTGTAACGATCCCCTACATTGTTTATGAGTTTGCTTATTCGAAACAAACAGAATGTGAGCTACATTATCTTGACTATCAAAGAAATAGGCACTAGATCAAACATTTAGCTCCATTCAGATGATTCACCAAAAAGAGAAAAGAGCGAAGAAATGAACTGCAGGGAAAGAAAGGCCAACAACAACCCAATCTATCCAACAATAATGACGACAAACCACAAAGACCAAAGTTGCTAAATGACTGCAATTCTAGCTTCAATAACTGGAACTCTTGATCTGATGGGACCAAACCCAAGATATCCAGCAAGGCTTACAAAATAATGTAAATGAAATAAGGTCAAAACTTATTTTGTTTCTCAGTCATGGTCTAGTCCCCACTCCCAAGCATGACCAAATTGATCAGCTAAAACCCATACTTTGATTAGTGCTTCTCCCAAAAAGAATCTAAATAGAAAAACGAAAAAATAATTTTTTTTGAAAAAGTATAAAAAATTGAAAAAATATTGATTAGATTTGTATTGCTTGGAAGTAATTTAGTAATATAATCTTTTATACATAAGAATAAGTTTTCCTAAATTTTTTTAAATACGAAAATATTTTATTAATATAGGTCGGGTTGGGTATGGGTCGAAAAAATTTACATTAGACTTAAATAGGTCATAAATAGGTTAATGGGTCAATTTAGGTTGGACCATTAATGATCCAACCCAAACCCAACCCGTCCCACCCGTTTAACAGCTCTAAGGCTAACTTGTACAATGTAGATTGACCGATTACTTCACATAAAATACATTTACATAGTAAAAGGGATAGTTTGATCTTTTAGTTGAGGATTTTTCTCTAAAGATGATCATCCTACAATTATCAAAAGCAAAGAAGCGTATATGATATAGATGAAAGTATTTTTGAAATTTTCTCTAATATGATTAAAGTAAAGAAAAACTCAAAAACCATTTTTCTGCTCTATCTTTTGGTTTCACTTTATAAACTCTATTTTTATTTTTATTTTTTTGGATGAAGTAGTGCTTTCATTCATTCATAAAAGGAACTCTACAAGAGCTAGACAAGTGAGTTTTTGAAGCCATGAATCTATCAATAATTTGTGCTGTCACTTTCGTTTGTTGCTAGGTTTCAGATTTTAAATTTGTTTTTCAACGAATGGGACCCAGAAACTTCAGCCCATTGATTGATTCATGGAAACTTTTAGGAAACTTCTCGGAAACTTCTTGCATGACTCAAGGCGTTGACTATATTTACTCAAGGGATATTTGGAAAATTTTCCCCCTCCATGATGCCAGAGATTGAGAGCTCATCATATTGACAGCCCTCGCTCAGATCCAAGCACACCCAAAGCAAACTTTCCTGAGATATTTGGTGTTTAGAGATTATACAATGGAGAGAGGAATGAGTTCACGGGCATCATCCGGATCTTCGTACGAGGTTTTTCTAAATTTTCAAGGAGTAGACACCCGTCATGGATTTACTGATTTTCTTTACCATGGGATGGTTGGTGCTGGAATCCTTGTCTTTAGGGATAGTGAATCCCTCCATGTAGGTGAAGAAATTGGTGCTGAACTTCTACAAGCAATTGAGAACTCCAAGATTTACATTCCCATATTCTCCGCAAATTATGTTTCAAGTTGCTGGTGCCTCCGAGAGCTTGCATACATGGTCAAGTGCACACTGAATTCGAATGGGAACAAGGAGATTCTACCTATTTTCTTGGATGTGGAACCTGTTGATGTGAAGCTGAAAACAAACTTGTATAAACAAACTCTTTCAAAGCTCCAACGGACATTGTGCAGTGAAGCAGAGTCATGGCAAAAGGCTCTCATTGCAGTGGGCAAGATAAAAGGATGGAACCTGAAGAAAGATGAAAGGTAAATGTCTTAAACTTTTCAATTGTTACGTAGATTTCCTTTTCCTCCCTATTCAATTCGATTGCGGTATTGTTGGTGAAAAATATAGTTTATTCATATCGTTGAGAATGGAATTCTCATAGGTAGTAGCCAATAGCGGCTGGCACCGATGCGGTGGTGGCACACCCTACTCATTCTAATTCTCTTTCTCCTCTCACTTTCTATCTCTGACATAGTAGCCACGAACAGTAACATCTTGAGCAGCTTCACCAAGCCGCCGGCCAGCCACCACTCCAACTCATCCATCAATCATCACCATTTCTTTGTCATTGGCCTGACATTAGGTAGCCAAAACCTGCCACGACCATCCAAACTCCCACCCTTTCTATCCTTCACTCACTGGCAAGTCAGATCCAGGTTGGGTCTAACGTCACCTTGCCTATATCCGGCATTGCCAGCCTTGGGGACCCCAAATTTGGTGTCTCCTAAAGCTGGCGACGCCATCCTGGCAATCGCAAGGCCATGACCCATGTGACGTGGAGGATTGAGATAAGACTAAGATGGTGGGTTGATCGGGTGCGATGGTCAAGGACTCTGGAATGCAATGGTGACGGTGCAAGGAGGCAAGTGATGTCAATAGTGGCATGATGGTGGCAAAGGCCGATGGTGATGGTGATTGAAGTTGGGGAGTGGAGAGAGATTGAAAAAATCAGAAATTTTTAGCATCTTTTTTTTTTTCTCTCTAATTTCCTTAACATGTGAGGGCAATTGAGTCACTTGAAGAGTAGCTTTTCACAACATAAAAGTTGTCCTTAACATGGTTGTTACATCATGGCAGCCAAGTAGATTTGATCCAATTGGTAATTGAAGCTGTTTTGGTTAAGCTGAATGTCATATATAAAAATGTGACTGAGCACCTAGTTGGAGTTGATGATCGTGTAGAAGCTATAATTAAGATGTTGGATGTGGAATATGATGGTGTGAAATTTCTCACAATCCATGGAATGGGAGGTGTTGGCAAAACAACACTAACCAAAGTTGTCTTCAATCAATTGTCTTCTCGGTTCCAAGGCTGCAATTTCCTTTCGGATGTTCGAGAATCATCAGAAAGACATGGCTTGGTTCATTTGCAAAAACAATTGTTATCCAAGTTCCTCGATCGTTGTTATGTTGACCAAATTAGTGAAGTGGATCATGGAATCGATATGATTAAGAGGGTACTTCATAATAAAAAAGTTCTCATTGTTCTTGACGACGTGGATGAAAACAAGCAATTGAAAAATTTGACAGAAAAAGGAAATTGGTTTGGTTCTGGTAGCCGGATTATCATTACTACTAGATACAAAAGTGTCCTAATGATTGACGGAGAAGCGACAAGTGAAGGTCCTATAAAGTGTGCAAATGTTTTGACTTATGAAGTACAGGAAATGGAATTTCACCATGCTCTTAAGCTTTTCAGTAGGCATGCCTTCAGGAGAGACTCTCCACCCAATGATTATGTCTCCCTTTCAGAAAAAGTTGTCTCCACTCTGGGAAAGCTTCCTTTAGCTCTTGAAGTCACTGGTTCATCCCTTTCCGGTAGATCCAAAGAATTTTGGGTAGACACTTTGAAGAAGCTTGAAAAAGCTCCTTTTATAGAAGTCCAAAAAACATTGATGATAACTTATGAAAGGTTAGATGATGTACAAAGGCAAGTATTTTTGGATATAACTTGTTTTTTTGTTAATGAGGATAAAACCTACCCTTGCTACATGTGGGAGGATTGTGAATACCACCCATACAATGCCATCGAAATCCTCTGTCTCATGTCCTTGATAAAAATCAAAGATGACAATACCTTTTGGATGCATGATCAAGTGCGGGACCTCGGAAGGGCAATTATTCGTGAAGAGAATTTCAAAGAACCTCACAAGCGTAGCCGAGTGTGGAATCATCAGGAAGCCTTGAGCATTTTGGAGCAGAAAAAGGTATCGAAAGGGAATGACAACTTATTTTCCTGTGAATTGTTGTAGCCTATTCTTGAACAAGGAAAAATCCATCCCTATTAGCGCTTGAAATTGTTTGCTTTTAACCTTCACACGTGACTTCTTGGTGTTTCCATCGATAGGGAAGCAAGAAGATAGAAGCATTGTCACTAGGATCTCGTGGAGTCATCATAATGCCTAGTGAAGTTGCTAATTTACGACACTTGAGGTTCTTGGATGGGAATGAGATGTTCCTTGTTGGAGACTTCAATAATCTTCTCTCCAATTTAAGATGGCTTTCTTGGCGATGGTGCCCTTTCGAGTTTGTGGCAACAAACTTTCATCTGGTCAATTTAATCATTCTTGACCTTTCACACAGCTATGTATCAGAGAAATGGATTGGCTGGAACCAAATCAGAGTATGATATGAGTCTCACTCCTTGTATACAAGTATCTTTTCTTGTCTTTCTCATTTTTTTTTTTTCCTACAAATCGTTTCTTAATATATATATTTTTTGTAGGTGGCAAGTAAACTAAAAGTACTAGATCTCAGCAATTGCAACGATTTAATGAGAATGCCTGATTTATCTATGTTGGTGTCCTTGGAGAGATTGATTCTTGAAAATTGTCGCAATTTAATTGAAATTGACCCTTCCATTGGAAAATTAAAGCTTCTCACTGCTTTAAACTTGAATGGATGTCACACTCTTAAAGGGTTGCCTAATGAAATAGGATGTCTAGATGCTTTGACGGAGATTCTCATGCCTCGTTCGTGGTATGCATTCAAACTTCCGGAGACGATTGGTAATTTGAAGTCATTGTTGACCCTTGATGTATCACATAGTTGGATCCGCATGTTGCCATACTCGATTGGAGGGCTGGTGAAACTTAGGCGTTTGAATTTATTTAAGTGTTTAAAGATAAAGCAACTTCCAGACTCGATTGGGCAATTACAATCATTAGTCGAGTTGGATTTGTCATTAACAAGTTTGGGACACCTACCTGATTCAATTGGCAATCTAAAGCAATTGACAATACTTAGGATGACCCACATAACTGGGATAACAAAATTACCAAGAGCGATTGGGCTGGTGGAGAAGCTTGAAGAGTTAGAAGCTAGTGGATGTCACCACTTGACCGGCGAAATCCCTGAAGAAATTGGGAGGTTGTCTCGTTTAAGGATCTTAGACTTGTCATTCACACGTATATCTAGAATACCTATCACTGTGTATTACCTCTCTAATCTCCAAACACTTAATCTAGAATCATGTTATAAGCTTAATGAGTTGCCGCAGCTTCCCCCAAGTTTGAGATGTCTAAGGTGGGCCTTTGATACTCTCGAGTTCTTTGGAAACAGGACATATATGCCGGAGGGGGACTCTGCTTATCACTCTAGCATCGTACCCTTACATGAGGTGGAAGAACTAGCATTTGGCAAAACCCGGCGATTCTGGCCCCAGCTCTTGTCTTCTAGTTTAAGAGAGTTTGAAGTTGGAAATCTGTCAATTACATCACAGACGGATTGTTCCCTTTTGAGCAACTTGTCAACCTTGCGATTACAAAGTTGTTCGATATCAGTTTTCCCTGAGGAGGAAAAGGTCGAGGGCTTCTTTTTTTCAGATCAAGTAGAGATGATGCAATTACAAAAAGAGCAAAGGGAATTGTTTCTATGGCAAACGAAAAGATTGAGGCATTTAGAGATGCGTACGTGCGAGTTCTCCTCAAGAGCACTTCGTCTATCGCACATGAAGATTCTGGAAGAGGTAAATCTGTTCAGATGCTCCTTGTTAGTCGAGATCTGGGGCCTTGAAGAACTGGGATCCCTTTGCTTCCTATCGATTGTGGATTGCAGTTCCATGGAAAGGATGTCAAACCTATCGAAATTGAGAAAGCTAAGGAAGCTAAGAGTAGGAGAATGTCCAAAGTTAAGAAGTGTGGAAGGTCTAAATCACTTGGAATCTTTACAAAAGTTGTGGATTCACGATTGCTGCTCGTTGGAGAGTTTGGCTGACACCTCAAATTTGTGTTTAGAATGTTCCACAATTGAACATTGTGAGCGGTTGCCCAACCGTAACAGTTACTGTAGATGTCATGACAATAGAGATTCAGATACTGAACCTGACCATGCTAAGTATTTTTGAGCCGGTTACACTGAGCCCGACCTGATGAAAGTCCGGTGAGTATGATGTGAACACCCGTATATTGTGTCTGTAAGGAAGTCAGATCAAGTCTTTATTGTTGGGCTTATTGTGTTCCTTTTGTTTTTGTTTTTTTTTTTTTTCTCTCTGAAGTTGAAGTCGGATGGTCTGAAGAAGCTTTTCCCATGACAACATTGGGAACAAGTACGACCCATTAAGATCAAAAGCCAATTTGAAGATGAGATGATGTAGAGAGAAGTACGTTGAGAAGATTGGCCCAATGACCTCGACCAAGAATGACCAGAATTCAGTGACTTTCATCCCCATTCTCTTTTTGTATTCTCGTCATTGGCTGGATACGACTTTGTTATAACCATGGAGTTTCCGTCCAGCATGCTCGCGTAGCATCTGCATTTCCTCAAACTTTCCATTTCCTGGTAATCAGTCTCGGCTCTGTTTTCTTCTTAATTTGGATATGAAGCAGAGGCCCAGGGCTCTAGCTCCAGCCTGTGTGAAAATCGGCTGCCATTGAGGCTCTATTAATTATCTGAACTTCCTGCGCTGCCTTTGTGGTAATCAGGATGTGAATCGTTGCTTTACTTTTGCATCTAAGCTCCTCTGCTGAATATCACACCTTTGATGAAAATGCTTGAACGGAGAATTTCCTTCACTACTAAACTGTCGATCGAATTTGGTCATATAGGCCTATTTTGAAGAAAGTGAGCTAGATCCATATGTGTTCGATTATGTAATGCTGGCCGAGAACCTCATGTATAAAATTGAATCGATCCCAATGTGTTTTTCGCTGAATTCATATGAAACCAAAGTGATTCCTATACTTGTATGCTTATTTCTGAACTTATCTAGTTGAGTTGTGCTTGAATTGACTCCCATGTTCTGTAAAATTTGCCGAAGCCCCATACTGATCATGTCCATTCTATTGCGAAACTTGGAGTTTCTGAATTTGCTTGATTTCATTTTGGCGTCTTTTGATTCTTGTCAACGTGTTTATAGGGAAGTGTCATAGTTCTCTGTGTAAATGGCATATATGTGACTGAACCGAATTGTTTAATGCATTGCATCAGCATTACTGATATGCTCATTATATGCACACGTACCGATATGTCGATGCCAGGCTGAGAGTTCCCTATGATAGTTTGGATTTGCTTTTGATTGGTTCATGTTATTTCGCTTGCCTGAGAGCATCCTCCTACTCGATTCACTGACCTTATCACATCTGTTTGCATTATAGCCACGTTTTGTGTGTTTTGAGCTTACATTGTATGATTTGATTCGGGTTTTAATACCTCCAGTTTTGCCGTAAATGCATTTGGACTTATTTGGGTGTGCCTGATCTTGCTTTCCCTATCCCTGAGCGGAGAGGTTCTCTATTTGGCGTCAATTTGTTCTTCGCTCATTTACTTAATCGTCTTAATTAGTCACGTTAATACATGATGACTATCACTACCTGTGTTAAATCAATTTATATCTCGTGATACCCTACTATTCATTGCTCAGCCATGGTATGATTGGGAAGTAGATATTCTCACCTACACAACTTTCAAGCCAAAACTGGGCATATACATGTGCATTGTCTAGTATATTATATGTTCAAAATTACTTATAATTGAACATTTTCAACAACAAACACTATTTAAAAAAAAAAAAAAACAACAAACACTATTTCAAGCATGATTTCTTATTCTAGGATTGGTAGATTTTAGATTTTTATCATGATTGATCTTAAATATTTTTTGATTTAGTGTTGCGATTCTGAAGATTGTCTAGTTGAAGATCCGCAATGCACAAAGTTTGAATAAGTGGTGTTTGCAAATTTGAAGTGGCTTGTTATATATCTAGTGTGATAATTTTATTTACATATAAGTATTATCGGATGTACCCAATGGGTGTAGGGTTATTTTAGTGATGTTGGTCTAAGAAATCCATAATGTGTTTGGGACAAGTTTGGATGAGTGTCCTGGTCGCAAACCTATTCCAAACTTGTCCCAGTTCCATCCCTACCATCAGTACTTGCTTATATCTGTTAGGAGATAAGAGTTAATCAATAAGTTTTTGAGTTAACATGTCACTAGCCCCTTGAATTTAAAAAGATAAAAAGTGATTAAACACTATCAAAATCTAAATTTGGTTCAATTTACTGAAAATGAAGGAATCCATTCGCTTCAACCCGTGGCCTGTGCTTGGGGACGTGGATAAGATGAGGAAAGAAGGATATGCGGAAAGAATTGGCAGAGTTTCACCGGTTTGAGAGAAGCAGGGAAAATGAAGGTCCATTTTTGATTGGGACGAAAATAAAATTATGAAAGTCTTAAAAATTGTCCTAGCCCGAATCAGCATGAAAATTTTTAACCCAATTAGACCAGAACGGATTGTCGACCTTTATTATATATATTTCAAGTAGGCCAGGTTTTCCGGCTTCGTGCTATGTAGCCCAAAATGGCCTTGCACGCACGATTTTTCTATTTTCATATTTTATTGATTTATATTTGTAGTAATTCACTAATTTCTTTAATCATAAATGAGAAAAATGAAATTTTACGGCTGAAAAAATTAATTTATTGCACTATTGAAAATAGTGAAAATTATTAACAAATTTCAAAATAAAAGATACTACACAGGTGAACAAATTTCTAGCAATTTTTTTTTTTTTTTAAGTTGGCTACCTTTCAACCCTAGCTCAGCCCTAACCCCAAAAGACCGAAATAATAATGGACGGGCTAGATAATCCATTTTGGGTTCGGTTTTTTTTTTTTTTTTTTTTTTTTTTTTTTTTTGTTTCTGAGCTTGGAAATTCCAGACTCGAAAGTTTGGACTAGACCAAAAAATACACTCCTACTGCCACAAATTTTTTTTTTTGGTCTGAGGGGAATTGTCGATAACTTGGTCATATTTGCCACACAACCTTTTTTTTTTTTTTTTTAATGTGATATTTCCATTTTTTCAATTTTTCTTTTAATGAACAATAACGTCTTTTTTTCACATCTACAGTTTTTTCACCTTCACTTTCCCACTCCTTTCAAACAAAAAATAGTCGATCTCTTAATTTATTCACCTTCGTTTTTCGGACCTTTCCAAATGACTATTTTTTCCACCTCATTTTCCTTTGCCTATATTTTCAACCTCTTCATTTTCTTCACCTCCCAAAAAATATATCCAAACTTAGCGATGGTTCATTTGATTTAGGTTCAGTTTTCCCAAACGGAATTACCTTGACTTTGGGGATGACATAAGCGAAGATAGAGTGGACCCGTCTACACTCGGTGACCATGTATTATTTTCTACCCAAATGAATCGTTAGTTTTGCGTACGCGCTTATCAAACACCCATAAAAATATCTCTCTCCCTCTCCACTTGAACTTGAACTTGCACAATGAGCTCCGGCCAGTCACCCACTAGATATGGTCAAGCGTAGTTGCGGCTTCGAGCTTGATGCCTCTATTGTCATGGGTGTCAGTGGTGTTGGTTGAGGTAGTGGCAGCGCCCATGGGGACATGGATGGTGATGTTGATTGGCAAGTATGGTTGAGAGACAGAAAAAGAAAGAGAAACGATTTCGTAGATGAGTGTGATAGTTATATCATATGATAATGACACATGATGTAACAAGCCAATGAAAATTGAGTATTGACAACATTTAAGCAGCAAATATTGCAGGAGCAATATGGATTGACCACTTATACTACATCAATCTCAATAAGTAGCACATAAAATATATTTCCAGAACAGAGGGGTAATTTGATCTTTTAATTATGGATTATTGTCTGAAGATGATCATGCGGCAAATGTCAAAAACTGAAAGCATATGTGATACAAATAAAAAGCCAGAGAGGATTTTCGAAATTTTCTCTACTATGATTAAAAAAAGAAAAGCTCTTGTATCCCAATATGACTTTATATTCTCTATTTTTAAAGCTATGGATCTTTGATTTTGTGCTGTGAGTTTTGTAGCTTTGTTATTAGGCTTCAGATTTTAAATTTGTTATTAAATGATTATTTGACTTGTTTTAATGAAAATAATGACGCTTCAAAACTAACATGAGTAGATATGTAATATAAGTGCAATTGTTTTGCATTTGCCTAAATCGTCAACCTTAGCATGTCGTTTGCTTGAGGGTGAGGAAGGGGACGGACTGATATAAAGCGTACCCTGCATTTTTCTCCCAAGAAATCATTTGATTATATATTTTCAAGAACTTGTTGATAAAGAGCACAAATCGAAGGATAACCGCCTCAATTAAATCACGGGTCTCGATCTTAGGGCTCAAGAATCTCATATGATTACGAAAATAGCAAAACAATAATCAATTTTACAATATTTCGAATTGAAATTTGCTCGATTAATCGATTTAATTTAGTTAATTGAGAACTGCAAGACACCATCATATAAGATAGTTAACATGTCATATCTCAAGGAGGTAAATTGAATCAATTTATGTTTCATAAGTATTGTGACAACCCTCCCACATGATAAGGGAAGATAGGTTTAGAGGTAATGTCAAATTAAGTACAAATGGTACTTAATAGATGCCGGTTCTCCCAAATCCTTACCTTGTGCGATGTTGGGAAATTCATTTCATTTGATTAATCCTACGAAAATTCTATACAACAAGAAGTTCGCCACTAACCTATTGGGATCAACTAAGAGCCAAGTAAGATACGAGAGTATATTTCACTTCCTAGCAATCAAAGATCTAGATTCAAGAACTTGATTATACTAGTTATTCAACTAATGACCTTTTGATACTTAAACTTGATTATTTGTCAACTAAAGTGTCCACATAATCAGTTTACCAAATTATGATTGCTAAGGTTCTACTCGCTAAGTGTCAATGCAATGTTCTTTTGGTGTTTATCATTATCCTAAAATGTAACCTAAACATTTAAATAAAACAATCAAATCATGACATAGAAGTGATACAAAGAAATCACAACTAATTTGTCTTAAAAAGTAGTAAAAGACCTAGTAAAAGATAGAATGCGGAAGGGCTACTCAATACAAGTTGGGCAAAAAAATATTACATGGCCTTATTAATTAGGCTCGGGACAACAACCCCATAAGCTACCGAAATTAATCCAACCTAGAAGACCATGAAATTCCCGAAACCATATGAATATCAACTAAATGACACTAAGCCAAATCTCATACCAAGATTTAACATCTAATCAAGACATATTTTCTAACATTATTCTAATTTTTTCTTATTTTTGATTTTTTTTTGTCGTTATCTATTTATTTATTTATTCGGTCCCCTTCTTGGTCCATCACCTTCAGGACACGCGTAAATGTCACAGCTTCTGCAAAATTCTTTTGACGTTTCCATTTTGTCACCCTTATTTCGACGTTTCCATTTTGTCACCCTTTTCTTTTCTATAAAACTCCCCCCAGTACTAGTGTCTTTCTCTGCTGAATTTCCTTTACTCATTTCCACTCATCTCCTTCGTTCGTTCATTCATAAAAACACACTCATCACATTAGCACACTCACTATCTTTCTGTTTAGTTCTGATGTTCAGGTCTTTCCCCTTCTCTTTCTACAAGTCGAACAACATAGATTGACCAACTCACGTCCAAACAAAATCAAGAGATCTCCCATACAACCATTCAAAATTCATTCGGTCAAATGCAGAACTCATAGGTTCACAGAAGTTACTCAGCCAGCAAGAAATAGAGCAGTAACCAAAAGGACATGCTATGAGCAACAATTGATGATCCGGCACGCTACTGAGTCAGAATTTTCGCCAAGCACGTTATAGGCGCTGAATTCTCCCTTGGCTTATATGGTTACTTGACTGAAATAGCAAAGAATCAAGGATGAATCGACATAAAGTTAGGCTAGGGAGCTCACGGTCAGCATGTAAAGATTCCAGTTCCATCGAACTTGAGATTAATTTAAGCGAGATCAAAGTTCAATCATGGCAAGGTTCCCAAAGAAACATTGATCAAATAAAGTCTACAAAATGAAAATAGTGAATCGTTCAAGCAAAAGATGGCTCTCCGTCAAAATTTGAACCAAAACACATGCCATTTTAATTCAGGAATTTTCACAAACATTTGGATGGTAGGCATTTGGGCTACGCATTTTAGAACCAAGTCGCTGCTGATTGGAGTTGTTCAAACTGCCTGGGCTGCTAGAGGAAGAGGGCGTGATGAAGAATGAATATGAAGAAGTGTGACCTCAGAGACTTCGTTTGAGATATGGCATCTTGAGAGAGAGAGAATGGAGTTGGTCGTCATTTGGTGATGGACGATCGGCGGTGATACTACGGCAGTTGGAGGCGGCGACTGGCCACGGCGGAGAAGGAACTAGTTTTGGACCAAGGCTTCCAAGGATCTTGGCAGGCTTCTTGGACTGATGGGCTCTTCACAGTCAGGGAATGGACTGGAATTGCTGAGTTCGGTGGATTTGGGCCACGATTGGGCTCAGTACTACTTCCGTGGGCTGCACAAGATGGGCGAAACCGAATTATTTCAATGTAATGTCACTAATTACTTTAGTCAGAAATGTATTACCATATTGTCATGTGAAGTATCCCGTAATTCTCATTGTCTTTGCTTAGCACGTGATCATGTTTTTGTCACAGAGCAACAAACCGAAAATAAATAAATAAAAAGTTGAAAGGCCAGCCCATCAACAGACCTCAGTAATGGAAAGCACACGGCTTTGAATTCCTGTCTCCTAATTTTAAAAATTCGAGATGTTCAACATTGAATCAAAACCTAATTTCTCACCCTAAGAATTAAAAAACAGATAAGGATTTCCTTGATCCGGTTAATTTATTGCCTTTTTTGTCCCTCTAGGTAGATTCTTTGTTCTTTAATACTCCATTTTGCATCCATGAATGGCTCCCACATGCATCTCAATCACGTTGTTTACGTCTCTACCTCTAGTTTGTTTCTTCTTGGTGCACACTTATGGAATATTTGATAACGATTCTATTCTCGAAAATAATTTTTGATCATAAATGATTTTTTTCTGATTCTATTCCTAAGAATAATTTTTAAGAAAAATAATTCACTTGATAATTGTCCAAAATTTATATTCCTTGAATAAAAATACGTTTGGGCATAAAACATTCGTGTGAGCAAAGCATGGATTGGATTATGAGTTTTTTTGGAATTGGCCCAATAGATGGCCCAATATGCAAAAATAAGTCCTGAACTCACTTGTGGTTCCTAAATCGAGCCCTAAGCTAATCAAACTCGGCCGAATGAAGGGAAAGGAACCGTGGCCATCCCACACCCATTTTCAAAGCCAGTTCAAGTGTGGACACATAAGATGGAAGGTCTTGTTCAGCTGCATACGTTGAAATTGGAAAGTAGAATCAAAGGCGGAAGGGTGCGTGTAGCTTCCCTTTTGACGAAGGGAGCAATCTCGACAATTGGGACTGGAATTCATGGCCAAAAGAAACACAAGAAAATCTGGGCATCAAAAAGCAGAGGATTCTCGGCCAAGTGGGGAGGGAGATTTTTCAGCAAATAATAATTGTCAAAGAGAGCTCGAAAAAGAAAAGGGTGGAGCTTTTCTTCGCGGTCAAGAAAGAGATATACAGAGAGAGGGAAATGGTCCACGAAAGAGAGAAAACTTTAATAAAAAGAAGACGAAAACGGGAAAGTGGTCAGCGAGAGAGAGGACTAAAAAGAAGAGGCAAACAGGGAAGTGGATGGCAAAAGAAAACAGAGATTTTTGAAAACCGAGGACGAAGATTCTGGTGGAGGAGATGCAGTGCAAAATTAAAAAGACAGAGGAGAGAGAGAGAGATGTCGGGGCACGCGTAGGAAGTTACAGAGAGCAAATGGTGCAATTTCACCTAAGTCGGTTTAATTTACTTTCGCACCCTTAGAGTGCGCATTACAATATTTATATTTCTTGATTTCTCTGTTTTTCTATATTTTGAAACAGATTTGGAACAGAAATTCGTTTGATAATGCAATTTAATTTTTTTATATATTTATAAAATAAATTTATATTCCATAAATAAATTTGAAGTAGAAATCATAAGTTACTATTTTTAGCAATTCTATTTCTGAAATAAAAATGAAAAATCAAAATTTTTCTCATCGTTCACTCTTGTCACCGCCTATTGCCCACCGGTCGCCCGTGGGATGCTGGACACCTGCCACTTGCCAACCACCTGCCACTGGTCGCCCATTGTCGACTGTCGGCCAACGGACTCCAGCTGCCAATCGTTGACCATCGACCATCAAAATCCGAATGCCCGTTGGTCGTTGGCCACTCATCGCCAATCGCTACACGCTGGAGGCCCATCGTCGACCACCGGACGTTTGCCGCCAATCACCCACCTCAAGCCACTAGATGTTTGCCGCCAATTGCCCGCCACTTGCCACTGACCATTGGATTTCAGCCGCTCATCGAACTTCAACCAATGGCCATTGGCCATTGGCCACCAGCCACCGGTTGCTAGAATTCGGATGTCGGACACCCATCACCGGCTAGTCGGACACTGGACGTCGAACTTCGAATGTTGAATGCCAGATGCCGGCCATCAACCGTCGAACATTGGATGCCGAACTCCAAATGTTGGACATCGAATGCCAAATGTCGAACTCTGGACTTCGGTTGCTTGCCGCTACTCGCCAGACATCAGACTCCGGCCACCGGACATTGGACGCCGATCGTCGCCGCTCCTAAAAATAGAAATTTATTTCTTTACTAAATGAATTTTTATTCTAGAAATAAAAATTTTAAATCGTTATCAAACGTGTTTCTTTGTTCAGAAATTCATCAATGGAATAGAAATTGAAAAATCAATTTCTGGCAAGAAATTGATTTCGTACTAGAAATTTTGTCATACGCGCCTAAGGGGCTGTTTGTTTAAATTTGTTTATGTTCTCCGGAACACAAATTTTTGTTTTTTGTTTTTTTTTTTTTCGTTTTTGTTTTGGGGAGCAAAAAAAGAACAGAAACACGTTTATTTACACTTTTGTTCCCGAGAACAAAAATAAGAAGTAGAAAAATTTTGTTTCTTGTTCCCGGGAACAATTCCGAGAACACTTCTTCTTCTTTTTTTTTTTCTCCTTTTTCTTCTTTTTTCTTTGGCTGGTTGCCAACCTCGGCCATGGCCAGTGACCGGCCATCAAGGGCCGATGACCTCGGCGGAGCGTCGCCGGCCCTTGGCGAGCATCGTCGTGGCTGGGCGAGGCTGGCGATCGGCCAAAAGGAAGAGAAAAAAGAAAAAAGAAAATAAAAATATTAAAAAATTAAAAGAAATAAAAAAATTATACAATTTTACTAAACGTGTTTTTGTTCTTTTTCTATTAGAAATATAAATTTTGTGCAGATTACTAAACGCGTTCTTTTGTTTGAAAATTGTTCCCGGGAACAGAAATAGAAAAAATTATTTTTTTTCAAAAATTGTTCCCCGGAACATAAATGTTACCAAGCGCGCGTCCTAAATTTCCTTAAAGTTACACTTTTCCTTTGCACTTTAATTTTCAAGAATTTTACTCCTCATAGTTAAATTTCTCCACCATTTCATTTCAAAGCCCGGAGCACCTTTCACTTGGAAAAAGCCAAAAAGGAAATCATGTTTAGCATTGTTTTGAAATTGAATAATTATTGCAAAGTGCATTTGCCATCATCTAAAGAAATACTTTTGTTAAGGGAATTTCTCCCTAATAAAAATGTACAAGTTTCCTCTATTATGGGTAAGGGGCAAGTAAGAGTGTTAAGCCCTAAAGACCTTCTCTATATCTTATCATAAAAGGTTCCCGCATCCTTATAGAGTACACAGATTGAACTGTAATTGTTTTAGAGTTTTTCAACTTAGCTTTCACCGAGAGAGTAGTTCCCGCATCCTTATAGAGTACACAGATTGAACTGTAATTGTTTTAGAGTTTTTCAACTTAGCTTTCACCGAGAGAGGGAGACGTTATGATGGAGAAGAGAAAAAAATTTCAAATAATAGTTGCATCACGCTATAGTAAAATGTAGTATAATAAACTTATTATGTCATGCCCCGAACCTCAAGCGTACGCACATCCCTCAGTGGTCGATAAAATTTGCGACGTTCCTAAGACGCATTGCCGACCTAATCGAGTGAATTACTAATTCCCTGACCACAATAAACATGGGATAGAAAAGCAAGACAACCAATTTCGAATTAAACACACTTTTATGAACAATCTGGTTTATACTAAGAGGCCAACTCTAAGGTCTATGTACATGAGGTCTATCTCAAAAAGAAACCTCTAGGCCATTCATGCTCTTGACCCTTCTACCTCAAGCTCCGGGTTCTTCACATTAGGGATCTGAAAATGGTAACCCATGACAGGGTGAGATATAAATCTCAACGAGTTCACGTCCTAAATCCCAATTATGAAGATAATACGCTTAGAGGCAGCCTACACACACAATCAATGAGACTCACCTCGTCTTAGTTCCTTCCTGTACATTAGTACAATTCATAAAACATATGCATATAATCAATGCGCTCATCAATTGAAATGCCTCACTATCAAACCAATCAAACACATGAGTTCCGATTATAAGACCAAATCGTTATAACACGTCACATATCGTGTTATATAATTTTGTCCCATAATTAGGCGTAGGAAAATCACTCAATCAAGCAATTCACAAGAGTCCCGATTATAAGGCCAAATCATTATGACACGTTTCATTCCATGTCACACAATTTCATCCCATAATCAGGTGTGGGTAACTCATATAAGTGGTTCAATCCACACCCGATATTCACTCTCAATATTCAAATTCCCAATTCAAACTCAACATCTCCACTCAATATTCCGACTCAACATTCCAACTCAATACTCACTACTAGGCTCAAGGTTCTAGAGGTGCTCCCTCCCATGAAGTTCTGATATCGTGTGGCAGTTAGTCCTTGATCACAATCAGCAATAGCTTGAGATATTGAGGTGGCTACCACGAAGTCACACTATTGTGTAGCACTTAGTTCTCGACTATCATAAGCAATAGCTCAAGGTACTAGAGGTGGCTCCCACGAAGTCACGCTGTCGTGTAACACTTAGTTCTTGGCCACGAAAAGCATTAGTGCAAGGTTCTAGAGGTAACTCACACGAAGTGTCGCTAATGTGTAGCACTTAGTTCTTGACTATGCAGAATAGTACTGCAAGGCTTCTAGAGGTGGCTTCCATGTGACTTAAGTCATTATGTAGCACTTAGACCTTAACTACAATAAGCAATTGTACAAGGTACTAGAGGTGGCTCAAACGAGATTTCATTATCGTGTAGCACTTAGTTCTTTACTAGCTCACAATTCATTAGGTTCTCTCAACACAACATATGTCACCTCATTTTTCAATAGTCATCTTACCCTGACTATAAACCATCACTTGATCATTCAATCACGACCAAGGGCATTTTGCTTTGCACTTAAATGCGAACCAGAAAATTGATATCATTCCTTTTAAGAATCCCATTATTTTATATAGTACTTAAAAATATTTTTGGCGTCAAAACCGACACTCAGTATTTTCTAATTAAATACCAAAATTTCACAATTTTGGAATAAATAACCAAAATTTCAATCACTACTCAATTTGCACAAATTAACACTCAATTGTAGAAACTAAGCACACCATTGCAATCAGCACAAAATTCCGGTCACCGACTATCCCGTAATAATTTTCGGAAAAATATTAAATAATTAAATAAATTGAAATTTTATTAAATAAATGTAATTTAAATCAATAAATACATACTTAGGCCTAAAAATGCTAATCTAATCACCTATTGGGCTAATTAAATTATCCTAACCATTCTAACTACAAGGCCACATAATAAACTAACTAACTACAATTTCTAACTACCTAATTCACTAATTTAACTAACTTAAATTAACTAAACAAGCTGATAACTACACTAATCTAATCTTACTTTGATCTAAACATCCCTTAAGCATCATTAGGACCATAATGAGAGTTTAGTGCATAAACTCACTGGTTTAGCACAAAAACTGATTCACGACAATGGCGGCGTGACGGCGACTGAAAGTTGGGCTTACGGCGACGTCAAAGAGAGCTCGGACCGGTTGAAAACGGTCCAACATGTCTCAGCCAAAGCTGAAATTCAGACTTGCTTCTGTGGAGGGCTGTTGGTCAGTTTGGATGGGCTAGTCTCGGCTCGGTTTGGGGCTAAACTATGAGCTAGACTGGAGGCAGGGAGGGCTGCTCGACGAACCAGCTACTGGAGTTGGGGCATGGCGAGCTGAGAAGTTGTAGGGAATTGAAGCAGCCAGCTATTGCAAAGACCGACTAAGAGATGGTGAGTTGTGGAGTCAACGTCGAGGTTTTTGCTAGGGAGTTTGATTTGGTGGGGTTGCTACATGAGGAGAATGGAGCGCTGAGGGGAAGCGGTCGAAGGAATGGATGCAAGGTGGCGTTGGGTGAAGTGGCAACGAGAGAGAGAGAGATTTGGTGGAGATGGGCGTGGGGCTTGTGGAGTCAACATTGGGGGCTTCGCTGGCATAAGGGGAAGAGGGGTTGATGGCGCGGGCAGAGAGGTCTTGCGGACGTGGAGTTGTGGTAGAGAACGGAAATGGAGGAAAAATGAGGGCTGTCATTGGTGGGGTTGCGATGAAGAAGGAGGAAGAAGATTGAGGGATGATCGGCTGAGCAAGGCTGCTCGCACGAAGGAAAGAGGGGGAAGGGATGAGGGAGGGAGAGGAAGGAACAAGCCTTGAAAGTCAAACACAAATATCTTGAGTACTTGAGTGGTTCTTCACCCTTATCTTCAGCCCATCTTGGAGCTAACAATACCAATTGGTCACCTAAGGCCTATTTCAACACCAACTTACCCCAATTGAAGCCATAATGAAGACCAAAATGTGATAGCCCCTCTAGCCTACGAATTTCACAAATGAGCTTCAATTTCTTCACCAATTTCTCTAATTTGATGATCAATTTTGCTGGGGAGGAAGCACACACAATTTCCACAATTTCCTTTCACAAATTAGCTCATTTTGGCGGCCAAAATCTCATCTATTTGGCTCATCCGAATTTCCTTCCATTTCCAAATCCTCCGAAATTGATTTTTCGTAAAAATCTCGAGCTCGCCAAAAATTCTTTGGAGGATGAGTCGATGTTTCTAAAATAAATTGTGACATGATAGAACTTTCAATTTTTGAAATTGGGTTCAATTTTGTGGTTATTTTTAACCAGACGCGATTTTAACATAACCTAACCTACCGGGCAGCTTTTAGGAATTTTTAGCACATTTAACTCGTAGTCGATTATTCTCGAGCCATATTGTGTATCTTCGACTTATTGGAGGCTCTCGATTGTTGTGAAAATCTCAATATTTCAAATACGGACATAGGGTACCAAAACAATAGAAAAATCGGTATAATGTCGATCAACAAGAATTTTGCAATTAGGTGGAATCACCCACACTTAATCACATGGTTTCGTCGAATCGACCTATCTCTATCTCTAATTGATTTTTAACTATGCCGTAGTAACCCTTGCAGATTAGCACGGTCGAGCAGTTAATTCCTGGTCAAATTCTCAAGTTAGTCGCATTTAGATTCCTTAATGGCTTCACCTAATAGGCTAGTTATCTTGTGAGTGGCCAACTCAGAGAAAATAACTATAGACACGTCGATGAAAATGTCATTTAATTTAGTTGAAAGTAGGGTTTGCAAATCAGGATGTTACATATTAATATTGAGTATTTTCAACATTCAAGCGCCAATTAAAAGGACATGTATATTGCATTCGAACCGATTACTTCACATATGATTGACATATAAAATACATTTCCATAGTAAAAGGGGTAGTTTAGTCTTTTAATTGAGGATTTCTCTCTAAAGATGTACATTATACATATATCAAAAGCTGGGGGTAAGTACACTATCAATGCCAAAAGTTGTGTAAGGCGTTCATTTTAGTGCCAAAAGTTTTTGTTGAATCACTAAAGTATCAAATCAGAGGAAAAACGATCACTTTGGTGCTACCGGCGAGAGATTTTGGCCAAAATGATTCCATGGCTTTTATATTTAAAAAAAATTGACATGTCTTATAAACGACGTTTTTTTCTATCCTCCTTATGAAAACAACGTCGTTTTGCCATCCTAAGTGGATGTTCTCACAAAAACGACACCGCACAACTCATTTGGGAGTTTTATTTTATTTTATTTGGGATTGAAATTAGGGTTTTGGTCCAATCCTCGCCTAATGCCGACCTAGCTCGCTTGGCCGTAGCTTGAGGCGCGTGAAGTTCCTGCACTTGAGTGAGATCAGCACAAACACCTCGTTGCCGATGCTCAACGACTTGCGGTCGCACTTGAGCACGAGCTTCGTGACCATGTCGAACCCACATGAACAACGCCGAGACCGCGTCCAGTAGCTCCGAGTGGGCATGGAGGGCGAGCCTCTGGCATCTTTGGCCTTCGATCACGAGCCAGTGGTGACACACGAGGGAGCACCGGCCCCAGTCGCCAAAGCCTAGGTACTGGAAGACGCAGGCAAGGCACTCGTCGGGGAGATTGGAGATGGAGAGGGAGAATTGGGAGCGGCGCACTTGTTGGTGGCCTCCCCAAGCACTGGTCACATTATAGCCTTCGACTTGGCCGCTGAGTGGCCATTGTCAAGGTCGAGGTTGGGGTTGGAGTTGTGGCCATCAAGCGCGAGGGTCATCGAGGAAGACGATTGGCCCAAAGTGAGCACCATTTATCTCTCTCTCTCTCTCTCTCTCTCTCTCTCTCTCTCTCTCAATTTGGGGATTTAGGGTTTTGAATTGGGAGAGAGACACCAAATGGCGTCGTTTTGTTATTTAAAGGCTAACTATACTCTTCGGCGAGTCACATAAGCTTCAAAAATTATTTAAAAAGTGCCACATCGGATTTCCGGCCAACTAGATCGGAGTTGGCACTAAAGTGATCGTTTTAAAAACTTTTTGGCATTTAAGTGATTCAAAATAAACTTTTGAAACCAAAATAAGTGCCGTACACAACTTTTAGCAATGATAGTGTACTTACCCCTCAAAAGCTGAGAAGCGTACACCATAAAGATGGGAGTACTTTTGAAATTTTCTTTAATATGATTAAAGTAAATAAAAACTCAAAAAAACCATCTTTATGCTCTATCTTGGTTTCACTTTATATCCTCTATCTCTAAAGCCATGAATCTATGAATTTGTGCTATCACTTTCGTTCATTGTTAGGTTCCATATTTTAAATTTTTCATTAAATGAATGGGACCCGAATGTTTCTAGGATGCAAACCCATTGATTGATTCATGGAAACTTTTAGGAAACTTCTTGGATACTTCTTGAACGACTCAAGGTTTTGACTATATTGACTCGAGGAATATTCGAAGTCCAATCCCTTTTCCCCACGCCAGAGACCCAAAGAGCTTGTCATACCGACAACCTTTGCTCATATCCAAGCACGCCCAAAGCAAACTTCATTGAGAGGAAGAAAGCATTTGATATCTGCGGCATTTAGAGATCCTACAATGGAGAAAGGGACGAGTTTGCGGGTGTCATCTGGATCTTCATATGAGGTTTTTCTAAGTTTTCGAGGATTAGATACCCATCATATATTCACTAATTTTCTTTATCATGACATGGTTGAAGCTGGAATCCTCGTCTTTAGGGACAGTGAATCCCTCCATGTCGATGAAAAAACCGGTAAGCTTTTACATGCAATTGAGAACTCCAAGATCTACATTCCCATAGTCTCCACAAATTATGCTTCGAGTGACTGGTGCCTTCGAGAGCTTGCACATATGGTCGAGTGCACCTCAAAATCGAATGGGAACAAAGAGATTCTACCCATTTTCTTGGATGTAGAACCTACTTATGTCAAGATGAAAACTTCTATGTTTCTTTCTATGTACAAAAAAAATGAGTTAGAGTAGCTCTGGGTTACCTTTTCCTCTCTTTTCTTCTCATCCTTGTCAAACGCTGCCTTCTCAGCCTGCAAAGAAAAAATAAAGCCCATAATAGTGTATACTCTTACCAAATTTAGAGTAAAACTTACAAGGAGCAAAACCACATATATCCTTGTTCTCGCCCCATGTTTCTTCAGGTGGCATCCTCAGGATCATCACAAACCAAGACACTATTGAATAAGGTTCCAGATTTGACCTGACAAATCAAGCATAGAGTAAACCGAATTTTGAGCTTCTAGAACACTATTATTAAATAAAACTGGATTTGCTACTAACAAATTACCTGCCACAGCTCATTCCAACATATTTTAGAGCTCTGAGTCATCTTTAAAGTCTATAAAAAGTGCAAAGAGTAGACTTAAAAGAACTTTCAAATAACAGCAAACAAGAAAAGAATAATATTGATGTACATCTAAGCTTAAGAAAAGAATTGGTGATTGAGAATCTAGGTTGTCAATTATTGGTGCCGTCCACTTTTCCTTGTAGTTGGGGTTCTTAATTTTATGCAAATATACATGATTAAGAGAATCCCTTAATGCAGTCAAGAACTCAGACTCACAAGTTGCATACCTTTGGCTTCCTTGGACCCTTGTATTCAGGGTTGGTAATGGTCGAAGCAGTCCACTCACCATCCACCTCATTGGCTCAGTCTTTAGGCTGAAATCATAATCTTGATTAGTAACTAAATATTGTACATCAACCTCATGAAAGCATGGTAGATAATCCGCTTCAAATAAGAATTAGTAGGATTAATTTCTTGGCATTGGGATCTGGTATCTTTTTTGGGATGTTATCATAGCCCTGCTTGTAAGACGTGAAAGCGCAATCCGAAGATCTCCATAACTAGAACCAAGAACACATACGTAATCACATAAACAGATTTACGTACCTGATTTGGACCATTGTTGTTAATGCGGAATAGCAGCGATCCAAACTCAAGAACTTTTCCTTTATTACCCTCTGTATCACTAGTTCAATGAGACGGTCTCTCATTCTTAGCGCTTAGGAAACACTCCTTTATGAGAATGATTGTGAATGTTAGGGTTAGAGGAGAGACTTGAGTATTATATATAGAGTTTTCAATTAGGTCCTTTCATTACGGGTCGAGCTCAACTTGATTTACACTAAACAGTCCCATATCAGACTAATTAAGAAACTTTCTATCTTGTCACGCCTCAAATTTCGGGCGCGCGCATATCCCTTGGTGGTCGGTAAAATTTGCAACGATCCCAAGACACATCGCCGACCCGTTCATTTTAAGGCATATGCGGAAGCGAACTAATCCCCTGACAACAATAGACATGGGGTAGAAAAGTAGGACAACCAATTTCAAACCAAGCACGCTTTACAAACAATCTGGTTTACACATAGAGGCCCACCCTAAGGTCTATGTACATGAGGTCTAATTCAAAAAGAAACCTCTAGGCCATCCATGCTCTTGACCCTTCCTTCTTAAGCTTCGGGTTCTTCACATTAGGGACCCGAAAAGTTAAAGCCCACGACGGGGTGAGACAATGTCTCAACAAGTTCACCCTTAAACCCCTATTAGGAAGGAAATACGCCTAGGGCAGCCTACACACACAATATAGAGGACTTACCTCGCCTCAGTTCCCTCATGCACGTCAATACAATTCATATATCACATATGTGCAGTAATAACACTCAATCAATTGGAACGTCTCAATTCACATCACCATAAATCATTATGAGACCAAATCAATCAATCGTTATGACACGTCCCATAATGTGTCACACAATTTTGTCCCATAATCCAGCGTGGCTAAACTCATATTGGTGGTTCAATCCACACTTAGTATTCACTCTCAATATTCAAATTCCCAATTCAACTTGACACTCAATACTAGACTCAAGGTTCTAGAGGTGCTCTCTCTCCACAAAGTTCTGATATCGTGTGGCACTTAGTCCTTAACCACCATCAATCATAGTATGAGGTACTAAAGGTGGCTCCCACGAAGTCATGCTGTCATGTAGCACTTAGTTCTTGACTAGAAGAAGCAATAGCTCAAGGTACTAGAAGTGGCTCCCATGAAGTCACACTATTGTGTAGCACTTAGTTCTTGGCCACAAAAAGTACTAGTATAAAGTTCTAGATATAACTCACACGAAGTCTCGCTATTGTGTAGCACTTAGCCCCTATAATATGTATGACAATACTACAAGGCTTCTAGAGGTGGCTCCCATGTGGTTCAAGTCACCATGTAGCATTTAGACCTTGATTACAATAAGCAACGGTGCAAGGTACTAGAGGTGGCTCACAAGATAGGTGTGTGTATGGTCCGGGTGGGTGGTTCCCGACCTAGAACCGGGAATCGCCCGCTAAGGACCGGTTCCGAAAAATGGGAACCGGGATCCACCCGCTCGTTGCATGGATCCACCCGGGAACCAGACCGTGGTCCGGTCTGGTTCCCGGGTGGATCCATGGAACCAATATTGACGCAAAATAATTTTGGTTTTCAACATAAAACGACTACGTGACATCAAAGCAAGCCGAAAAAAAAAAAAATCAAATTTAAGTACGTGAAATAAACTCATCAAGTAAAGTAAATTAGACAAGGTTACAAGGATTGTACTTCCATATCCAAAACAACCAAAGATATCTTCGATAAGTTTCATGACATAACAAACATTTTCCACATCATCGAGGACAATCAAAACTCTCATGTGGCCATATAAGTCCCTGAAAAACTCAATTCCCAAGCTGGCTAAAGCAATGTCCTTACTAAGGTCAGCAACTTAGTTTGCAAAAGCTGAACATTGGATTCTGCTCCTTGGGTACATAAATCAAGCCCTCCTAATTCTTAGTTCGCAAAAGCTGAAGCCCCTTTTTCGAACTCAAGCCCTCATAAATCAGCTTAGTTCACAAAAGCTGAAGCCCCTTTTTCGAACTCAAGCCATCATCAGTGTTTATTCACAATCAAAACTCCTTAGGTGCCCCTTCCAGAACATCATAAATCAACTTAGTTTGCAAAAGCTAAAGCCCTCCTAATTCTTGAGTGGTTTCTGCTTGTCCTCGGCACCAATATTCATCAAGCCCATGATGCAGCCTACTTGATGGTAAGCATTTTTTGTTCTTACCAGGCGATCATTGCCATTAAGAGCAAGATCCAAGAACATGGTAAAGTCAAAACACAAGCTAAAACTAGTGATAGGAACATATCGGCATGAATTAGCATCACGATATGTCAAATTATCCATGCATACACTTTACAACGACGCAACAATCGCAACAAGATTCGCCTAAAACTTCACGACTTATAAAGTTTGTGAATCCCAAGTTTTGAGCTCTGAAATTTCAAGTTCTAAGCTCCTAAAAGTAAAACAATAATTAATAGATGATTGCTCAACATTAGTAAAAATTGAACTCAAATAATTATTGAAAATCTTACCACATATATTCCTCATACTTCAACTTGTAAACTCTATGGATTGTCAATCTCCTTGTTAATCTCCTTGTTAACATCATCCATATCTAACAAAAAGAAGATATTAAATAAAGTATTCAGTTATTATATAATAGATATACAAAAGAATTACATGATGAAATGATATGGACTTACCAAATTCAAACTTTTCCGCATTTTCGATACATTCTTCAACATTAATCGGCTTAAGACTTGTTCTCAACTAATCTTGAGTGCAAATCAAAGCTTCCACAACTCTAGGAGTCAAAGAACTCCGAAAACCATCAAGCAGACGACCAGAAGTACTGAAAGTTGATTATGAAGCAACGGTAGTAACGGGAATAGACAAAATATCCTAAGCCATCAAAGATAAGATTTTAAACTTTTGGCTAGCAACACTCCACCATTTCAAAATGTCAAGATCATGACCATCTTCAAGTTCAGCTTTAAGATATCAATCAAGCTCAGATAAGTTGGCATCGAACTTTTTCTTCTCCTCATTAAGAAAGTCATCATACGAAGGCTCTTGCACATAGAAATTTAAGCTGCAATCGTCCTCTTCATTTCCCTCATTGAAATAAGAATCGCAGCTACTGCCGATATTAGTAGAACTTACCAATTCGCCATTCAAATTTTTGTCTCTAGAAGTGTGACAAGATTTCTCATAAAATTTAAACACACATTCCATGGCAAACTTCACCTTATCAAACATCTCATCAACTTCTGCAGCATCATCATAAATGAGTTTACAACAATACCTCACATAATTCAGCTTTTTTCTAGGATCCAATGTTACCGCAATCAATACCATTATATTGACTTTTTCGAAACTCCCATAATATTTGTCAAACTTCTCTTTCATTTTCAAGCCCATAACTCTCACCCTATAATCAAAAGCCTTCGTTGTTTCTCGCAAATATTTATACAAAGAAGCTATCCCCACAAAATAATCATTCGAAGTGATATACAAAGTTCTGGACATCTTCTTAGTGGTATCATAAAACTTCTTCAAAAAATTAGAAAGAATAATAGCATTTTCCCAATCAACACTACTTGGAGTATCAAAATTAAGCTCAGTTAGGAAAGAAACATCTTTTTCTTCCATCCTTTCAAAAGCTTTTCTTAGCTTTATAGCACTCTCTAACATTAGGTAAGTGGAATTCCACCTAGTTGAGACATCAAGACAAACTGAACCCTTATAAGCAATCCATGTAATTTCAATGCAATCTCGAAATGTCTTAGTTCTCTAGGAGAACTCCTCACATACCTAACTATGTTTCGAATACGTGTAATGGAATCACGTATCTCGGCCAAGTCATCCTTCACAATCAAGTTTAATATATGAGCCGTGCACCTCATGTGTAAAGATTCACCATCTAAGATCAATAGCCTCTCTCTTGAAAATTTTTCTTTCAAACATAATGGCCATATCATTTGAACTAGCATTATCCACTGTGGTTGTGGACACTTTTTTCTCTATTCCCCACTCATATATGCATTTATCAACTACTCTCTCAATATCCTTGCCCTTGTGACTAGCTATCACCACAAAATTGATGATCCTTTTGTGCAATTTCCAATTTTCATCAATAAAATGTGCAGTAAGGCATAGATAGTTCAAATTCTGAATGGAACTCCATGTATTAGTTGTGAGGGCGATCCTAGAATTAAGCTTATAAAAAGAAGCCTTCAATTTTTTTTTTTCACAAAAATACAATTTCATACAATTCTTAGCCACCGTAAATCGCGACATATGCTTGAAGAGAGGTTGTAATCGATTCACATAATCACAAAATCCAACACGTTCAGCAATTGAAAATGGTTGTTCATCAATTATAATCATCCGAATAAGCATTTGCCTACACATCTCTTGATCAAACTTCTATGTCGTTAAAATTTCACCACTCCCAGTACTACTAGTAGTATCTCCTCCTATCATTTGAGTTCCATTTACTCTTTGTGATGCAAACAATTTTTGCCTTTTATCCACATTGCGAGGATACTTATTGCACTTTCTCAAGTGCTTCAATATATTTGAAGTCCCATTATCAACGTGGTACGAATACTTGGATCCACAATAATTGCAAAATACATCAACTTTTCCATTTGTGTGATTTGTTCCTTTTCGAAAATGAAGCCAAGCTACTGATTTTCGTTTACTAGGAGGACATGGACAAGAACCGGATACCTTATTTGCTTTGGATGTATCTTCAAAGTTTTCGCCTCCTTCTTGTTCTTGTGATGTTGATTCCACTATTGGTGTTATTGCATCATAAGATTCCTCTACTTCCACTGACATGTTAATGAATCACCTGAATCAAGCAACGCACTGTCAACACTTAAAATGGTTAGCCATCAAATGAAGATAGACATTTTTAGGATGCTTATTATCTTTAAATATTATAAGATCCAATGTCAAATAGAGGAAGGAACTCAAAAAGTTGATCCTTAACATAACAAACGAAGAAGAAAGGTGGCTTTTGAGTTGTAGGCCAAGTAAAACTGAAGATCAATCAACCCTGACAACCACATCTCAAGGGTGGAGAAATTGGTCAAGCTGAACATGAAGATAAACACAGTGATTGCATTGCTTGTACTTTTAATGGAAACTAAAAAATGTCTTCTTGTCCTTTCAATGAGTTGTCTTCCCATGATCTAACATAGGAGGAGCAAAATGTACCCAAACGATATGTGCAAGTAAACTGTTAGGAGGATTGTCAAAAAATCAATATACGTGCCACATGAGCAATACATAGATAGAAACTTCTGCCCAGTTGCACCAAGAAACAATGCGATCCTCCTCTCCCGAAATTGAAAGAAAATTACATTTTAGGAATGCAAATTATAAATACATGTTGTATAATTTAGAAAAACAATAAACAAAATCCTTCATCTAGAAACCTCTACAAATGAATCTGGCATTCTGAACAGAGCATAACCAGTCAAAAGTCCACCACCATATCTAAATAGATAAAGTCCAATCATTACTCGCATGCTATTAAACCAGTGGATAATCAATTTTCATGCAGAAACTCCATGGGGTGTCCTTGGAACGAAAGGGTGGAGTCTTGAACATATTCAAATAGCCATCAATAGAGAATGAAAATGGCAGCACTCCAAGTCATTTACTCAAAAGAAAGCAGCAAGTGATGACTCAAACTCGACAAAAGGGAGGAGTCGTTCAAATCGAGCATGCTGGTGGACTAGGGAAAGTGAGGCCTAGAGCTATTGTTTAAGTTCCATCTTAAATAAAACCAAGCAATGGAGTTCCCAGAGAGAAGTGTTTGACCATGAATATCCCTACCTGGCTCGGTGACGACAGCCAGAAGGTGAGCTTGAAGCAAAACGAGCTATGGTCGACCGCCTCGACGTTGCACCAAGTCGACGGAGGAACAGCGGTAGCGGAAGAGCAGCGGCGGCGGCGTCGACGCTTGGGGAGGAATCGAAGACAAAGAGACTAAGTGAGGGGACGGACAGCAGAGGCAGAGGAGCAGCGGCTGTGGCGGGTGGCGACCGACGCGAGGGGGCGAACAGTGGCGGAGGAGTAGCGGAGGCGGAGGAGCAGCGGTGGTAGCGTCGACGCTTGAGGAGGAATCGAAGACAAAGAGACTGAGCGAGATGGCAGACTGCAGAGGCAAAGGAGCAACGGTTGTGGCGGGTGGCGACCAGCGTGAGGGGGTGAATAGCGGCAGAGGAGGAGCAGCAGTGGCGGAGGAGTAGCGGCAGCAGAGGAGCGGCGGCGGCGGCGTCGACGCTCGGGGAGGAATTGAAGACAAAGAGACTGAGCGAGGGGGTGGACAGTAGAGGCAGAGGAGCAGCGGCTGTGGCAAGTGGCGATCGGCACGAGGGGGCGAACAGCAGTGGAGGAGGAGCAGCGGCAGCGGCGTCGACGCTCGGGGAGGAATCGAAGAGGAAGAGACTGAGCGAGGGGGCGGACAATAGAGGCGGAGGAGCAGCGGTTGTGGCGGGTGGCGACCGGCTCGAGGGGGTGGATAGCGGCGGAGAAGGAGCGGCGGCGGCGGCATCGACGCTCGGGGAGGAATCAAAGGACGAAGAGAAGAGACTAAGGAAGAGAGAGAGAGAGAGAGAGAGAGAGAGAGAGAGAGAATCGAAGATGATGAAACCGCAGAGGAAGAGACGAGACGCAAACTTAGGGTTTCTTTTAGTTTTTTTTTTTAATATTAAAAAGTGCCAGTCCGGTCCAGGTGGGCGAGCGGAACCGGGAACCGGACCGGTTCCCTCAAGAACCGCCGGTTCCGGGCGGTTCGGGCGGTTCTCAAGTATTTTGCACACCCCTATCACACGAGGTTTCATTATCGTGTAGTACTTAGTTCTTTACCGACTCACAATCCATTGGGTTTCCTCAGCACAACCTATGTCACCTCATCTCTCAATAGTCATCTTGCCATGACTATTACCTATCACTCGATCATTCAACCATGGCCAAGGGCATTGTGCTTTCCACTTAAATGCCTCAATTACGATAATGAACTTGGCTTAACTTTTTTCATATTAAAAACACTTTCAGTATCAAAACCTGACACTCGGTATTTTCTAATTAATTACCAAACTTTTACAATCATCACTCAATTGCATAAACTAATCACACCATGGTGATCAGTACGAAATTCTAATGACCGACTCTCTCGGTATAATTTTCGAAAAATATTAAATAAATAAATAAATTCCGAAAAATAAATTAATAAATAAATAATTACACAATAATTAAATAAATGCAAAATAATTTTAAAATGCCTAATTAAGATTACACTAATCTAACCTCCTAATTAGGCTAATTAATCAACCTACTAAACTAATTAAATCACCTAATTTAATTGGTCTTTAACTAAACTAATCTTACCACTTAAATCATACTTAGCATAATCTAATTACCCATTAAGCATAATTAACTCCTAAGTAGAGTTTAGTAAGTACACTCATCGATTTTGCGATCTGGTGAGTCCACGACAATGGTGACGTGGAGGTAGGCGACAACCAAGCCTACAACGACACCAACTAAGGCTCGAAAGAGACCTAAAATGGGTCACGAAGCCTCACAGCCCTTGCAAGTCTTTGGTTCTGTCCAAGGACCGAAGGGGCTACTCGACTTGGCTACGGTGGCTAGGAGTGGCAAGGTGGGCTGGCGGAGGTAGCAGCGGGCCAAACGGGCGATTTCAGCAGCTGGACGGCAACACATGGTGGCTGGCATGGACGGATGGAGGCCTGGTTTCTCGGACAGGGGCGTGGGGAAGAGCGGATGCGAGCAGGGAGGCAAGATTGTCGCTGGTGGGCTCGAGCGACAGCAACAATGCACGACAGGCGCGGGGAAGCTCAAACGGGTGGCAAAGGGAGTCGACGGCATGCGGGGTTGGGTTGGCTGGCTTTTAGGCGGCCAGAGGAAGCTCGACGACACAGGATGGCAGCCAGGCGAACATGGAACAATGGCTGTGTCACAACCCGAACCCCGGGCATATGCACATCCCTCAATGGTCGATTTAAACTTCGCAACATCCCAGGAACTGTTGCCGACCCATTCATTATTTTGCACATACGGAAACGTAAAACAATCTCCATACAACAAACAATGGGATAGAAATATAGTATATTATTTTTAGTAAGCCACACCTACAACATTACAATACTTATACATATAAACCAGTTCAACACCCCGAAGTCTGATACAAAAGTGAAGCTATTTGATTTCCTATAACTAAGCTTCTACCTATAAGACTGGGGTTTACTACTACAGTACCGTACTTCTCAATTATCTCGGGGGTGAGCTATCACCCTACATCCAGTCTTGACGGAAAACCCATCATCACTTGGAAGGAGATAGTGAAAATCCTATTCCTCCTTTACTGCTACCGACTGTACACGATCCGGCCTTCTTCCATTTAGGGACCTGAAAAATGTTAGCCCTCTAAGGGATGAGATCACATCTCAGCGAGTAAATCCCCTAAATCCAGAGTAGGAGAAGGGTACATCATGCATGCAATCTAATCACGTTTCTCATACTTTCTTAATACTAGTACTTTCCTGCATGTTAGTGTCAATCAAATCATGCATAAGATATCGAGATCATATATCATCAGAATACTTTTAACATATACATATGTAAGGACATAAATGTCACATAATTGCACGGGCCCCCAATTACCAGACTAAACCGTTGTAGTACGTCCCATACCGCACCACACAGTTCCGTCTTTTAATTAGGTCCCTCACTTTCACCCATTCATATGTCACAAATGATTTCAATGCATAGATAACAGTCTTCCGGCATAACCGGGCATCGCCTCGCACCGTCGAGCGCGGCATCGTCTACATCTAGACGGCATTCCATATAGGAGCATCGGTCCAGCCTCCACTGTGACCGGCATCCGTTGACGTGGGGCATTCCCGAAGGAGCATCGCCCGGCCCCAAAGGCACGTGACGGAATCATGTCGTGAATGCATATGATCGATGTCACATTTCAATAATCAATTATATACAGCATCCACAGCATCAATTGGGCACTTTCATAGCAAAAATTCTTCAAAACAAGCATATACTCTTATTCATCCAAATTGACAAAGAACTGTCCAATAATGCTCTCCCAACTTCGAAGTCAGAAACTCGTCCATACGATTTCGAAAAATTCTCAAATTTGGACATGTGCTAGACAACATATAAACAAACATTTTTCATGAAGGCACCGAGATCCAGATCCCTCTGGATTCGGCCCAGAAATTGTTTCTATCCAGCACAAAAATCGGGTCCAGTTCCAGAGAGCCTAACTTGTCAAAATCAGTTCGCTTTTGGATCGAAATCTGGTCCGTTTGACTTGAAATTTAAGTATGTTAAACTAAAAGTTATAATGAACAACTTTCATGAAGGAACCTATTGAAAATTCAACCTCTAAAGGTCATTAATAGCCCTCGGCATCATAACAGGTCACTGGTTACAAAACTGTCCGAATTACTGTTCCGAACATGACGTCATTAAAATCGTTATCTTTTTAATTTCTAAAAATTAAGAGAAAAATATATGTTACTATTTAAGATGTTCCAAACATTTCTTCAGAACAAAATTCCTTTAAAATCGCAACACATAGTTGTCTACAAAATTAGTAAAATACACACGTCCTGAAAACTGTTTCAGAAACCAGCTACTGTTCTAGTCCGAATCTTCCTCCACGACCTTTGTTTTGCTTTCTAAACCTTATCTAAGCTTTTCTATGTCTATCCTAACATCTCTAACCAACATCCATCCATATCTAACGTCATTTACATATTTTTAACTTGTACGAATCCCTAATAGAGGTACTCAACCCCTAGTCCAGATTTAGAAGATAACTCACCTAATCACCGCTAACGGCGGCTCTTGTTGGTGGTTGGGCAGCACACAGAGAACAGCCTTGGTCCTTTTGGTGATGGTGTTGAGCCGAAGCCGCAGAAGAATCTGCTGTGGTGCGATGGCAACAACAACACACGAACTTATATATTTTTCGGTAGAGGAAACTAAAAATGGAGTTTGGTCGGTTGTGCGGTTCTCGAGCGGGTGAGGGGGGTTTTTCCTCACTGAAACTATACGACTTATATTTAAAAACCATGATGGTAGGCGGTTGACGTTTATGTGGGTCCAAGAATATTTTTGGTAACGTAACGTTCACGTCTTGGTTTGTTTTGTTTCTTATTCTCTGGTTTGTCGTTCAAGAGGGAGCAAGGATGGAAGTGGCACGTTCAAGGGAAAAGGAAAACAATGGCTTGTACGTTGAAAAAGACAAGAAAGAAGAATAAACTAAGAGGAAGAAAGGGAAAGATGGAAGTTGTCGTAAATTACAGCAGACAAACTTACAGCAGAAGACTTCTATGCGTGAGAAAAAGAGTGAGGAAGGAGAGTGAAAGTTGCTGAGAAGTTTCATTGAAGTTTCCTTCAACCTTTGGCCTGATTTTCCATGGAAACTTTGGCCACCTATCACCCTCATAGGCCCCACAAAGTTTCCAATGTTTTTTTCTTCTAAAGGAGATGAAAGAAGAGGTTGGAGTCCATGTGCACTGCTGAATCCGAATTTTGGGAGTGGATTCTCGTAGTTTTTCCCATGGAGGTTGAGTCCTTTCCCTATCAAATGGTCCCCCTAACTTTTCCAAGTCAATTTCCATTAAATACTAAGGAAATTGAGGTGAAGTTGTAGGAGAGAGGAATTCCTACGAATTTCCTTTTTGAGGAGACCTCTCTTCTTTATTTAATTACCAATCTAACATTTAATTCAATAGGGTCAAGTCCCTTAGTAACAACTTATAATATCTCTTAAATTGTTTCACATTAAAGGTCTTAAAATCCTACTTAAAAGGTGGCAATTCCCTTGCTCTTTTTGATTTGCTAATCTTGCACATTTCATGAATAATTCCCATCATCAATAAATTTTGAGAAGACGTAACAATGTCCTTGGGATGAATTGTGACACGTGACAATTCTTAATTTCTGTAATCGGCATCATTTCTTCGGTTAATTTCAGTCAAAATGTGATTTTAGCGCAACTTAAACTATCGGTTAGTTTTTGGGAATTTTTGGTGCACTAACCCGTGGTCGATTATTCCCGAGCCACAATGTACATCTTCGACGCATTAATGACTCTCGATTGTTGTGAAAAATCTCAAGGTTTCAATTTCGAGCACAGGGTACCAAAACAACAGAAAAATCGGTTTAGTATCGATCGACGAGAATTCTGTAATTAGTTGGAATCACCCAAGCCTAATTTTATTTCTATCGAATCGACCTATTTCCGATTTCTGATAGATTTTCGACTGTGCCGAAATGATCCTTGTAGACTAACACGGTCGAGCAGTCGATTCCTGATCGAATTCTCAAGTCTGTTGCATCAAAATCCTTTAATAACTTTCCCGATTAGTTAAGTTATCTCATGAGTGATCAGCTCAGAGAATAGCGCTATAAGCACGTCGACGAAAAGCCCGAATTATTTAATTGAAAACAGAAGCAAAAAAAATCAGACTGTCACAGGCTGGACTCACTGGGACGCACGACGGTAGTGGCTGGCAGACGAGCGGCCTCGGGCAGACGTGCGACGGTTTGGCTTGCCTGTTGCTGTCTTGGCCGGTTCTCTTTGGTTCTTGAGCTCACAAATGGCACAATAATGGATAAAGGAGCAGCAAGGAGCAGGAATAAGGGTCTACAGTAGCTGGTCAAGGGGATAAGGTCTTCAATGTCTCCCCTAAAGTCTCAAAACACTTGAGTGGTTGCCCCCACCACTTCAGCCTTATCCTTTGCCCAATTTTCTACACCAAAGCTTCCTCAAGAAGCCATCCTAGTGGTCCAAATGTTGCACCCCATCATGGCCTACAAATTTGTTATGGGTGTACAATAGGAATTGCCCGAACCGAGAACCGGCCGGTTTTGGGCGGTTCCCACGGTCAGCAGTCCAGTTCTCGGTTCCTAATCTTGGAACCGATGGCCGATTGGTCCAGTTCCCAGTTTCAAGGTGGGAACCAGACCAAATCGGATTGACCGGACCGAACCAATTTTTTTATATATAATTTACATACATAGAATTAATAAAATATATAAACATGATAACTTATTGCAACCAAAATTTTAATTTGAGGTAGGAACCTCTTATGTGGCCAAGAGACTATTAAAACCATTTTTGTTACTCTTTAATTTATAAAAAAAATCTCCTTCTCGACTAAACATTTAAAAAGCATAAGAGAGATTGTTTATAAAATTTAAGCCAAGCCCAACCTTTAGCCAAATTGTTCATGGCCTTCATGGTTAAAGTTAAGTGTGAAACACAAAGTGTGAATTATATAAGTGAAGTTTGAATATCTTGCACATGGGAACATGTGTGATTAATTTTGTTGAATCGCCCAAGAACCGAATTAGATTGATCGGTCCAGAGCGCGGTCACTCTTTAGTGCAAAAAAGTAGAGCCAATTTTATTGCACCGGACTGGAACCAATGGTCTGGTCCGGTTTTCAGTCATAGGACCAAACGATCCGGTCCACAGTTTGCAATTTTGGGAACTGGTGCTCCCAACCCGATTCTCGGTTCCAAGGTGGAATCGGATTGAACCTGGAACTGATCACTCCTAGAATTTGTGACATTTCCCTTTCAATTCCACTTCAATTCCTCTTCAATTGAGCTCAATTGATGCCCCGAAAATTCCAGCCAATGTATCCACATCAAATCCACATTTTTCCTTGCCCAAAGATCCAACTTGATTGCCAAAAACGCATCCAATTTGGTCTATCCGAATTTCCAGGACCAATTCCACCAATTTTTGATTTTTCGCCGAAATTTCGAACTTGCCAAAAAATCTTGGGGGGATGAGTCGATATTTCTAAAATAAATTGTGACACACCACAACTTTCGATTTTTGAAACTGAGTTCAATTTCGTCGTTAATTTCAACCGGACATAATTTTAGCGTAACTTAATCGATCGGGTAGTTTTTAGGAACTTTTAACGCATTTGACTTGTGATTGATTATTTTCGATCCACAAATTGTATCTTCAACTCATAGGTGACTCTCAGTTGTCGTAAAAATCTCAAGATCTCAAATACGGGCATAGGGTACTAAAATGACATACAAATCGGTCTAGCGCCGATCGACAAGAAATTTGTAATTAGGTGGAATCACCTACACTTAATCACATGGCTCTTTCAAATTGACCTATCTCTGATCTCTAATTGATTTTTAATTGTGTTGTAATGACCCTTGCAAATTAGCACGGTTGAGCAGTTAATTTCTGGTCGAATTTTCAAGTTAGTTGCGTTTAGATTTCTTAATGACTTCACCTGATAGACTAGTTATATTGTGAGTGGCCAACTTAGAGAAAAAGGCCATATGCGCGTTGATGAAAAGCCCAATTCATTCAATCAAAAGTGGACTTGAAAATCGGGATGTCACATATCTCACTTTAGCCCAACCCTGTAAAACGGTAAATTACAATATCAATTAATGTAGCCCACATTATGAAAACTCTTATATTCTCCCACTTGAATTATATTAATTGAAACTATATTGTATGTGCACATCTTGGTTGAAAGATAATTCTTAATAGTTAATTCTATCCCATAAAATCTCAAACACCGAATCATGACGGTAACCGCATGTATACACGCATAGCTTTTTATGGTTATGAGTGTTTTTAACTTTATTGATATTGATTCAATATAGTAGTGTGGCAAATAGATAATACTTCTCATAAAGAGACCTCATTTGTTAGTCACTATTATCTTACTTTAAGTGTCACAAAAACCTATGCCACTAGAGAATATCTTTATGATTCAAGTAAATCCACATGTGTCTTGTCCTTATAATTAACCAATTTTTTTTTTTTTATATATATGTAACAAGATATATGCTTAGGGCTAATAACTAGATGCCCCTACTCTTCACTCAAGCTTTATACAATATCTTGAGACTTTTAATAATATATATTCAACATAATAACAATATATTCATAAATATTTTATTGAATGCAAAAATTGATACATATTAAACCATTACTAAGTGTAACAAACACAGATGTAAACTTTATTAGAGCAAAACTGAAATAGCTCCCACTAAATAATGGCATCTCATGATGCTTTTAAGCCCGTATTAATAACATGCCGTTTAACAACACAAGGGTAAAAGCATGATGCTTTTAAGCCCGTATTAATAACATGTCGTTTAACAACACAAGGGTAAAAGCCTTTACTTAGTGGATTTGCAAACATATCATCTATGAAAATACGTTCAACTGTAACATCACCATTTTGAACCGTTTCTTTATGATTAAAAATTTGATCACCATATGTTTAGACCCATTGAGACATTTGTTATTGTTAATAAATAACACTCTAGAGTTATTGTCTCAATACAACCGTATGGGCCTATTCATAAAGTCAGATATTGTTAACTACTTGATGAGATTCCAAAGCTTAATAACCTAAATAATAGTCGAAAATCATGCTATAGACTCCTCTTATATGGTAGAGGATGACATAGATTTATGTGTACTGCATCTCCAACTAACATAAATATGTATTTCGTTGTCAACGTCATGTCATCCTAACAGCCAATAAAATTTGCATCCAAATTGTTTACTAGCTACAAGATCTAAACATGAATTTAAATTAACATATATTCTTTTGTCCCCTTTAAGTACCTCAAAATCTCATTGGTAGTGATCTAGTGATCGTGTCCTGGATTTAACTAATATCTATCTAGAAGTCCTGTCGCAAAAATGATATTTGGTTTAGTGCAAATTTACGCATACATGATGCTTTCAAGTACACCAACACAAGGTACATCCTTCAATTGGGTTTTCTCAATGTTTGAATGAGGACAATGTGATAGATTCGCTTAATCATCCTTAATGATAAGAGCAATTCATGGCTTGTAGCGATGTATATTAAATTTTTCTAAAATACGATCAACAAATGTCCTTCGAGATAAACTCAATATATGGAAAGAATGATCCTCACGAATCTCAGTGCCAAGGACAAAAGATTCCGCATCAAGGTCCTCTATGTTGAAATTTTTTGATAATATCTGCTATGTCTTATGCGGTAATTCAATATCATTGCTTATAAGCAAAATATTATGTACATAGAATGTGAGAAAAATAAATTTCCCTCAATTAACCTTACAATATATACATTGATTTTTTTTTTTTTAACTGAACAAAGTGACAATATTATAAAAATTTAATAACATTGTCTAGAAATTTGTTTGAGACCATGAATAAGACTTTTCAGTCTACACGCAAACTTACCCAAATCATCTACTGTAAAACCTTCAGGTTGCACCATATGGACTTCATTATCAAGATATCCATTTATAAAATTAGTTTTAACATTTATTTGGCATAACTCTTTCAGAGTGAAATCTTGGTTATCAGTTTGACTTTAAAATCCCCAATTTTTCTTTGAGGTCCCTTTTAGTCTTGTACACCAATTTGCAACTGATGATCTCATGACATTTAGGCAACTCAACAAGTTCCCAAACACTAATACATTTCATATATTGCATCATGTCTTTCATCGTATCTAACCACAGATTTGATTGAGGACAAGAAACAACATTCATATAAGTCACTAGATCGACCATGCAGTAGATATCATAGTCATGCTCTCACAGATAGATTGTATAGTCTGGTCGTATAACTAATCGTTTCTCCTTAATAGATCTCCTGAGTGGAGCTACATCCACTTCATCTTGCACTCGAGATGCTTGAGAAACTTTATCAAAAATGGTCTCAATGACAAGACCCTAAATCTTAATAGGCTTATTCTATGGTGTAGAAGATTGTACAATTGTCTGTATAGGCAAAAGTAAAGACATGTTGATCTCCATTATACTATTATCCTTAATAGCCTATGAACTGTTATCCTTTGTGGCTATGTCAAATTCTAAAAACCTTACTGTCTATGTATCCACAATTCTTGTACCTTTATTGGAGTTATAAAATCAATATCCCTTCGAATAATCTGAGTAAGATATGAAATAATAATGAGTTGTTCTGAATTCCAACATGCTTAATATCAGATTATATAATCTCACTTCTATTAGACACCCATAAATTTTAAGATGATTCAAGTTAGATTTACATCTAGTCCATAACTTGAAAGGAGTCAATGGAACAACTTTAGTAGAAGCATGACTTTGTATTATGTGAAAAGATCGCTGTCAAAATGTCACCCCATAGAAAACCGAGTAAATTAGTGCTATTAATTATATTCCTCATAATCTACATAAGAGTGATATTGCGCCTTTTGGCTATACCATTATATTCAGGATTTTCGGGTGTAGTAAATCAAGTTATTATCCTAGAATCTTTCAAGTAAGTAAATGGCCCTTTAAGCTATCCAACATTGCTATACTTACCAAAATAATCATCACCACGATCAGGTCTAACAACTTTTAAGACTTATACTAATTGTTTTTCGATTTTAGTCTAAAAAAACGCTTGAATTAATCTAGAGATTCAGACTTTTCTTTAATCAAGTACAAAAGAAATAGCCATCAATTTGAAATAAAAAATTTCTACACAATGTTACCATATAAGGTTCACTAAAATAAATGTAAATGACCTCTAATAGGTCAGAATTTTAGATTGCAGTTTTAATCTTTATTTAAGTCATCTTACTTCTACAATAATCTACATAAGTCTTTATGTAACTTTTAAGAATATATAGAATGCCAACATCATCAATCTTTCTACTTTTTCTCTAGACATGTGACCAAGACATTACTACACGAGATTATTCCTAAGGCAAAAGTCTTTTGGAAACAACCTCTTCAATTGTATATGCAACATATATATCATTGAGAGTTCAACATTATTTGTACAATCCATTGAACATAATGTAGTACTCAACCTTAATTGAATTAAAGAACAGCAAAATAATATATATTTTTTAATTTCAAAAATAGTTACATATGTTCAAACATGATACATAAACTAAGTTCTGTCTTAGATAATGTATATAAAATGTGTCTCTTAATATCAGATTAAAAACATAATATAGAATTAAAATGATATCTCCAACAAACTCAATGTTGACTTTATTGTTGTTGCCCACGGTGAGCTATTGTTTATCCTGGTTTGGCCTCTTTAGATTTATGAATCATCGTATGATAAACACAACAAATTTGTTGTACCACCATCTAGCCACCAATAATTGGACGGGGCTTATGATAGGTATTTGATTCATAAATAATACTAAAGAATCATTAATTACATGCTCATACTTGAATAACCACATTTTATGTATTTCCAGCAATCTATCTTTATGTAACATTTCTTCTTACATAGAAACAACGGTCATCTTTTGAATGATGCTTTCTTAGGATCCAGATTGTTAGAATAATTGGTGATTTCATGAGTTCCTTTACGAGTATGATTTTTAGACTTCAAATGTACTATCCTTAGAATGTAATCCCTAACCTCATTAGAATCATTATGCCTTATGTTAAAGAGTCCTTGCAGATGTGTCTTAATCTTGATATTAGTCAGGACATAATTTCAAACCACTAAGGCTTCCGTCATCTTTTAGTACTGTAGTCAGCAGGAAAATCACTTTTCAAGTGTTCCTGAATGGAACGTCTCATAAATAAGAAGCAAATCTAATCGCCCTTTTCTTAAGTAGCAAAATGTGCATTCTTGGATTCCGTATTGTTGGTGGTGTAATCTACCGACCTATCCTTAGTAAGCACAATATGAATATCTACCAACTTCATCCCAAATAGAAAATCTTATTTTCACTACTTAAAGTTCAAACTGGTAAGAACCTCAATAGTTATGGAGTTATTGACTATAGATAAGGTAACTAAAAAGACAAATAATCTATAATTAGCATCATGCAAGTACTGTGTAATTTGAAAATGTATAAATACACATCTAGAGAGTTACATGCATAATCATATAATCATTTTTGGGTATAATACATGACATGCGGTTGTATACTATTTATATGACATCGGTCATGAGACTATATTTTAACTTTCATGATTCATCACCTTTGGGTGTATGAACAACTAAATTAGTCACACCACCGCCTTGGTGGCCACGATGGTTTGGACTCTCTCTCCCTCACGAAGGGGAGGAGTTCGAATCCCTTCATGGTTGCTTAGGGTCTTAAGTGGGACGTCGGGGGTGGTGGGTCCTTCCACTTACGGTACCCTCTAGGTTTACTCACCGGCTGTTAGCTATACAAGGTTCCTGGGTCTCCAAAAAAAAAAAAAACAACTAAATTAGTCACTCCTTTATCATTGTCATGCCCTAAACCTCGAGCATGCGCACATCTCTCGATGGTCGATCAAATTGCGACATTCCTAGGATGCATCGCCGACCCATTCATTTTATTGCATAAGCAGAAGCGAAATAAACAATCTCTAGACAACAAACAAACATGAGATAGAAAAGCAGGACAATCAAATTTCACGAACACATTTTTATAAACAAACCGAGTTTATATACACAAGATTCTAAACCAAAAAGATGTTACTAGGCCGACCCTACCCCAGACCCTACCTACTTGAGATCCGGGTCTATCACGACACCATCATGAATATCGATGTCTAGCGGGCCAACTACCTCTATAGTGGGCTATTCACCCCCGGGCAACTGGTGTGCCTCAATATTAGCTATAAAATTAGTGTCCACGATAGGGTCAAGATCCACCAGATACTCGTCCTCGACGGCAGGTCCGTCAAAGCCATCCAAGGGGCCCTCCCGAACCCTGTCAGGCCCGTGATGAAACCATACTTTGAATCAATGAGATACCAATTGAGGTTGGCCCTTAACGACCCAGATTGTGATCATGATGAGCTCGTAGGTCCAAGGATTCCCAGGGATAGGGTTAGATGGTACACTGAGTCTCGGCCACTCGTAACCACCAAAAACGCACAGGGCGCACCTCCATCTAAGGACCTGGAAATTTTAAGCTACGATGGGGTGAGACAATGTCTCAGCGAGTCTATACCCTAAATTCCGATTAAGGTAATACACCTAGAGACAGTCTATGCACACATCACAGAATACTTATCTTGTCTCAGCACCTCACTGCACGTCAGTACAATTCATATAACATATGCACATAGTTAATGTATACGATAATTGAAACACTTCACTTTCCACATATCAATCAATCACAAGAGTTCCGATTATAAGGCCAAATCGTTATGACACATCTCATTCCGTGCCACACAATTTTGTCTCATAATCAGGCGTGGTCAAATCACTCATTCAAGCATTCCAATTAGTTATGACCCAAAGACCATGGCCGACTCAATAGTCAGTGGTCATCCGGCATAGCTAGGCATCGTCTCGCCCTATCGAGTATGGCAACGTCTACCTCTAGGCGACATTCCCGAAAGAACATTAGTCCAGCCTCCATTGCGACTGTCTAGGTTGCACGGACACGTTAGATGTGCCTCCGTGTCGTGTCCGACACATGTCGGAGCGTGTCGGACACGTCGACACGCTCGGACACGCGTTGACCGCATGTCGGGTTTGTCGACACGGGGTCAACTTTTGTCGACACGTTTCGACACGCGTGTCCGAGGGTGAGGGAGGAGAGACGAAGCCGCGAGCCGAGCGAAGGCGAGAGACGGCCGGAGAGAGAGTAGAGACTGAGGCGAGGGTCGTGAGGAGGAACTTCACGAGGGAGGCGCGCGTGGGGAGGGCGGCGGCGGCGGCAAGGGGGAGGAGGAGTTCGCGGCGATGTGCAGCTCTCGGCGCACAGGACCGTTCGTTCCATCCCTGGCAAGCAGAAATCGAGAGGAAGAGGAGAGGAAATGCGTCGTGCGGCGAGGAGGAGGAGAAGAAGCGTTGCTAGGGTTTTGAGAATAAAAGAATAAAAAAAGGGATTTGGCGTGTTGGAGGGAGGGGAAGTGACAGGAGGGAGGGGGAAGTGACGGTGTCAAGTGTCAGGCGGAGGGAAAAAAAAGTGAAAATTTTTTGGGGGATGGGAAAGAAACGAGGGAAAAGGGAGTTTGGGCGCGCGGGAGGGTGTGGGGGCTTTTATTTAATGGAAGGGGTTTGGGCGCGGGGGAAAGAAAGGGGGGAAGGTGGTGGGCGCTTTTTATTTAATCGAAGGGGTTGGGGGTTTTTATTTAATCGAAAAAATTGTTAAATAAAATTAAAAATGATTTTGAAAAAAATAAGTATTGTATATTGAATCATTAGTGTAAATTCCTTATAGGTTTTTTTAATTATAAATTTGAATCAAATTAATTAAAAATAAAAATATTTATTTAATAAAACTTCAATATTTCAGCTTGCACAATTTCGGGAGTAATTTAAATTAAATACCCAATTGAACTCCAAAATTCTGAAATTTTGACATGCTATAGATGAGTCCTAGAGGTAAATATCTCATGAAGAAATCGAAATCCAAATCGTTCTAGATTAATAGGTATAGACGACTATTTCCTCTGTTCTCGGTGTCATCTTTACCCAGATTATCATCCTTCAAAAGAAACTCATTTCACCGACCTAAATATGTTCATTTCTTCTTAATTTTTAATATGTTATTCATCATAATATTACCTACAACTTTCGTTAAGGACACATGAACAAATTTTAACTTTATGATTTTATAAAATCACGAAATCACACTGGGTCGAGGTAACGTTTTTTTTCCAGATCCAGTCTCTTCAAAACACAAATTTTTTTTTAACCACCTATTCTCGTTCATTTTCCTCTAAATTTTTGATATGTTCTACCTCAAGAATTATACTACAAACTTTAATTAAGAGATAAAAGGAGATTTTCTACTACAAAATCTCTAAAGGTCAGCACAACGGATTCCAGATCTAACTTCTTCAAAGAAAAATCGTTTCACCAAAACTAATATTTGTCTGTTTTGCCTCAAATTTTAGTATGTTGTTCTTCAAGGTGTTTTTAGCAACTTTCATGAAGAAATTGAAACAAGATTCCGACTAAAAAGTCACACATGCAACACACAAACTTATGGATGGTCGGACTGGTCTTTCAAAAACAGCATGCATGACCCAACTAATCTCTTTCAAAACACAAATCTCATCCCATCTAAACGCCAATCACAAGACTTACCATCTACTTTCACACACAAAACAGCAATGCAAAGGGTAGGATTTAGGATTTCACTTGCCTTAAACCTTCATAAGCACAAACAAATAAATAAGAACCCATGCAGTAAATAACGGATTGATGGCTAGCTAGGGCGGTCAATCCTCCCTCCTTCCTCTTGCACGCCTTCGCTTCCCTATCTCTTCTCTCCCTTCTCTTCGGATGACACACTCTCTCTCCTTCCTCGCCTAATCTGCCTCTCTCCCTTTAGCTTTTTTCCCCATAATCATTTGCAATCATTTGATTTGCATGAAGCCGCCAAGGAAGCCAATAGGTGCAGTCATACTGCTTCTCCTCCATGCCACTTGGCAATTTACATGCAAGGCTTATGGGCTTCAAGGCTGGGCCGGTCTTGGGCCTTCATGGGCCGATCGGTAGGGGGCTGTGGGGCTGGTTGGACGATCTTTTGGCCTAAAGATAAGCCCACCCTCCTATTCCTATCCCATTTTAATCTTTATTTAAACAAACACCTAATTTCAACTTATAAATCCTCAAGACTTTGTAATTTAAATCAATAAAATTCTACTTATAAAGTGCACCACCAAGAATAAGATTTCTATGTCAATTGCACTTAAATAAAATCCTTGGGTCACTTATAGATATATCTCCATCCAAACAACTATCCATTACAATGCTGCTTCGGCCTCAAATTAATTGAAATTCATTCTAATGGCTAATAAGCAAAATCAAATGGCACTTCCATTACCTAATCATGGTTCATGGTACTCCGCAGGTTGTCACTAGATTTAGGATGCCACACTTTTCTAATGATATTGCTTGCAAAACTTTTCTTTTTGTTTTTCAATGAGGGGTCTTTTGTACTAATTACTGATTTTGTTTTTCTTTTGCACTTTTTCATGGGTATTGGCCTTACTTTTACCAGTGCACATTGCTTTTTCTTGCTCTCCTAGTTTTCACCTATTTTGAGTATCTAGGACCTCGAGTGGTATTTATAAACATGACCAACATTTTCAATTTTGTTGGGTAAATCATATACCTTGCCCCATTGTAGAGATAATCATTACCTATGGTTATGAAGGAATTGTATAAGGTTCAAATAGGCTAAGCAAAGGGTAATTGTGTTTAGGGTAGTGAACAAAATGTCATTAATTCGGGGATGCTTCAAGCTTCCTTAAGAAATCAATTGAAGCTAGCACAAGAAGATTTGATGCAAGTAAAAGCAATAAAATATTTCTTGATCTTTGCTTCACAATTTTCAACTAGATCCCCTTATTTTGCCCCAATGTGAGGTTGTTCTGGCAAGGTTTTTGGAAATGATCCCTATTTAGCTCAAAGTGGCTTGTAAGAGATATTAACAATGTTGAGATTGAAAAGGAAATGCCTTTGTCATCTCAAACCATGTATTTGAAAGTGCTAGTATGGAACAATTTGTGGGAGGATGGTGGAATAGGTGTGAAGTAAATTTTTTGCAAAAGAACAAAGAGAAATATTTTTCTTTTGAAACTAAGTTTGAAGAACAACAAACTTTTGAAATTGAGTCTGAAGTACAAATGCATTTGGAGCAGTTTAGACTTTAGCAGTTATATAAAACTATTAAACAAAATAAAGGAGTTCAGGAAGAAAACAAGAACACAAATTTTATAGTGGTTCGCTAAGATCATGTGGCATCCGAGAATTTTGACAACCCTTAAATATACAATGGTCCTGGGACTAAGTGATGAAAGCATCACGGACGATGTTATTAACATCACAAATGTATATTGTTTTTATATCACCATCGGACCGATGGGGTCACATTTAGTAATGGTCCGATTGTAGAATAAATCATAGCATTGCTGAATCCCTTACTTTAAGGTTATTGGTGAGACCAATCTCACGTAACGCCGACTTCGGAAAAAAAATGATGACACATCGTGGATTGATGAATTTATTGCTCTGGACATCAGCTGCCGACACCAATGTTAGACCCCATCGTACCATCGCTACCACGGCACCACTTTAGCCCCGCTCGATTTATGTACATATTTCTTTCGATGACACGACACAACTAGACCACCTAAGTGTATGTGGAATAAGAGAGGAATTTGGATTTTTATCAATTAATTTTAGAGAGCCGGAAAGAAATGAATTCAGCCATGCATGAAGAACATGCATGCCCGTGCGGAGAGGAGGAGCCATCCACATCCAAGCGCCGCCTCATCTTTCCCTATTCGACTTAAGACAATTGGGTCAACTAAATTGAGGGGTGCTGAATGAAGCAAGGCCGCAGGAGGCCACGTTGTTCGAAGCTGCCGCGCAGGCCCTAAGGTGTTGCAACCAGAGACACGCTCCTCCAGCCATGTCCATTGTTGCCCCAGCCATCGAAAAAATCCTGCAGACAAAAAAAGTTGATTAATTAGTTAATCAAAGAAATAAAAGGTTCAGAATTGAGGAAAGAGAGAGAAAGAACCGATAAGAAACTTGGAGCGTAGAGAGAAAGAGAGAGAGAGAGAGAGAGAGAGAGAGAGAGAGAGAGAGAACTACGAGGAGGAGAGAAGGACCATCCTTGGCCATACTCGCATGTTGCCGCCGCTCGACGCGCGCTTCATGTTCACCGCCGTTGAGTCACACTCCGAGACCCCGCACTTCTCGCTTCCCGCGCCCCGTCGAGCTTAGAAGTTGAGGCAAGTAGAAATTCACTAATCTATGTAATGCATGTTGTGATTATCTGGTGTAGTACAAGTAGACTTGAGGAAATGCTGAAATGAAAGCTGAATGTTGGGTTTTTGGTGATTGAGATGAATTAGAAACCATGATATTGAGGAAGACATAATTGTTTCTATATGGTTTCGTTTTTTGCTGAAGTAGGGATTGGAAGGTCTACTTGTGGTGAATTTTTAAGAATGAGCGGTGGTTTAGGCAAGGAAGATTTCATCGAACCCGCATTGTTCAAACAAATGGGGTATAGCTGGCATTTTGATGATTTTCTAAAGAAATATTTGGGGCTGAGTTGTGCGGATTACCACTCTATACTCAACAAATTTGATTTAGTGTTCTTCATGAAATTTCTTCCTTTTGGTCTTATTCATAACACATCCAAAATTTAAAATTTTCTGAGTTCCGTTTATGGATTTTTTTTCAAAATTTTATTAGAATCATGTATTCGATTTAGGGCTGTCTATATTTCGAAATTACTTAAACATTTCTCTTAAGGCTAATGCATCTTGATTTATCATCTAGTGTGATGGTTTTGGCATTTGGCAATATCACTCAATACCGAAAGTTTTGACAAAGACTCATGAGATTTATGATGTTATTGCATTGAAAATGTGCATTGAAAATGAATTAAGATGTTAATGTTGCTGTTGGACCTCGGGTCAACGATGCCCCGGAGTCGTGGGAGGCCCGAAGGCTCGAGTGGAACACATGTCCTTTGGATGCCCGGGGTCCGTGGTGCCCTAGAGGTTTTCCTCGAGAGCATCGGGATGCCCAGAGTATGCTAGTCGATACGTGAACTGAGGGTAGGGGTAACCATTTTCATGGCGCGCCCGGAGATCTCGTGATGCCAGGTGGGTGCAAGATGCCCAGAGGTGTGACGAAACATGCCTTCGGATGCCCAGGGCCTAGTGGAAGAACGCAGGCTTTCACGACGCTGTGGATTGGGTGCAAAACCTAAGGATGCAAACATTAGTCCTCCGGGGGTGAAACCCTTTTTGAATATTAAAATTGATATATTCCTCCGATTATATGCAATTTTTTTAGATTGCACATACCATTGCATTAAAGAGTTTTATAGATTTGACGCATCTTCATCTCATGGATAATATGTTTTTGATCTGTCTTGTATGAATCTAGATATTGATGGTACCGCACGGTATAGCTTAGTGAATATTTTACCGCCGAGTGGTTGTACTCACCCCTTTTGGGGAACTAACATTTCAGACTAGAAGATATGCCTTTGCTACCGCCACCCCGGAACATTTATGGTATTCCGATCGATCTTCGTGTGAGTGTTCGGGCACCATCATCCCGAGATACTAGGGATTGGTCTTTGCTCGAAAGTAGTACGATCATGTTTGACATTGGTTCTCCCGCCGGCCTAGTGATTCAGGAGTTTTTGACCGTGTTCGTTCGTCGTGATGGGAATACGGTCGCTGCCACCGCCGCCACCGATGGACCGGACCGGGGTGTGACCGAGAGTGATGGTTAGCAGATGAAGCATTTTTGGACCGTCGGCACTAACTGATAGGCCTATGTACATGGTTGTTAGAGAGTCAAGTACCTTTTGAAAATAGTCGAGTTTAGAGAAATCTTGGCATTTCGATGTACCGACTAAGATGTCCATCAAGTTTATGTAAATAAATGTGTTCAGCTTTAACTTATAAAACGTTTAGTAGGTGTGCATCGTTTTAATTTGTGAAAGGGGAGTTGATGGATGTGCTTCCACTATGTAAACTACGCAGGGACCGATCTAAAAGATAAACCTCATGGACTTATAGACTTATTATAACTCTTTGATATCGAGTAATATATTATCAGGTCAAGAGAAAGCCTATGCGGATCGTGGCGACCTTAGCTTGATCGTGGGTCGCTCGGGTAAGCACAAGGCGGTTGGTTTCAGAGCAAAGGTTTACTTAGAGTGATAAGCCTAAATGGAATTGAGGATATAATGATGCACACCATAGGATACTAACCAAGGGTAGTTGACTAACTTTTAATAACTGATTGATTTTCACTGTAGATCTCCTCGGTAACTATTGCAAGTTACCTTTTATGTGCTAGTAACATGTTCTCCGTTACTTATGTGACTTTAGTAATACCTTTATTTTATTATCTGACCAATGACATTGAGTCACTAATTATTCCCGATAAATAATGTTTAAATCGTAGGGAAATTATGGTCCGAACTAGAGTTCTCATCCATCGAGGGCTAAAGCCTTCTCGTATCAAGGGCTGAAACCCGTATGGAAGATATCCCGTAGGCATTGGCCAATATAGGAAATTGATGGAAAGACAAGCTCAGCAACAACCCGGAGGTAATGTCGCCCTCGTGGACGGTGGAGTAATTCGAAGTTGAAACCACTTAAGTTTAGTGGAATGGGAAGTCCCGAGGAGGCAGAACAATGGACGATGGAATGGAACGGATCTTCCGGTTGTTGAACTGTAATGATATTGAAAAGATAGCCTTGGCAAGAGTACCAACTGGAGGAAATGCAAAATTTTGGTGGAGAGCTTCGAGACACGGTCTTTCCACCGTGCACGACATCAACGGGATGAGTTTGTTAGAGCTTTCAATAGAAAAACATTTCTCTGATCGTGCTGTGAGATAAGAAAATCACAGAACTTGAGAATTTGTTCAGCTGAAAGAAAGGGAGCCGACGGTAGATCGCATGAAGCAAGATTTTCCGAATTGTCTAGATATGCTCCAGGTTGATTGAGGATCGAGAGGAAAAGGCTAAAAGATTCCTAAAAGAACTAAGGACTGATATCAGGAACAACTAGTGCCCCTTAATATAAGGGATTATAATGAAATTTATGAAAGGGCACAAAGCCAGGAACAGAGTTGATGAGGAAGCAAATGGAATCTAAGAGGCGTATGACCTTTGATGTTCACGAGGCAAGAGACCTTATCCTAGTAAAGGCCAACCCGGGAATCTAAGAAGAAAGGTAAATTTGGGAATTTTGGAAAAGCCAAGTGGCCCAGCTTTAGGGAGAGTCGATTGTGGTAATATCTCGCTAGAGGTGTGGTGGACAGCACGGGCACATGATTTTGTAATGGTCAACCGAAGTGTTATGGTTGTGGGGCAAGATGGGACACTTTAGGAGAAATTGTTCCAAGAGGGGTCGCAACCGAATGTCACTTCGAGACAGTACAACAACGTACTCATCGGGACTGAATTTACCAAGGAATCCACAAGAGGCCACTAGCTCAAGGACGTGGTGTGTGGTTACTCAGGAGGAAGCGGAAGCTTCCAAAAATGTCATCTCAGGTATGATTTCCATAAATGGCAAAAAGACATGCATTATTTGACACCGGGTGCTACGATTCATTTGTGTTTGAAAGATATGATAGTTGAGTAAGATGGAAACTACACGCCTTGAGACATCTCTTTGTGTTTCTACGCCATTAAAGGATACGGTGTTGTCGACGCGTTGGTATGTGAGAAATGTAAGATAACTATAAGGGGACGGGATATGGAAAGAGACTTAGTTGTGTTGGCTATGTATGATTTTGATGTTATTGTAGGAATGAATTGGCTTCAAAAGTATCGTTAAGATGGATTGCTATAGGAAAGTGATCCAGCTTTGTTTTACCTCGACCGGCCTAGTTTTGAATTTTTCTGAGGTTGAACGAATCCCCCTTTTATAAGCATTATTTCGCAGAAGCCCGTACACTACTTGATGAAGGATGCTAAGGATACCTAGCCGTAGTAAAGGATCATACTAAGGAAGAGGCTAAACTCGACGAAATATGAGTAGTTGGGGAATTTGGGATGTATTTCCCGAAGAACTACCTTGGTTACAACTGAACGAGAAATTGAGTTCGAGATTGAACTAATGCCTGAACAAGACCGATATTAAAAGCCCGTGATAGGATGGCATTAATGGAATTGAAGGAATTGAAGGTGCAACTACAAGAATTGCTCGATAAAGGATTTATTAGACCAAGTGCTTCTCCTTTGGGGTGCACCTGCCTTATTTGTGAAAAAGAAGGATGGGTCAATGCATTTATGTATTGATTATAGGCAATCGAATCTGTGTGACTATTAAGAATAAGTACCCATTACCTAGAATTGATAACCTATTTGACCAACTCTAAGGAAGCTCTGGTCTTTCTAAAATCGACTAAGGTCGATACCATCAACTAAGGATTAAGAAGGAAGACATTCCTAAGACCGCATTTAGGACTTGCTATGGACACTATGAGTTCCTAGTTATGCCATTTGGATTGACAAATGCCCAGCTGATTCATGGATATGATGAATAGGATATTTAAACCTTATTTGATCAATTTGTGATTGTCTTCATTGATGATATCTTGATATATTCTAAAGGACCCGAAGTGCATGAGCGACACATGAGGACAAAGGTTGCAAACCCTTAGAGATCATAAGTTATATGCCAAATTCAGAAGTGTGAATTTTGGTCGGACCGATAATATTTTAGACACGTGTCGTAGAGAGAAGGGAATTGGCAAAGTAGGACCAAATTAAAGCTGAGATGGTAGTAAATTGGCCGAGACCAACAACGCGATCGAAATATGAAGTTTTCTTAGGATTGATGGTTATTGCTTAAGATTTATTGAAGGATTCTCGCGACTTGCGGTGACCTTTGACGAAATTGGACTCGGAAGAATGTAGAATTTGAATGGAATGGAGAATGTGAAAGGAGCTTTCAGGAACTTAAATGAAATTAACTACGCCTCTTATTTTGACTATACCATCTCGGGTCCATGGATTCATGATATAGTGATGCGTCTCTCAAGGGACTGGATGCATTCCATGCAACACCTGCAAGGTCAAGTAGCCTATGCATCTAGACAATTGAAACCCCATGAATTGAACTACCTAACCCATGACTTAGAATTGACAGCCATAATTTTTGCTTTGAAAATATGGAGGCATTATCTATATGGGGAGAAATTTGAAATCTATACATGATCATAAGAGTTTGAAATACTTGTTTTCACAAAAGGAACTAAACATAAGACAAGAGGAGATGGATGGAGTTCTTAAAGGATTATGATTGTGAAATACAAAGACCATTTAGGAAAGGCAAATAAGGTGGCGTATGCTCTTAGTCATAAGTCCCATGGAAATGGCCAAGATGAGAATAACGTAATGGAATCTCGAAGTCTCTGTAGTGTGACTCGTGAGTTTAAATTGGAAGTAGACCACCTTACCGGTATGCTTACCGCGTTAAGGATCGAACCAGTAAATTATCCAGAAAATTAAAATTTTGCAAGAATCTAACCCGAAATAGTGAAAGTGCGGAATGCTGTATCTTTAGGGAAAAAGACCAGAAATTCAAATCTCTAAGGATGGAGTGGTAAGATGTCATGACGACTTTGTGTTCCCAACAGTGAAGAAATAAGAGGGAAAATTATGTCGAAAGCACATAGGAGTAACTATAGTATTCATCCGAGTAGTACAAAGATGTACATGAATTTACGCCAATGTGATTGGTGGAATGGCATGAAAGCAAGATATAGCTAAACATGTCTCTCAGTTGTTTAACATGCCAGCAAGTGAAAGGGGAAACACCACAAACCGCAAGACTATCGAGACAGACATACCGGAATGGAAATGGGAACATGTGATGATGGATTTGTACAAGGATTACCAAGGACACGAGTGGTCACCACTCTATCTAGGTGATAGTAGATGTCCGACTCAAGTCCATCCATTTCCTAGCAGTTCGTGGGTGGACTATCCGATGGATAAATATGCCGAGATATATGTGTTAGGTAGTACGCTTACATGGTGTTCCCGTGAACCGTTACGCCCGATTTGAGATTCAAGATTTACTTCAAATTTTGGTTAAGTTTTCAAATCGCCTAGGGACTAAGCTTCAATTTAGTATTGCTTTTCATCCGCGTATGGATGGACGCATGTAAAGAGTGATCCGCACATTAGAGGATATGTTAAGAGCTTGTGTGATCGATTTTAAAGGAAACTGGGATGAAAAATTGCATTTAGTGGAATTCGCCTATAATAATAGTTTTCAGAAAAGTATAGGCATGGCCCCATTCTAAGCACCGTATGGAAGAAGATGCAAGACCCCGTTCCGTTGGAATGAGGTAGGTGAGTGAAACTAACAGGATTTGAGTTGGTGCAAGTTACCACAAAGACTGTTGAGATTATGTGGAAAGACTTAAAATGGCTCAAAACCGACAGAGGACTATGCGAATAGATGTAGAAGGCCTTTGGAGTTTAACGTGGGAGATCATGTATTCCCTTAAGGTATCCCTATGAAAGGAATATCACGGTTTGGGATAAAGGGTAAGTTAAGTCCTAGATTTGTTGGACCCTTTGAGATAGTTGAGAGGATATGAGATGTAGCTTATTGGTTAGTGCTACCTCCAAGCTGGAAAATTTACATGATTTGTTCCATATATCGATGCTGAGAAGGTATCAACAACCTCGGACATATACTCGATCATGAAGCCATTAAAGTGGATGAGAAAGTGAGGTACCCGGAAGAGCCAATCTGGGTACTAGATCAAAAGAACAAGTCCTCGGACGAAGAAAAATTCTCTAGTTAAGGTATGTGGCAACATCAATGATATGGAAGAGGCCACATGGGAAAGTGAAAGAGAAATGAGGGAAAAAGTACCCCTCATTTGTTTAACAAGACATGAGTGATGTCCAATTTTGAGGATGAAATTCTCTAAGGAGGGGGAATTGTGGCATCCAGAATTTCGACAACCCCGAATATACGACAACTGACTATGTGGATTGAAGCATCGTCGGACGATGTTATTGACATCACAACGGACATTGTTTTTGTTATCACCATCGGATCGATGGATCACATTTAGTAATGGTCCGATTGTAGAATAAATCATAGCCCTTGTCGAATCCCTTTACTTAAGGTTGGTGAGACCAATCTCATCCGTAATTTTGCTGACTTCGAAAAAATGACGACACATCATGGATTGATGAATTTATTGTCGGACTTCGGCCGACACCGATGTTAGGGATTCTCGTGCACTATCGCATCAATATCGGCACCGTGGCATCCACATTTTTGCCGACCTTGGAAAAAATAATTTATATGTTGTGAATTGACGAAATTGTTATCGGGATTCGCCATCGCGGCACCACATTCAACCTCATTTTATCGCTGCTCGACGTCCTAAATATTAATTTTTGGAGAAAAATTGTTACGCAATGATCATTCGCTTCGCCATATGGGCCATGCATTTACGTGAGAATTTTCTTTTGTGAAGAACCCACACGGCCGCACCTTCCCTTTTCAATTTGGCCTATCAATCGCAAGTAATTCCTTGATCCATGCAAACTGATCAAGTGCCCTTCTCCGTGCAAGAATTTCGGTCACATGCATGTACATGTGGCAGTCAACTAAAGGAAATTAGTTGACCCCAGGAAGACACGTAACTCCTTTCGGTGGCCAGCGAAGAAGGAACTTTGGACAGCTGCGTCAACCGTGTCTTGAAGTGGCAAAGAGGGCCATTAAGAATAGCCCACGAAGGAGTCGCGTCCGCTGGTCAACAAATGGAAAAAATAATTGACCGAGAGGCGTCTATCAACGGACACGTCAGTGCATGCCAGGGGGAGTCGGCAACTGAATGACATGCTGAACTCCACGTCCCGCCCAGCTGTCTTCGGCCATCAACGCCACCGAATCTGCATGCATTGACTGGAATTTAATTAAGAAATTGAAAGAACAAAAAAAGGCACGGAAGCGAGTGAGAGAGAAGGACCGGAGTGAAATAAGGCAGAGAGAGAGAGCAGTGAGTGCGAGAGGAAGCAGCGAGCGTGAGTGAGAAGGAAAAGTTGAGACAGCTGTCCGGACGTGTCTTCAATGGCGAATTGATCCCCCAAGCACAGCCACGTTTTATCCACTTGTCCTCATCCTCTGCCGCTGAATTTCCCCTTAAACTGTTGACTGGTTTTGGTAAAAACCAGTGACTGAGCTGCTCGTTAAAAACGAGCAAAAAGAGAGAAGAAACAGAAAGGAACACACGAAACCAAAACCGGTGACAGAGAAAAGGAAGAGAGTTCATGAGAGAGAAGGAACGGCGAGAGGAAGAGGAGACCGAATCCCGCTGCAGGTAATTCGCGCCATTGACGCTCGTAGAACATCAAGGCAAGTGAAAGTCCATTAATCTATATAATGTGATGCTGTTATTGTCTGATGTAGTGCAATAGACTTGGAAGTATTTGGATTTTGAATATTGAAAGCTGAATTTCTGGATGATTGTGATAGAACGGAATCATGATATCGAGGAAATGTTTTGATTTTTCTACGCATTTTCGTTGCTGTTGAGCTATAGTCGAAAGGACCAATTTTGTGGTGAATTCTGGAAGTGAAAACATCCGTGGTCTAGGTGTAGGATTCTATTGAAACCGCACTACCCGAAATAGGTCGAGTCTAACCCAGCAACCTTGTTGAATTTTATGGAGAAATTGGGACTGAGTTATGTAATTTACTACTCTATACATGACTAATTTGACTACGTAATCTTCATGAAATTCTTCCTTTAGGGTCTTGTTTACAACATATCAAAATTTTAGGAATTTTCTGAGTTCGTTTGGGGTTTTTCCAAAATTTTTATCAAAAACTGTGCATTCTGATTTTTGAGCTGTTTTAATCCGAATTTGTACAATTTTATCTCAAAGCGTGAATGCACTTGAGTTGTTATCCGACATGGGATTATTTTTGTGGCATTCGACATGTTGTTCAATACCGAAATTTTGATGAAACTCATGGGACTTCTGATGGCATTGAGAACAAAATATTTTTGGTGTTGAAATAAATTAAGATGTTAATGTTGCCATTGAATCTCGGGTCAACGATGCCCGGTGGAGTCGGGATGCCCAAAGGTTCGAATGAATCTGTTGTTGCGCGCAGAATATAGACGACCAAGCGAATCGGATAAAATAGTCGTAATGAAGGAAAGGAAATTGGACACCGGATTTACGGGTTCGTCCGAATATTTCGGAACCTTACGTCCACGCGGAGAGCAGTACTGAATTTTCACTATAGAAACAAGCGATACAATCGGAGATTACAATCACTCGAAAGACTCAAACACACTCCGCATTTCTCAGCCCCCAAATTACACCCGCATAACTCACACAAAGTTTAGCACTTTCACAATTCCTAGTGAAATCTCACTCAAGGAATTAAAAATTCTACTCACAAGAATTTAACGATCAAAACACTTGGATGTAATTTTCAACGAGAAAATTTCTCTCCCGCGGGAGCTTCCGAAGCCTCCACGACTTCTCTCTTCAGCTCTCTCTCTCTCTCTCGGCCACCGAAATAACTCCAACGCGGCACCACCTTCTCCTTCACTCCTCTGCCTTTTAAGGACGAAGTAAGATAGAAAATGTGAAACTCATTCGGCGCTCAGAATCAGCACCGACGTCCACCAAAATTCACGGGCACGCATGCACACTTTGCATTTAATGAGGCAGAAAACGCGGCGCCCATAATTCAACGTGAAAGAAGGATGGCCGCCGTCTTCCACGATCATCTCCACGACGTTCAACTCCTTCAAGTAATATTTTATCCTTTCTTCCTTTGGTTCTCTGTAGATGAATAAAATAAGAAAGGAAAGAAGCAAGGAGTTAAAGAAAGAAGACAAAACAAGCCCACAATTGGCTTTAGTCTTCCACGTCCATTCACCATGCATGCACGTCCATGTGCATGCAATTAAAGAGGTAGAATAAAATAATGGTCTTCCTCTCTTGCGGCACACTCTTCTTCATTCTTCACGCTTGCAACTCATAGATTTGCATGCGATCTTGACAATTTCGGCCAATTCACATGCGCTACTTTGACTCGCATGCGGTCAAGTTCATGTATTCTCGTTCAACGGGCTCAAATCGAGACATATTTTCAACAATCTCCACCTTGGCTCGACGTTTGAGCCAAATCATAATCGCTTCAGGTGGACACCTCGCTACTACTCTCCCACGGCCCCAACGGGTTCAACCGCCTGAGTGCTTCCAAGTTCAAGTCGCGCTTGAACTTTCCCATAACCGTGGACCTCATCAAGACACCAACTCCACCTGCATAATTAGCTACTCCACAAGGATTTTTCAATATAACCTCCTATATCATAGATAAAGCAAAACTGCATCATTGCTTCCATATCTAAACAAAAGGTCGAATACGCACCTTGTCAAATTCAGTAGCTACAACAACCGTTGGCTCTATTGTCTCCACCTCGCTACAAGCATCATCCGTGTCGATTATTACGCTAGTACCCGCTACCTCGGAGTTTCGGTTGCAACTCCACCTTGAGCTGAACACCGTCAGATCCGTGTGCTTTCTTGCCACAAACACTCCTAGCCAGAAGTACTGGAGACTCATCAAGGGTAACTTCTCTGCTGTTAACAAGTGAATTTATATCTGGGCACCACAACCGATTGCCCCACTCACCTTGTGCATAGCCATGGAATATGCACCTTGCCCTCCAATCGAGCTTACCATCACTCACTCGAAAATAACACGGGCAACCAAACATTCTAATAATAGAATAACCAGCAACGTTACCTGACCACACTTCTTTAGGAGTCCGCCATTCAATAGCAGTTGATGGGGATCTATTCACCAGGTAGCTTACCGTACTAAGCACATTAGCTAGGATTCTCCTAGCAATACCAGCATTAGAGATCATTTTTCGGGCCGTCTCTAGTAATATTCTACTCATCAATTCTATAAATTGTTGTGATTTACCGACACTCGTGCGGTGTTTCACTATGCCCTCTTTCATGTAGAATTTATTTGCCACCTTCTAGTAGAACTCTATGTTATTGTCAATCCGCATATGCTTGATCGACTTACCAGTCTCCATCTCAATCAAAGCTCTCAACCGCGTGATCCTGACACTAGCATCAAACTTGTGCATTGGCACAAACACTTAGGTCTTCCTCGAGCAGTCAATAAACTCTCGAACAGATGCATCTAACGTCTCCGGGCAAAACTCACCTTGTCTCACCTTGAAGTTTATACGGCCTCCGTGCTTGATTCCTTTCATTATCACCAAGGCACCTCGAACAACCTTCGAACTCCACCTTCGAAGAATACTTGGAACCAGTTGAATCTAGGGCACCCAAGGAAATTAAGTTCTTTTTCAATTATGGAACGTGTCTTACTCCGATCAATGTCTTTACAATACCATCATGCATTCGATTTTAATATCACCAACACCCACAACTCGCACTTTTCAGCGTTGTTTCCTAACTTGGACTTTACCACTACTGAGTGCCTTGATAAGTGATAAAACAGTTCCTATTTGGTGTAACGTGAAATGAACAACCAGAATCCATTATCCATCCGTCAAATGACGAATCCTCGTGACGAGACAAGACACAATCGACACCATAAGAATCATTCTCAGCTGACGGCTACAACATTTTACGTAGACTTAACTCTAATTCCCTTACCCTTTTCATTTTTCAGCTTAAAACAGTCTCTTCTACGATGCCCACTATTGCCACAATTCCAACGAGACAATCCTACCAGTCCTAGGACCGACTTGTCATTCATGTTCCCGCTAACACACGTGCTAGTTCTTCCTCTACTTTCACCTACTAAAGCGATAGACACGAGGTTCACAGATTCTTTCCTATGAATTTCTTCACTCGAGAATCAAATCACGAACCTCATCAAACATCAAACTTCTTGACCAAGAGGAATTATTAACGCGATACAGTGAAGTATTCCAACTATCGAGGCAATGAGGATAATAAAATCAACGCACGTACCTCATCTTCAAAGTTACTCTCAACCGAACTCAATAGGTTAACGACCTCATTGAATTTGTTGATATGTTCAGCTCGACGTACCTTCGCCCATCTTTAAGCGAAAAGGCGTACGTCGCATCAAATAGACCTTATTAATCGCGAGAGGGTTTCTCGTACATATTTGAGGGCTTTCATCGGTCGCAGTGGTTTTTCTCCTTCACGATGTTAAATGCGACGTTACGAGCCAACGTCAGCCGAATAACACCCATCGCTTGTTTATCCAGCAATTCCCACTCGGCATCCTTCATCGAGTCTGGTTTCTCCTCAGATAAGGGCAAGTGCAAATTTCTCTAGTACAGACAATCTTCAATCTGCATCTTCCAGAGAGCAAAATCCTTCCCATCAAATCGGTCGATTCTCACCTTTCCTTCTTCCATTGTCATCGATTCACTTCACGTCAACCAAACCAGGCTCTGATACCACTTGTTGTTGAGCGCGCGGAATATAGACGGACCAAGCGAATCAGATAAAATAGTCAGAATGAAGGAAAGGAAATTGGACACTGGATTTACGTGGTTCGGTCCGAATATCGAAACCTACGTCCACGGGGAGAGCAGTACTGAATTCCACTATAGAAACAAGCGATACACCGGAGATTACAATCACTCGAGTACTCAAACACACTAAGTATTTCCCAACCCCCAAATTACACCCAGATAACTCACACAGTGTTTAGCCCTTCACAATTCCTAGTGAAATCTCACTCAAGGAATTAAACAAATTCTACTCACAAGAATTTAACTGACTAAAACACTCGGATGTAATTTCAACAAGAAAACTTCTCTCTACCGAGAGCTTCTGAAGCCTCACGACTTCTCTCTTCAGCTCTCTCTCTCTCGGCCACCGAAATAACTCAGTGCGGCACCACCTTCTCCTTCACTCTTCTGCCTTTTAAGGACGAAGTAATACAGAAAATGTGAAACTCATTCGGCGCTCACCAATCAGCACGACGCCCACCAAAATTCACGGGCACGCATGCACACTTTGCATTTAATGAGGCAGAAAACGCGCGCCCATAATTCAAGCGCGAAAGAAGGATGGCCGCCGTCTTCCACGATCATCTCCATGACGTTCAACTCCTTCAAGTAATATTTTATCCTTTCTTTCCTTTGGTTCTCTGCAGATGAATAAAATAAGAAAGGAAAGAAGCAAGGAGTTAAAGAAAGAAGACAAAACAAGCCCGAGAATTTGCTTTAGTCTTCCACGTCCATTCACCATGCATGCATGTCCATGTGCATGCAATTAAAGAGGTAGAATAAAATAATGGTCTTCCCCTCTTGCGGCACGCTCTCTTCATTCTTAACGCTTGCGACTCATAGATTCGCATGCGATCTTCTGACAATTTTGGCCAATTCACATGCGCTACTTTGACTCGCACGCGGTCGAGTTCACGTATTCTCGTTCAACGGGCTCAAATCGAGACATATTTTCAACAGAATCGATGCCCTTTGGATGTCTGAGGTCCGCAGAGTCTCGAGGTTCCCCGAGTGTTAGGATGCCCGGTGGTATGTCGGTACATAATTCCGGGGAGGCCCGGTGGTATGTCGGTACGTCTGGAAGGCATGGGTAACCATTTTCATGGCGAGCCCGGCAATTCCTCGTGATGCCAAGTGGAATGCGAGATGCCCGGAGGTGTAACGGAACACGCTCGGATGCCCGGTGGCCTAGTGGCATAATGCCGGAGGACTTCGCGACGCCGGGATTGGGTGCGAATGCCCGGAAGGACGCAAACACCGGTCCTCGGGGGAAACCTTTTGAATATTAAAATCGATGGCTCTACTAAGTGTGTGTGTGGTCGGTTATAGGATTAAATTGTGTGGCATGGAATGGGACGTGTCATAACAGTTTGGTTCTATAATCAGGACCCCTGTGACTGAAATGGTGCATCTTACATTTGAAATTGCACTTGTCATTGCATTGAGAGGTTTTATGAGAAGGATGCACATCACTCATTTCCTTTGATTATACATGTTTTTTCTATCTTGCATGAAATTAGATTGTGATGGCTACACACTATATAGTTTAGTGGATCTTTTACAACTCGAGTGGTTGTACTCACCCCTTTTGGGGACTAACATTTCAAATTGAGATGCCTTTGCTAATTGCCTCTCGTGGCACCTTTTATGGCGTACCGATTGATGTCGAGTGCTCATGTTCAAAGCACATTTGTGTTGGTGTGAGGGGGGATGGTGTTCATCCGCGTCCGGAGTCCTAGTCATGTACGATGTGGGCCTACCTCGGAGGCCACGTGGTGCGTGGAGTTCCTATCTCGTACACGTTCGCCGTGACGGTATTATTTTGGGGATGCTGTCGCCATCGCTAGCCGATGGACCCGGTTGGGTGTGATTGACCTTAGGTGATGGGTAGCCGATGGAGCTTCTTTTTGGACTAGGCACTATATGATGGTGAAGTTGATGACGGTATGGAGTTGGACGCTTTTGGTTATAGCCAAGTTTTAGAAAAGCCTTGGCCTTTTGTTGTACCAACTCATGTTGTCCATCAAGTTATATAAATAAAAGTGCTTGGCTTATCTTGTGAAATTGTCTAGTAAGTGTGCATCATTTCAAATATTGAGTTGGGGAGATGTGAAATCGCTTCTGTTATACCTCTTAGATTGCGCTGGGACCATTAAAAGTAAATAACAAACTCTCAGGACTTACAGACCTTCAAGTCAAAGTATCATAATGGAAAGCGCAATGTGGCGACCCTATTGGATTGGGGTGCCATAGCACCACTTTAGACCCGCCGATTTATGTACATATTTCTTTCGATGACACGACACGCTAGACCACCTAAGTGTATGTGGAATAAGAGAGGAATTTGCATTTTTATCGTCCCGTATGCCCGAGTAAATGGGCGCACGGTGGGGCTACCGCCGCTTACGAAGGATGATGACAATGGCTCGAGTGGGGTAGAGTAGTGGAGGACTCGAGAGGACGGCGGCATTTTTGGATGCCGGGACGGGATGCCAAGACGACGTGTAGATAGACAAACGGATAGTCGATCCAAATTTTGGTTTAACCAAAAATAGGAACTTTTGGCCTATGTGTACCGACTAACGTCGTCCGAAAGATATAAATAAATAAAAGTGCCTGGTTGATATATCGCGTGCATCATTTTAAGTTAAGATGGAATTATATACTCACTTCCACATTGATATAGCGTAAGGATCGATCAATGCACGACGGACCTTAAGGGCCAAGGGTCACCATAAGGAGGTCGTCATCGTGGGAGGACGTCACAATCCTACGCCCTAGGACATGGTTCTTACTCAATTCTCTCGGAGAATCTATAAGGATATGTTTTGCACGAGGTTCCCTCTCATCATTTTAGAAACTTCCACTTGACATATTTAACAATCCTTTTCGGGTTTCTCAAAGTACACTTTGGTTAAATTTCACTCCCTAGGGAATGAGAATGTATCGAAAATTTTTTGAAAAAAAAATGTTCCTATAACCCTACTGGGGAGACTTTTGGAGACAAGGTTGAACCAAAACTTGTGGACAAAATAGGCTTTGTTCAGCATAGGGATTCACCTCTAGAGTTCGTGACTCTCTCGGCATTCTAAGGGATAGAGTCACTTCTAAACTTTAAAGAAGATGATCACTCTTTGGAGGTTTTGCACATCTAAGATCAATCTCCTATGGACAAGTAGAATCTTCTTTAAAGATCCTATAAAATGAACAAACATGCAGATGCTATATGTATGCATAAGATGCATGATGCAAATATCATAAAGTGGTTTGGATTCAATCCAAAAATGGTTCAAAGGCCTTTCACTTTATTCATGGGTAGTACTTCTTAATAGCATTAACATCTATGTGCCTTAGTAATTCTTGACCATCCATTTCTATAAGGATCGTGACCCACTACGTAGCACCTTCTTTACAATATATGAACCTTCGTAGTTCGGAGTGAATTTTCCACGAGGAATTGGAATGATAGGCAGGACTTTTCTTAAGACGAGATTGTTAATCTCAAAATGTCTTGGCCTAACCTTGTGGTTGAACAACTTAGCTCATTGCTTCTAATAACTTTGTCCATGGCAAAAGGCTTTTACCTTTTCTCATCAATCATATTTAGTTGTTCAAACCTTTGTTGAACCCATGTAGCTTTAGAGAGCTTGACTTGAGAAAATACCCTCAGTGAAGGAATGTCCACTTCCATAGGTAGCACAGCCTCATCTGATAGATCAATGATAATGGTGTTGCCCCAGTTGAAGTGCGAATTGAAGTTCGATAAGCCAGCAAAGCATATGGCAACCGATCATGCCAGTCACGATAGATTTCAGCCATTTTGGTTAAAATCTGCTTGATGTTCTTATTTGCCGCTTCTACAGCTCCATTCATTTGTGGGCGGTAAGGAGAATAATTCAAGTGACGACTATAGAACTCTCCAAGTGGTTCATCCACTATCTTATTATTCAAGTTTGATCCATTGTTTGTCATGATCACTTTGGGAACTCCATATCCGGTGATGATATCATGATGGATGAACTTTGCCATGCTTTTTGCAGTGATGTGGGCATAAGAGCTGGCTTCAATCCATTTGGTAAAGTAATCGATGGCCACTAAGATAAAGCAGTGTCCATTCAATGCTTTAGGATTAACTGGTCCGATGATGTCAATATGCTACATTGAAAAAAGCCAAGCCTTGGACATTTGATGCAATTCATTAGGAGGAGGTTAATTTTTTCTCCATAGACTTAGCATTGGTGACAGAATCTCACATGTTGGATACAATCAGTTTCCATGGTCAACCAGTAGTAACCCAGCCTCATTATTTTTCTTGCCAAGAAATGACCATTAATATGATGACTGTACTCTCCTTCATGTATCTCTTTCATCAGTAGTTTGGCTTCTTGTGCTTCTACGCACTTTAGTAAAATTGAATCAAAAAACCTTTCATAAAGGGCTCATCCACCGAGAAAGACTTTAGATGCCAACTTAATCATGTATTTTCGATCATTGGTTTGACTCCCTTGAGGAAATGTACCTTCTTGAAGGTAATTCATGATATCGTAATACCAGGGTTGACCATTAGATTCTTCTTCAATCATCATGTAATAAGCAAGCTTCTTCAAGATGTCAATTTGTAGGAGATCAATGCTCAAGCCATCGGTTACTGGCAACATTGATGATAAAGTCATCAGGGCATCAGCAAATTGATTTTGTGATCTTGGCAGATAATCAAAAGAGATCTCATCAAATTCTTTAACCAAATCTTCAAGAAATTCTTGGTAAGGAATCAACTTTGCATCTTGCGTTTGCTATTCTCCTCCTATCTGAAGGATGATGAGTGCGGAATCACCATAGACTTGAAGCTTTCTGACTTTCATGTCAATGGCCAACTGCGGACCAAGGATATAGGCTTCATATTCATAAATATTTTTGGTACAAGGGAACACCAATTTCATGGCTACTAGGTAATGTTGACCCTTTGGGGATATTAAAACTACTCCGGTGCGAACTAGAAAAATTAACAGCATCATCAAAATACATGGTCCACTTGTCAGGTGAGACCAGAGGGATTGGTTCATCAACTTCATCCCAATCATTTGACTTTTCGGGATTTCTAGCTCACATGTCAACAATGACTCGTCCTTTAACAAACTTATATGCTATGCTTTGGATATCAAACTCAGAGAGTAGCATTTGCCATTTAGCAAGCCTTTCGACCAATGCAGGCTTCTCTAAAAGATATTTGATTGGGTTATTCTCAGTCACCAACAAAATGTGGTGGTGAAGAGTTTATTGCCTCAGTCGATGTAAGACCCAAATCAAGGCCACATAAGTCTTTTTCCACCTCGGGATATTAGACCTTAAAGGTAATGAACTTCTTATTGAGGTAGTATATGACACACTCTATCCCATCCTCTGGTCCTTTTTGCGCCAACATAGCTCCCAAAGACTCTTCATGGATGGTGAGGTACAAGATTGGAGGCACGCTTTGAATGGGCGGTACTAATATAGGAGATTGCGAAAGATATCGCTTAAGCTTTTCGAAGGATTTCTTGCATTCTTTGTCGCAATTAACCTTGGCGTTCTTCCTCAACAATTTGAAGAAAGGCTTAGTGGTTTATGATGGTTGGGGAGATGAATGTCACGAAAAATTCAATCTTCCTAATAGACTTCTAAATTCCTTGATAGTACAAGGAGGTTTTAGATCGCATATGGCTTTTATCTTGGAGGGATCTATCTCGATGCCTTTATTACTATCCATAAACTCGGGAGGAGTTTCCCGAGACTTTGTCCTAAATATGCACTTGGCAGGGTTAAGCCTTAGCTTGAACTTCCTCAACCGGTCAAATAATTTTCTTAAGACTTTTATGTCGTCTTCACAATGTCTCGACTTAGCAATCATATCATCAACATAGACTTCGATCTCCTTATACATCATGTCATGGAACAATGCCACCATGGCTCTTTGATATGTTGCCCCTACATTCTTCAAGCCAAAGGGCATAACTTTGTAGCAAAATGTCCCTCATGGAGTGATAAAAGACGTCTTAGTCTTGTTTTCCTCTTTCATCCATATTTGGTTATAACCGGAGAATCCATCTATGAAGGAAAAAATTTCGAAGCTAGCTATACTGTCAACTAAGACATCAATATGTGGTAAGGGAAAGTCATCCTTGGCACTTGCCTTATATAGGTCATGGTAGTCAACGCATACTCGGACCCATCCATCATTCTTCATGACTAGGACTATATTGGCAATGGGTGACTTTGATGAAATCCACCTTCAATAGTTTCATGACTTCTTCTTCAATCTTTTTAGATAACTTAGGTTTTGTCCTTCGAGCTTCTACTTCTTGGGTGGAATATTTCAATCAAGTGGTAATGCATGTTCCACTATCTCGAGATCTAAAACCGGCATGTCGGCATATGACTAAGCGAAGACATCTTGGTATTCTTTCAAGACTCCAATTAACCTATCAGCGTATGTTTGAGAAAGACCTACCCAAATCTTGGTTTATTTAGGATTGTCGAATCTCCTAAGGTGATTAGTTGCTCAGTGGTAGGATGTTTAGACACTTCATGTTTGAGCCATTCCTTTCAATAACTTGAGAATCATCCTCATTCTCTGAGTTAGAATAATCCGGTTCATCAAAGTCTCTTGAATGCGAATCAAGCCATGCAAGTGACTATCATGATGTGAAATGTCATGCCCGAGATGTAATAAAAAAATGGTTAGTATATAAATATAAATGAATACAATGCAGGCAAATACGATGAAAATTTGTTTTGAATTCGGGTTTTCAAAAAAATTTATTGGGAACTAGCCCTTATGTCATCGACGACGACCCTATTTCACTAAAGCATTTTGAAATTATAGATCGTGCAGAGGCCTAGGCCTCAAAGCATCATCATAAGATTAGTTTAAGATACCTCACACATCTATTAACAAAAAGTGAATTTTATTGATATGCAAAAATTGCATTACATCATATATTGTCTTGGATCAATAAAGTTCATAATCTAGACTATTACTAGTATTGTCGCTACCTACCCTCGGGGGGAAGGAACATGTTTAGGGTATTGCCTAAAGGATGAGCCTAAGACCCATTATTAGGCGTGGGCTCTCCCAAGCCCATATCTCGCGTGACGTTGGGATATTCTTAAGAAATTTTGCACAAAAGGAGTCGCCACTAGCCTATTGGGGTCGGCTAGAAATCAAGTGAGGCATGGGAGTGTATCTCACTTCCTACACAACCAAAGAATCTAGGGTCGGGGACTTGATTACACTAATTGATCAATTAATGCTCTTTCGGTACCTAATCTTGTTCATTTTAGCAAAATGATTTTTGTGATTCGGATTGATTTCATACCTATCCACTAACATATGAAGTGATCGTGCGGGTGCATAACTACCAAAATCTTCATTGCGAAAATTAAACACATGCACTTAAGCATAATTAAGTATGCAAATTAAACACGCGATATAATCAATATACTAGTAAATAAAAGCCTAATTACACTAAAAAGGCGAGACATGGCAATTTCTAACCAAACCCTACATTTTTTTATTTTCGAATTTTTTTATTATTTTAATATTTTTAATATTTTTAAATGTTTTTTATTATATTAAGATAATATATTTTAAAAAGGACCGGTCGGGTTCCGGGTGGGGACCACCCGAGTCATCGCTCGAAGACCCGGACGAGCTTGCAACGCAGCCCGACCCAGGATTCTTTTCCTTTTTTTTTTAAACAAACAAATAAATAAACTAAGTCCACGAGACTTGGCCCATTATGACTAGAGCCCTATTTCCTTAAAAAGGATGGGCCCAACCTAGGGATGTGTGAACCCATTCACGCAGTCCCAGCCCGGACGGATTAAAACCCTACCCAGTTCGGTGGCCGCGACCTGACTTGTACCTCCACTCCCTAGGGTTTCTTGGCGGTAGCAATGGGCTTGAAGGTGGCGGCAACGCAGCGAGGCACGATGACGCGGTGGGTGGCGGCGGCGGCCAGGTGGCAACGGTGCAGTGCTGGTGCCGTGACGAGGGAGCAGAGGCGGAGGCACGACGGCCGGCCCGGAATCTACTGGCGTCGGGGGCAATAGCGTCAAGCTGCAAGCAGAGCGTGGCGGGTCGTCACGGGCGGAGGCGGGCAGTGCTCGGACCAGCGGCAAGCTGCTGGTGGTGCTCGCAGATGTTCGGCACTTCGGCACCAACGGCGCGAAGGTGCGGGTGTCGGGTTCTGCAGGTGGTGGCACGGTGGAGGCGCGCAAGCGAGCTCGCGGGGCTGCGCGGCGTCGCGGGGTGCGGCGGTGCTCGTGGGTTGCCACAAGTCGCGGCAGCAACGTCAATGTGGCGGAGTAGCCGGGAGGAGCGAGGCGGTAGAGGTGGCGGAGCGACTTTGAGGGGTGCAAGCGGCGGTGAGGCTCGCCGCGCTCGGCTGCCGGCGTTGGATTGCGGGCGGTGGGTCGACGGCATCGCAACTTCGAGCTGCGGGGACGGCGTTCGGAGGGCAACGGCCGGGATGGCGCTGAATAGGACCGCCGCTACCCTCTCGTTGCTCTTCCTTCCTTTCTCTCTCCTCTCCCTCTACCGAGCTTTCTCTGGTTTTTTTCTCCTGTATCCCTCGGTTCCTTTCTCCCCTCCCTCTCCTGTGTTGCTGCCCTCTTTCTTTTCTTCCCCCTCTTTCCCCCTTCGATTCTCTAGGGTTTCACGTGAAGGTGGAGGAGGGAGAAGGGGACATGGGCCAGGCCGAGGCGAGATCTGGCCCGACCCCTTCCATGTTTTTCTTTTCTCTTTTTTTTTTTGTTGTTTTTGCTTTTGTTTTTGTTTTGTTATTTCTTTTCTTTTCTTTTCTTTTCTTTTCTTTTTTTTTTATATATTTGAAAATGCAAATTAGATGTCAACAAGTATAAATGAATGAAACGAATGGAATTCTCTCGCAGGGATAAATGAATGGAATACAACTAAAATAAAATGCAGAAACTAGAAACATTCCTTACACAATGGCATCTACCGACCCAATCATAGCCACGAAGTCATCTTTAAATTCATCTTCCCATCTACTAGGGATGATGTCTTTGGGATTTTGAAATAACTTAGAGGAGTATGTTTAACTATAAAGTCATACTTTCCGCTTGGTTCCCTAAGGGTATCCATTACTTTACCTTTCTCTGGGCTTTCCTTACAAACTCCGATCCTAATGGGAGATCTTATATTCATCTTCATCGTCATCAAAGTAGGCTTCTACATTCATTCACAAAGTTGAAGTGAGGTCATCTTAATCATCCTTTCCACTTGGGAGACTGTCTTTTACATCAATAAGGAAACTCGGCGGTGGAGTGAACTTCACCTTGAAATCATACTTGCTACTTGGTTGGCCAAGGATATCTATAACTTTGCCACTCTTGCGAGCTTTTCGAACAAACTCACGGTCCATGCAGGAAGCTCAATGTTCATCCTCACTATCGGTATCGAGTCTTGGTAGATAGGGCCTTTCCCTTTCAAAGCTTGATGATCCTCCTTTCGAGTGTCATCTTTGGCTTGAGTTCTCCGCCTCTTTTAGGACCTTCGAGATTATATCTTTGCCAAACAAATCAACCTCAACGAAAGACATTTGTCCTTGAAAGAATTCATCATCTTGATACTAAAGGATTCCTAGCTCAGCCCATTTTGCTAGACAAGCTATCTTCTCATCACGAGTGATGTCGCCTTTCAATCAGCGATTGGCGAAAGACATAACTTGCTCCAATTTCTGTATATCCATTAGAAGTGGACACTTATCATCATCTCCAAAAATCACATTGACATTCTTAGCATGTTTTGGAGAGGATTCTGTAGAACATTTAACATTGAATTCTTAAAGGTGAGTAGGTTTTTATGTAGCGGGTTCTAGATCTTGAACGAAGTACAAAGCAATTATCCACATGGTGATCCATTTCCCCCATGGCCGGTCAAACCGGTTTAGTCTCGATTTGACTGATTTTTGACTAGTTCTTGACTGGTTTGGTCTAGTTCTAGCTATTTCGCTCACCTAAGGTCCTTGTGATTCAAAAGCTATGCAATTTGGTCCCTAAAGAACCCAATTGAAGAGGAAATTTATCATATTTAAGAAGAAATCGGCCAATTGAGATTCAATTAAGCTAATCATAAGGGACCCAATTGAAGAGGAATTTTATCTTATTTAAGAAGAAATTTGCCAATTGAGATACAATAAAGCTAATCAAGCCTTATGAATGTGATCTAGGGATCTTTTATTGACTTAATTGAACGGTTATCGTGAAAGACAACAAGTTACAACCATGGGTGCTTTGAATTGGGCTTAAAGGGCTAGAACGATCAAATTTGCAATTTAATGGGTAAAATTGCAAATTAACTAAAATTGAGTTCAATTAATGTCACAATTGATGTCACAATTGCCCTATCTAATGAACTACCCATGTGTAAGATCACTTATTGTCACGCCCCGATCCTCAGGCACGCAAACATCCCTTACCTTTGGTCGATTTTAAAAGTGATATCCCAAGACTACGTATCGCCGACCCTTTTTCATTTTAATATGTACATGCGGAAGCAATTATAAATCCCAGATAATAAAACAATGGGATAGAAAAGCAAAGCCATATTTTTCATATTGAAATCCACAACCAAACCTTTATACATAATATAACTTAAAGTCTATTCACAAGACTATTCATAACATTCTAGTCACACTCTAAGTACACAACACAAGGTTCACAAAAGAGGATGGGATCTCAATCCTCATCCGGGTCGTACTCAGGATCATCCTGATCCTCTTTTGACTCTTCTTCACTAAGCTCATTTCCTTCAAGCTCTTCATCTTTTTCTGGCTCATCGTCCTCTTCTGGTTCCTTCTCCACAGGCTCATCTACGGGCCTGAAATGTTGTCCCACAACCGGGATGAGACTACGTCTCAACAAGTTCTACCCCACTAAGACTCGATTAGGAAACCAATACGCTAACCGGGCTACCTATGCACGCACGGGTCAGAGGACTTACCTTGGCCTCGAATTCCACCTACATATTAGCATAGTTCAATAGGCACCCAAGCAATCACATCATAGATCGATATCTCGATCAATCGACCTAGTCGATTACATGTCAATCGGACCATTTCCGGGTCAAATCACTCCTCGATATAAAACCTCCCATTTTCATTCTCGATCCGCGTAGCTATAGTAATGCTCTTGGGCGTCGTTTTGCCAAGGTGACATATGTCTTTGGACAGCACTCGTGCGTTCTTTAAGCGCCGTTTTCACCAGTGATATTATTCTTAATCATCGAACCATGTATGTCCGTAATGAGGCATGCGAGTAGACAGCGGTGGTGCGTTCTTTAAGGCACCGTTTTCACTAATGATTTCCTTATCACCGAACCATATATGTCTATCTTGATGCAGGTAATAGACAGCACTCGTGCGTTCTTTAAGGCGCCGTTTTCACCGGTGATTTTTATCACCCCGGACCACGTATGTCTATACCTCAAACCCGATCAATCTCAGCCAAGATTATTCTCAGTTCAGCCTCATGATTTTCTCTACTTTACAACTCATCAAAGCATTGTAAATGCTAAACAACCATACTCGGTTATCGCGATCAATCATTCAATCTCACTCAATTTCAATCAATTTAGAAATAATTCATCAAATTGCACAATTAATTCAATTCAACACAACATAGAGCTCAAATAAATAAACGGACTACACCACGACAATCAGCACGAAATTTCAAGTCGTCCGCTATCCTTGCCTAATTTTCGAAAAATAAATAATTAAATAATTAATTTCGAAAATTAATAAAAAAATACAAAAAATCCAATTTAGGCCTGTAATGCCTAATTGAAGCCCAACAAGGGTCGGGAAAAATCCCGAGATGCATTCAATAAATAGTATAGACAGTTCTCTAGCTAAGTACACTAACCACCTAACTAATATACAATGCAATTAACTAATAATCACTAATCCATTCTAATCTAACCACCTAATTGCAATTAATTAAATCTAATCAATCCTTAAGCATCATTAGTCTACTAAGCAAGGATTAGTGAGATTACTCACTTGATTAAAAGCGGGAACCGAGACGCCCCGACGGCGACGAGACGGCGGCCAAAATTAGGCTTTCGACGACACCGGCGGGCTTGGACCGGACCTTGAACTAGGCCCAACAAATCTCAGCCTAGCTGAGATTTGTTCTTGCATTGGACTAGACTCGCTCTTGGGCTTGGGCTTGGCTGCGATTGGGCTTTCTTCGCGGGCCGGACTTGGGCCGAAGATGGGCTTGACTTTTGATGGACTGGCCTTCGCGGGCTGTTGCAGCTGAATTGGGCTTGAATAACTCAATCAATGGGCTGTTCTCTTGGACTAAAATAAGTTAAATTTACTGGGCTTCAAATCGAATTGATGATGGGCTGGCTGTTTGCTTTGATCGACTTCACGCGGCCAATTTGAGACAGAAACAGCAAAGGAATCGCTGAAGCTGCAGGCGCTGAATTCGCTGGCATCGAGTTGCGGCCGATGCTTCGGTTCGCTGTTGGCAGGGGAGAAACACGTGTGCTGCAGGGACGTAAAGTCCGAAGGAGATGGCTGCTTCGGTGGATGTTGCTCAGTCAACAAAACCGCAAGTCTTCAGTGGAGAGCTGCGGGGACTGAGCTTGCTCGGTTGAAGACAGGGGCAGCAGAGTCAACCAAGGGCTTCGAGAGACAGAGAAGTTGACCAGCGTGAAAATATTTCGATGGAGCTGCAGGGGAATTCGGTTTCGGTGAGTCTTCGGGGACTGCTTCGTTGGAATTCTGGGGCTTCTTCAGACGGTGGTAGCTCGGCAAAATTGAAGACGCGTGGCCTTGGGTCTTCCGTGGGATGCTGGGCTCAGCCGTTGCTGTGGCATTGAAAACACGTGCGGCTTCGTGGATTGAAGAAGCTGAAGACGCGCGGAGATGCGCACCAAGAGAAGTCAACGTCCGTGGGCTTCTTGCTGGGGAATCCGCCGGTTTGTTGACCGTGCGTGGGGACGAGAAGCAGCTTCAATCGCTGCTTGCTTGGCGTGGACAGCTGCAAGAGGCCTTGGTGGACTCCTTCGGTGGAACTTGAAGATGCGTGGCTGAAGTCGAAGTTGCTTCGGTCAACAATTGAGGAGTCGGCGGAGGAATTCCTTCGGTGGATTTCGTGAGTGGACGGCTGTGTGGGCGAGTCGGTGGAGGAGCAGGCATAGAAGGAACCAAAATGAAAAGCAGAAGTAAAAGTAGTCTTCGGCTGAGGATAAGCCCGCGCGAAGGAGATGGAGGCCAGCAGCTGGGACGTGCTCAACAAGCCAAGAAAAGAGGAAAAGATCAACACAAATATCCCTTCACTTAAATGCTTGGTCCCCTCTAAAGTCCACATAATTATCCTAATGTCTCCCACTTACTTTCCAACCAATTTCCACCAAAATAAACCAAATTAAAGCCAAAAAAATGCAATCCTTAGTCCAATTCCGAATTTCCTTACTTTTTGGCTCCAATTCTTCGTTCGATTCTCCAAATCAATGTCCAAATTTTGGTGATGAAAAATCCCGAACAATTTTCTATAAGTCCCCGACACTCAAAGGCTTGGCTTGGAAGTCCAAATTTCCTCCAATTGAGCCCATTTGAAATTCCGCTAATTTTCTACAATGTCCGAATCGATTTTCCGTAAAAATCTCGAAATCTCTAAAAAATCTTCTGAGACTGAGTCGACGTTCCTAAAATAGCTCGTGACACCACAGGACTTTCAATTTTCTAAATCGGGTTCGAATTCACGGTTAATTTCCATTCAACATGTTTTTAGCGTGACCTAGACTACTGGGTAACTTTTAGAAATTTTTAGTGCAAATGACTCGTGGTCAATTTTCTTGAAGCCACTACGAACCCACTCGACTCATTGGCGATTTTCGATTGTCGTAAAAATCTCGAGAATTCAAATACGGACACGGTACCAAACGGCGGTAAAATCATATTAGTGTCGATCGATGAGAATTTTCCAATTTAGTGGTGTCACCCATGAGTAGCCATGATTTTAATCGAACCAACCTATATCGATCTCAAATCGATTTATATAAATGCTTTGTAATGGTCTCGACGAGATAACACGGTCGAGAAGTCGATTCGTGGTCGAATTCTCAAGTCTATTTGCCTTAAAATTCTTAATGGTTTCCCCGATGATAGTCTAGTTATCTCTAGAATGATCGGTTCGGAACGAACCCTATAGACGCGTCAATGAAATGCCCGATTTATTCAATTGAAAAATGATTGAAATTCGGGATGTCACACTTATCACCTTCAAAATGACCTTAAATTGAAGCACTCGGGCTTATGTCAAAGATGAATCGAGGCGTATTATCAAAATTGGATCTAGATTTATGAAATCAAACCATAATCATGAATGGGTCGATTTTGAATTTTGTCGATCAAAGCTAAATTGCTCGACTTTCTTATGCACAAGAGGATAAAATTCCTCAAATTGATTAGTTCTAATGTAAATTTCTCAAAATTGATTTTAGATTTGGACTTATCTTAAGGAAATGAGTGAGAAACAATCGTCCGTTTGTAAGTTATGAAGGATTGATTTTGGTTTCCTAATTAGGGCTCAAAATGATAATTTGCATTTTGACTTGGTAAATCGCTAAATTGAGTGCATGAGCTGATCTAAAATAGTCCATAAATCTAATTTCGAAGAAGGAACTACACATAATTATGACTAAAATAAAAAGTAAATTGATTTTTGGCCACTTTAAGACTCAAAACAGAAAAATTCGGAAAACAAGGTTTTTAATCGATTTTCATAAAATTTTTAACACAAAAGCCAAATTGGCATTAAAATAAATATATTTGTGTATTTTTTATTCTTTCTTTTTTTTGTCAAAGGTTTGACCAAAGGTCAACCTTTTAGTTGACTTTTCCTAAAAAGTTGATTTCTTTTATCAAATCTTTGAAGTTTTGAGAACTTCATTCGACAAAATGTGAAATTAAATCTAAATGACACTTTTTTTTTTTGGTAAAAAGCCAAATTTTGACCCAAAAAGTTAACTCGAAAGTCAACCATTTGACCTGTTGGGTTTTTCCTAAAAATGACTTGGAAATTGCTTAAAAACAACAATGCAAAATAAAGAAATGAAAAAGGATACTTTTGGCCGAGAAATGGGCTCGCCACGATCGAAACCCAAATCTCGATTTTTTTGATCTTTTTTCGATTCGTTGACTAAAAATTAGGTGTCAATAATAGCGGTCCAAATTTAATCTTGAGTTAGAATTCTAATCTAACTTAGGAAAAATAGAAAATGGACATAATGATGAGCAATTCGCATGAAATTAACGGCATTTGAAAGTTCTAAGTGTGCTTTACAACTTCCTACAAGGGCCTAGCTCCAATCAAGATCAACTCGATGCTCTAAAATCAAGGTTTGTGAAAGTGTGCACATCAGCCATAAAAAACTAGAACATAAACATGCATTTTTAAGTATTAAAATCGTTCATGCAATGCACAAATGGCATGAAAATCACACACGGCATAGAATTGAACGTGATAAGTAATTGGGATAATCATCTAACCCAAAGTCGGCATGCAAAAATGTCATACGATTCAATGTCAATACAAGATGATTTAAGACTTATAATGACATAATTGAAAATTTTTAAGTTAAACTAGCACAGTTTTGAAATGACTTTCACATACGAAATGACATTCAATTATGGTGAACCACATATGCACACGAAACTTGTAATGCGTAGTTCAAAAGTCAAGAAGGCACTAACATGAGATTTGGTCTCTAAGAGACCCAAACAAGCATGAAAAAGCATGCACATGATAAGACTTTAATCCTATATCAAGATCTGAAAGCATGCTTAATTTCGGTCACTTAAGAATGTGCACAAATCCAACCAAAAATTCGACATACAGAATGAATGATGATAAACATTTTTTTTTTTATTAAGAACTCAAAACCTAATTGCAAGCATACGAATGATCACGAAAATGGCAAAACAGATGCACATTACTAACCATCCTAATTGCAGCAGCACCCATGTATGTTTGCACATGCGATTGACATATCAGATTGCGATAAAATCATGCAAATCATGCATCGATAGAAAGCACAAAACATATATTTCATTCTTTATGAAGGTCCTAAGGTCCAACAAGCTCAATTACATGCTTAATTTTGCCTAAATATATCTCCAAATAGTGCAGGGTAGACTGACACACATTCAAACTTAAGAGGTTTTGACCTACTAAAACATGTCCAAAAATTTTGAAAAAAATACAGGACATTCTTAAGATAAATTGGAACAATTGATGAAGACAACTTCATCAAAAATCCATTACAGAAGCTATGACAAAAATAACAAAGAACTAAGCCGGACTAAAAACAGACTCTAACGAGGACCAAGAAATCTGGAGAAATCGAGCACATCATAAAGTGTTTTTCGAGGGTCAAATATTGGCCGTTCGGGCTGTGCAACCTATGGATTCAAAGGTCTTAGAACACACTTTCTAAGTCTAGAAGGTTCAAATTGAAGTAAGCCCATTTAGGACCTCGTTTTAGGCTAAACAACAAACATGTCACAGAGATCTAAAAATTGTCGATTTGCATCCAAAACCACATAATCAACCACAAATCATCTTCAACCTTCATTCAAAATTCACGAAATCGTGCAAAAGGTAATGATCTCTGCCTCGAATCTAATGAAGCGAGATTAGAATAGCTAATCGGGGCTAGGATTCACACTTAAGGATTATACATATGCTTAGATGCATGGTTGATAGACTAGATCATTGAATGTGAGCATTTCATCCCAATCACGTTCAATCGGACGAAATGCTCACCACCAGATCGGGCAGTCCCAATCACCTAGTGGTGAGCATTTCGTCCGATTGAACGTGATTGGGACCGATTGAACGTGATTGGGACTGCCCAAAGTCGTTGGTAGCTGCTTGTTTGGGCCAAAAATAGAATCGGTCCAAAAACTAGATCGGTCTTCATAGCCGAGAATGGATTAGGCCACCGAAACTGTTCCAGTGGCCTATCTGGTGTTTCCTGACCATAGCGAGGTCGAGGATGAAGCTAGGAGTAGATCGGCGGAGATCACTCTGCCAATCTGAGTTGTTGGACCATCAGTTAAGGCAGTCCAAAAAAACGGATCAGCGAGGACGCCGATTTGGGGAGGCGCTCGCAAATAAGCTAGTGTGGGTTGATCAGAGCGATTTCGATGGTGGCTGTGCCTTTGACTAGATCAAGGACGAGCCGGAGATGGCTACTGGAGAGGAAGGACTGCCAATGGGGGCATCGGCGGGCGGCAAATTGGTTCAGCGACGAGGTGGTTGGGCGCGGGTAGAGAGAAGGATGAGAGAGACAAAGGGCGGGAATTGAGAGAGAGAGAGAGAGAGAGAGAGAGAGCAAGGAGAATTTTCGTTAGAGGAAGAGTTTTTGGTCTGCAAATGAGCCTCTTTCATTTTGGAGGGAAAAATGATATTTATACTACCCCTAAATCAGTCGATCTCAATCGTCAATTCAATCTAACGGTCAAAATCTTAATCCAATGGCCAAATCACAATTTTAAAAGTCTAATCATCATTAAGAGATGTAAGGCAATTGATCAGTTGGGCCCAATTTGCGAACATTGGAGCTTAAAACGAGAATTGCGCTTAAGGGTCTAATTAGGGGTCAAATTACAAAGTCAATAAATCCGAGGGCCAATTTGTAAAATTGTGGGAAATTGAAGGCATAAGAGTGAAATTGACATGATGAGAGTCCCGAAATCAATTGTCGGTGGCCAGTTAGATCAGTCAGACCAGTTCGCGCCAGTTTGACTTGTTCTGGCTTGTTCATGCATTTGTAACCCTTGTGGGTTCAATGCAATTTGGTTCCTCAAGGACCAAATTGAAAAGAAAAATTGTACGATTTGAGACGAAATTGTCCAATTTTGATTCAATTAAGCCAATTGAACTCCATAAATATGATCTATGGATTCTCCATTAACTTAATTGAGTGATTATCATGAAAAATAATGGACTAAAACCATGGGTACTTGAGATCGAGCCTTAAGAGCTAAAATGAACAATTTTGCAATTCATTGGCTAAAATCATAAATTAATTGAAATTGAATTCAATTAATATTGCAATATATCTATTTAATTAACTACCCATGTATAAGACCACCTAATGAATTTAAATTGACCTTGAATTGAAGTGTTAAAACTTAGGTAAAAAATGAATCGGGGTCCAATATTAAAATTGGACCTAGATTCATGCAATTAAACCTTAGTCTTTAGTGGATCAACTTAAATTTCTTCGATTGAAGCTTGATGGCTCAGTTTTCTTACCTTCAAGAGGGTGAAATCCCTCAAATCGAAATGTTATAATGTGAATTTTTCAAAATCGACCCTAGATTTGAACTTATCTTAAGAAAATGAGCGGAAAACAATTATCCATTTGTAAGTTTTGAAGAATCAATTTTGGACCCCTAGTTAAGGCTTGAAATGTCAATTTGTCTTTCGATGCAGCAATTTGTGAAATTGAATGCACGAGTGGATTTAAGATGGCCTCTAGACCAAAAGTCAAAAAAAGAACTACATCTAATTATGACTAAAATAAAGGTAATTTTATTCTTAGTCAATTTAGAACCTAAAATCGAAAAATTCGAAAAATAAGGTTGTTATTCGAATTTTCAGAAATTTTTGATAGAAAAGTCAAATTGACATTAAGAAGAAGTGTTTTGTGGTTTTTATGTTTTATATTTTTTTGGTCAAAGGTTAAGTTGATTTTTGAGCCAAATTTTTGGATTTTTGAAAAATTGACTTGAGAAATGTGAAATTAAAGTTAAATAGTATCTTTTTGAATGAAAAATCAATTTTTTGACTAAAAAGTTAATATGGAAGTTAACCGTTTGACTTTTTGGATTTTTCTTGACAACAAATTGGAATTTGCTGAAAAGCAACAATGCAAAAGAAACGTCACTTTTTGGTCAAGAAACGAGCTTCACCGCAATCGGAAACTCAAATCTCGATTTTTTTTTTTTTTACCTTTTCGACGCGTCGACTAAAAATCAGGTGTCAACGCAGGGTTTTTACGAGAAACCTGCTTTCCAATTCCAAAAAGAAATTAGAAATCTAAGTAACCCACACGAAGCAAAAGAACCAATCACTAGCATAGGCATAAGATGTTTTTCCTAACCAATTATCCCAAAACCATTGCACCTTATCACTCCAAACATTGATTAGGCTCTGATACCAAGATTAATGAGGATGTCACGCCCCAACCCTCAAGTACGTGACAACCCCAATTTCTCTTTGGTCATTTAGATGCAACGACCTAGGATGCATTGCCAACCTATTCATTTTATCTTTGGATTAAACGCAAGCAGAAGCATATAATAAACACCCAGTCAATCAAAATAGTAGGGATAGTGTAAACATAACAACAACCATTCCCAAAAGCACTACTTTTATTTACACATTTGTTAACCCTAGGAAGTTAAATATATACAAGCCACGACAACTTCCTACCAACCAACTCAAAAATCTGCAAGAGGCTAGGGTAAACCTAAACTTCTCTAATGTCGAGGTCGGCTATTGTATCCGGGTGGAGTCTCGAGGTCAGACTTCTCATTTGGGTTAGTCTTTAGGTCCTCTACCTCATTATCGAGGGTGTCAATGTCCATTGGATCCTATACCTGCTCTCTAGGACCTCCGTCAGGTGGTACATCAAAACCACAGATCGAGGCGAAAACGTTCTTCCCCACCGAATGAACCATGCCTTAAGCCTATGGGCCACCTAGTAGGCCAACCCTTCGTCTACCCATACCATAGCGACAAAAAGTTTATACGCCTAGTCGAACCCTGGGATAAGGTGTGAAGTCATGACCGTATCTTGGTCCATGGGTACCCCAAACTGAACGTGATGGTTTTCCATACTACAGTGCCTAAAAACAATAAACAATAATGGGTGAGATAAAATCTCAATAAGTTAACAATCAAAGCCTCGTTCAGGAAGCTAAATCACCTCAAGTGCAGCCTAAACATGAAGCAATATATCAACTTTAGATCAATAGCAAAGTGAACCCTACTTTGCCATAATTATAATCAAGATCAGGCAATTCAACCCAGAGATAATTATTAAGGCCGTTAAATAATCCCGTGGGCATCTTACCTCACCTTGGCACACCTTTGCATATTATTAACTATCACAGGCCAATAGCAATGCAACTAGTATAACACATAATTAGAACACATCTTATACTTATCCATACATAGTGCATTCACGCGTGTTCCAATTATTATGACCATTCAGGCTACGGCCAACACAAGAGTTGACGATCTTTCGGCATCACCGGAGATCGTCCCGCCCCATCAAGCACAGTATCGTCTTGAATCCTTGCCACAAACAATATTCCATAAGGAGCATCAATTTGGTCTCAACCACGACTCGACATTTGGACCCCCGTCAGGCATCCGATAAAATCGAGCATCGTTCCCAAATTTCCGTTGGTTGACAGGTTCCTTTAAGTGATCACTCAAGCATACCAACTAGTGATGCCAATTTCATTTTTCCCCAATTAGCCAATGCAAACACGGTTTGTGCTCATACAACAAACTACGGCAATTTTCACACGTAAAATTGCGAGAAAATAATCACACGTGATCACAAACATATAATTAACCCGTTAAACTTTGCACACTATCATTTTAAAACATCATTGCCCCATTTGACACGTAAAACATGACATCCAAACACGACACCTCATGAATTACCATTTATATGTTAATAAAACTTTAAAAAATATAACAAATTAGGTTTCTAAATTGGGCAATTATTTTTCATGGCATCGCAAGCCTCAAACAACAATAATCATGTACATTTTCACCCATAAATGCTATTAACACTAAACCGCCATTAATTAAGACTAACTACAATTAGCCTTAATCTAAACTATCCATAAACGCAATTAACACCCTAATCAAATATTAGAAAATTAACTCACTGTTTAACGGCAACGGCGAGCTAACGGCAATGGTGACGAAGGTGCGGAGCTCATGGTTCAAACGCGGTGACTCGATGAGGCTTGAGGCTTGGCTAAGCTTGCTAGCAGCTTGGCGGCTTGTGGATGGTGGTGATGGCACGTATGGACGGTGATGGTGACACAAACGGGCGTCACGAACGCGGCGACAAGCGGTGGCGAACGATGGTGATGGTGCCAAGGAGAAGAAGGAGACAGAGAGAAAATGAGAGAGATGGAGGGGGAGAGAGGGATATTCGAATGGGGGAATGAGGGGGAGAAAAGAGAGAGAGAGAGAGAGATAAAGAGAGATTTCCCCAAAAATCTTATTAACTCTCCCAATTTCCCTCTCATCCAAGCATTTCCTCTTTTGTCTTCATTTTTTTCAATGACCAAAATCTTCTAGAAAGGGCATTTTGGTCATTTCAGCATTTTAACACACAATTTCAATTTTTCCCTTGAGCCCAATTACTTGAAATGGGCTTGGCTTGGGCTTGGTGGGCTTTGTTGGGCCCTCTTGGCCGAAACCATTAGATGTGAGGCCCATTGGGCCTTCACTTGGCTCAATTCCTCTTTCTGACTTCCAATTCTTGACCTATTAATCCTTATCCCAAAAATTAAAGCTTACCGACAAAGTGACAAATAAACAAAGCAACATCCAATAGGTTGGTCTTGAAATCCTTAAAAGTTTGATACCTGAAATCAAATTAAAATTCATGGTTAAAATCAATTAAATGTGACTTTAATACGACCTAAACTATCGGGTGGCTTTTAGGGCTTTTGTGCATTTGACTTGTGGTCGATAATTTTCAACCCACGTTTATACCGCTTCAAATCATGGATAACCTTCGGTTATCATGTAATCATGAGGAATCAATTACTCACCTCGAATACAAGATCAATAGGAAATCAGTTTACTGTCATTCATAGCGAGTATCATAATCGTACGAAATCACTCGCAAAGCAACTACATACTTTTGTCGAATCGATTTATATCTGTTCGCTAATGATTTGCAATAGCGTAATATTGTTCCTTGTTGATCCTTATGGTCAAGCGGTCCATCCCTAATTGAATTCTCTACTCGTGTGCGTTTAAATCCTTTATGGTCTCTCCTAATAGATTAGTTAACTAGTGAGTGATCATTTTAAAGTAAATTCAACTATCAGTGCATTGGTAGTATAACCATTTCTTATATCTCAAGAAGAGTTGAATTTCAAGATATCACAACACTCTTCTGAAATACCTTCATTATCACATCCTTGGTTGATGATCTCTATGACTGGTATGTCCTCTTAGGTGAACAATGGTGTAAATGGTAATATCTTGCCTTCTACCCCACCCTTTAACACCTCCCCACCTACTTTTGAAAAACCATCGCCGACATTATCAAATACTAATATTGCTTCAACATCTAACACATTGGTTTCTAGTTCGTCAAATGTTGGTACAGGTTCTAATGAGGCTCTTTCAAACGCCTCCCCACAATAGGCTATTATGATACCTCCACAACTAGTTTATCAAAAACCAAGAACCCATTCAATGCAGCTATGCCAAAACCGAAAGCCCAACACTAAATATCCATTGCTAGATGTGCACTTGACTGAAATAAGTTTGACAGAAGAGCTACAATGCTTCATTGAAGCTAATAAACATGAAAAATATAGGGACGCAATACTTGAAGAATTTAATGCTTTGTTGGATAATAGAACATGGGTTTTGGTTCTATCAAATCCCAAAGCAAATGTGATGGGCTTTAAATGGTTTTATCGAGTCAAAACACATCTAGATGGTTCGATAAAACGGTACAAAGCCTGCCTACTGGCCAAGGGTTACAATCAGCAAGAGGTTATCAACTATACGGAAACGTTTAGTCCAGTTGTTAAAGCAACCCTCGTCTGTACAATTATTTCATTGGCTATGACAAAAAAAATGGAAACTCTGATAATTGGATGTTAGCAATGCATTTTGCAAGCTACAAAAATCCTTATATGGATTGAAAAAAGCACTATGGGTTTGGTTCCACCAGTTGAACATCTTTTTAGATCCCTTGGAATTTATCGGATCAAAAACTGATACTTCCCTCTTTATACTACATCGATCAAATTTCTCCATTTACATGCTCATCTATGTTGACGACATTGTTATTATAGGGTCAAATCTGGCATTTATTTTTAGACACCATCAATTACTTAAATAAGGAGTTCTCCACAGGGGACATGGGTGAACTTAATTTCTTTCTAAGAATTGAGGTGCTTAAACATTCATCAGGGCTCATCCTTAGGAGTCGGCGCCTAGAGGTCTTTCAATCATGGTTGTGAGCTTCCTAAGCTTGCACCTCGTATGACGGGGGAATTTTGTTGTTACTCTATCTTGATGCTATTTTTTTTTGTCAAAAAGGCAAAAAGGCGTGAAGGTAAAGTTTAGAGGCATTCGGACACGAAAGCTCACTCAAGGTATGTCCCCCCCCCCAAAAAAAGATGTCATCACCTCATCTTTTTGTTGGGGTCATCGCCATTTGAGCATACAATCACAACCATGAGCTTTTCCAAAGCTCATACCTCGCATGACGGATAAGTTCTTTTTAAAGTTGTGTTTAGACAACCAAAAATATAATTCTAGGAGTCACCACTAACCTCGTTTTTAGGGTCAGTTAAAAACCCATTCAAGGGTCGAAAGTGGTCCCTTGATATCCATGTAACTAGAGATTCTAAAGCTCGGGGACTTGGGTTATGTTAATATTTCTATTAACACCATTTCAATCTAACAATTGTCATGTTTCCTAATATGTCCATGCATGTTCTTTTACTTTTTCATGCAACTAGAAATTGACTAAGTGATCATGCATGGGTGGTCGGTTTCATGTCATTCTATTCCTATTAGAAAAGAAAAAGAAAGAAGTCAATCAATTGAAATTTCAAAGACAGTGCGGTAAGTAAACACCCAAAACAGTTTTAAGGAAAGTAGTAAAACTAACATGCAATCCTAAAATAAATGCAAAGATAAAGAGGAACCCACAATTGGCTGGCATTTATACAACGCATAAAGGACTCAAAACATATATCGAGAAACGAATAATACAAAATAAGGTCGGATTGGACATCAACCATTCGTTGTCTTCAAGTCTTCGGGATAGCCACCTCCATAGGTCTATTCTAATTCTATCTATGACTAATCTAGGCTATGAATTAAAAATGATCTCAAAATCATTCATGGCAACCAAACATGTAATTCATGGCAATCAATCAGCACATCATCTCACATCAAACATCCAAGAAAGAATACTCAAGCAATCAAGAATGGCCTTGGGGTCAGACTTTGATTATTCATGCAACAAGCCACACCAAGACTTCTACCCAATCATTTTAAATGACATGTAGCCATTATCGACTATTTATGTTCTCGCATGGTGACCAATGCTAGAAGTCCATAAAGGTAGGTTCTAGGTGTTATCCCAAAAACACCTCACGAGCACATACATTGCACCTATGCATACATCTAAAAATCACATGCATAGTTGAAAGTACACATGCATGTAGGCCATCGGGCCTTGATTCTCAATCAATCAAGCAAATTAGTGAGTCAATATTAGATCACTTATCCAATCATTATGCACCAGATACATCCACATGCATTTCATAACAAGTGAAGCGATCAATGTATGGCTCATGTGATGCCTAAAAAAAGATATTTTATGAATGATAGGTAAAAAGATGCACTATTACAAAAAGTTTTGATGAAAAGGGACATAATTTTGTCGATGCTATGGAGCACATTTAGCCATCAAAGTTAGCTTGGGTACATCAAAGGGGACAACTGATCAAGTATCACAAATGTTCTAAAAATGATCTAATCTTCAACAAATGTTTATTTCAAATCGAAGTTTTTAAGGAAAGTATTAGATAGGGACATGATTTTATTGAATCAAGAATCATATCTAGTCATTAAGATGAGCTTAGGTGCATCAAAGGGCACAACTGATCTAGCATTACAAACGTCCTAAATATGAATCAAGGATTTGATAAAGTCATGTCAAATTGAAATGCAAAGAATGTTTTAAAGGGTTTTTCTATAGGCATGATTGAGTGAAAATTGAATTCGAATCGTTTAAAATATGAAATTTCAGATTGTTTTGCAATATTTGAGGGGCTTGAAAAGCATGTCAAACTGCTTTTTGTTTTTTTAAGAATTTTTGTGTATGAAGTTCAAAACACAATGATCAAAACTCATGAAGACAGCTAATCTCAATTCAGCATGCAAGACATTCTAAAAATTCCTAGAATAGAATTGCAACAAAGAATCACAACAGCGAACATCAAATAGGGCAATCAAGATCAGAGCAATTGAGGTTGGACCAATAATTGGTCCTAATAAAATATAGTACGTTAAGTATTCAATAAGGAACAACTTCCATGAAGGAAGTTTCCTAAGATAAGTTACACATGAATTTGTAAAAATCCAAGAACACAGAACATTGCATCAGAAACAGAACAGGGCAGCAGGACATTCTGACATGTCAATGGCAATTTGTCCTAGTAAACGATGTCTAAAAATTCTGAAAATCCATCACAACATAGACATATGACCGACAAAAAAATTCCATTGAGGACTCAATCAAAAAATCCTCACCAAAAAATTCACACAAAAATGACAGAAGGTTTGACTTAGTAATGGCAGAATAGACATTTCGAATTTCAAATATGGCATACTTCAGAGAAAACTTCACAAAAATGAAAAATGGGCCAAACGACATGCAAATGAGACAAAATTGGCATTGTTAGAAAGATTAAGATGTACCCTAAGACTTCGTAAGAGATATCGAATTCAAGTAAGGTCAATTTTATGTCCAAACGATGACATTTATAGAAGTGCGCAAATCAGCAATATGCATGGCAGAACATGATGCATGAATATAGGTTGTTAGACCACCTAAATGATGCATGAAAATTGTGACATTCAAATATGAATAGAGCTAAATGCGACGAACGAATTTAATGAAGACATATAACCCTAGATCGATGTACAAAAGATCACACAAGTTCATGAACGTCGATAGGTAAGTTAGTACCTAAAACTATACATGTTAAAATAGATGAAATTTTCAGAAGTGATGTATCAACTTTACAAGTAGTTTTCATATAGCAAATGACCTTCAAATGATGCGTGCCATATTCCATTTTCAAAGCTTACAATGTTTTCTAAGTATGTCTAGAAGGCATCATGCACCAATTATGCTATTAAGGAGCTCAATCAAAGACATTTCCACAGAGACACAATCAGTCATAATTTCAACAGGAATTGCATAGAATAAAGATGATTTTCCTTGGTCTAAGGACATGAAAAAAATTTATGAAAATTATTTTGTGTAGAGTGAAATGTCCTGATCATTTCTCATGAAGACATAAAAATCCAATTTAGCTCACAAAAATCTATATGAAAATAGAAAGACAGAGTAAAACATCCAACATCACAGATTGCAGCAACCAAACATGACTTCGTGCAAGCAATTGACCTAGCTAACGATGACCGTTTGACACGATCTATGCCTTGTTGGAAAGCTTATGAAGTGTTCTATAACGTTCATGAATGATACACATCCAATTAAGCAAGTCTATTCACTCCTTTCTAAGCAAACACACATTGGGCTCAAACAGGATAGAGCAACCTAAGGACGAGTTTTTGAGGATTTTCCTTACCAAATCTATTCCAAAAAATCTGAAAAAAATATATATATGTTATGACCAAGGAAATTTTGAGCAAATTTCATGGGGATTGACCTCAAAATCAGCACATAAAAATCAACAAAAAATTGACAAACAATGCAGACCGCAACTCAGCAGAACAGTAAAACCTTTGACAGATTCTAGACTTGACTTTGAGCATGAGAAAAGCATATCAAACGAGGCCCGATTGGGGTATTTTATGGCTCGTTGGAAAGATATTCGAATCTTCTTCGACTTTCATGAGACATTGAGCACTGAAAATCACATTTATAGGCTGATATCAAGTCATTTGCACAGAAGGTCCACTTAGGGATCCGAAAATTGCAGAACAACAAAGATCAAGCAATCAATCATATTAAAGTCATCATCAATCATCCACATCCATTCTCGAACATCCAAAACATCCTATAGTAGGCCTAATCATCATTGAATCAATCCTAAGTGAGAGCTCTAGCCTCGGTCTCCTAACGAGACCTCGCCTCATCGAGCTGGAGGATTTGAAGTTACCTTTGTGCGATTTTTGATGAACCTAACTCAATCGATTGATCATCGAACCACCACAGTAGCTTATGGACGTCAAGGAACCTCCACAAAAATTGACGACTGTTGGAATGGGATGGATCGGGGCCGAATTGCCTCCAATCAAAGGTTGAGGGACGATCTGGTCCAGCTAGAACCGATTTACATCGGCAAAGGAAGAATGGCCACCGGAAGTGATCCAGTGGCTATCTGATCATGCCCCGACCATCGTGAGGTCGGGGACTCGTCTACGAAAGGAATGGGGGTGGTCGGATCACTAGAGGACTGCTACAAAGTACTGATCACGGCTGGGGAATTCGCCAGACTTGGTACCGGCGTGAACGCCGGTCTTCAACGTTGCGGGGAAAGAGCAGCTAGACAGGATGATCGAGGCGACGATCAGACTTGCTGCTACTTCAACTGTGATGGGGGGAAGTTGAGGATCACCGGCAGAGAGGGCGCTAGTCGAGGAATCACCGGGCGACCCCCCTAGTGAGGTTTAGAGAGAGAGATGGTGGGAGAAAAGAGAGAGGAGAGAGATTTTGAGAGTTTTCTCTCTTTCAGATCTGGTTTTTTTATTAAATGAGGCCCTCCTCAAGTTTTGGAGGGAAAATGGTATATATACCATCCCCAAGATCGAATTGTGACAACATGAATTTTCAGAATTTGTTTTCGATTAAATAAATCGGACATTTCATCGACGCGCTGATGATGTTATTCTCTAAGCTGATCACTCATGAGATAACTGGACTATCTGGAGAAACAATTAAGGAATATAAATACAATTGGACTTAAGAATTCGACTAGGAATCGGTTACTCGACCGTGTTCATCTACTGAGATCATTACGGCACTGTCGAAATCGATCAAAGACTGGAGATAGGTCGACTTGACTGAGATATGTGATCAGAGTGTTGGTGATTCTACCTAATTGCAAAATACTCGTCGATCGGTATTAGACCTATTTTTCTATCGTTTTGGTACCCGATGTCCGTATTTGAAAAACCTCGAGATTTTCACGAGAACCAAGGGTCGCCAATGAGTCGAAGATGTACAGTGTGACTCGAGATAAATCGATCACGGGTCAATTGCACCAAAAATTCCTAAAAGTTACCCGGTAGACTAGGTCACGCTAAAAGCGCGCCAGATTGAAATTAACCGCGAATTTGAACCCAATTTCAGAAATTAAAAGTTCTATCGTGTCACGATCTATTTTAGGAACATCGACTCATCTTCCAAAGATTTTTCAGAGATTCTGAGATTTTTACGGAAAATCGATTCGGACGTTGCAGAAAAATAGTGGAAATTCGGATGGACCAAATTAAAGGAAATTTGGACTTCCAAGCCGAGCCTTTGAGTGTTGGGGACTTACAGAAAATTATATGGGATTTTTCTTCATCAAAATTGGATGTCGATTTGGGAAATTGAGTGAAGAAATTGAAACTAAATTGGTGAAATTCGGAGCTTGGTTTTAAGGCAACAATTTTGGCTTCAATTTGGATTAAATTGTGGATTTAACTTACAAGAAAGAAATAGGGGACCAAGCATTGAATTGAGGGGATAAGTTTTGTTGACTTTACTCCTTATCCCAATCCATTTTTTTTTTTTTAATGTCAGAAAGGGGAAACTATATTGAAGATAAGAGCCCCTTACAACCGCCAGCTAAGGCATCGGCACAGATAATGTCCATCAAGTAAAAAGGAGGAAACACAGCCCAATTTTGAAAGGTGGAAGCACGGTCATGGGCCTTTGAAGCCCAGTCAACAGCCACATTAGCCTCTCTTCTGCAGTGTGTGATTGATAGATTAGGGAAGCGAGACGACAAAGCGGCGGCTTCGATGAACAGAGACTGATCCTCCCATAGTGGCTGCCTTCTTCGATTCAGTGTCTCGACCAGAATCAAGCTGTCCGATTCAAGAAGAAGAAGAGTGTGGTTTAAACCTTGGCGTTGCAGATACGGAAGGGTCAGAGTAAATGCCTGGATCTCTGCCTGTAAAGCTGAGGTTGCTGCAAAGTGTGTGGAGAAACCATCGGTAAGTCTTCCGTTGTGATCTCGACAAACACAAGCCATACTACCTTCTGTAGAGCCTGGTTGATGGGATCCGTCGATATTTACCTTCAAGGTACCCGGATCTAGCGGCTTCCAAAGGGCTCCCCTGTTCTGGAGCAATTTGCCTTTACTGGTAAAGGAATGAGCGGCCAGCCGAGCAACATGAGTTCCAACGAGCGCTGCCTCAGCCACTCGAGAAGGTTGAAGTTCTTGATTTCGGAAAATAAAACCATTTCGAGCTCGCCAAATCTGCCACAACACAGATGCAAGAGTCTCCAAACCAGGTAAGGAATGCTGTCTGTGAACTTTCTCTGCAACCCATTTATCGATCCTATGTACGTCTAGAGGTGAGATGTGCATATTCAATTGGGGATGAGACCAAACCTGTTTAGTCCAGGGACACAGTAAAAATAACTGTTCGAGAGTTTCAGGTGCATTCTAATTACATAGCAGACAACTCGGATTAGCAATTATACGTCGCTGGTATAAATTGGCTCTTGTTGCTAAAGTATTTTGACAAAGTGACCATAGGAATGTTCAAACTTTTGGGGGGGACTGCATCTTCCAGATTTTCTTCCATAGCCAGCTTGGATTCTGATAAGATGTTGAAGTCGAATTTGCTGTTTGAGTTATTGCTGATGCTGTAATGGTATGATAGGCAATTTTGACAGTGAAAGAGCCATATTTGGTAGCAGTCCATATGAGTTGGTCTTTAACAAAATGGGGTCGTATAGGGATAGTAGTGATCTGGTCTATTACCTATTTGTCGAATAGTTTGTTTAGCATATAGACATTCCAGGTGCTATTGGTCTGGTCAATAAGGTCAGCCACCAGTTGAGGTTCCTCGCGGATCGTAGGTCCGCCTAATATGCCAATAGGGAGCCACCTATCACCCCAAATTCTGATTGATCTCCCATCGCCTACAGACCAACGAATGTTAGGTAGGATGACGTCTCATCCAGTTAGAAGGCTCTGCCAACCCCAGGATGGGCGAGATCCTCGTTCGGCATTACAGAATGTCTTTGAGTGGAAATAAATTCCTTTAAAGACCTTACTCCATAGCAAGGAAGGTTGAGTAAATAACCACCAAGCTTGCCTGCCCAACATGGCTTTATTAAAATTCAACAGATCTCTAAATCCCAAACCACCATCTTCCTTTCTTTTTTTCAAGACTTCCCAACTCCACCAATGGATGCCTGATTTACTCCTATCAATCTGCCACCAAAACCTGGCAATTCTTTTCTCAATAGTCTGCAAATAGATACAGGTAGCTTAAAAATAGACATGGCGTACTGAGGAACAGCTTGTACGATAGTTTTAAGGAGGATCTCCTTCCCACCTTTCGAGAGCAAAGTTTCTTTCCAACCTTCCAACTTGGTATTCACTCTCCCCATTATCCCTGAAAACATGTCTTTTTTTGAACGTCCCCAATCAAAAGGTATCCCCAAGTATTTCCCAGACTTCTGCAAAATAGGTACTCTCAACTCCCTGGTCATATTCTGCTGCAAACTAACAGGGCGGGCTTTACCAAAAAAGATGCCTGATTTATTGCGATTAATTTCTTGCCTTGTAGCTACATAGTACTGATGTAATATATTCGATAAATTCTGACCTTCACGAACAATACCATCAAGGAAGAAAATAGCATCGTCTGCGAAAAACAAATGGGATAAAGAAGGACACCACCTGTTGAGTTTAATGCCTTTAAGGGTTTCCATGCTGACGGCATTGTTAATAAGAAAGGACAAGAGATTAGCCATGAGGATAAAAAGATATGGGGATAGGGGATCACCTTGTCAAAGACCTCTAGTAGGATGAAAATACTGTAGACGCTGCCCATTAAATTTGATGTAGGAAGATTGGGTCGTGATACACTGCATAGCCCACTGAACCCACATAGGGTGAAATCCTAATTTAAGAAGATAGGCTTGTAGAAAATCCCATTCCACCCTGTCATTCGCCTTCATCATATTCATTTTAAGAACAGCTCGAAAAGTACGCTTCCCTTTTTTTATCCTGAGCTGGTGAAGAACTTCCTGGACCAATAAAATATTATCCTGTATCTGCCTACCCCCCACAAAAGCAGACTGTTCTTCTGAGATTAGAGCTGGTAGTAGAGGTTTCAAACGATTTGCTATGACTTTAGAGATAACTTTGTAAGCATAATTACACTTACACAAGCTGATAGGACGATATTGGTCTAGACATTCAGGGTGAGGAACTTTAGGAATCAATGAAATCAGGGTCCGATTAAGAGATGGGGGCATAATTCCGGATGTAAAAAAATTGCTTACCGCTTGGAAAAGATCATTTTTAATGATGTCTCGGTGCGTTTGATAGAATAAACCGTTGAGATCATCCGGACCCGGAGCTTTGGCGGCCCCTAATTGAAAAGTAGCTTGATGGACCTCTTCAAGGGTTACCATGGCAGTTAAACCATCATTCATCTCCTGCGTAACCATAGAAGGACATTGAGCTAAGATAGGTTCATAGTTGTGACTGCCAACGGTGGTATATAGCCGTGAAAGGAAAGCTGTCGCCATATCCTGTAATATTGTAGAGTCCCGCACCCAAAGTTGGTTATCATCCTGTAACATAGTAATTCTATTCCGTTGTCGTCTTTGGATAGTAATGGTGTGAAAAAAATTTGGTATTTTTATCTCCCCATGTCAGCCAATTTATCCTGGATCTCATAGCCCAATACTATTCTTCACGACTCCACACCCTTTGTAACTCCTCTTTTAAAGCTTTTGCCACCAAGTTGTCATACAAAATATGCAATTAGTTGATTAGCTGCTGTAGTTGTTGCTGCAAATCATTCACATGGAGTCGAGTATGTGAGAATTTGGTGCGACTCCACTTTGCTAGAGCACCAGAAACTGCACGAATCTTATGGATAATCATTGCATTCTTCAGCCGATCAGAATTCCAAGAGGTATTAATAATATCTCGATGATCTTCATCTTGGTTCCAATATGCTTCATACATAAAGTAGCGATGTTTAGTCCCAATAGCTGGCATAGTATTTAAGAGAAGCGGGCTATGGTCAAAACCTACAGCAGAGAGTGCTTGAACTTCAGCCCCATGAAAAAGCAGGCGCCATTCCATAGAGCACATGACTCGGTTGAGACACTCCTTAATAAACTCATCCCCCTGACGATTATTCATCCAAGTAAACGCACACCCCTTTACTTCAATATGCATTAAACCACAGTCATTCACAACAACTTGAAAAGATGCTAAGCGATTAAAATCTGCTGGTCGTCCCCTTTGCTTTTCCCAGTGGTAGAGAATCTCTTTGAAATCTCCTATACAAACCCAAGGAAGAATATTGGCAGTACTGATTTGGACGAGATCGTGCCATACCTGATGGCGTAAGTTATGAACAGTAGGGGCGTGGAGACAAGTAAGGCGCCAAGTATGGCCATCCACTCCTTCCTTACATGTCATATCAAAATAGTCCGAATTAGAGCTGATAAAAGTTAAGGAAATGGTTTCGTTCCATAACACTGCTAAACCTCCTACTAAGCCAACTGGGCTGTAAACCTGTAGATGCAAAAAACGCAAACGACGTTTCATACATTGGAGAACATCTTCTTTATTTTTAGTTTCCATCAAAAATAGAAGATCGGGCTTTTCCTTAGCCACAAGAGCTTTAAGTGCTTGAACTATCAGGGGATTGCCCAAACCCTGACAGTTCCAACTTAAGATTTTCATTTGTAACAGGGTGGCTGTTGAGGGCTAGCCACCTTTGCCCAAGTCCTGTCTGCAGGTACTTCCATGATCGGAGTGTCCAAAAGTAACGATTCATCTAAGTCTGCTGGAGCTGAACTTCGCATATCATTGGGGTTGTAACATTTTAGCTTCTTGGCAGGGCTAATTTTTGGTGTATGGCAAAAGTTCTTCATTTTTTTTCCCAAGTTGTAAGCTACTGGTCTGCACCTGAACACCTTTCAGCTTTTCTGTTGCAGGTATCATCGCAGTGTGAATAATGCTACCTTGCATAGGACTCACAAGTCCTTGATGAGCCAGCGGAACTGTTGAAGTAAGGGTGCCTTGATGAGCCAACGGGACTGTTGAAACAGAGGTGGCTTCTGCTGTAGTAGTTATCAGCGGCAATGAAGGAAGAGGTTGCGCATTTGTAGGAGGTGTTTCAGGTACGATTTCTTCCAATGTGTCCTCCATGTCTGTCAATTCATAATATATTTTCCAGTAAGGACTATGCTCCCTAACTTCAGCGCGGAGCCATTGTCCATAAGGCGGCTTTTCCTTTCCATCTATTTTCTTTTCATCAAATGGAATATCTTTACAAGACATGGCATAATGCCCCAACTTTCCGCAGGAATAACAGAAATGTGAAAGCCGCTCATACCTAAAGTCTAGCCAAAGGGTTTTATGATTAATTCTAATAAGACGATCTGTCTATAGAGGTTCCTGAAGGTTGAGTTCGACTCTTGTACGACCAGATCGCATGGTAAAATTGTCTGTAGTATCTGCCTTTACTTCTAGCACTTTGCCAACAGGCTGGACTGCTCTTGAAATTGTCTGTTCAGTACACCATTCTAGTGGCAGGCCAAAAACTTGTACCCAAAAGGCGCAGGTGGAGAAGTCATAGCAATGTAACGGAGTATTGGGAATACAAGCTTTAAAAACCACAAGTTGCCCAGAAAATAACCAAGGTCCGCCTTCTGAAATCCTTTGCTTATCTGTCTCCAATTTAAATTTTGCCACATAGACCCCATTCTCTCGCTGTGATATGTCAACCTGTTCTGTTCTCCATACCCTTTTTAACGTTCTCTGGAGGGCTTGGAAATTGATAGAGGAAGTAGAGAAAACTTTACCGATAAGAGTTAATCGGCATTCATCCAATTTTGCAGGGGATGGCGCATCATTCCAGACCTCAATTTCATGAGGTGAGCATAAACATCCCAGGCGTTGACAGAGAGCAGCAAGGCGGGTGGAATTATCCTCGTCTTCTTGGGCCATAAAAGCATTGGATAGAAACGGAGAAGAAAAGGAGAGAAATCGAGGGCAGATCGAACCTGGGTAAGCTCGGCTAAGCGAAATTGAGGGATGCAAGTGCTTGGGACAGATGAACCATGAGTAAAATTGAACATGCAAACAGCGAAATGGGAAATCGGTGATGAAACAGAGCAGCGAGACAAGAAGAATCAGATGTACGAATTGAAGCTAGTGAAGAACGAAGTGAAGTTGGATAGCAACGGAATAAACAGCAGTGGAATTGGCGACTTCATGGTGAAGATACGGGATTTGAGAAGAAAGAAGGTTAGGGTTTAGCTACCATACTGGTAGAGGGAAACTCTGCGAAACGAGAGAAATTTTACATGCTTATCCCAATCCATTTGATCGAGCAAGACCAGCTGCCCTCCCGTAGCTGTCCACCTCCATCTTCCTTTGTTCTTTTCTCCTTCGAGCCACTTCACTTTCAGCTTTTGCTTTGCTTTCGTTTTTATCCATCCGAATCTGCAGCTTCATCCCCTGAACCTCTCTCTCCTTCTCGGCAGCCTCACCGAACCAACTGACCTTGTTTTCCTTTCATTTGCTTCTTTTTCTCTCTTTTATTTTACTTCAAGCCACCCCACGTGACTGTCCCCCAACCGAAACCCCACGTCCACGATTTAATTCCCCATGAGTCAACCTTCTTCAGCAAATCTCATGTGTTGACCGCCCATCTTCGACGCAGCCAGCGTTCATTTCCCCTGCCAGCGAAGCCCACCATCAATTGTTTTATTCCACCGAGTTCTCCTCTACACGCCAGCTGCTCCCTCCTTCGAAGCTGCGCCACCACCGAATCCCCACCGCTATCTCGCGTTCAAGACTTCAGCGTCTTCAGTCAACGAAAGGAGCCCCCACCGATTCACACAGCCACCGAATCAGCGCCCGTCTGCTCCGTCTTCGACCGCACGCCAGCAGCTGCTCGAAACTCCTCCAACGCGTGGTCTTCTCCAGCAACGTTGGTCTTCAATTCTCGAGGCCCAACAGCAGCCTTTGCTGCTTCTTGTTCGGCCCAACAGCCCAAGCAAAATCAGCCCATCTTCAGTTCAGCTACTTGCAAACTTCAGCCCAACTCTCCATCAAGCTCAGCCCATTTTCAGTTGGATCCAAGCCCTGCAGCAGCCCAAGTTCTCAGCCCAATTTCAGCTCACTTGAAGCCCAAGAAGCAGGCCCAAGCCCAAGTCTAAGCCCAGAAATTTCTCTGGGCTTGCAAGGCTTTTTGGGCCCAGTCCGAGTGTCCATCAATGCCACTGAAAATTTGGATTTCGGCCGCCGTCGCGCCGTCATCACGGTGAACCAGTTTCCGCAATAAACCGGTGAGTTTATGCACTAAACTCTTCTTAGTAGGCTAATGACGTTTAAGGGGTGTTTAATTTAATTTAATTAGGACTTAGGTGGTTAGTTAGATTAGATTAGTGATTTAATTAGTTAATTATGCATGTTAGGTGGTTAGATTAAATTAATCAAGGCCTAGATAGGATGTGTTATTTATCTAGAAGGGTTCGGGAATTTTCCGGGCCCGTATCGGTATTTAATTTAGTGATTTTGGCCTAGGTTGGTATTTTTAGTATTTAAATTTAATTATTTTATTAATTTTAGAAATTAAGTAAGTATTAATTATTTTTCCGGAAATTAGGCCGAGATAGCCGATAACCGGAATTTTATGTGCTGATTGCAATGATGTGGTTAATTTTTGCAATTGAGTGCTATATTGTACAATTTGAAATTAAGATGTAATTTCGGGAATTTATCCCAAAATCGTATGATTTCAATAATTAATTATAAATTACCGGGGCGTCGGTTTACAACACCAAAAATGTTGTTAGACTCTATATAAATAGTATGATTTTCTAAAGTAAAGATATGATATTTTTGGCTTAGGCCGATCGTGTACCCACACACGATTATTTTATTGGGTATTTAATTGAGGAATTGATGTGCAAAGCACAAGATCCTTGGCTAGGAGTATTGTATCACGATTCAGCTTCGGGGAGCATTAACATCATTATAGATTATTAGCAGCTTCGGTGAGCACTATAAACATCAGCTTCGGTGAGCAATACTTGATTTAGCAGCTTCAGCGAGCACATGTTATCTAGCAGCTTTGGTGAGCAAATTTTAGACATCAGCTTTGGGGAGCAATGATATATGAATATATCTATTTCAGCTTAGGTGAGCAGTGTTCGAATCGACAAAGTTCATAGATGGCATCAATGACATGAAGTCGAATGAGTCAACTGATTGATGGTTGAATTGAATTGAATTGTTTGGCCGAGTATTTGATTGTATTGACTTGCAGGATGGAACTGAGGTAAGGTAAGTCATCTATGCTAAATGTGTGATTGTATGGTTAGGGCGCTTCTAGGCATATTACCCTCCTAATCGGGGTTTAGAATGTGGACTTACTGAGAAATTGTCTCACTGGTTATTGTATCATCATTTTCAGGTCCTTAAAAGGTGGTCGTGGAGGATCAAAGCCCCGGAGTCTGTGGAGGTGGAGTCAGAAGGATTGGCATTTGGGTCCGAATAGTACGTCGTAGGACAATACCCTTATTTTTGAGAGCCGACCTTCTTGTAGACTTTTGGCCAGACACTTTTTGTATCTAAACCCGTTGTTTATAAAAGCATGTTTGTTTGTGAATGTGTTGTCCTACTTTTCTATCCCGATATGGTTACTGTCAGGGAATTTATTTTCGCTTCCGTATGTGCAATAAAATGAAAGGATCAGCGACTCATCCTGGAAAGTCGCAAAAATATTATCGACCAGAGAGGGATGGACACGTGCTCGAGGATCAGGTCGTGACACAAATCCTAGTCGTCGGTTCAATGCAACGGTTAAGATTTGATCCCAAAGCCTAATTAATCTATTTAGGGGTTAATCAAGATTAAAATCAGACACGTGATCATTCAAATGGTGGTGATGCATCAAAATTGGCAATTTAGACTAAATTTGCGATTAAGACCTAATTAGTAACAATTTCGTAATTTCAGAGAACCTGGAGGCATTTTTGCAAAATATAGAAAATTGAAGAGCATGGGGGAGAAATACAAATGACAGGACGCCTAGGGGCGATCGCCAACCGCCAAGAGCTAACTGGAGGAGGGCCGAACTGGCCTCCTTCGGCGGTGATCTGTCAGACTGGTCGGACCAATCCACACCGGTTCAGTCAATTCAGTCGGCCCTCTTGGGCTTCTAAATTTTATGCAATTTAGTCATATGAAATCTTGTCTAATTTGAATAAAAACACTCCAATTCAAAGAGAAATGGTCCAATTTTGAAGTCCTTGGGCTTCTGTTTTCAATTTTGTTCCACTGACCTTTGCTGCTTGCCATTTTCATATGATTTTTTTGTGCATGGAATTTTAAGTCAATGTCTCTTGAAGTTTGTTCACAACATGCAGGTCTATAACATATAAAAATTTTAAAATTTTTTAGCATCATTTGGTAGGGCCGATGGGCCATAAACTGTGTTTCCTGCTCCCATTTTGTGTTACTGATTGTTCTGCACTGATTCTATGATTTTTATAAAATCGTGTGTTGTGAATTTAGAAATGGTTTCTCATGAAAGCTGCTTGTTACATCTTTTTGAACAACATATAAAATTTTCATGAGGATTGAACATCCTTAGGATAGGTCGAGCATATCTAAACTAGGCTTAGTTGCTGCTGTGATTTATCTGTCTTGAATGATAAGTGCTGATATTATGATTTTTATAAATTCATGTGAATTGAATTGGCCTTAGATGTCTTTATGAAGTGATAGGATATCGCATGATCTATGCTGTGTAGAAATTCCAGATCAAATGGATCATTTTTGGATGAAGAAAATGGTTGAGAACCATGCCTGTATGCTTTTGCGATGCTCTGTTTCCAGAATGATATACATGAATTCTCTGATTTTTAGAAATTCGTGTATGTTGAATCTATTGTGGATGTCTTCATGAGATTTGTTAAGGACATATTGGACTTCATTGTCACAAATTTTTAGAAAATAAAAACTTGTTTTGGTATTTTTACCAACCCTTCCAAAGTTGCAGGGCTTCTGTGAAGACCATTTTCCTGACTTAACCTTTGCTTGTTCTGCAATTATTATAAATTCATGTGATGCCAATCTTGGAAAGCTTTCTTCAATAAAGTGGTTCGGTATTTCCTAAACTTCATTTTGAGACCAATTTTGTTGGATTTGACATTCATTTGATGGTCAAGGAGCACGATCAGTGTGCCGAAATTATCTGCACCCGGGTTCTGGAATGCATTTCCCAAGGACATTGAACTTGCTCAAATTCCTATGAAATTGTTATCCTTACTTGCCAAATGGCTGAAATCTGCAAATTGCTCTTCTTATGGACTTGTTTGTAAATATGCAAAGTTTATGTTCTTCTTTGCAATTTTCTTGAACTTGAACCTTCTTTGCAAATTGTCCACAAACATCATTTTAGCATCACATGAATTACATTTCCCTTGTTCAAGTGTCTTTGCTTGTCATTGCTATGCATTGCATGATCATAGTACTTGGTGTGTGTGATTGTTCAATTGATTGAATAGGCAATCCATTTTGGCTCACTCACTTGATTGTTTGGTTCAGAATCAAGGTTGTATCGCTTAAGTGCATGCTTTTCTCTTAAATGCATGTGATTTTTAGATGTATAGATTAGGGTCGATGCATGTTCTAGGAACCCTTGGGATCACCTAGACCTAAATTAGGACCATTCGGTATTGATTACCGCTTGTGAACAGAAGTGATATTTATTTATCAATGGTCATGAATTTAATTGATTAGGCGTCTTAAGGAGTGACGATGTAAGCAAATCAAAGGCTGATCTCGAGGCCATGTTTGATTGGTTGAGTGCATTTGCTTAATTCATTGTATTGATTGTTCTCGCTTGAGTTCATGTTGTATGTTGTTTGATCCTCTATGTTAGTTTAGCATTAGTCTAGAATTAGAATAGGTCCAAAAGTCGGTCCTTGAAGGCAGCAACCCTAAAGGCATCAAGAAGGTGGATGATTGATGTCCAATCCTACATTTTCTATTGTCTAATATTCATTTCCCAATATATGTCGTGGATCTCCTTTTGCATTGTCTAAATACTCGACGAGTTGCAGGTACTTAGATTTGACTGTCTAGCACTTAGATTTGATTGTTTAGGTTGTTCTTGTGATACTTTTAAACTGTTTGGGTGTTTACTTTCCTACTTTGTCATTTCAATTACTTGTGTGCTTTATTTTTATACTTTAAATGGTTAGTATAGAAATGGTATGAACGAACCTTCTGTGCGTGATCACCTATCTTTTGACTTATACAAAAACGCAAAAAAGACTGCATTGGGTTTTTAGCCGACCCCCAACAAAGAGGCTAGTAGTGATTCTTAGATAATGTTTTTCGGCTGTCTAAAAACTTAAAATGAATCGCTGTCATGCGAAATATGAGTTTGAGAGGACTCGAGTTTATAACTGACAATTTGTTCGCATTGTTAACAAATTGGAGTACTCATTTGAACCTGTCGTTCATATGTACCATTTCGGATTTTACATCCATTTGAGGGGTTGTTCATGTTTCATTTGAGATTTCCATTTGCACGAACCATTCAGATTGACTTTATAAACAAATGCTTCCACACCCATTCCTTGGGATGGTAAGGCTTGGAGGGATAGGTCGTGACACCAAATAATCACTAAATTCAAGGGGCTTCTGCCCCACATTAGAGATACTCACACAAAAGGGTGGTCAATGGGCACACGTATTTGCTTCATGGGGGACAAGATTAACGTCCAAGAGCTGAAAATGACGCTTCTCTTGACGAATATTCTTTACAAGTTTCCTATATCTACAGTGACAATCACTAGTAAAGTTGGTAATGTCCACGCACACTGCAGCTGCATTCAGTTCACCACAAACTCAATTCCATTCTCTGCTCTTTGGCTAATTGAATCCATACCCAACAGCTTTAAGCTGTCTTTTCAGCTGAATTCGCTTGAATGCTCGTGTCATTTCCAGCTACCATCTCTCCATTATGATTTCTAGCTAAAACTTTCCAAATATTTCATCTTCATCAGGCTGACGAAAATAGGCGATTCTTCTAGGATAACTAGTAAACCGCGGGATATCGTCTCGAGAATAGCCAGTTCCTCCTGGGATATCATCTCGAGGCTGTGGGATATCCTCAGTATGATGATTATCTCGGGGCTGTGGGATATCCTCAGTATGATGATCATCTCGAGGCTGTGGGATATCATCTCGAGGGTAGCTAGTAAGCTGTGGGATAGTGTCTCGGGGATAGCTAGTAAGCTGCGGCATATTGTCTGGTTCATTGACAAAAGCAGGTCGTGCGGCCCTTCCTTCCGTCGCATTTCTTGAAAGTGATATAGCAGCTCTGATGATGTAATCAGCAAAGAGCTGGACAAGATGACAATTGTACCAAAGTGGAACGAACAAGGCAATGTAAAGGATCGAGATAACAAAGAGGGCAGTGATTCCTATGATCAAGGTGACAATAGCCATCCAAGTGCGTTTATTTATGGTTGCGTGGACCCCCGCCATGAATGCCACTGACATTGTGACAAGAGCTATGAGGAGTGCTAGCCTTGCAGTTCTGATGGCTTGATGCACCGCATGAGGATCACTGATCTGCATCCAAAGAAGGACTACAACTCCAATTATCGAGCTGTACATGGCGACAGTATTGCAGATCACGAAGACGTCGTACATGGTTTTGCTCAACAGCACAGCGATTCCAGCATCTGGTTCAGAGCTATTATATCCTCCAGGAACAGAAAAACCAGCGGCGAATGTCATAGTGGCAACCAGCGTTGCCACGACCATATGGGTATTGGCTGTGTCCTTTACTCTATTCAAATCTGGAGGCTCTAGAACTATTCTCGGGCCTCCTATTGGCCGGCAAATTGCCGTGTCTTTGCTTCTTTGTGCTCCAGCAGATAATAAGATTATTCGTGTTAAGCTCTGGTTAAGCATAATAGGGGAAAAAAGGACAGTTATTATCCATGAAGATGGACTAACAATTAAAGATTTAGAATTTAAAAATAAAAAATAAAAAGAACCTTCTCAAGTGATACACAAACTTGCGAACGCAATCTTTTTCTGAGCTTACTGAAGAAATTTAATTCCACTTGGTTAGTTTCTGAAGGGAGTTCTACGGATCAAAACAAATGAATTCTTTACGTCTCTCCCAGGAAGGAAGAAGCTAAAATGACAGTGAGAAAAACAAAGGTAGGTAACATGTTAATCCATATTGTAGAGATCATCACCTTGTGCAGCGGAGCATCGATTGTTGGCAGTTCCTCATCCACAATGTCAAGAGACGTCAAGTTTAGTTTGTTTACAAGCATAAGATCAACTCTTTTGTCCCGGGTGAGAGAGAGCAGAACCTCAGGTTGCCACTGCAATGTGGCCACATGTACAGACGTATTTCCTTCCTTGTCTTTCGCATTTATAAGCTTCTCAAACTTGGGATTGCCAAGTATGTATTTCACCACCGAATCCATTCCATACTTGACCGCAACGTGAAGTATATTTTGCCCTTCGTGAAAAGTTAGCAAGTCTTCTGGATCTGGCCAATGTTGAAGCAACTCCTTGGTTGTTTTGAGATGACCCATCTTACACGCAACGTGGATCGGAAGATAGCCCTCTTTGTTGTGCTCAAAGGCACTCGATGCGAACAGGTTGACCAAGAATTCGACTTCCCGGACATAACCCATGTATGCTGCTAGATGGAGGGGAGTACCACCTCCGGCATCTCTTAAATCAAATAGCTCTTTCTTCCGCTTTGCTATCTCTTTCAGCATTTCTACATCATTAGAGAGAGAAATGAATGAATTTGTGTCATGCTCATAACCACGGGTCTGGTAACTTTATCCTCTAACTATTATATTTTTTCTTAAAATAAAACAAAATGCGATATTACATCGACTACATTTTGAACGCTAAAGTATTGGGGAATAATTTCAGTATAGACATTGGAGAACGCTTTAAAGCATAAATACATTCATTTCCAAGAAGTAGTTTACCCTGTTGGAGTAATCACGGGCAGCCATGACATGTCTCACTAAGGTGTTGTCCTTGGAGAACGCTTAAAAGGATAAAGACATTCTTCCTGTTTTACGAAAGGTCTTTGGACAATAATATAATTAGTGTAGTATATGTGATGCCTTGAATTAACTCACTGAAGTATTGTTCGGTTTAACCGGTCTCATACCTAACCACATGGTTTTGTCCTTTAATGTACAGGTAAGCACCTCACCAAGAGATCACTTATCCTAGCAGTGCTCCCAACTAAGCATGCTTTCCAAAGTTAAACATTGTTGTTACATCAAAAGGTGCCTATGTGAGTTTTAATATATATCTTAAAATCACTTTCTCTCTCTCTGTTCAGTGGACAGTTCCATTTATTCATGTCCTTTTTGCCATCCTAGAAGCTTGCCAGAGAGCTCTGCCAGGAGCCGCTCCTTGTCCAGGCCCTCTGGTCTCGGTGACCATTCCCTGCTCTCGTTGGATCGGGTCCTTACAATATTTACAAAGGCTTATTCTATGAGTATCGACTACTAAAGTACTAAATTAATGACATTCTTCAGGGGTAAGTGTTGCCAGAACCCAAGTCTAAACATATCGTATCTGCCCTCTTCTGGCCAAAATTTATTGGAAATTTTCAAATTGATTCAGGCTCTAGAAAATAGTTTAAACCATTCTAGCAGAAGAACAAAAAATGTGAGGTCAGCTACTTTATGAATGAGACTTGCAGGTTCAACGGCTTGTATGAATCCAAAGTAGACATGTATATTGATGTATATGGTTCGACTAATAAATTTACCCAAGGAAGTCATAAGTACAGTCACTCACCTAACCTTCGGTGCATCACGGCTCCGTGAACTGGCGACATGCCTTCAATCCCGGATGAAAGGGCTTCATATTCATCCATCGCCTCCATCAAAAGCTCCAAAATCTTCAATTTCCCTGTCTCGACTGCCAAGTACAGCGGGCATTTGCTCTCCTCGTTCTGCAGATACACAGCTCTTGAGCCTCGACTCAGGAGCAGACGGGTCAACTCGGAGTCACCGTTCTTCGCAGCCTCATGTAACGCCGTGTTCCCCGCATCGTTGGCCATGTCCACAATCTTGCCGCAGCCAAGGAGGATTTCAGATGAGCGGATCCTGCCAGCACTTGCTGCGACGTGGAGCGCGGTGTTCCCTTGGTGGTTCGTCTCGGCGGCCAGCCGCTTGTCAGGGATGACCTCGACAAGGGCCTGGAGGATGTCGGCGTTCTCGATACCCGCTGCAACGTGGAGCAACGAGTTCCCTGAAGGGCCCCGTATGTTGATAATGTCGGACAGAGAGACCCTCTCTTCAGCGGCATACTTTTCGAGGGCTTCAATGAACTTGTCGACGTCACCTTCTTTCACGGCTTTGTGTAGCAGCGGATTCACAGGACACTTGAATTCTGCTTGCCGGACTGATCTGGTTACCGAATCTAATGCTTTCAATCTGGCCCTTCTCCGCTCCCAGATTTCATCATTGTTAATAGTTATGCTCACACGATCGAGATCCATCTTTAGACTCAAGAAATTTGAATATCGTCTGCTCCAAAGTTTTGCTGGTATTCCTTAAATAGCTCACGGGTTTATGCAAATCCACTCGTGCACCCGTCATTTCAATTTTTTATTTGAGATGTAAATATCAAATATAACCCAATCTACACAAAATTGACCGGGCCCACGTTCAACTTCTTTAAAAACCACGAAGGGGGTTTCGATTTTCTTTTTGGTTTCTTCTCTCTACACATGACATCTACTTCCTTAACTGGACTCACTCTGAACAAAGTTGCTTCGATTGGAGCAACAAAATATACAATTGTGGAAAAAATTACCAAAACAGTTTTAAATTTCTCGCACTTGAGTCAATTAAGTCATAAATCTTTTAATTTCACCAATTTAGTCCTAAACATTTAAACAATTTTCCAATTGAGTTCTCTTGGGGCCAATTTTGATCAACATCGCCGACGTCGGTAAATTTTACAAACTTTTTTAAAAAGGAATTTTTTTTATTGTTTTTCTTCTTTTCCTTTCTTTATTTCCTTCCATTTTAGTTGGCAAGGGTCGTAGCCTAGGCCTAGGCCCTTGCTGGCTGTGGGCGAGGTGGCCCTACCTAGGCTCTCATTGACTACAAGCAAGTGGGTCCTCACCCAGATCTAGCTGAGAACATGATAGCCTCGCTGCCCAAAGTGAAAAAAAAAATAAAGAAATAATAAATAATAATAAATTCAAAAAGTTCAATTTTTTTTAAATAATTATCCACGTCGGCGTCGGTTGTGCCACATAAGGTGACTGGCGTTATGTCAACAATTTCCTGCCAAAATTGACTGGAATGACTAAATTGATAAATTGTTTAAAATTTTAAGACTAAATTGATCAAATTAAAATATTTTATAACCGATATGCCACAACTACAATATGTTTTAGACTTTTTTTTTTTTGTAATTTCTTCATAATTGAGCCTCACCTCTAACTTTATCATCAAAAACCATGAATGAGGTTTCGAATTTCTCTTTGTTTCTTTTCTCTCTGTACAATTCATCTACTCCTTTACTCTTTATCTCTTCTCTCACATTGTTTTCTTCTTCCTCCTCCTCTTTAACATATTGCGTAAAGGGGAAAGAATAAAAAAAAAAAAAAAAAAAAAAGTGAGAGGACAGGGAGAGCGAGTGGAGAGGGAAAAGAAGAAAAGAAAGTGAGAGAATAGAGAAAGAGTAAAGTGAGAAGGAGAAAGAAAGGAAATTGGAATTCTCGTTCATGATTTCTATGAAGTTAAAGGTGGGGCTCAGTCATGTAATGTGCAAGATCCGGTTCAAGTGACTTTTTGCAGAGTGGACCACACTGGACACTAGCACCTCCGTCAAGAAATAATAATGCGGAAAAGAGTAAATTTAGAATTTGTGTATATTCGATGTGCATGTAGAAAAGAGTATAGAAAAGAGTACATGAGCCTATATGACTATCTAAGGCTTCGTTTATTCCACAAAAAATGTGATATTTCTAAAAAATGTTTTTCAGAAAGTCATTTTCCAAGAAAATGATTTTATTTTTCATGTTTGTCTAAAACCTGAAAATGAATAGAAAAATATTTTCCATTGTTTGGAAGGCAAATATTACATTTTCCTGAATTGACATGCACTATTTAAAGCTAGTGACTTAGGCACGACTAGCCGGACAACTAAGCATGGGCGCAAGGTTTCGAGCTAGCTTGTGCCAACCAAGTCTACAATTTAGCCTGGGCTTGAGTTTATTGAGGTCGAGCGCCAGAATCCGTGCCCATGCCTCCTTGCACCTTGGCTCGAGTCCATCAAGCTAGAGCACAAAACATTATCGGGGTCCGAAGCCTGTCAACATTATAGAACTTTTCCAAAGAAAATCAATTAAAGATTATTTAAATTAACAATCATGATTATTAGTTTGAAGTTTCAAATTAACAGTAAAGCTAGGTGTAATTTTGATTTCATAAATCACCGCTGAATGAATAATACGTGGTGTTCAAAGTAAAATATGTTATTTTTTTATTATATTACAAGTGAATTTAATAAAATTCAAACGATTAATAAATTTATCCAAAAAAGAAAAATTGCAAAAATTCCCCCCACCATAGCCAGTAACCGATTCACAAAGTTGAGATAATCACCATGGATGCACAAATCGAGCTCGCTCATACACTCTGCACTTTTCTTCTCTCGGTCTCTCATGGCGCCCCCAATTTCTCGGGATTCTGAATCTCTTATCAGGCCCTCACCGGCCGTGGGTGAGGCAGCACTTGGCACCTTGCCCATGCCTCACTGGCCGCAAACAAGTTGGCCCTCATCTGGATCTAGTTGAGACTCTGGTAGCTTTACTAGCCAAAGTGAAAAATTAAATAAATAAATAATAATAAATTCAAAAATATTCTAAAATCTTTTTAGAATTACAAAATTTATCCATGTCAGTGCTAGTCATGCTCCGTTGGATAATTGGCATCGCATTAACAATTTCCGATCAAAATTGAATGTGATGACTTAATTGGTAAATTGTTTAGAGTTTTACGACTAAATTGGCCAAATAAAAATATTTAGAGCTGATGTGGCATAACTATGATATGTTTAGGACGTTTTTGTAATTTTCCTTACACTTGAGGCACCCCCCCCACCTCTAACTTCATCATCAAAAACCATGAATGAAGTTTCGAATTTCTTTTTGTTTCTTCTCTCTCTGTATAGCACATCTGCTCCTTTACTCTCTCTCTCTCTCATCTCTCACATTCTTTTCTTCTTCATTCTCTTCTCTAACATACTGCGTGAAAAGGGAAGAAGAAAAAAAGTGAGAGGACAAGGAGAGCGAGTAGAGAGGGAGGAGAAGAAAAGAAAGTGAGAGAATATAGGAAGAGTAAAGTGAGAAGGAAACCAAAAAGAAATTGGAGTTCTCTCGTGGTTTCTATAAAGAAACGTCTCAATAAAGAAATAATTATACGGAAAAGAGAAAATTTATAATTTGCGTATATTTTGATGTGTATATAAAAAATATTATGTGGGCCTATATGACTATCCCGGACTCCGTTTGTTTCACGAAAAAATATGACATTTCTAAAAAATATTTTCCTAGAAGTCATTTTCCATAAAAAAAAATGACTATATTTTTTGGTGTTTGAATGAAACCCAAAAAATAAGTATGAAATTATTTTCCATTGTTGGGACTGGAAATTATTTTTTTCCTAATCAAACATGCACTATTCAATGCTAGTAACTTAGGCACGATTAGCCGGAAAGCCAAGCATGAGCACTTGGGTCTCGAACTAGCCTCTGCGAATCAGGTCTATTAGCCGGGCCCGGGCCTATGTCCATTGAGGCCGAGCACCAAACTCTTTGCTTGTGCCTCCCTGCACCTTGGCCCGAGTCCATCAAGCCAAAGCGCAAAACGTGATTGAGGTTCGAAGCCCAGCAACATTATAGAACTTTTCAAGAGAAAATCAATTAAAGATTATTTAAATTAACAATCTTGATCACTAGTCTGAAGTTCAAATTAACAGTAAAGTTAGGTGTAATTTTGATTTCTGAATCAAAAATACGTGGTGTTCAAAGTAAAATATGTTTTTTATTATTATATTAAAAGTGAATTTAATAAAATTCAAATGCTTAATAAATTTATCCAAAAAAAGGAAAATTACAAAAACCCCGCCACCCCCCTCCCCACACACACACACACAAAACAAAACACCATAGCCAGTAGCGGATTCGCAAAGGTGAGATAATCACCATGGATGCACAAATTGAGCTCGCTCACACACTCTGCACTTCTCTTCTTCTCTCAGTCTCTCGTGGCGCGCCCAATTTCTTGGGATTCTGAACCTCTTCTCAGGCCCGCACCAGCCATGGGTGAGGCGGCTCTTGCCCCGGCCCTTGCTGGCAGCAAACAAGTTGGCCCTCATCTAGATCCAGCTGAGACTGCGGTAGCTTTACTGGCCAAAGTGAAAAATTAAATAAATAAATAAGTAATAATAAATTCAAAAATATTCTAAAGGATCCTTAAAATTACAAAAATTGTCCATGTCAGTGTTGGTCATGCTATGTTGGACAATTGGCGTCGCGTTAACAATTTCCAGTCAAAATTGATTGAAAAACTTAATTGATAAATTATTTAAAGTTTTAGAACTAAATTGGCCAAATAAAAATGTTTAGGTTTAATGTGACACAAATATAATATGTTGAAGACTTTTTTTATAATTTTCCTCACAATTGAGCCCCACCTCCAACTTTATCATCAAAAATCATGAATGAGGTTTCGAATTTCTTTTTGTTTTTTCTCTCCCCCTATAATACATCTGCTCCTTTACTCTTTCTCTCTTCTCTCACATTCTTTTCTTCTTCATTCTCTTCCTTAACAAACTCCGTGAAAAGGGGAAGAAAAAAAAAAGTGAGAGGACAAGGAAAGTGAGGAGAGAGGGAGGGGAAGAAAAGAAAGTGGGAAAATAGAGTTAAAGTGAGTAGGAAACCAAAAAGAAATTGGAGTTCTCATTCGTGGTTTCTATGAAGGTAAAGGTCGGGCTCAGTCATGTGTCGTGCAAGATCCGGTTCAAGCAACTTTTTGCAGGGTGGGCCACAATTGACACTATTGTCTGAATAAAGAAATAATAATACGGAAAAGAGAAAATCTAGAATTTGTGTATATTTCGATGTGTATATAGAAAAGAGTATGTGAGCCTATATGATTATTCAATACTCCATTTGTTTCACAAAAAATGTGACATTTTAGAAAATATTTTACCAAAAGTTTTGCAAAGTTTCACCCAAACCCTTAAATCATCATCTTGGCCCCCAATTAAATTAAAATTGAACTTAAATTAAAATTGAACTTAACCCAGGTCGAATTAATCAAATCAGGCAAAAATAACCAAATTGCATTGAATTAGGTTTTCTCGGGCAAGAAAATGGCCAATTTTGAGAGACTTTCTTGCAAAATTGGGCAAGGAAAATTGCAAAGAATGGTCAAGATCTTGAATTACTATACATAAACTCGCAAATTGATAAAAAAAAAAAAAGCCAAATTGATGGATTAAAACACTTAAAATAGCTGCCAAAACCCAATTCATAATTCGATCTCAATTCGAAGCTATTGAATAAGCAACTTTGTAACCCCATCATATCCTACTTAGTTGCCCAATCAGCTTAATCTTTGCCCATGATGGAAGACCATAATTAGGAGTGCATGTCACACCCCGATCCTTGGACACGCACCCATCCCTCACCTTGGTCGATTAATAGCGATGTCCCAGGCTGCATCACCGACCCTTTCATTTTATATACACATGCGGAAGTAGATAAAATAAATCCCTAGGCAATAAAATAATAGGATAAAAAAGTAGGGCTATATTTTTCACGCCTGAAAAACCATAACCACATTTTTTATACAATACAAACCACAAAGTATATATTACAATACTATTCACCAAAGTCTGATCTATCACACATTAGTCCCCAGCTTAGGGTTTGCAAACAGGATGGGATCTCAGTCCTCATCCGGGTTGTACTTTGGATCATCCTTTAGATCCTCCTCGGGTTCCTCATCAAGGTCCTCCTCTTCAAGTTCTTCTTCCTCAGATTCCTCCTCCTCAGGTTCCTCCTCCAATTTCTCTTCTAGGTGCACCTCTTCTTGTTCAACCTCTCCTTCTAGCATGCTCTAGCTGGAGTCTACTGCTAATTGCTTGGGAAAGTCGATGTCACTCTCGAGCTTAGGGTCTTTGGCATCGGTCATCGCTCCATCCTTGGGATCTGCCGTTCCTTCCCCGAACGCTTCCTCTAAAACGATCAAAGGTACATCACCTTCTAGCATGGCACCCTCCCTTCGCTCATTGTGATATTCACAATACCGCGATCGATACTCGTGGGGCCTTAAGGCGTCCTTACCCACATCAACCTAGACGATCGACTTAACCAGAACATACTCTAGTCCTTCCGGATGGGAGTGTATCGGGAAATGAGTTTCTATCTCGGTGATTTCTTCGCGTATACCAAAATGCATAGGAGGACGAGGAGGTGGGGGTATTACCATCTATGGACTTGAAATGGTTATACAATAACCATTGAGATAACGTCTCAACGAGTTCTACCCCTTAAAACTCGATTAATAAACCAATATGCCATACGAGCTGCCTATGCACACACGGGTCAGAGGACTTATCTTTGTCTCAAATTCCATCTGCAAATCAATACAGTTCAATAGGCACGCAATCAACTACAATAGATCGAAACATCGATCAATTGATCTAGTTGATTACATGTCAATCTGACCATTTCCTGGTCATTCTAGCCATTATTATCCAGTCTCAACTGAGAGAACCAACCATCGAGCCACGTGCATTCTCCGAGACGATATTCCTTATCACCGAGCCACGTGCATTCTCCGAGATGATATTCCTTATCACCGAGCCACATGTATTTTCCGAGGTGATAGATAGATAGATAGATAGAGAGAGAGAGAGATATATATATATATATATATATATATATATATATATATATATATATATCTAGTCACAAAGCCATGTGCATTCTCCGAGGCGATATATCTTATCATCGAGCCACGTGCATTCTCTAAGACGACAGATTAAATCATCCAACCAATACTATGTCTTTCTCCTAGATGACATCCTCAGTCATCAAGCCGACATGATACAATGAAATCAATTTTTCATTTGCTGACCAAAATCATACATCTCTGAAATAAAATACACATCCACACAATTTCTCTCAATTTTGCACAATCAGGTACTCAATTAAATAAACAGAGATCACCACTGCGATCAGCACGAAATTCCGGTCATCGGCTATCCCAACCTAATTTTCGGAAAATAAATAAATAAATAAATAAATACAAAAATATTACATAAATAGCAATAAATCCAATTTAAGCCCGTAATGCCTAATTGGAAGCCGAGATGAACCCGGAAAATTACCGAGACTCATTCAATAAATAATAGGACTTGTCTACTTGTTAAGTACACTAACCATTTGCCTAACATACATAGGTAAATCCCTAATTTAATTATTCTAATCTAATCTATCAACATAATTGCACTTAATTAAATCTAATCAACCCTTAAGCATCATTAGTTTATTAAGCAAGGATTAGTGAGTAAAACTCACTAGATTAACGCGCGGGTCAAATCAAACCGACGGGAACGGCGCAAGGGTCACTTTTCTCCAAAGCAGACCTAGGTTTCGAGGCTTGAAACACCCTCAAATCAGGCCTAGAAGCTGCTATGAAACCCACAAAACTAGCTTTTGATTTAGAGCTGCAAACAAGAGAACAAAGGCTAGTTAAGGTAAAGCAAGGTCAGTAAGGGCAGTCTGGTGGTTTCGCGAGGCAAGGGGCAGTCGGATGGGGTTTACGGTGGCTGGAAGGACACATGGTAGCCTGCTGGAACAGCGGAGCAAATGTGACAGCTTAAATTTTCAGATTTCGTTTCCGATTAAATAAATCAGGCTTTTCGTCGACGCGCCGATAGTGCTATTCTCTGAACCGATCACTCATGAGATAACTGGTCTATCTGGGGAAGCAATTAAGGAATCTAAATGCAATAGACTTGAGAATTCGACCAGGAATTGATTTCTCGACCGTGTTGATCTACAAGGGTCATTATGGCATTATCGAAATTAATTAGAGACCAGAAATAAGTCGATTTGATTGAGATATGTTATCAAAGTGTGGGTGATTCGACCTGATTGCAAAATACTTATCGATTGGCACTAGACCGATTTTTCTATCGTTTTGGTACTCGGTACCCGTATTTGAAACTTTGAGACTTTCACGACAACCGAGAGTCGCCAATGTGTCAAAAATGTACTTTGTGACTCGAGATAAATCGATCACAGGTCAATTACACCAAAAATTCATAAAAGTTACTCGGTAAATTAGGTCACGCTAAAAGTGCGCCGGATTGAAAATAACCGCGAATTAGAACCCGATTTCAGAAATTGAAAGTTTTGTGGTGTCACGATCTATTTTAAGAACGTCGACTCACCCTGCAAAATTTTTTCTGAGATTCCGAGATTTTTACAGAAAATCAATTCAGACGCCGCAGAAAAATAACGGAAATTCGGATGGACTCATTTGAAGGAAATTTGGACTTTTGAGCTGAGCCTTTGGGTATTGGGGACTTGTAGAAATTTTGTGGGCATTTTCCTTGGCAAAATTCAAAGTCAATTTGGGAAATTTCATGAAGAAGTTGAAGCCAAAATTAAGAAATTCGGAGCTTTGGTTGGTGAGTGGCATTTTTTACATCAAATTGGATAATGTGTGGATTTTATTACAAGAAAGTATTAGGGGGAACATTAGGATATTTATGCTAGCCTAAGGGGGAACCAAGCAATGAAGGGGTTGGATAATTCTTTGACTTTCTACCCTCTCTCTCATTCATCCAATTCTTTCTTTCTCCTTTGGTCTTGTGCGCACGCCAACACCTTCATCTCTCTCTCTTTGTTCATTTTCCCTCGCGCCAACACTCACGCTCTCCATCCCATCTCTCCCCTCACACGTTGCCTTCGCCACCGAACCACCTCTCTTTCCACCGAAGTTTCATTTCCTCTCCATTTAAGCAGCCACCGAATCCTCCCCCACTCACCCACGCCACTTGCCAATTTCCTAGCTCACCTTGGTCAACCATCAACCATGGAAGCCCTTGGTTGACCGCATGCAGCCCACGCCCACACGTCTAGCAACATTGAAGCCGACTGAATCTGCTTGCTTTCATCTCCTGCAAAGACCTTCGGTTTTGTTGAAGCAGCATCCACCCAAGAAGCCAGCTACCTTCTTCTTCTTTCGGTTTTGGTGAACTGTCCAGTAGCTCAAAGTCCTCTGCCCCTTTCGTTGCCACCGAAGATCAGCGAAGCTCCTCAAGCTGACTTCATCTCACCGAACCGAAGTGGCCATGTCTCTAGCGAATTTTGTGAGCCCATCTTCGTATAAGCCGCAGCCCATCTTCAGCAAATTTCCAGGCCCACCGAATCATTAGCCTCAGCTTAGGAAAATTCGACCCAGCAGCCCATAGTTCGGCCTCTTCATCCCACAAGCTAGTGGAGTTTAGCCCAAGAATTCAGCAGCCCAAGCCCGCGAAGCCAAGCCCAACCGCAAGTTCAGCCCAAGCCCAGCAATTTGTTGTGGGCTTGCAAGGCCTTTGGGCCCGGTCCGAGTGCCCGTCAATGTCGCCGAAAATTCAGATTTCGACTGCCGTCGCATCGTCGTCGCGGTGATCTGGTCTTCGCAAAACAAGTGAGTTTAGCTCACTAATCCCTTATTAGTATGCTAATGATGCTTAGGGATTTATTAAATTTAATTAAGTGCAATTAGGTGGATAGATTATATTAGAATATCTAAATTAGGAATTTACCTATGCATGTTAGGCAAATGGTTAGTGTACTTAGCAAGTAGACAAGTCCTATTACTTATTGAACGAGTCTCGGTAATTTTTCAGGCTTGTCTTGGCTTCCAATTAAGCAATGCATGCCTAAATTGGATTTATTGCTATTTAATAATTAATTTTCGAAATTATTTTTATATTTATTTATTTTCCGAAAATTCAACGGGGATGGTCGGTAACCAGGATTTTATGCTGATTAATGTGGTGCAATCCGTTTATTTATTTGAGTATTAATTTGTGCTAAATTGATTTATTGATGATTTTATAATTATTTTCCTAAATTAAATAATTTTGGAAATTAATTGAAAAATAACCGGGCATCGGTCGACAATGCCAAAAATATTTTGGTAAACTACAGAAAATGGTAGGATTTATGGAAAGGAAATTGTTATATTTTGGGTAAGGCCGATCGTGTATTAACACATGACATTTTATCAGAAATGATAAAACTAGTAATTTGATTGTTTGCTTGGAAGGGCATGTATACCGGCTTGATGACTCTACAGATCATCTTGAGACAGGACGGTATTATATACCGGCTCGGTGATTCTATAGATTATCTTGAGACAGGACAATATGATATGCCGGCTCAATAATTCTACAGATCATCTTGAGACAGTACATTATGATATTGACATACCGGCTCGATGACTCTCTTTGTCATCTTGAGATAGTACAGTATGATTTTGCAGCTCGATGACTCTATATGTCATATGGAGATGTGATAACATATTATTTGTATATCACCTAGGGTGAGTAGTCTTGGATGTTGATCAGACTTATAGATAGTATGGAAGGGGCCGACCAAGAAATAGCCTGGATGACATGTAACCGACTAGGTTGATTGATCGATGATTCGATCTGATTGGGTGATGTGATGTGATCGTGTATATTGGATTTATATATTGACTTGCATGAGGGAACTGAGGCCAAGGTAAGTCCTCTAACTCGTGTTGTGTTTAGGCAGCCTAAGGTGTATTGGCTTCCTAATCGAGTCTTAGAGGGTAGAACTTGCTGAGACGTAATCTCATCCCGATTGTGGGACAACATTTTAGGACCTTAGTGGGGAACCTGAGGAGAAATAATCCGAAAATGAGGACCCTAAGGGGGAACCGGAGGAGGAGTCCGAGGAGGATCCCGAGAATGAGCCGAAGTATAACCCGAATGAGGACAAAAACCTCACCCCGTTTTGCAAACCTTGAGTGTGAAGTGTTATGAGATAGATCATACTCTTGTTAATAGTATTGTAATATAGCCCTACTTTTGTAGTTGTATAAAAGTGTGGTTGTGGTTTGTTAGTTGATAAAAATATAGCCATACTTTTCTATCCCATTTTTTTTATTGTCTGGGGATTTTTATATGCTTTCGCATGCGTATTAAAATAAAATAGTCGGTGATGCGTCCTGGGACGTCACTATTAATCAACCAAGGTGAGGGATGGGTGTGTGCCTAAGGATCGGGGTGTGACAGCAGAGCTGGAACATGCACAGCTGGGCTGTGGCTCTCATGGCATGTGCGTAGGCGGCGAACGGCGATGGCACAGGCAGTCCTGGCATGCGACGATGGCATGAGGTGTCGACAAGCGATCCTGGCTTGTTGTTGTGGCTTCAGTTAGTCTTCTCCGATTTGCTAGTGGCGTCGCACAACAAGGAGGGATAGAGGAGAAGTCTTGGACGGCAACAAGGGGGAGGATGAGGGAGAGAGAGATGGAAGGGGCCACTTAGTCCAATTTTCCACAAAATTGTCCCTCATTAATTCATCCTCAGCCATGTATCTTCCTTGGCTGTTCATGAGCCACCAATGCTCTGTCTGCAACATTGAATTGGTCCATTTTAGGCTAGGCCAATGGGGCATACGAATTTGAGACAATTCATCACCAATTGGACACTTGATCCACCTTAAATCAACCTCATTTGGCCCTCATAATTTCAATTGACACATCAATGCTTCAATTGATTTTTTCCTCACCTAGGTATCCATCTTGTATCTCAATTTCGTGACCAAAATCGATCTCAGCCTTTTTCTAAATAAAGACGGTCCTACGACGACTTTTTCCCAAAAAGTCTTGGGTTTTAGAAAAATCTTCTTAGACTGAGTCGATACTCTTAGAATTTACTGTAACATAATAGAATCTTCAATTTCTGAAATCGGACTTGAATTCACAGTTAATTTCCATTTGGCGTGTTTGACCTGTGATCGATTTTCTTTGAGCCATAATGAACCCACTCGATACATTGGCGACTTTTGGTTATTGTGAAAATCTTGAGGATTCAATTACGAGCACTAGATACCAAAACGACAGAAGAATCAATTTAGGGCCGACTGACGAGAATTTTCCAATTTAGTGGTGTCACCCATAATTAGCCACACATCTCAGCCGAACCAACCTATCTTTGATCTCAAATCGATTTTTAACTATGCCATAATGGCCTCTAAGGATAGGCACGGTCAAGAAGCCGATTTTTGGTCGAATTCTCAAGTGTATTGCCTTAAAATTCTTTAATAGCTTCCCCAGATAGTCTAGTTATCTCGAGAGTGATCAGCTCTAAGAACAGCCCTGTAGGCACGTTAATGAAATGCCCGATTTATTCAGCAGAAAACAGGACTGAAAATCTGAGATGTCACAACTTTTCTCCTCTTATAAAAATTCCATCCTCGAAATTTAAACCATTACAAAACTTGATTAAAAAGGTGGGGGGTGCAACTGTCTCCTCGGCTCTTCAGTCTCCCATGTCGCTCCTTCAGTTCTGTGGTGTTGCCAAACCACTTTGACCAATGGAATGGTCTTTGAACGCAGAACTTGCTCTTTTCGATCCACTATCTGAACCGGGCTTTCAACGTATGACATATAGTCATCCACGTCCAATTCCTTGAAATTGAGCACTTGGATCAAGTTAGGCTCATACTTCCTCAATATCGACACGTGAAAGACGTCATGTACTTTCGCCAATCTCAACGACAACAAAAGACGATATGCTAAGATCCCAATTCTTTCAAGAATCTCAAACGGACCTACGTACCTCGAACTCAGTTTTCCTTTCTTTTCAAAGCGCGAAGCTCCCCTCATTAGTGACACCTTTAGAAGAACTTGATCACCAACTTGGTATTCCAAAGACCTTCAACGCTTATCCGTGTAACTTTTCTATATACTCTAAGCAGTCTTTAATCTGTCTCTAATCACTGCCACGGCTTCCATTGATTGCGAGACCAATTCTAGGCCTGTAATCTTTCTTTCCCCAACTTCATCCTAACACACAGGTGTCCTACATACTCTACCATACAATGCTTCAAAATGAGCCATCTTAATGCTCTACTGATAACTATTGTTGTAGGCAAATTCCACCAAGTGTAGCTGATCTTCCCAACTTCCTTTGAAGTCTAGTACACAAGCTCTCAGCATGTCCTCGAGGGTCTAAATTGTCCTCTCAGACTAACCATCCATCTGAGGATGATATGCCGTACTGTACTAACGCTTGGTACCTAAGGCATTTTGTAAGCTCTTCCAAAAGGCAACAGTAAATCTCAGGTCTCTATCTGATGTTATCGTAACCGACACTCCATGCATACACACCATTTGACGCACATACAGGTCTACGTGTCTATCTAAACTAAGATCCTTTCGAATTGCAATGAGTTGAGCCAACTTGGTCAATCTATCGACTACAACCAAAATCGAATAATTTCCTCTTTGACTCCTCGGTAGTCCAGTCACGAAATCCATCGTGATATGCTCCCATTTCCATTATGGGATCTCAAGAGGTTGTAGAAGTCCTCCCGGCTTGCAATGTTGACCTTTGACTTGCTGACACATCAGACACTTTGCGACATGTTTGGAGATGTCTGCCTTCATACCAGACCACCAATAGTGTTGACGCAAATTCCGATACATCTTGGTGCTACTAAGATGAAAGCTGTAATTGCTACGATGTGCTTCTAATAAGATGTCCTCTCTAAGCTCCACATCGTCAGGTACAACTAAACGTCCTCGGAACCTCAATATTCCTTCATCAAAAACCTAAAAGTCGTCCTTTCTTTTCTCAGCATCCTCCTATAGATTTTTCTACACATCTAGATCTGTCGGTTGGAGTAACTTGATTCTGATTTGGACATCCGGTTCAATTTTGAGGGTAGCCATAAGACTTGAAAGGTGGCCTGTCTCAAACTTGAATACTGAATCTCGAGCTCTCTCGATTAAGTTCCACTCCTTAATTAGTATATAAGTAATTGAAAACTTCTGACTCAAAGCATCGGCGACCTTGTTCGCCTTTCCTGGGTGATATACAATATCACAGTCATAGTCCTTCAGCAATTCCATTCATTGGCACTATCTCATGTTTAATTCCTTCTGATTGAACAGGTAATTGAGACTTTGATGGTTCGTGAAGATCGGAAATTTTCCTCCACTCAAATAGTGTCTCTAAATCTTCAACGCAAAGTTAATTGCCATGAGTTTTAAGTCATGCGTCGGATAGTTCTGCTCGTGAGACCTCAACTAACGGGAGGCGTATGCAACGACTCTGCCATGTTGCATCAACGCACAAACCATCCCCTTGAATGACGCATCATTATAGATTTCGAATCCTCTCGGACCAGATGGGATTGTTAGCACAGGTGTGGTAGTCAGCTTTTCCTTTAGCTCATGGGAACTACTTTCGCACTTGTCTTTCCGCACAAATTTCTCTTCTTTCTTCAAGAGTTTTGTCAGAGGTGACGCTAATTCTCTTCTTTCTTCAAGAGTTTTGTCAGAGGTGACGCTAATGATGAGAACCCTTCCACAAACCGTCTATAATAACCTACCAAACCCAGAAAACTTTTGATTTCTATCATTGTAGCCAGTCTTGGCCAATTGATCACGGCTTCAATCTTGCTCGGGTCCACTGAAATTCCTTTGCTTGAGAACACATGCCCGAAGAAAGCAACACGAGCTAACCAAAACTCGAACTTGCTGAATTTGGCATACAATTGATGGACTCTCAGTGTCTGCAGCACTAGTCTCAAATGACTTTCATGCTCTTCATCACTCCTTGAATATTTTAGAATATCATCGATGAACATGATCACAAACTGATCTAGATATTCCTTGAATATTCGGTTCATCAAATCCATGAAGGCAACAGGAGCATTCGTCAACCCGAATGGCATCACTGTGAATTCATAATGACCATATCGAGTACGAAATGTTGACTTAGGAATGTCCTCCTTCTTGATCCTCAGCTGATGATATCCTGTCCTCAAGTTGATCTTCAAAAATATTGATACTCCTTGAAGCTGATCAAACAAGTCATCGATTCTTGGTAGTGGATACTTATTCTTGATCCTTACCTGATTGAGTTGCCGATAGTCGATGTACAGGCACAACGAACCATCGTTCTTCTTTACAAACAGAACTGGGGCTCCCCAAGGTGATGCACTAGGACGAATGAATCATTTATCCAATAGTTCTTGCATCTACACCTTCAGTTCCTTCAATTCGGATAACACCATCAAGTACGGAGCCTTAGAGATTGGCTTTGTCCTCGGTGCTAGCTCAATTACAAACTCAATTTCTCTCTCTAGCGGCAATCTTGGCAATTCCTTTGGAAAGACATCGGGAAATTCTTATACAACTGAAATATCCTCAATTTTTAGTTCCTCAACTGTCGTATCTATGACAGTTGCCAAGTAACCTTGACAACTCTCGTCTAATAGACGAGTTGCCTTTGGCGATGAGATTAAGAAAATTGAGGGTCCTCCTCGATTCCCAACAAACTCGAAGCTCTTACCCTTTAACGGATCAAACTGAATCGCTTTGCGATAGCAGTCCATTATAGCTCGTTACTTGGTGAGCCAGTCCATGTCAATTATCAAATCAAAGTCATATATGGCTAGGACTAATAGATCAATTTTCCTCACTCGCTCACCAATCTCTAACTTGCACCCCAAACAACCCAAAGCAGTAATAAATTTTTCCTTCAAGGGTGTAGATATGCAAATTGCCGACTCCAACAATATAGGACTTAATCCTAGCATCTTAACATACTGCTCGATAATGAAAGAATGGGTCGCTCCTGGATCAAACAAAGCGTAAGTAGGATGGTCGTTCAGTGAAACCATACCTGTGATCACATCAGGTGCAGGATCTGCCTGACCATGTGTAATGGCATGCACTGTACCCTGAATTGGAGGTCTCAGCTGTCCTCCTTGTGGCACGTTCTACGGTGCATACCCTCTGATCTGTCCCAAAGGTAGTGGCAGTGGCAACTGAGGTTGTCCTCTTGGTCTCCTCGGACAATTTCTGGCTATGTGGCTCTGTTGGCCACATTCAAAACACGCTCCTGGCCTAAGCTTGGCATGGGGCTAATCCATGTCATCTTCCACAAAAACGACACACATCATTCCTATTTTGACATTGGCTTGCCAACTCCACCTTTCCTATTAGGTGGGACTTGGAATCTACCCCTAGGCATGGGTCTCTTTCCCTGTCGAATATTGTCTCTGTGAGAGCTAAACCTCAATCTAGATGAGGCAACTTGCTCGTTCAAACCTCTCTTTATCATCTAAGCTCGATGATAGACTTCTCAGTAACTTGTTAAAGCCAATGGCGGTAAGGGTTGTTTCAATTCAGAACGAATACCATTTATGAATCTTCGAGCTTTCTCTTTTAGGTCCTCGACCCCATACTGGTCAAGAGACATTGATCCTTGACGAAGGCACTGGAACTCCTCCATCTTTTGCTCTCAGGCCATACCCGAAAAATATTGATCATTGAAAGCTCTGAGGAAGGTATCCCACACCAGGATCACACCTTCGAGAAATATTGTGTCCTTGGCAGCTCTCCACTAAATATTGGCATTGCATTGCAACTGGTAGACGACCAGGGTTACCTTCTCAGCTTCAATGCACATCGAGAGTTGAAAGGTTTTCCTTAGATCTTGAATCCATAGTGAAGCAGCCTTAAGGTCTCCCAGTACCCAAAAATCTTAGTGGACGAAGATTCAAGAATTGCTCCACCAACTTGTGGATTGGCCTTTCTATTTGTGCCACAATGTTCTCAGGTTGAACTTCAGTAGGTACGGCAACAGGTGCGACGGCAGATGCAGCAGCGACGGCGACGGCGGCGGCTTGGTTCAAAGCCTACTGTGCCATGACATCTCTCATGAACTCTAACGCCTGCATAATCCCTTCTATTCTGGGATCACCAAGGGTTGCTACCCCAGCACCAATGGGAAGCGGTGCCACTCTACTCGCGCTAGCTTGAACTGACGCTCGACCTTGGCCTCCTCGAGTACCGACCCTGGTCAGTGCTCTACCCCGTGTCACAGCCTTACTGGTCCTCTTGCTAGGAGTTCTTAGCTCTAGATCACTCATGGGTCAATCTTTATCTACTAACACATGTTTCCAATTCCACACCGAATTAGAAATAGAGTGATCTAAACAACAAAGGATTCTACCAATCAATTACCACTGACATGCACCAATCAGAAATTCAAAAGTCTTTCCTACCACTATCCCATGACCCATCGCTCCTTATCACTCCAATTTTGAACTTCGCTCTGATACCACTTAAGCGGAATGTCACGCCCCAATCATCGAGCATGCACCCATCCCTTACTATGGTTGATTAATAGTGACGTCCCAGAACGCATTGCCGACCCTTTCATTTTATATACACATGTGGAAGCAGATAAAATAAATCCTCAGACAATAAAACAATGGGATAGAAAAAGTAGGGCTATATTTTTCACGCCTGAAAAATCATAACCACACTTTTATACAATACAAAATATTACAATACTATTCACCAAAATCTGATCTATCACACATCAGACCCCAACCCAGGGTTTGCAAACAGGATGGGGTCTCAGTCTCATCCGGGTCGTACTCTGGATCATCCTCTAGATCCTCCTCGGGTTCCTCATCAAGGTTCTCCTCTTCAGGTTCTTTTTCCTCAAATTCCCCCTCCTTAGGTTCCTCCTCCAGATTCTCTTATGGATACACCTCTTCTTGTTCAACCTCTCCTTCAGGCATGCTCCAGGTGGAGTCTACTGCTGATTGCTTGGGAGAATCGATGTCACTCTCGAGCTTAGGGTCTTTGGCATCGGTCAACACTCCATCCTTGGGATCTGCCATTCCTTCCCCGAACACTTCCTCTAAAATGATCAGAGGTACATCACCTTCTAACATGGGACCCTCCCTTCGCCTATCGTGATATTCACAATATCACAATAGATACTCATGAGGCCTTAAGGCGTCCTTACCTACGTCAACCCAGACGGTCGACTTAACCATAACATACTCTAGTCCTTTCAGATGGGAGTGTATCAGGAAATGAGTTTCTGTCTCGGTGATTTCTTCGAGTATACCAAAATGCATAGGAGGACGAGGAGGTGGGGGTGCTACCATCTAGGAACCTAAAATGGTTATACAATAACCATTGAGACAACGTCTCAGCGAGTTCTACCCCTTAAAACTCGATTAGTAAACCAATATACCATACGAGCCGCCTATGCACACACGGGTCAAAGGACTTACCTTGGCCTCAGATTCCACCTGCAAATCAGTACAGTTCAATAGGCACCCAATCAATTACAACAGATCGAAACATCAATCAATCGACTTAGTCTATTATATATCAATCTGACCATTTCCCGGTCATTCTAGCCATTACTATCCAGACTCAACTAAGAGAACCAACCATTGAGCCATATGCATTCTTCGAGGCGATATTCCTTATCACTGAGCCATGTGCATTCTCCGAGGTAATGGAACTGATCACCGAAACACGTGCATTCTCCGAGACGATATTCCTTATCACCGAACCACGTGCATTCTCCGAGACAAAATATCTTATCACCAAGCCACGTGCATTCTCTGAGGCAACATATTGAATCATCAAGCCCATACTATGTCTTTCTCCTAGATGACATCCTCAGTCATCAAGCCGACATGACACAATGAAATCAATTTCTCATTTGCTTACCAAAATCATATATCTCTGAAATAAAATACCCATCCACACAATTTCACTCAATTTTTCACAATCAGGTACTCAATTAAATAAACAAAGATCACCACTGCGATCAGCACGAAATTCTGATCATCGGCTATCCCAGCCTAATTTTCGGAAAATAAATAAATAATAAAATAATTACAAAAATATTAAATAAATAGCAATAAATCCAATTTAGGCCCGTAATGCCTAATTGAAAGCTGAGACGAGCCTGGAAAATTACTGAGACTCGTTCAATAAATAATAGGACTTGTCTACTTGTTAAGTACACTAACCATTTGCCTAACATGCAAAGGTAAATCCCTAATTTAATTATTCAAATCTAATTTATCCACCTAATTGTACTTAATTAAATTTAATCAACCCTCAAGCATCATTAGTCTACTAAGCAAGGATTAGTTAGTAAAACTCACTCGATTAATGCACGGGTCGAATCAAAACCAATGGGAACAGCGCGAGGGTCGCTTTTCTCCAAAGCGGGCCTAGGTTTCGAGGCCCGAAACACCCTCAAATTAGGCCTAGAAGTTGCTATGAAACCCACAAAACTAGCTTCTGATTTGGAGCTGCAAACAAGAGAACAAAGGCTGGTTAAGGCAAAGCAAGGTTGGCAAGAGCAGGCGGGTGGTTCGGCGAGGCAAGGGGCAGTTGGACAGGGCCTACGATGGCCGGAAGGACTCACGGCGGCCTACTGGAATGACAAAGTAGAGTTGGAACGTGCACGGTTGGGTTATGGCTCGCGTGGCACATGCGTAAGCAACGAACAGCGATGGTTCGAGCAATGCTAGCATGTGATGGCGGCGTGAGGTGGCAACGGGTGATCCTGGCTTGCTACTGTGGCTTCAGTCAATCTTCTTCGGTTTGCTAGTGGCATTGCACAACAAGGAGGGATGGAGGAGAAGTCTTGGATGACAACAATGGGGAGGATTAGGGACAGAGAGATGGAGGGGCCCACTTGGTCCAATTTTTCCACAAAATTGTCCCACAGTGATTCATCCTCAGCCATGTATCTTCCTTGGCTGCCCATAAGCCACCAATGCTCTCTTTGCAACATTGAATTGGTCTATTTTGGGCTAGGCCAAGGTGGCACACGAATTTGACATAATTCATCACCAATTGGACACTTGATCCACCTCAAATCAACCTCATTTGGCCCTCATAATTTCAATTGACACCTCAATGCTTAAATTGCTATTTTTCCTCACCTAGGTATCCATCTTGTATCTCAATTTCGTAACCAAAATCGATTCTGGTCTTTTTCTGAATAAAGACAGTCTTGCGACGACTTTTTTCCAAAAAGTCTGGGGTTTTAGAAAAATCTTATGAGACTAAGTTGATGCTCCTAGAATTTATTGTGATATGACATAATCTTCAATTTCTGAAATCGGGCTTGAATTCACGGTTAATTTCCATTTAGCGCGTTTTTAGTGTGACTTAGGCTACTTGGTAGTTTTCAGAACTTTTTAAGGCAAATGAATCGTGGTCGATTTTCTTTGAGCCACAATGAATCCACTCGATACATTGGTAACTCTCGGTTGTCGAGGATTCAATTACGGGCACAGGGTACCAAAACGATAGAAGAATCAGTCTTGGGCCAACCGACGAGAATTTTCCAATTTAGTGGTGTCACCCACGATTAGCCACACATCTCAGTCGAACCAACCTATCTCTGATCTCAAATCGATTTTTAACTGTGCCATAATAGCTTTTAAGAATAAGCACGGTCGAGAAGTCGATTCTTGGTCGAATTCTCAAGTCTATTGCCTTAAAATTCCTTAATAACTTCCCCAGAAAGTCTAGTTATCTCGAGAGTGATCAACTTTAAGAACAGCCGTATAGGCACATTAATGAAATGCTCGATTTATTCAACAGAAAACAGGACTGAAAATCTGGGATGTCGTAGTGCAAGTGGACAAAAATTGGCAAAGGATAAGCTGCTAAAAGCATGTGAAAATCACAGCAAATTCGGCACACTCAATAGCTATAAAATTTGAAAAATGTGGCTAAGTCAGAAAGTTGATGAACTAGCTTAGTTGGTAGGCTTGGTAGGAGGCAAAAACTAACCAAAAGATGGCTTAATTCAGTGGATAAGATCTCTAAAGCAAGCTTTTTGGGAGATAAAGAAGGCCTCCCAACCCCCCCCCCCCCCCCCCCGAAAAAATACCCGCTTGGCGACCCAAGAAAGTCTGAAAATATTTTTAGGTGTTGAGCCAAGTTGGTCATGGATGAGGGAAAGTAAGTGTTTTTGAGAAAAAAAAAATGAGAGATAAATGAGGAAACCCATGACTTGTATGCTAAACTAGAATACATATAGTTTCGTCTGGTGTTAAATTGGCCAATGAAAGAGGTCCTGGAGTCTATTTTGGGGACCAATAAAAACCTTCGTTGTCAATTCTTTCTTTACATCTCATTTTTTAGTTTGAAGGAGCTCAAATTCCACATGCCTCTAGAGGATAATTTCTCAGTTTCCTCGGCTAAAAGCCACTTATAAAAGAAACTATGAAGCAAGGTAAAAATCCTAAATGAATTTTTGTTCAAGTTTGAACATGCTTTAATAATAAAAAAATCAAGAGGAATACCTATCCAGAAAGCTGATTTCTAAGGCTGGAATTTTTGTGAGTGTTTATGTCTCTTCAAGAGTCTTGCTGTCTGACTTGCTATGCCCATTTCCATGCATTACTTGTCTTCTTGAGCTTGGCGGATGTTCTATGCGAATACAAGTGATGTCTATGTTACCTTGGTTTGGTCTTTAAATGTCTATGTGAACTCCAAGAATGCTTAGAACTTCACCCAAAAACCAAGCCGACCCACATCTATTCATGGTTGATTAGTGTGGACCAAGCGTGTATGCTTCTTAGAGAGATCATTTTGATGTGTTCGGTTGATCATTCTCTATGATGTTTGTTGAATTTGAAAGTCCATGTTACCTACTTTCATTTTGATCAAGTGTTTTTTCTCATAGATCTCACATGTGATGAGTGTCGAGGCTTGAATCTGGGCATGCAACCTATTTGCTTAACTTGGGTTCAAACCCAGATTTGCAAAAGCAGCTCAAATGTGACATCCTGAATTTTCAGATTTTGTTTTCGATTAAATAAATTGGGCCTTTCATCGACGCGCCGATAGTTCTATTCCCTGAGTTGGCCACTCACGAGATAACTAAACTATTTGGGGAAGCAACTAAGAAATCTAAATGCAATGGACTTGAGAATTCGACCAGGAATCGATTGCTCGACCTTGTTGATCTGCAAGGGTCATTATGAAATTGTCAGAAATCGATTAGAGACCGGATATAGGTCGATTCAACTAAGGTATGTGATCAGAGTGTGGATGATTCCACCTGATTTCAAAATACTCGTCGATTGGCACTAGACCGATTTTTCTATCGTTTTAGTACCCGGTGCTCGTAATTGAAACCTCAAGATTTTCACGACAATCAAGAGTTGCCATTGTGTCGAAGATATACATTGTGACTCGAGATAAATTGATCACGGGTCAATTGCATCAAAAATTCCTAAAAGTTACCTGGTAGACTAGGTCATGCTAAAAGCACGCCGAAGTGAAATTAACCGTGAATTTGAACTCAATTTTAGAAATTGAAAGTTCTGTGGTGTCACAATCTATTTTAGGAACGTTAAGTCATCCTCCGAAGTTTTTCGGAGATTCCGAGATTTTTACGGAAAATCAATTTGGAAAACAAATAGAAATTCGGTTTAGCTCTTTTGAAAGGAATTCTGATTTTTAAGTTGAACTATTGGAGGTTGGGAACTTATAGAAATGTGTGGGATTTTTCTTCAATAAATTGGACTTCAAATTTGAGAATTTGAGGATGAAATTGAAGCTAAAGTTGAGTAAATTCGGATCAAGAGAGGAGGGTTGCAATTTGGCACCAAAATTGGATAAATTGTGGATTTTTATTACAAGAAAGTATTAGGGGGAAATATTGGGATATTTATGCATAAAGATCTAGGGGACAAACATTAAATTGAATGGATAAAATGCTTGACTTTTGGTTCCAGCCGTGGCTTCATCAGCACGTCCAACCGCCGCCTCTTCCTCCTTCGGCCTTCTTCTCTCTCGCTTGATCTCTCTCTCTCTCTCTGCTTTACTTTGCATTTCATTTTTTTCCGCTGCCCATGTCTTTCAATCTCCACCAAAGCTTTCATTTTCCTTGCATCCTCTCACGCCAACACACCATCGTCCCACTCTCCACCGAGACTCCCTCACCCACTCACATGATTCCGCCATCACCCTCCATCGAAACCCTTCCAACAGTCATACACTTAAAGTCCATCGATCAGTGTCGGCGTCCAAAAGTTCTTTCCTTTGCTATCCTTCTCCTCACGGTCATATCCAACCGCTCAAACCATCTACTAATCTGAAATGTTATCTCCAAAAGGGGTGAGTACAACCACTCAGCAAATAGGGAAATCCAATAACAACTCAATGCATCAGGCGAATCATACATGCATTGCAGGCGTTACTCACCTTGAAACCATGCGCATACTATCATGCGTCATCATATCATACATGTCATCATCATCATGGCATCATTATATCATACATGTCATCATCATCATGACATCATGACATCACACATGTCATCATCATCATCTTGCGTATCATCATCATCATCATCATGCATATTATCATGCTTATCATATCATGGGTGATCATCATTATTTCACATCACATATCATTATCATCACATCATCATGCATATCATTATGCATATCATATCATGGGTGATCATCATATCACATCACATATCATCATCATCACATCATCATGCATATCATTATGTATATCATATCATGGGTGATCATCAGATCACATCACATATCATCATCATCACATCATCATGCATATCATTATGCATTAATTTCCATTTTTATCTTTAGATTTGATCACCACATCACCCATTCTCAATTATCATCCCTTCGGGTAAAGACCTCCGGCAGGGTCCCCAGCATTCAACCTCCCAGGCCACCGAGCTTCCGGCCCCCCACATTCCGGGCATCTCGCATCTCAACTAGCATCACGAGGCATTCCCTTCGGGCAGAAACCTCCGATAGGGCTTCCGGCCTTTACCCTTCTAGCCAGGCATCTCGCACCCCAATCCTGGCATCGCGAGGCATTCCCCTGGGCACAAACCTCCAAGGCTTTCGGAATTATGTACCGACATACCATTAGGCCTCCCCTGGAATTACGTACCGTATACCACCGGGCATCCTGACACTCCCGGGGAATCTCCGGAATTACGCCACTAGGCCACCAGACATCACCATCCACCACAACCTCTTACTCACATATCATTTTCCACATTCACCATCCTTTTAATCTCATTATTACATGGCATATGATTCACACATGCATCACAATTTATGATCATACATACACCAATGTCATATAACAATGCATAATAAATTCAATGGAATTCATGGCCAATAAAATAATCCCTTTTTATTTTATTGTTATTTTATTATTATTTTATTTTATTATTATATTTATTTATTTTCTTAAATAAATATTAAATTTAATATCTATGATTTTCCCAAAATCATAATATTCAAACAATCATTAAACAAACCAATAGGATGACAACTTCATACGAAATTCATGGCCAAATTAAATTTCACATAATTTCACAATTTCCACAAAATAGCACATGATATTCGGATAATGACCAGAATACACAGTTTCCAAATAAATTCGATTAAAATAATCATATGGTCTCCAAAAATTACGAAATTTTACAGGGTGATAGCCAATACATTTTCGTGCATTTTTCATGAAGAACACTAAGCCAAATTCTTTTTATATTAATTTATACAACCCCACGAAACCTCTGGAACCACTACCGCGTCGTCCAGAATACACATCTCCGAATTATTAAGATTTCACCCATCTATTCTCTTTCGTTTCCTCTGAAATTTGAGTATTTTATGTATCAAGGTGTCCTTTACAAGTTTCATGAAGAGATCTAGGTCAAATAACCAAAGTATGGTCACCATTTAAGTCCATGAAGTCTTGGGTATCTCGGAATACTTCACCAGAATCACTGTCTCCAAGATCTAGCCGATTTACCAAGTTATACTTGTTCTTTTCGCTTCAAATTTGAGTATGTTGTATTTTAAGGTGTTACCTACAACTTTTATGAAGACATCGAAGTCAAATCTTCAACAAAAATCGACATGCAAACAAGAATCCAACAAGAAGTCAGTGAAAACTTCACAGATCTGGGGTCTCCGTAAAATAGAACTTTAACCCCTCATATCTCCATAATTTTCCACGAAATTTCAGTATGTTATACTACAAGATGTTAGCTAAAACTTTCATCAAGAAATAAAAGCCAAAATCTAACTCTAAACATGCATGCAAGCTCTCACAACGTTCTGACTCGAGCGGATTCATGCAAAAACATTCCAGATCTGACACCTCCGTAAGATGAGAGTTTGACCCCTCAAATCTCCATCTTTTTCCACCAAATTTTATTATGTTCTAGTTTAAGATGTTAGCTACAACTTTCATGAAGAAATCAAAGCCAAAATCGGACTCCAAACATACATGCAAGCTCACACAACATTCTGACTCAAACCGTTCGAACGAAAACAGCCATACCATTCAAGAATCAAGCCATCAATACTTCGGTTTTCCTCACCTAAACACCCAAACTCGACACTATATCAACCATACATGTAACAAACACACATGCAAGAGCAGCAAAAGACCCCCAACTTGCCTCTAGACCACACGAATGGCGGCACACCGGCAACGATCACGGCGGACGGACGGCGACGGTTCCTTCTCCTCCTCTCTCTCGCATCTCACTCTCTCGGCTCACTCTCTTGGCCGAATGGCTAGCCAGCCATTCTCTCTCCTTTCTTGGTGGCTTTTATATTGCATGTGGCCGCCCAAGATGGCCAATGGGGGCAGCCACACCTTGCACAGCCTCCACGCCACTTGGCAGCTCGGAGGAAACACATGGCCTCCTTCATGCAAGATGGGCCTCCATCTTCGGCTGGGCTTGGGCCAGCAATGGGCCGGCGATTTCTCCTCCTTCTTTGGGCTCCGCAACTAGGCCCAAATGGCCGAAAATGGGGTGAGGTTATGGGCTGGTTTTAAGCTAATGCTTTGGCCCATATCTCATCCTAATAATCCTCCTTAAACCTAAATTTTATAAACACCTAATTGAAATTTATAAATCACAAAACTTTGTGACCTATCTTAATAAATTTCAATCCATAATCCCACATGGCCAAAACTAGAATTTTTTTATGTCAATTAATTATTCACTAAGAGCTTGGCCAAAGTCTAAATGCAAGACATTAATTTGAGCACCCCTAATGACCGGCAAGGAATTCTAGGATGCCACACACACGTCCAGCAACAATCGAGCAGCCCAACACCCATCGAAGCCGTTTCAACCCTTCGAAACTCAAGATCAAAACCAGCATCTTCTGTGCCGGTTTTCTCAGCCCGAACAGCAAGTTCGTTGTCTGTTTTCAGTTAGTCCGAGCGTCCCTCGACCTCGCCGTGAGCTTAAGTCTCGGCCGCCGTTGCACCGCCGTTACCGTGAGCCGATTTTCGGGCTTAACTGGTGAGTTGCGTTCTAATCCTTTATTAGTGGGCTAATGACACTTAGAGGTGTTGATTAGGCTTAGGATGGCTTAGTTAGATTAAGTATTTAGTTAGTAGTTAGTTAGTTTATTAAGTTTAGTTAGATGGATTAGTTAGGAATTAGTTAGTTTATTTAGTTAGTATACTTAGATTAAATTATATAGGATGGTTAGATTTAATTGTTAGTTAGATTATTTAGTTTAGTTAGTTTAGGTTAATTTAATTAAATTCTTTAAATTTATATATTTTGTAATTTATTTAATTATTAATTATTTTCCGAAAATTAGACCGAGATAGTCGGTGACTGGAATTTTGTGCTTATTGCAATGGTGTGTTTAGTTTATGCAATTGGATGTTAATTTGTGCAAATTGAGTGCTGATTGGAATTTTGAATATTTAATTCCAAAATTTGTGAAATTTGATATTTATTCAGAAAATCCCGGGTGTCGGATTTTAACATCGAAAATAGTTTTATATACTATATAAAACAGTGGGATTTTAAATTAGAGATTATGAATTTTCTGGGTTCAATCTAAGCGTGCACCCACACACGACTATTTTACTGTGTATTTCTAATACAAAGAAAATAGGCCAGGTTCACTATTTTAATTGAGACATTTGAGTGCAATGCACAGTGTCCTAGGCCAAGATCGATTGGTCGTGTGTTGGTTAAGAGAAACCGTCCAGGGCTGTTAAGCCGGACGTTACCCATTTATTGGGACTCGGGTCACAGTAGATTCTGGACCTATGCCCCTTCGGGGAAGCCATTTAATTGAGAGACGTCGCCGTGCTCAAAGGAGGTGAGACGATGCTTGGCAATGCCAGAAGACTACTAATTTTGGAGTTGGCCGTACCCTTAAAGGGTGTAATTAACAATTGAAACACATGATTGTTGAGTTTGATGCACCCGATTATGAGAAGAAAACTGTGTGACATGGAATGGGACGTGTCATAACGGTTTGGCTTTATAATCAGAACCCTAGTGATTAATTGAATTGATGAGGTGTTCCAGTTGTTATGTGCATTGATTATATGCATTGCGATATGAACTGTACTGACGTGCAGGAAGGAAACTGAGGCGAGGTAAGTCCTCTGTGCCAATTGAGTGGTTGTGTGGTTAGGACACTTCTTGGTGTATCTCCCTCCTAATCGGGGCTTAGACTGTGAACTCGCTGAGATTTATATCTCATCCCGTCGTGGGCTTAAAATTTTCAGGGCTGTAGAAGGAGGACCTGGAGATGAGCTGAGGTGACTTGAAGAGTAGGTCAGATAGGATAGCCTCTTCTTAAGAACTAGTCTTTTGGTTATAGACTTGTGTAATTAACTTAGTATGTTTATAAAAGTATGGTTTGTTTGATAATGTGATGTCTTACTTTTCTATCCCGAGATGATTACTGTCAGGGGATTTATTTTTGCTTCCGTATGTGCAATAATATGAAAGGGTCGGTGACTTGTCCTGGGAAATCGCATAATTTTTATCGACTAGAGAGGGATGGGCACGTGCTCGAGGATCGGGGCGTGACATCAAACCTGCATATTGGAGGCCGATTTCAATTTGGTTGTTGTGTGTTTTAGGCTATGATTTCAAGCTAATCTTGTTCGTTGCATGTAATAGTATAACCTTGATACTTTAGTTCCACATAAGAATGCTTATGGGTCAAGATTAAAGGCCATGAACACGGCTCGAGGAAGCTACTTTAGGTAGATTGATGCACATCAATTGTTCAACGAAATACCTAAGCCAAGCTTCGATCTTGAAATGGTCGATTTAAGCTGAATTCTTGTGATATTCATGTTTTGAGTAGTTCTATATTCATGTAAATCAAGCATAGGTTGGTTTAGGGAATTAAATTTTTTAGTAAAAGAAAATTTTCAAAATTTCAAAAAAAAAATTATAAAGATAAAAGATGTTGGATAATATCAAATTAGGAATGAAACAACATCTATGAAATTGTCCTAATTTTAAAAGACCATTTTCCTAATTTAATGATATTTTAGTATTTTATAATCATATTTGTAAATAATCCATTTTGCGCAAATTAGAATTATCTAGAGTAGCTTCATGCATTTAGGATAATTTCATGCATGTTCATATTCTCATTTTACTTATCGGGGTCTTGTCTCGAGATGTGATAATAAGGCCATGTATTGGGTTTTTCTTTTCCACATTTATTCGATTTGTATTGGGTTTTTCTTTTTCCGCATTTACTTTTAAGTCATTTCAATTTCTTGAATGTTTACTTACCCCATCGCTTTTCAATAATTTGAGTGTAAATTTATTTTTTGGATTAGGTTAGGATTAGTGTAAACATTAAGGAAAACAATCCCACAAAACCATTTGCATGGACACTTAATGATTTTATAAGGATTACAATTAGTAATCAAGATTATGTAATTATTTAGATAAACAACTTTCCAAGTTAGTGATACCGTAAGGGTGCTAATAAAAATATTGGCGTAAACAAGTCCCCGTTTGTGATTGGTTGATCCTTATTGTTTTGCATAGTGGTGTTTTCACTGTTCTCCATTCTTTGGGCAAAGCTATGAAAATTTTGTTCACCTTTTCAGTATCGGTGAATTTCTTTCCTTGATATCCAAAGCCATTAACTATTTTAGTGAATTGAGTGAACATCTATGTCACTATTTTTCTTCGAGATTCCTTAGTGTTGTTAATAGCAGCTACTGCAACTTGAGTTTCCTGTTGAGCAGGAGCAAGTGCTAGAACTGGTACATCCATACCATATTCAACCACACTCCATATCTCAAGATCTATGGTTTTAATGTATGATTGTTGTTGACACTTAAATTTTGGTAAGTATTCATACTAAAAATTGTATGGAATATTAAGGACCAAGTTTGCCCTAACAAAATGATTTTCGCATCACCTAGGTCTTAGTTTTTATTTGCATTCATTAAGTTTTATTCCCCATTTTATTTTCCCTTATTTTCACTATTTTTCAATAAATTAATTATATAGTTAAAAAATAAATAAATAATATTAAAAAAAGAGGGCCCACGAGGGGTACGCTTTCACACCCAGCCCTTTCTTCTTCTTTTTGCCTCACGTAGGCTAAGGCCCATTCCCGTCTATTCTTTCCCTTAGCCCAGCCCCCTCCTCCTTGTCTTCTTCCTCCCTCCTTTCCTTGCAACCCACGTGCACAAGAGACCTAAGCAAAGGAACGAGGGTGGACAAACGACGAAGGGGACAGACGCTTTCAATACTCGCCTTCAATGCTAAGGGGGAGGCTGGTCGGCACGCCAAGGATCGGCGGCCAAAGCCTCCGTCGACTGGCCCCTTCAGCCTATAAATAGGGCGTCGGGCAAAGGCCAAAGAAGACACAGAAGACAACGAGCTCAAAAGACCCTCCTGAGAGATATCTAGGGTGTATTGAGAGTGAGCAGGCTAGAGAAGAGAGAGATCGGGGCGAGATCTGAGCAGAGGGTGGCTAAAACTAGGGCTGGGAGAAAGATCTAAGAGAGAGGGAGGTTTTGGAGAGAGGAACCAAGGCTGAGAGAGAGCAAGATCTGAGTTCAAGAGAGAGAGGCTTAAGATCTAAGGGCGGAGGAGGAAGGAATCGAGTCAGAGTGAGAGCGAGAGGTAAGATCTGGGGACCCAACGGAAAGAGAAACCCGGGGTGTTCTAGAGAGAAAGATGTTGGAGAGAGAGAAGGGCGAGATGAGGGAGATCAGCAGAGAGAGATCCGAGAGAGGAGTCTGAAGAGAGAGTGAGCTCCGCGAGAAGGGGCGACACCTGATCGACGACTGCCGTGTCCGCATCGTCGCCCTGCCAAGTGGGGATACCTCCGGCCATCCTTTCCTTCTTTCCTTTCACGGTTTGCTCAATCTTGTTCTAAGTGTCCCGCTGCTGCCATTGTAGCCCCGTGTAGTTAGGGAAGCCGGAGGTGAGGACACCGGCTAAGGCGCGAAGGCTCTGGCAAAGACCAAGCTCATGCTCTGGGTTGGTCGAGGTGTTGCCGAATGCCCCTCGCCGGTGTTGCTCCTGTCGTGGCAAGCAAGCCACGGTGAGGGGGAGGTAAACCGGGTTAGAGCATGGGTCGGGCCGACTTGGCTTGCCTCGACTTCGAGTAGGGTTTCTTTTAGTGGGCTTGTTTTGGTTTAGTTTATGGGCTGGGCATTTCTTTTAATCGAAAATTGGCCTAGCTTTGTTTTTCTTTTTCTAAAAATGAAAGAATTTCGGGCTAAGCCTGCGCTGCAAGCCCACCCGGGCCAAGGGCCGACAAGCCGGGTCAGTCCCAACTCGGGAATTCGACCCGGGTCGTTTTATAATATAATAATATATATTAAAAATATTTTAATAACTAGAAAAATATTTTAGTAATTAAAAAAATAAGAGATCAGAAAAATCCAAAAATATTTTATATTTTCCAAAAAATTTAAAAAAGCCCAAAACATAGTTTTGGTTAGTTTTCTCCATTAATGCATAGAAAACCCTTGAAAATCTAAGGAAAAAAAAAAAGAAATTGTGTTTAAGTTCTTGGAAACAAATATTGGCTGTTCCAATTACGTCCTTATGATGCATGGATTTCTATTTCCTTAATATGGTTAGAAATTGAATCTTAAAATTCATGATTGGCACAAAATGCTTTATTTGATGTTTAAATAAGATTAGGTACCGAAAGAACATTAGTGATTAACTAGTGTAATCAAATCTCTGTTCCTAATTTCTCTAGTTACACAGGAGTGGGGTATTTCTCCCAATATTCCACTTGGGTTTCTAATTGACCCACCTCAACTTGATTAATAGCAACTTCCAAATAAAATTGACTTGCAAGTTAAAAACTCGAACCATAAGTTGTGAATTGATGGGCTTAGGAGAGCCTGAGCTAAGCCTAACACTTAGCGAGCCATTAGCCTCTACATGCGCTCATGCAAAACGGTGCCAAAAGGGAGGTCACGACAGATTGGTGACTCTGCTAGGGATTAATTTTTGTGGACTTAGGCATTTTTATCTTGTTTCAATGTTTCCCTAGGTTGGTATTATTATTATTATTATTATTATTATTATTATTATTATTATTATTATTATTATTATTTGTAGGTTGGTGGCTTAGAAGCAAACATTAATTTCGTTAAAGTAAATGCTTTTATGTATAAATTGTTCTGCATGCTTTAATGTTTTAGCACTGCACTGTGACACACATAACACGGTCGTCGGACTTGAGCCGCCATAGGATATTTTAGGATTGTGTTAAGAAAAATACCACCTTGAGTGCGAGATTATGATGTAGAGATCGCCTTTCTTTTTCCCGAAATTCTTTAGGTAAAGCCGAGGTTATGAGGACTAGACACTAGCGTGAGACTGCGACGCAAAGGAGGTTCATGGCCAAGGGTAAAGATATCCAAGTAACGGTTATTTTAGAATGTACCAGATCACCTCTTAACTTTACTAAGCCTTCCTAGTTAGAAATGGAACCACGTATCATGTGCATGTCCATGTGATTGCCATCTATTTTCTCTCATTAAGTAAGTTTTCTATCCTTGCACTTTGCAATTTACTTACTTTCCCATATGTCTCGATCAGTCCATGATTAGTCTAGATTAGTTATGGATTTAATACCACGGTCATTGTCATGGAGTCTTTTTTCTTAAAAGAAAAAAAAAGGAAGACTTTCGCAAAAAGAAAATTTCACACCTTTATTTCCTTAAGTGTGCCTTGAATTTCTTCTATTATTTCTTTTTTTTTCCTGGAGGAATTTCTCGTTGATTTAAAGAAAAAGGAAAAATGGTGTAAAGGAAAAAGGAAGAAAGCTTTTGATTCATGCTTTGTCTTTTCATGTCTTTATTTTCCTAGTCCATCCTTAGGAAATCTCCTCTATGTACAAACTTTTTGTGAATAAATAAAAGGGATAGGATTAGGTCGTTGTCATGATTTGACTCCCTATTTATGCCTCATCTTTGCACACGCTTGTTTATTCTTGACTAGGTAATCACGGGCTATTCACCAATCCAAACCCGCATGATAGCAAGTGCCAAAATGGTTGATAAAGACATGCCTAGCCATCTCGCAAGCATGGAAAGTTAGATGAAACAAGTTGTTAGGGCACTCCAACAACTCTCAAAACAAGTGGAGTCTCTTCAAACCAAGCTCAACTCCATGGCCACCCTATCACAAGATGAGATAGCAACGATTCCCACCAGCTTGGGCATAGCTGCTGCTGGTGAAATCGCTAATTTGCCTGATGACCCACATCCAAGCTTTGTTGGGGAGGATGCTCTTAAGATACCTGCAGATGTGCCAAAAGATGACCAATATGGGCACTTTATGAGGATCATGGAAAAGTTAAGCGAGTTGCACAATTAGGGTCCCATTGATCTATCCAATTATGCCGCTATCAAAATACTAGAAGAATTCAAAGTGCCTGCGTGTGAGAAATACGCCAACGCTTCTTATCGAGAGATCCATTTGCAAGCCTATCTAGTTTGAAAGATGATTCAATCATATTGATTGAGTCTAATCGGCTTCGCCCTACGATGGTACATTGTAACGAAAACTAGTCTCCTTAAGACTTTGGAGAAACTGATTGATGCTTTCTACAAAGAATATAAAGTTGACATTGACATCGACATCGACATCACCCCTTCTTGCGAAGGATCGATATGTATAGAAACAAAGAGAAGTGAATCCTTTGGGGCACATGCCATGACATGGTAGAGCTTGACCACTCAGGTTGGCTCGGAGCTAACGAGAAAAAGACCGATGAGTTTGTTCACCAAAACTCTTCCATGTGAGTATCAAAACCAAATGGTGGGCTTGACTACTAAATCTTTTAATCAACTCATTCCAATAGGAGAAAACATCGAAGCAGCCTTATGTGATGGAGGGGGCATTGACCGGTACTCTATTACTAGGAAACTTTCCACCAAGTAAGGTAAGGAGCCCGCGAACGAAATCAACATTGTAAAATCCACTCAGAATCATAGTGCCACGGCATTACCTTTCGAGCTTGCCACAAGGCGAGGGTCCAAACAGCATCGACCCCCACCAATCTAGAAAGTGAATCTCCATTACCTTTCAATCCTCCTAATGACCTCAAAGTGGCAAAACAAAAGGCTTTTTCTGAAAGATTAGGTCCTTGCATCAAGTAGGGGAAACCTAAGCAGTTCAAGCTAGTGACTGCCGTTGAACATGTGAGGAATTTAATAGATCCAAGTACCATCTATATCCAACCTTACGAGACCGGTTTACTTGTACTTCCCTAAACTTTAAGGGCAAAGACCATGCCATCAATTCACAGCATTACCAGCACCATTGCCAAAACTCTTGCCCACTCTACAGAGGCAGGGTCTAGTAGCTAAGGAGCTGCTATGCCAAAATGTCGAACACCATTCATGGAACAATCTCTTGAAGTGTTGCGAATATCATATGGGTGAAATAGGCCATTCGACTGATGAATGCCCCACTCTCAAGCACAAGTTCTCGGCTTGGTGGTATGGGGAATGAAATGGTTTAGAAGAGACTGGGGTTCGATCCTCGGAAGCAGCGACAATGTTGCCACGTAAAAAACTAATAAAATTTCTTTTGCTTGGTTATGCAAAAAGGGAGAATGCTTGACCTAACGAAACCAAAAGTATAGGACTTCACACCCTTCTCAGGATTAAGGACCATCAGTCTATTCAGTCGTTTGCAAACTAATGAGCCGTTTGCAAATCAAAGAAGGGAAATGTTGTATCGCTTTTAGTTTTTCAACTCCTAAAAATTCATATGTTGATGCATTCCCTTCTATCCATTGTAAGACCACATAACTGCCAAAGGTGCAATCAACAAACCAAGGAGAGAAATGTCAAACTGTGATAAACTCTCTTAAGCAAAATGGCATCTCAAATATTGCCAAAGCAGATCCCAAGAAGATTTCGGGCCTCAATTTGCATTTTTGCTTTCAGCCCTCCTTATTGATCTATTTCTATATCTTCTCTTATTTAGAGGCAAAAGCAAACGCATCCGTCAAATCAAAGATTAGCCTCAATTAATTGTTCATGTGTTATTTCCCCTTTTGAATAGGGGCAATTTGTGAGCATCCATTTTTTATGAATAATTCCCTTTGTGTTTCTTAACACCTAATTTTTTATCGACGTGTCGAGAAAAGATAAAAAAAAATTTGAGATTTGAGTTTCGATTGCGATAAAACCTGTTTCTCGGCCTAAAACTGTCATTTTCCACTTCTTTTTGTTGCATTGTTCTTTTTAAGCAATTTCAAATTCATTTTTGACAAAAAAATCTGAAAAGTCAAACAGTTGACTTTCGAATTGATTTTTTGCTCAACCCTTTGGCAAAAGTCAACCCGAGGTCAAAAATTGATTTTTCACCCAAAAAGATGCCATTTACCTTTAATTTCATTGTTGTCAAATTGATTTCTCAAAAATTCAAAGATTTGACTAAGAAGTCAATTATTTAGGAAAAGTCAACTAAAATGTTGACTTTTGATTAAACCTTTGACCAAAAAAACTGAAGAAAATCAAAATACCCATAACATCTTCTTTTAATGTCAATTTGATTTGTGTATTGAAAATTTCAAAAAATTTGTTTAAGAACCTTGTTTTTTGAATTTTTCGGTTTTATATTTTTAATCGAACAAAATTAAAATTACTGTCATTTTAATCATAATTAAGTGTAGTTCCTTCTTCAACATTCAGTCTAGGGACTATTTTAAATCCGTTCATGTGCTCAATTTTGTGAATCGCTATGTTGAAAGAAAAATTGCTGTTTTAAGCCTCAATTAGGGGTCAAAATCAATTCTTCATGACTTGTGAATGAGCAATTGTATTTCACTCATTTTCTTGCGACAAGCTTGAATCCTCAATTGATTTTGAGAAATTCGCATTTGAACTTCTTGATTTGGGGGATTCACTCTCTTAAAGGTAAGAAAACCGAACCGTTGAACTCCAATTGAAGAAATTCAAATTGACTCATTCAAGACTAAAGTCCAATTGCATGAATCTTGGTCCAATTTTGATATTAGACTTTGATTTATTTTTGACCTAGGTTTTAGCACCTCAATTCAAAGTCAATTTGAATTTCTAAATGATCTCATACATGGATGGTTAATTAGATAGGGCAATTGCAACATTAATTGGACTCAATTTTAATCAATTCACAATCTTACCCAATGAATTGCAAAGTTGTTTGTTTTAGCCCTTTAAACTCAATTCAAAGCATCAATGGTTTTGGTACATTGTTTTTTATAACAACCATTCAATGGAGTCAATAAAAGATTCTTAGATCACATTTATGAAGTCTAATTGGCTTAATTGAATCACAATTAGGCAATTTCCTCTCAATAAAAACTCCTAGTTTTGTTTTCAATTTGGTCCATAAAGGATCAAATTACATAAATTTTGAACCCACAAGGATCACAAGCGTGTGAACTAGCTAGAGCCAGACAAAACCGGTCAAGAATCAGTCCAAACCGATCAAGAACCAATCAAACTGGCTCAAACAAGTCTGACCGATTTGATCGGCTACTGGCAATACTGGCTGATTCAGTTGCTTGCCGATCGATTCTAAACCTCCGGTTTTGGGATCCTCACAGTGTCAATTTAACTTATGCGGCCTCAACTTCTAGAAATTTTGTAGATTGGTACTCAAATTTCATAAAATTGCAATTTGACTACTAGTTGGACATTTTAACACAATTCTCGATTTGGGCTTAGGTTTTCGCAAATCAAACCCATCAAATTGATTATCCAACACCTGTAGATCATTATGGAGCTTTCGAAATCAAATTTTGACCATTTGATTAAAATTTTGACTATCAAATCGAATCGACGGCCGAAATCGCTTAATTTGGAAATGGTATATATACCAATTTTCCCTCTAATTTTAGGGAGTTCATTTTGCAGGTTCTCTCTCTCTACTTCCCACCTTCTCTCTCTTCGTCTCTCCCTTTCTCACGGTCCAATCGGTCCTCTCTCTAGTGAACCGATCGTCATCGGCCTGGTCCCCTATCAACGAAACTCCACCCACATCAGCGACCCTCTTTATCCTTTGGTTCCCGTTGGAGCAGCATTAGTCATTGCCGACCACCAGAGCTCCCCACTTAAGCTATTTTTCTGATCAGCTTTTTAGACTGGCAGAACCAACAATGCCGGTTCAACCAGCTTTAATCGGAGTCATCCGACATCCCTTTGGTGGTTCGATCTGGTCCGTTTTCATTCCTCAAGAATCCTCGACCTTGCAGTAGTTGGGGTTTGGCCGATCAAGTCATTGGAAGACCTCCAGCTTTCTTCTCTTCCACTAGCGTGAAGCCGGTCCGACTCTTGGACAGGTTTCGTTTTTTGCACAAACTGGCAGCCTCATAAGCTTTCAGGGGGTCCTGATCTCCTTCGATCAGTCTTGGCGTGAGTCTCCAACCTTGCTGTGGTCAGAGACTAGTTGATCCATTACCAGGTCTCTTCCAGTGATCTGATTCCTCACAAGCGCACGAAGGCCAGTTCAACTGGATCAGTTCTGGTTCAGCATCAAATTAGCGATCTGACTTGTTCAAAGGAGGTCCTAGCCATCTAGTCTGATTCTTGGTGGTTTGTAGTGGTTCAATCAAGTTCCGGTAGAAAACTTCGTCTGATCACGAATTAAAATCACCAAAAACACAAAAAAGTAATATCTTCGATCTCGAACCCCGTGAAGCAAGATCGGATTAACCGGTCGGGGCTTGGGTTCAACTTTAGGACTACACATTATGATTAGATACTTGATTGATGAATTACAATATTTGTCTACTGTGATTGATTGCTCAAAGATGATGAACTTGAGATGATTGAATGATTTTGGTTTCAAATCTGCATTTTCGTATCTCTGGATCTGACTTGTTGTTTTGGCTGAAATGAGGTCTTTTTTTTTTTTTTTTTTTTTTTTTTTTTTTTTTTTTTTTTTTTTTTTTTGTCGAAACAACTGATATATTATATGAAGAGAGGAATACAACCAGCTAGTAAGGCATCACTAAGTACAATGTTCTGGAAAACAAAAGGTGTGAAGACAAGCCAGTTACCAACGGAACCGTGGGCCCAATGGGCTTTGGCAGCCCAATCAGCGGCTAGGTTGGCCTCGCAACAGACGTGATGAATGGAAACATTAGGGCATTGAGAGAGCAGATCGTGGAGAACGGCAAGGAGATGTCGTTCCTGCCATGGCTGCGGCTGTTTCTGCCGAAGGAGCTCCACCAATAATAGGCAATCGGATTCAACCGTAACTCGATGGAGATGAAGCCACTGCTTGATGAGATGCTGGAGAGCCCGAATCATGGCGAAGATCTCTGCTTGAAACGCCGATTGAGCCGGTACACTGCTGGTAAACATGTCAATGAGTTCGCCTTTGAAATTTTTGAAAATACATGCTATCGCCCCTTGCTGATTGCCTAGAACAAAAGCCCCATCTATGTTGCATTTGATTGTGCCTTGATCAGGTGATTTCCATCGGTGATCGGTACTGACAGTTGATTGTGTAACCCTAGGTTTTGGGGGTTGGAGACTCTTGAAGATCTTGCACTGGGCAAGAGCATTATCCACCGCTTGGATCGGGTTTAGAGTTAGCTGCTGGAATATGGCGTTGTTGCGTTGACGCCAGATCTCCCACAACAGATTGGCAATCGTTTCAAAATTTGGGGAGGAGCGAGGATGAGTGGCACGGGCCGCCAACCAAGCATCCAATCTCTGTACTGAGGTAAGTGAAATAGGTATCCTGATCTTGGCATTTGCCCAAACTTCACGTGTCCAGTTACAGTAGAAAAATAAATGTTCAATGGTCTCGGGAGTATGCTAATCACATAGGGTGCAGTAGGGGTTGGGAGTGATATGTCTGAAGTATAGATTGGCTTTGGTCGCTAGGGCATTTTTACAGGCTAGCCATAAGAAAACACGGATTTTTGAAGCTGCTTCCATACGCCATATCTTTTTCCACAGTTGATGAGGAGGCTGATAGGAAGATGAGGCACTGGTTGGTGGGTTTTGTTGCTTGGAAAGTAAGTAGTGATAGCAACTTTTAACTGTAAAAGATCCTGAGGAGTTGGCTGTCCAGACCAATTGATTAGAACAAAGTGAGGAATTTATAGGGGTGGTTAAGATTGCTGCACATACCTGTTCATTGAAGAAATTAGAAATAAGTTCCTGCTTCCATGTTGCCGACGATAAATCAATAAGTTCAGCTACTTTAATGGGTTCCCCTGCGGCTGCAAACCCTCCTATTTTCCCAATTGAAAGCCAAGAATCTGCTCTGATGTCAATCTGCGAGCCATCTTTCACCAGCCATCGAGTTTTGGGAAGAATAGCATCCCTGCCCTTTAAAATACTGCGCCACCCCCATGATGGTCTATAGCCTGAAGTGGCATGCTGAAAGGAAGACCGTTTGAAATAGACCTTTAAACAACTGACTCCAAATTGCAGTAGGTTGCTGTAGTAAACACCAAGCTTGTTTACCTAGCATCGCTAGATTAAAAGAAATAAGATCTCTGAATCCCATACCCCCGTCTGTTTTCGAGTGCTTTACCTCTGACCATCTCATCCAATGTATGCCTGAATCACTATGATTTTTACTCCACCAGAATGCTGATATCTTGTTTTCCATTTGTCTGCAGAGAGACAGGGGAAGCATGAAGAGAGACATCGCATACTGAGGTAAGGCCTGAACTACTGCTTTTAATAAAATCTCCTTGCCCCCTTTAGATAAGAAGTTTTCCTTCCAACCAGCTAATTTCGCATTCATTTTCGCCAGTATCCAAGAGAACATCTCCCGTTTAGAATGCCCCCAATCTGAAGGGATGCCCAGGTACTTACCATATCTACTCACCACAGGTATTCTCAGTTCCCTTTGTAAATTATCATGTAGTGTCATTGGACAATTCTGACTGAAAAATATTGCAGACTTATTCCTGTTGATAAGCTGACCCGTTGCATAGCAGTACTGGTTTAATAGATTTGTGATATTTTGACATTCAGAGATTGAAGCTTTGAGGAAAAAAACTGCGTCGTCAGCAAAAAATAAATGGGAGAGCTGTGGGCAGGTACGATTAAATTGAATCCCCTTTAAGTTACCCATACTGATTGCTTGCTTGATAACTGTTGATAAAGCATTTGCCATTAAAATAAAGATGTAAGGGGATAGGGGGTCACCTTGACGGATTCCTCTAGTAGGTTTAAAGTATGGAAGCTGTTCTCCATTGAACCGAATACTGAAAGAAACCGTTGTGATGCATGCTATAACCATCATTACCCATCTATTTGTGAAACCCAACTGTTTTAAATAAGCTGCAATAAAGTCCCATTCGACACGATCATAGGCTTTCTGCATGTCTATCTTGAGAATAAGGTTGAACTTTTTAGTTTTGGATCGAACCTTAAACTGGTGTAGTACTTCCTGAACGACCATGATGTTATTTTGAATCTGTCTACCACTAACAAAAGCTGCTTGTTCTGGAGTGATCAGTGTAGGGAGCCAACACTTCAATCTATTTGCCATAACTTTAGAGATAATCTTGTATGCGAAGTTACAAAGACTAATAGGGCAATACTGGTCAATGCTTTCAGGGCGATGAACTTTAGGAACCAAGGTCAGAATCGTTTTGTTTAAGTTTGGATGCATGTGACCAGATTCAAAGAAGTCTTGCACCGTTTTGACAATTGTTTTTTTGATGGTGTTCCAGTGGTGCCTGTAGAAAAGACCATTGAGGCCATCTGGACCAGGGGCCTTGGATGCTCCAAATTGAAAGGTAGCTTGATATACCTTTTCTTCTGTGACTGTACTCATGAGGTGTGCATTCATCTGTGAAGTAACTATCGGTGGACATTGGAGTAGGAATGTATTAAAATCTCTGTGTCCCACTGATTGATAAAGTCTAGTAAAAAAATCCATTGTCATTGCTTTAAGCTATTCTGGCTCTCTCTGCCAGTTCTGGTTTGCATCTTTTAGTATAAAAATTCTGTTTCTCTGTCGCCTTTGCACTGTGCAAGCATGAAAAATTTTTGAGTTCTTGTCACCCCATGATAACCAATTAAGCATAGAACGCATCGCCCAGAATTGCTCTTCCTGATTCCACATTTGCTGTATTTCAGTTCGAATTGTAGTTGCTAACTCTTTATCTCCCCTTTAATAGCATTTTCGATTTGTAATGGTCTGCAGCTGTTGCTGAAGATGCTGAATACTCTGCCTGGCATTACTGAAGCAAGATCGACTCCAGCTAGTTAACTTATGAGATACTGCTTGCAGTTTAGATGGTAAGGAAGAGTGACTCCTTTCCCACACTGAGTGAACTACCTCGGTACATTCAGTATGTTGACTCCAGTAAGCTTCATAATGGAAGTTCTTTTTTGGCTTGACAGACTGATAATGAGTATTCAGCACAAGTGGGCAGTGATCCAATGCGATTGATGGGAGAGCAAACACTGTGGAGGACGGGTATGTTAAACTCCAATCCAAAGAGCAAAAGACATGATCCAGCTTCTCCTTCACTAACTCATCGCCGTCTCGGTTGTTAGACCAGGTAAACTCGCAACCTTTACTATCCAGTTCTATTAAAGCACAATCATTGAGTATCTTCCGAAACGCTGCCATTCTGGAATAATTGGCTGGTCTTCTGCCCATCTTCTCCCAGGGATATAGGAACTCATTGAAATCCCCGATACACATCCACGGTAGGTTAATAGATGCATGAATTAACCTGATCGTATTCCAAAAGTCCTGCCTAGTTGGGAAAGAAGCAGGAGCATGCAAACAAGTAACTTGCATAGAGGTAGAGGTCTGAGAATCCATAACTAACATATTTACAAAATTCTGACCCGAAGAAAGAACAGTAATGTCAAAAAGGTCATTCCAGAACAGAGCAAGGCCTCCAGATAAGCCTGCAGGAGCCCTCAAAAAAGAGTGAGCAAAATGAAAACGACGCTGTAAGTTCTTCAAAACTAAATCTGCATTTTTTGTTTCCATTAAAAACACAAGGTCGGGCCGTTCAAAGGCTACCATAGCCTTTAGAGCTTGAATTGTCAGGGGAGTGCCCAACCCCTGACAATTCCAACTTAATATTCTCATTTGGAGCATGGGGGCTGTTGAGGGCCAGCCGCCAAAGCCCAAGAAGAGTGATCATTTGCTTCAAACACAGGTGTGTCGAGTAATTGGGTTTCATCCAACTCAGAGATATGATTTGTGCGAATCTCATAAGGGGAATATCGTTTAGGTTTCTTGCTGGATCCCACTACTATCTGTGATCTGGGAGTCTTGTGTTTTTTCTGTTGCCGAGAGTCTAGGGAAGAACTTTGAATACCTTTTAACTTTGCATCTGCAGGGACCAAATCAGTGGTTCTGGGGGTTGTATCAGCGGGAATAGGAGGGATAACATTGGAGGGGACTGGAATCTCGGGAGCAGGAGCTATTGGAGGTAAAGCTGGAAGAGGGGGGTGTATAGTAGGTGGAGTTTCAGGTATGGTCTCTTCCATGGGTTCTAAATTAGATAGGGGATTGTAAAAGGCATCCCAATAGGGACTATGCTGTTTGATCTCTGCCCGTAGCCAAGGTCCATATACCATTGTTTCACACCCCTCAAATTGTGATTCCTCATAAGGGTAGTCCTTGCATGATGCTGCATAATGTCCTAATTTCCCACATGAGTAACAATAGTGGGATAGTCTTTCATACCGAAAATCAAGCCAGAGGGGTTTTCCAGCAATGCTAATGAGCTTCCCTGACTTTAATGGTTGATGCAGATCAATTTCAAGGTGAATTCTCCCAGATGTATCATGTTTTACTTCCAACACACTACCCATCTGCTGTACTGCCCGACTAAGAAGTTGTGGAGTGTTCCATTCCAGAGGTAATCCTATAACATGCACCCAGAAAGGGCATTTGGAAAAATCATAACAATGTAAAAGGGTATTTGGCTTCTAGGGTCTTAAATTAACTAGATGACCAAAGAACAACCTGGGGGTTCCATCTAATACACGTCGTTTTTCTGTCTCAGTTCGAAATTTGATTATGTAGATGCCACCATCGCTCGCGAATATATCCACATAATCAACACGCCATGCTTTCTTCATTGCAATCTGAAAAGCAGGTAAATTGATGGTAGGGTTTGTATAGATAATACCCACCAAGATGAGTCGACACTCTTTAATATTGTCCGTTGCTTGTATATCTTCCCAAACTTCCAATTCTTGTTCTGCACAGAGCCGTCTGAGTTGGTGGCACAGTGAAGCAATGCGAGAGGAGTCATCTTTATCATCCGAAGCCATGGAGAAATAGACGGAAGAGATGCAGTTTACTAGAGAGATACCCAGACCAGAGCACAGTGTTTCAAAGGTTGCATGTCAAGGATCGGCCACATGCAAACGAAAGATCTTCGGAGTAAAACTGGTAGACATTCAGGGAAGATGATCCCTGGGCTATGGGGAAAGAAAGCGTAGCACTGAGAGTCCCATTAGCGACCACAGAATTGAATGATAGAGGAAATGAGGACAGGCGAAGAGGAAAGGAATTGGACTGCCGAAAGAACTGGAAAAGAAGATCAAGAAGAAAACTCGAACATGATGCGAGAGAGAACTCTAGCATAAGCGAGAGAAAAGAAACGCAAGCATTTCAACGCAAATATTGAAATGAGGTCTTAAATGACCTTATCTTAGCTCGATCCTTCTAGACTTTGAAATACATGTCACAAGATTTGAATCGATAGGTCGCATGCTCTAATTGAGTGACATTTGACCTTCAAAAAACACCTCCGAAGGTTCTGGATTCCATAGTAGATTAAGTCTAGTTTAGGTTCTAATTTGGTTCTGAAATCTGACTTTTTATTTTTGTGCTGATTCCTGTGCTGGTTTCTAGATGGACTTGTCTTCATAAAAGTTGTTTGTTGTCATGTCAAGAATTCTTGTAATTTTTTTGAAATTTTTGGACATCTTTAGCTGGGTCAAAATGGCTTAGGTCTAAGCTAAGGTCAATCTATCCTGTTTTGGTCTGAGATGAATTTAAGTAGATTTGAACATGAAATTGACCTTGTTCAGTCTTAAAGCCTTCATGAAAGATGAACCATATGTCGCATGTGTTCAATTGATGCAAGATTTATAAAGTTTTGATTTTCGTTTAGGGTGTCAATTGCATGTATCAAAGTAAAGGGGTGTTGCAGCATAATAAACCATGCATGTTGTGTGTCTGTTTTCCCTTTTTGTCATGACTCGTGTGATCTTATTTAGGATTCAGACTCGCAACAAAAAATATTCATCATTGTATGTTCTGTATATGATATTTTTTGTTAGATTTTTCCATATCCCTAGGTGATTGAAATCATGTTTGTTCTGTGGTGTTAAGGTTATGATGAAACCTTATCGCGTGTGAACTTTGCCATGTTCATTTGGGCCTTTTAAAGACCAAATCTTATAATAATGCCTTCTTCACATTTGAATTACATGACACAAGTTTTGTATACATGTTTAGGTCATTATATTTGAGTGTCATTTCGCATGTTAAATTTGTGTCATGAAAATGCTTGTTAAACTTAGAAACCTCCAAGCATATCATTATGAATCTTGAATTATCTCGTATTGTCATTGAATTATATCACATCTTCGCATGCCAACTTAGGGTTAATAGATTACCTATGTGACATCCTGAATTTTACCGACCCTATAAGTGTAATTGGACTGTTAATGGCTTGGATTATTTTAAAGCAAGCCAATGACAAGCCTAATGGGCCGTGAGGAAAGTATGGGCTTAAGTAGTTAATGGGCTACATGAAGATATCAAGCATGGGCTCGATCAGTCAAAGGATAGGATATGGACTTAGGCTTGGCTTGGAGCGGGCCAAGAGTCGGGTTCATTAAAATTGTGAATTGAGTTTAGTGGGTCATGAAATGTTGTGGGATGAGCCCGGTGGGCCAGAGATGAGTATTTAGGCCCGAGTGCTTTAATTTTCAATTAAGTTTATAGATTACCATTATGAGGGATTTAATTAGAAATTTTATTTAAAACTTATAAGTGATTGTAATTCTATTATCGAACACTAACTTTAGTAATTTCTCTAGATTAATTCTTGTTTGTATTGTAGATTAGCGCCGAGATGTTAACGCGTCAATTCGATTCGTGCGAACTCATAGATTCGTATAGTTACAAGAGGATCGAAAATTTTGTGGATTCGAAACGAAGCTAAGTAGAAGATGTTAGAAACTAATAGATTAACTAGCGACACATAGTAGAAGTTAACCATTCTCGAGCGCTAGGTGTCAACCATGAAGAATAATGCATGCATGGGAGCCATGACACTCATCTCTTCCCTCTCGGTTTCTCTCCAACCTGAAGCCTTCAGAGGGGACATCATTATTAATCCTTTCTAATGATTACTTCTCTCCTTGGGATTTAAAATAAAAAATCTGCACACTCAAAGCTAAATTCCCTTAGAATTCATGCCATTCTCTCCTCGCCAAAACAGACCTAAAATACTCTCTCTCTCTCTCTCTCCATTTTCTTCTTCCTCCCCCTCTCTTTCGTGACTTGCACAAAAACAGAACTCAGTGACTTCAACTTCTTCTTCTTCTTTTTGTGCACATTTGGGGGCAGAATTCCAAAGAGTAGCGAGCCATCAGTAAGGAAATGATGAGGTTCTAAACTAGAATTTACCCGATGTTTGTCGAGGGAACTCGCGGAGTATGCTGAATGGTGGAAGATTAAGTTTGATGCTTCTATTGTGAGTTGGAATAGGTTAGAAAGGCACTCAAATGAAGTAGTTGGTCTTTGCATGTGATGATCGGGGCTCAGATGGTTAAAGAACCGAGTGCAAGGGAGCTGAGTTTGGTCGAGTTAGTGGGTAAATGACTGCTGAGTGATAGATGGGTGTTGCATGTTGCTTTGGAGGGGTTGAGATGCGAATACTAGTCTCGAGTTGAGCTGTGGGTTGCTATGCATGGTCGATGAGCTAATGAGGTCACTGTTGGGTTATGTCGGAGAGGTGTCGAGGTACTAAAAGAGGTTGTAGATGAACTAAATAATCTATTTGAGCTATAGATGGGGATAGTGGCTCGGGATGTTCTGTTCGGGAAAGACAGAGGCAGAAAGTTTACTAGTTTATGCATCACTTGGAGTTTTAAAGGTGTATTTAATGGAAATAACTAATTTTCCTAAGAGTGCACCAACTATCTTAGGCTTCAACTACTAAATGTAGAGACTTTCATGTGAAAATTAGTTGGTGAGTACATTTCTCCCTTAAAACAGCAAACTGACCTGCAGAAAACAGTAGAACCATAGGTAGTTCTATGGATTTTACGAAATTTTCTAGATGGAGTTGGACCTTAAACCCTTCATGAAAGTTGTAGGAAACATATTTAGGAACAACATATCAAAATTTGAGAACAAACAGTCAAGATTTGGGTAGTGAAATGAACCTTCTTCATTAGGCACTTAATTTGGAAGTTGCTGTAGAATTTAGGGGTACAGACAGCAAATTACTGCTCTTTATACAATGTGATATAGGCTTAGGTTTCCGCACAAAAATTTTTAATCTGTGTCTCTTCTATAACATACTAAAATTTCGTAGTATTTCAATTAGATTTGATGCACTTTCTACTTCTGTGATTGAAACTGTCGTGTCAACTTGTATCATGCCTTGATCCGAGACTGTGCAATGGATGCTGTGCCTCTTGTTCCTGATTTTCATGGCATATAGGGAGTCTAATGGTCTTGTAATAATGGTTAGTTTGTGCATGAGCATGCCTCTTCCATAATTTGAAGTGTGGCCATTGTATGGTTACCAATTGTGGCATATGTGTGCAATGAGCGCGACATGAATGCAATGCTGTGTGAGCACGAGTGCTGCTTGAAGTGATTATGTGCTCTTGAGGTCTCATTCATGCTATGATATGATATAATTCAGAGGTGTGATGTGTGAAATGTGTGAATTAAATAAGTAACAGATTCCCATCGGTACTGAGATGCCGGTGATGCCTTGGCGAGTGGGATGCCCATGCTGTGTGATCTTGGATGCCTCGGTTGAGTGAGATATCGGGATGCCTCGGAGTGAGATGCCCCATGCTGAGTGATCTTGGGATGCCTCAGTTGTGTGATACTAGGATGCCTCGAAGTGAGATGCCCATGATAGCAATATTGTGGAAGTTTGGATGTGGGATTCTGGAAGTGACTTGATCAGGCCGGCTTACATTCCGATGGGTAAACTAATCGAGGGTGTACTTTGATATACACACTATAATATAATTTCCACTTGGCATGTGAGTTCACCTGTTGTTGTCGCATCTTATCTTAGTTTAGATTAGGAGCATGAGGCATACATGTGCATTTAGCATGTTTGTTATGAAGTGACCGTTCATGTGACATTTTAGTATTCATTTAGTTATACCTGTGACAATTCTACCTTAGTATGTTGAGCTATTTGGTTGTGTTCTCTTGCTTTCTTTGGCAACTATGGATTGTCTAGCTTAGGGTCTTATTATTTCTTTACTAGGCATTGCTCATTCCTTTCTATTTTTTAGATCGTTAGTATGGACATACCACTGATCGCTTGTTATGGGGTGATAGCGTACATTGATGTTTATTTTCACGATGTATATGACCTCAATATCGAGTTGACCTACACGACATATGAGGCTACGCTTTGGATGGACGATGGCAAGGTAGACTGGATTCCTATGTGGTTCGTTGCTTGGTTCATAAACCATGAAGGGGAGCTATCTGGCCCTCTTCAGTTTGATGTTGGAGGACCTGAAGCCAGGGCCGGAGGTGCTTAGGCACCTAGATCATGATGAAACCGGAGAAGATGTCCTTCGTTTTTTTTATGGACGTGAGGTAGTGTAGGGGGTAGTGAAGTTAGGAACCCCTCTCACCCTTTTCCCTAGCTAATTACTTACATTTTTGTTTATGAACATGTAAATATATGTTGTGCATCGATGAAAGACTTGTAAGTAATCTAGGTCGACGTATGTAAGCCCGAATGGTTTTTAGTTGGATTGTCTAATACTAGGTGACAAGACTGTTACAAGGTGATCATGTGTTATAAAGCTTCAGATCATAAAATATCCATGTTATACATGTTAACCAATTAGGTTTGGATGCTATAGTGCAATAATTGAAATCACAGGTCCTATCATGATGATAATCAGTATAATTTCCGCTTGCGCTTAGCATGTGACGCTGCCGGGACGTCACAACCTAAATTGTTTGTTGCATCCGATTTTATGTCGTGTATAATTTTTCATGCCTTTTGAGCATTACTTGAATGATTTGAGGTCTAATGATGCATGCTTATGTTCTTCTTTTTTTTTTAATTACTAATATGCAAACTTTTAGAAATCTTGGTCTTAGAACACCAAGTTGACCTCGTTTAGACCCGAGCCCGCCTAAGGAGTTGTAAAGCACTCTTTGAAATTTTGAATGCCACTAATTTCATATGATTTGCTCATCGTTAAGTCTATTTACCATTTTTCCTAATATAGGGAAAAATCTGGACGCGGGGTCAAATTTGGACCCCTATTTTGACAGACTTTTGTCATTTTTTGTACCACTTTTTTCCGTAAGGATTCTTAACTAGGTCCCTTAATAAAGTTTCTTTGTTATCATGTTGGCTATATTGTGTGAAAATTTCGTGATTTTTAGACTTCATTTAATAGGTCGGATTTAGATCGTTATGATTGAGTGTCCTGCTGTCTTGCCAACTTCCTGATGCATTGTTGCTTGTCTGATTTTTATAAAATCATGCTTAGCTCATTTAAGAAAAATCTATTCATGAAAGTTGTTCATCATCATATCATGCATGTTAGGAAATTTTTTTATAGTTAGATTGTCAATGGGCATCATCCGATTTGGCTAATTTGTCATGCTTGATCTGAAATTTCCTGACATGAGCTTATTGTTGTGTTTGTTTAGCTAAATCTTTTAAGCTAGTTCATGCATGAAATTATGCCATGTCATCTTCATGGAAGTTGTCAAATGACTTTCAATGAGTCAATGTTTCAAATTGCACCTTGAAATCACTTTGGTTTATATGATGTTTCCAAAAGCAATCATTTGGAAACTCTTTTTTAGTACTTGATTTGACTTAGAAACCATCATAGTTTGGACCATATTTAAAATGCTTGTGAGTGCATAATGCGAGCCCCGAGCTAGCCTTGGCAATTAAATGCATTTCATACCTTAGATATTCCTTAGTCCAAAATATTTTCAGATGGTTTTGAATCCCAATTTGACATTATGAAAGTCATAGTTTGGAAGGTATTTAAAATATCTGTGATGCTTGTGAGTGCATTTATGCGAACCCCAAACTAGCCTTGACAATTAAAGACGTTTCATAGTCGAGATATCACTTCATCCTAAAAGCCTTCACTCCTTGATATCGATGATTTCAAATTTCATCTTTGAAATATCACATGTACCCCTTTCATGAATATAATCACATCATTCATTAGAAATGCATGTGTTTGTGATTGGCGTGTGCTTTTAGTAATAAGTGACTCACCAACAGTTTACTCACTTGGGTGATTAGTTGAGAAATAAGGTCCAAAAGACTTGTTATGTGCTTAATTCATGCAATGCATGTGACTTTTAGATGTATGTGGGGACTGATGCATGATACCAAGGGGGAATCGTGGAGATCACATAGAACACGTTGTTAGGAACTTACAAGTGTTATTGACTATATGAGAACACAATTGGTCAGTAATGGCTATAAGTCATAAAAATGTCTCGGGTCTCGTTGTTTCTATAAACACTTGATGAGGTGCGGGTTTTAGTTCTTGCATTTTATTTTTGTTCATTATTGGGATGCATGTTAAATTTACTGTGGCACCCTGAACCCTTCTTAGGTCGCCACAAGCACCATCATTCACCTTATTACATCTCTTAGAAGAAGCGTCATAATTCATAGACATTTTTTTTTCTTTTCTTTTTTAAATGGTCCCAGCGCGACTCATTAGCGGAAGCAAAATAAAACATCACCATCTCACCCTCCATCAACCATGATACAAATACACACCACTAATCATCATGATTAAAAGATAAGCCATGACACTTTATTTACATATATTTTCAAGATGGGACTTCTTTTGGGTCGGTACATCAAAAGGAAAAGCCAGGACTCAGCCACGTCCGGCCTAAAACCCCAAAAAGAAACCCTCGACCCGCTACAACTCACGTGCTAAATCCCCATCATTAGTGCTGGCTAACTATCCCAAAAAAAAAAAAAAAAAACAGCTCCTACTCGTCACACACGGGCCTCACACCCAATCCGGTGCATCAGGCGGTGGCGGTGGCAACATCCCTCTCATCACACCGTCGTGACAAACGTGGATGGAGATGAACTCTTGCACAACCGGGCCTCCAGCTAGGCCTACGTCGTACATGACTAAACAGTGCACTTGTATATATGTCAATCCAGGAACAGAAGGACAGCCAAACTCCTCGCACTCGACCTCTACATCGGATGGTAGACCGTAAAACACACCCCGTGTAACGGCAGGAAGCGGCATGCTGCTAATATGAAATGTTGGTTCCCAAAAGGGGTGAGTACAACCACTCAGCAGGTAAAGGAATCCAATAACCACTCAATGCATCATACAAGTCATACATGCATTGCAGGCATTACTTACCTTGAAGCCATGCATATACTATCATGCATCATCACACCAATCATAACACATTCATGTGTATCATCATGTCATACTCATATCATCGTCATCATGACATTATTATATCACACACATGTCATCATCATCATATACTTGACACCATCATACCATACACATGTCATCATCATCGTGGCATCATCATATCACACATGTCATCATCATCATGACATCATCATATCACACATGTCATCATCATCATATCATACACATGTCATCATCATCGTGGCATCATCATATCACACATGTCATCATCATCATGACATCATCATATCACAACATATATGCATGTCATCTTGCCATATCATATATCATCATCATATCATGCATATCATCATGCCATGGGTGATCATCATCATATAACAGCATACATCATCATCTTCATGCATATCATCATGCCATGGGTGATCATCATCGTGTCATATCATATCATGCATGGTTCAATTTCCACTTTCAGCTTTCAATTTGATCACCACATCACCCTTCCTCGAATCATCAATTTCATCTCATATTTTACACTCGCATCCCATGCGAGAAAAAAGAAAACCTCCGGCATTCAGCCATTCAAGGCCACCAAGCATCCGGTCCCCCACAGTCCGGGCATCTCACATCCCAACTGGCATCACAAGGCATCCTCTCGAGCAAAGACCTCCGACGAGGCTTCCGGCATTTACACTCCCTGGCCGGGCATCCCGCACCCCTACTGGCATCGCGAGGCATCCCCCTGGGCACAAACCTCCAGGGCTTCCGGCACCCCAAACTTTCCGAGCATCCTGAAACTCCCAGGGCTATCCGGCAATGTATCTCTATACATTCTGGGCATTATCATCCGCCACAATAATCTCCTCATTTAACACTATTCATGTTCACCAATTTGGGTCTCAATTTAGCATGGCATATGATGCAATGGCAACCAAAAATCATATTCAACATTGAATTCACACATGCATCTCGATTCATTGTCATGCATACATCAAGACCACATTATACGAGCAACATGGTACAATTATTTATAAAATAAAATTTATGGAATTTATGCCGATTAAAATAATCCATTTCTCATGCTCTTTTTACATTTATTTAAATTCCAGCTTGTGCCACTTTCAAAATATTAAATTTAATATCTATATAATTCTCAAGAATCATAAAAATTAAGGAAAGTGATAATCAAGACAATAGGATAATGATTTCATACAAAATACATGGCCAAATAGAATTCCACACAAATCCATAATTCACACAAAACAGCATATAATTTTCGGATGAAATCAGAATGCACAGTCTCCGAAGAAATTCGATTAAAATATCCATACGACCTCCAAAAATTACAAAATTTTACCAAGTTATAGCCAAGACATTAAAGTACATTTTTCATGAAGACTTCCAAGTCAGATTATTTTTAGATTATTTTCTACAGTCACACGAAGCTTCTGGATCCAACACCGAATCGTCCAGTACATGCTTCTCCGAAATACTGAGTTCTCACCTACCTATTCTTCTCCGTTTCCTCTGAAATTTGGATATGTTCTACATCAAGATGTTATATACAAGTTTTATGAAGAGATCTAAGTCAAATAACCAGAGTATAGTCGTCATTTAGGTCCATGAAGTCTCAGGTGTCCTGTAATACATCTCCAGAATTACCGTCTTCAAGATCTAGTCGATTTACTAGGTTATACTTGTTCATTTTTCTTCAAATTTGAGTATGTTGTAGTTTAAGATGTCCCATACAACTTTCATGAAGAAATCGAAGAGATATTCTTAGCACAACTCAACATGCAACCACAAATCCATCAAGAGGTCAGTGAAATCGTTCCAGATCTGAGGTCTCCGTAGGATGAGAGTTTAACCCCTTAAATCTCCATAATTGTCCACCAAATTTTAGTATGTTGTAGTTTAAGATATTAGCTACAACTTTCATGAAGAGATAGAAGCCAAAATCGAACTCTAAACATGCATGCAAGCTCTCACAACATTCTGACTCGAGCGGATTCAAACGAAAACAGCAACCTTACTCAAAAACAAGTCATCCAAGCTTCGGTTTTCCTCTCCTAATCACCCAAAATTCGACATACATGTAACACACACACATGCAAGAGAAGCAAGAGGACTCCAACTTGCCTCTAGACCGGACGGACGACGGCACACGGCGGTGATAACAGCGGCACACGGCGGACGGACGGCGACTCCTTCCTCTCGGCTCCTCCTCCCTCTCGGCCTCACCTCCCTCTCTCGCACACTCTCTCCCTTGGCCAAACAAAGCAACCGGCCATTCTCTCTCCTTTCCTTCCCTTTTATTCCCCCCTAAACCTCATCATTAGTAATCATTGTTTCGCCTTTCAATTGGCCAATGCATGAGCTCCTTCTTGCCACTTGGCAAAGCTCATGCATGGGCTTGGGCCTTCTTCTCTTGGGCCTCCTCTTGGGCAGGCGACAGCCCCCTTTCGCGGGCCTAATTGGGCCGACCAGCTTGGCCCATCAAGGCTTTGGCCAATGGGCCTAAGGCCCATCCTAATAAAAATTTAATTTTCCCCTTTTTATAATTTCTTCTACAAATTTTTAAATTTTAAATTTCACATGGCCAAAGTCTTGTGACATTTTATTTATAGGAATTTAATCTATAAGGTGCATGGTCAAGCATAGATTATTATCATTAATCTATCTAATTTAAAATCTCATAAACACAAGCACAATAACACATAGCCTTAAGAAAACTAATGGCCAACACATAGACCATAGGAAATTTTCATTACCTAATTATAGGCTTTAACACACCTTATAACTTGACTTTGAATTTTGGGATGCCACATTTACTGTTTTCCCTTTACTATTTTCCTTGGCTGTTTACTTACCACCCTACACTTTCAATATGATTGATTGCCTTCTTTTATCTTTCTTAGAATTAGAATGGCATGAAAATGACCAACCACGCATGATCACTCAGTTTAGGTTAATGACCCCGAAAAAGCTAAAAAGACATGCATGATTACCTTAGGTAACACAAGATATCGTTAGGTATCAAAAGGGAGTTAATAGAAATATTAGCGTAACCTGAGTCCCCGAACCTAGATATCTAGTTATGTAGAAATTGAGGGACTACTTCCAACCCTTGATTGGGTATTCTAGCCGACCCCCAGAAACGAGAATAGTGGCGACTCTCATCTTATATTCTAGGTTGTAAAATAACTAGATCGATTAAATGAACACGTCATGAGGGGTATGGACCTTAGGAAAATGTTCGCGATTATAATTTAGCATACTTGATATGATAGTACTATCATGATCCAACTCCATCCCTAGGGTCACGAGTAGCAAAGGTTATTTTTGCGACGTCCTAGGCACATCGCTGTCCCATTTCTTTTTATTTTTTCATTAAGCACATGCGAAAGCGTTACAAATAACACCCGAACAACAATAAACAACCAGGAAAACAACCATTTAAAAACATACAATTACATCATTTATTTTTACAAGCCCTTTCTATCACATGCCGTTATAGTTACAACTACTATATCTTCTATGCTAAAAAAAGGCCGAAGTAAATCTTTGCTCCTCTTTCGAGACTACAACTCTTACATACCTATAATTCTAAAAAAAAAAAAAAATTGGGGTGAGTCATGTACTCAGTAAGTAAAACCCCTAATTATCTACAGGAGGATATCTCATCATCAAAATCTAGTAGGTACAATACTCGCAATGCAATGATGATGGCAGATCAATAGCAAACTTATTGCTATGCCTTGACTACATGCAGATGTCCATTACCGCATACTTTCAATGCATGCTTACCTTCAGCATATCAATGAACACATCAACATATCATGCTTATGCATATACTGGCACTCATGACATGATTTTTTTACCGTCGTCCTAGCTTGACCAGGCCCTCTCGGCTCAATTGAGGCTTCTAGCTTCATGCTGGGCTTCCTAGCTCAACCAGGGCATCTCGGCTCAACCGAGGCATCCTTGCACTAGCTTATCAAGGCATCCGAGCTCAACCAGGGCATCCCAAGGCTAGCTTACTTGAGGCATCCAAGCTCAAACCCACACATCCTGACTTAACCAGGGCATCCTGCTCAATGAACGAGACATCGTCGCCAATGCTATGTGGCGACAGGCACTCTTTCCTCTTTAAATGCATCATATAAGTGCATCACATAAGCTGATTTTTCATCTTTTATCTTAATCGACATAGGCAAGGCCCGAGAGCGTACTCATTCATATAATTGTGCCATGGCTTTTAACATCATATTATATGATATGTTGGGCATGATTCTTGGTTTGTGGCTTGAGCCATGTGCCTAGGCCGATGTCTGCACTAAGCAAGACTTGGAATCGGCACGCGTCAATGTCGATCTAAGGCTTTGCGGCTTAGGACATTATGACTTGACATCGATTTCAAGCCGAGTGAACCTCGACATCATCCTGAAGCATGAATGCATTCAAGCATACAAACATTAGCAGACCATACAAAAGAATATTATAACATACACATGGCTTACATAGGGGAGCACACCACTAAACTCGATGATGTAGGCTATCGCCCTAGCCAAGAGTTAGAGATTCTATTTACCTTCGATGAAACTTGAGCTAAGACATGAACTACAAAGGAAATGACGGCTTACTTGAAGATTGAAGAAGAGAGAAAGAGATGTGAGGAGGAGGTGGTGTTCAAACGGAGGAGGAAGGGAAAAGTGGATGGCAATGGTGAAAATGAGAAGAGATCCTCCTATTTATACTAGTCGGTGCCATCATTACCGAGCCAAATAGCTCATTCCAAATTTTCCAAGTATCCTGCCTAAGTTCCTTAGTTGGCAAGTCTACTTGTCCATTAATTGCGCCTAAGGAATGAGTTGGACATCTAAAGCATCTTACTTGGCAATTCTAGCTTGTAGGTGTCATCGATGATGGCTCATTTTTCGCCATTTCATTGGACCATTTGTATGCCACATTTAATGAGTATTTAATGAAGTTTGAGGATAAGGCCATCAAAATTGCCAACTCGGCATCTAAATCATTTCGGTTATTAATGAGGGGTTCATGTATCGCTCTCCGATTGGGCCATATATACACCACCCTATTCTTGCCTATCAAGAATATTTTTAGAATTCATCATTGCTTTTGAAAAGTCAAAGGACACATCACCCTCTTCATTTAATGAGGGTGTTCTAGAGTTTTCTTCTAATTTGTCATTTTCTTCCTCAAGAAGGCGGTCCAGAGAATTCAGTCGTCTAAGTTGGAGCTAGGGCTGAAAAATGGATTATTAGGTACACTTAAAAAAAAAACCAAATTACATACACCTGAGGTTCGGCCATCGTACCCAACACTCAGCCAAACTATTTCCTTGGATGGCCGATCGGCCTAAAGGGCAGTCCATTGGTCCTTCGGTTAGTCAAATCCTAAGGCTATCCATTTCCTAGCACTAAGCCAAGGAACTCATGAACCTTAAAATTTGTGACGAAATAGCCGGGTCTATCCCGAGGCTCATTCTGATCGGCACTTGATCCACCCGTATGATTCATGGCCAGTGCATTACCGATCCACGAGAGAATATCACCAATTCAAGATTCATTTCTGATCACTAAGAATTAAATAGGGAATTATGCATTATTGGTTAGAAGATAATCACATTTGATCCAGTCGAATCGTCCGTGTATCGATGCATAACCGGGCGGAATCACCCGCTGCATGGCACTATGATCAATCAGATTGACCCATGACCATCCACCGATTCAAAATCATCCCGTGACCAATCCTTGTGATCTAAAAGTCATCTTATGAGAGGGTGATCCAATCCCACCGATATGGTCGGTAGACAATTCATGACCGGCACCTCGACTAGTTCATGATCTGTAAGTCGGACCATGACTGATCCTTGATTCCTTACTGAACGAACCGATTGATCCCATGGCCAATGGCCCATGGTCAATCCATTCAGGACCTTTATGGCCGATCCTTATGAGGTCCGATTCGAGGATGTTACAAGTACCCTATAGGATGAAGTGATGACATCCTATGGGAAAAGACGTACTATCAAGAGGGCTATTATGATCGAAATACCCTTAAACTCACTTTACATCCGATTTCCTTTCAACCTTAGAATCGTCAATCAAGATGTGTTGTGGCATTGAGGTAAGGTCACGACACCTCACACTGTCATGTGAGGTATGAGTTTAGAAGAGCTCACGATCGTGATTGAATGAACTCACATTTGGTTTTGCCCCCAAAAGACAAGGTGATGACGCCTTTTTGTGGGTGCAAGCCATGAGGGAGCTCCCATGATCAAGTACCTCTAAACCCAACCTTTCCACTCCATGCCGCTTGTAGGGCCACGAAACGTCGAGTCACAGCAAGCTTGGCGACTCCACTGGAGATTGTTTACTAGATTAAGTGTGGCATCCCAAAATTTCATGGCAACCTTTGGATGCATTACGACGTATGAAAAGGTGATGGAAGTGTTATTGATTTATGCTATGGCCTTTAGACCAAAGAATTTTAATAGATTAATGCCGCGTATTTTAATGGAGAATTATTTGGGTAGAAATACATTTTATGTTAATAGATGATCAAGGTTGGTGCTATGGGACAATTTGATGAAGAAGACCTTGTCCTTGACTATGCACTTAATAGATTTGATTTTATGGATTAATGTCACAAAGCCTTTTGGCCATTTTATTATGCAATTAGGTATTTATTTAAATGAGGATTAAGATGTATTATTAAAAATAAACGTGGACCATTTAAGTTTGGACTTTAGGCCCAAGAGTGTTGGCCTAAAGTGGGCCAAGACACATGGCCCATAGAGCCCATGGGGTTGTCGACGAATGGAGGGGGGGGGGGGGGAGGAGCCGAATGGCCTCCTCCAAGTGTCTTTGGCAAGGGAGACACTTGTCTCCTTCTTGGGAACAAGTGTCCCCCATGCAAAATGTGGATGCATGCAAGCTTTCTTTTCAACCAAAAGGAAAAGGGGGAAGGGGGTGGTCGGTCTAGGTGCCGAGAGAAAGAGAGAAAGAGAGAAAGAAAGGAAGAGAGAAAGGAAGGAGGAGGTTCGTCGCCGCCGTGCCCCGTGCCGAGCTGCCGCTGTCGTTCTTGCTGTGTTTTCTTTGGATTTGAGGCAAGTGAAGTCCTAAAACCTACTCTTTGCATTGCTGTGTGTATGTGTAGTAGATGGTAAGTCTTGGTTGTGGTAGATGGGATGAAATTTCGGAGCTATGGAGAGAGATTCGTTGGTCATGCATGCTGTTTCTGGAAAGACCAGTTTGACCATCCTTGAGTTTGTGTGTTGCATGTGACTTTTTAGTCGGAATCTTGTTTCAACTTCTTCATGAAAGTTGTAGAGAACACCTTGAAGAAAAACATACTAAAATTTGAGGCAAAACGAACAAGAAATGTTTAGTGAAATGATTTTTCTTTGGAGAGACTAGATCTGGAATTCGTTGTGCTGACCTTCAGTGGTTTCGTGGTCTGTAAAGTAACCTTCTTGTGAAAATCTCACCTTGATATCTTAATTAAAGTTGTAGTGTACTTCTTGAGGTAGAACATATAAAAAATTTAGAGAAAAAAAACAAGAGTAGGTAGGTGAAATCGTGGTCTTTCGGAGATGGTTAGATCTGGAAATTTCGGTACTAGGAACAGAATTTTTAACCGCATATATTTAATTACCTAGGATGAATCTGATTTCAATATCTTCATGAAGTATTTACATTATGGTCTTGGCTATCACATAGTTGAATTTCATAATTTTTAAATGTCATTTGGGTATTTAATCGGAAATTTTTCTAAAACCGTGTAATCTGATGTGTTCGGACTTGGTCAGTTGTAATGCATGGACCATATCATTTTTTATGAGGTACTTTCGGAAATGTGTTCTGCATGAAACATCTCTCTTCATGTCTTCCCTACAACATATCCAAATTTCGTAATTTTTAAAGTTCATTTGCCTATTTAACCAAAAATGTTTCAAAAACTGTGCAAGTTGAATTGTTAGAATAGTAGTGCTGTGATGCATGGTCTATACCGAATTGTATGAGGGTCCTTTGGTGTAGTGTTCTTCACAAAATATCTGACTTTATGTCTTGACTATCACATGTTCGAATTTCATAATTTTTGAAGGTCATTTGGGTATTTAATAAAAATATTTTGTAAAACTGTGCAAGCTGGATTGTGCAAATTTCAAAAGCTGTAATGCATGGACTATTCTTTTTTGTATGAGCCCCATGAATTATATTGTTTTAAGTGATTGAATCTTGCTGCATATGTGATGATATATGGCATTACATATAAAAATCAAAAGTTGAAATTGACCTTGTTGCCATCACATCATGTGCCATGTTGATATTGAGACACAAATTATGAATATGAATTATGATAAATGTGGATACCGTCGGAGGGGTGAGCTGACGATGCCCCGGGAGTGTCGGGATGCCCTGAAGGGAGTGCCAGATGCCCGGGATGTGGGGGTGCCGGATGTCCTCGGGAGTTTCGAGATGCTCGGAATGTGGGGGTGCCGGATGCGCAGTTGTATTACGATACATGCCCAGATGTCCTCGGGAGTTTCGAGATGCCCAGTGGTATACGATACGTAATTCCAGGAGGAATTCCTGGTGGTATGTCGGTACGTAATCCTGGAAGCCTCGAAGGTGTATGCCGAGGGGATACCTCGTGATGCCAGTTGGGATACGAGATGCCCGGAATGTGGGGGTGCCCGAAGCCCTGGAGGTGTGTGCCAGGGGGGATTCTTCATGATGCTAGTTGGGATATGAGATGCCCGGAATGGGGGGGTGCTGGATGCCCGGAAGTGTGTGCCGGAGGTTCCTCGCGATGCCAGGTTGGGTGTGAGCGATGAATTATGGGATGCAAACATTGGTCCCTGGAAAGAAAAACTGATGAGATCCTTGTGAAAGATAAGAATTGAAAATGAATCATGTGCATGGGTGTATGCATATGGCATGATGCATGATCTGCTTATGAAAGTAAATTAATGCTATTTGATATTGAAAATGCGATCATAAAGGCATGAATGGATCTCATGGTGATGTATGCTTGATAGCATGGATGATATAAATCATGGTGGTATATGCACGATGGCATTGTGAGATATGCATGACTGCATGGTGGTATATGCACCTATGGCATGGATATGCATGAATGCTTGATGATGAGTACATGATGGTATATGCACATATGGTATGATGACATATGCATGGCTGCAAGGTAAGTTATGCTTGAATGCATGAATGATATGTGCTTTGTTATGATGCCTTGATTGTTCTGTTTGACGCAATGAGTAGTTTGGTGGATCTTTACTGCTGAGTGGTTATACTCACACCTTTTGGGGATTAACATTTCAAACGAGATAAGATTCCTCTGCTGCCACTGCCACTAGTAGATGGATCAAGTGGTTAGATATAACCGCGAGGAGAAGGATAGCAAATGAAGGAACTTTTGGACGCCGACACTGATCGATGGACTTTAAGTATACGACTGTTGGAAGAGATGTCGGTCATCTTTTGAAGTATAGCCAAGTATAGAAAACTATGGCATTTTGATGTACCGATGAATGATGTCCATTTGGTTTAAGTAAATAAAAGTGTTTGGCTTTTACCTATAAATGTTTAGTAGGTGTGCATCGTTTTCTGAATATAGGGAAGGGAGTTGTTGGATGTGCTTTCGTATATGAACTGTGCAAGGGACTGATCTAAGAGATGTAAACCTCCATGGTCATATGGACCCGTTGCAATTGAAATGGCATCAGAGTGACACATTATCAGGTCAAGTGAAAGGTAAGCGAACTGTGGCGACCCTAACGGATCGGGGGCCGTCGAGGGGTGCCACATTAAGTGGGGACTTGAAGCCATTAAAAATGATTGTCATGTTAACTAACGTGTCTTGTGTAGGGTCTTCTACATGTCAAAGTTGTGAGGAAAAAGAGGTTAGTCACTAACAAAGTGTTGAATGGTTTTGTAGGTGGGAGTTATAAGGGGTGAAGCGAGTGTAAACCCTTTGTCTTGTAGGTGGTGTAAGGATGTATGAATGTATAATGGGGTTATATTGAAGTGCTGGAAGTTTAAGTTTAAACACATGTTTATAAGTTTTAGCACAACATCGCACATACAACTGTAGTCTAAAACCCCAATCGCCCAACTTAGAACCTTAGGAAGGTTTGTGGGTGGAACCAGCGAGTGAACACTCATGGTAATCCATACTACCAAAAATTCGCTCGTCCCAATTGATAAAAGTAGCACTGACTGACAATAGTAGCGGTGGATAAGCTACTTTTATCCTTTGGGATGGGGACCTTAAGCCTTTAGTATCCTCACCTTAGGCATCAAAACCTCACAGTCTTCATGTTATGTGTGATTTGTGCTTGTCATGAGTTTTGGTCGGTAAAACATTGTTTTAGTTTTATTGTTGTTATTTTTCTTAAATTTCCGAATTTCAATTCTGCAATTTATATTTTCAATGATGATACATTTTAACCGCGAATGCCCCTTTAGGTTTAGGCTTGAATGGGTAAGCCTAAGATTGACGTGATTCTCGTGCCAAGGAACCTCAAGGCTATATAGGATAACCTTGACCCGGACCACCAAGATTACATAGAGAAACACATCGGTTTTCTCCCAACCTTGATAATGGTCGAGCCTCGAATCTCAATGCTAAAGGCATTGGTCCATTTTTGGAATCCCATGACCTCCACCTTCGTGTTTAACCAATACAAGTTAACCTCTACAATTGAGGAGTTCAAAATATCTGTTGGATTAGGCAAGGCTTCTTTAGGATTCGTTACTCCTCATATTGGTCAAAATCCAATCTCACTTTTAAGTCAATTTTTGAATATTCTCACCGACAAGATTAGAGCCATTCTTAAGGGAAATTCAAATCTATGCCTTATACTTTTCTTGAACAACACCTCCTTGGTCTTGAGTCCAAGTTTGGGAGTCAAATTCCTTGTGTCTTTCTCCTCATATTCTTTGGCTTCATGATATTCCCGCATACTTGGAAGACAAGGGATCCTTTAGTCACTCATATTGCCAATCAAATATGTGCCTTTAGCCACTTCACACAAATGATCCTTGCCAAGATCTTCATGTCGCTTAATCGATTCGAGGCAAATAGATGAGGAACTCTTAGAGCCCCATTAGGACTTCTCCAAATTTAGCTCATTTCTCACATCAAAGAATTCGCCCCTCATATGAGAATCATCGATGTCACGAAACATCATCATCCTATTCTTCGATTTCACCAAAGAAATTAATTCTTTCCATCATGTTCTTTCTCTATATGGTTCTATTTCCTCAAAAATATCACCCCAAACTTAATCCAATGGCATGTTTGATGGCTTGGGAATCTCGAGGTGTGCCTTATTAGTGGAGTAGACAACCCACTCCCCCTCGTGGGGTTAATGGGTTTAACGTCGTATTACCCTTTAAGGGTGCTCCGCCAATATTGCACACTTCAAACGATCCCACCAATCCTCAAGCCAGGGTTGTACCATATTAATTATCATGATGAGGTTATCAAGGAAAACCGAATTGGTCATGTTAAAGCTGCAATTCGGGCTACTATTGGAATTTGGTACTCTCGTTCCTCACATCATGTGGTCGCTGTCGACGAAATTGACTTGGAGGGAGAGATGAAGATTCATCACACTATCATTGACTACATCTACCATCAACTGGAATATGAATTTGAAGTTTGATTGCCTGACATTCCCGAGCCTCAAGGTTTTCAACAAGTTCAAGTTGAGGAGCATGAAGATGAAGCTTTGATCAATGTAGAGTGTTTGGCCCATGATACCAAGCGTCTCCGCACGATCCTACCTAGCTCTTAGGATTCTTCATTTCCTTGTAAAAGAGCTTTCTTTGCATTTCCCTTTCCTCGAAAAGGGGTTTCCTTTGTAATTCTCTTCTTTTGATTGAAATTTCCATGTATTCATCTTCATCTTACATGTTATATTGAACCGCTTTGTAAGCCTAAAATGATGTAATCAATAAAAATTCGTGAAATTTCTCATTTTCATGTAATCTTTAAAAAATAGGCATTCTGATTAAACATTTGTCGTTGTCCTTCTCAATCATATAATTTCTTTTGAAGAAATTTTGATGAGATGATGTTATATGATACTGGGATCATACACGCTTCTTATCACTATTTCGTCTCAAGAAAATATAGAATTGATAAGGTTCGTATTTTCCTGATTTTCTTTCGTCTCTTATTGATAGAAGTTCCTTCTTTTAAAAAGGTACTAAATCATGGCTAAGAGGCATTTCATTGTACGTACTCATCACCAAGCAAGGATGGAGAATGAAGATACACACACTCATGTTATTATCATGGAGAATCAAATGGCGCAGATGATGACGCTATTGACCGAGCTCTCCAATCAAGTCAAGAACTTGACACCCGTAGCTCTTGCTACTCATGCTACAAATCTTCCCATTGCACCTGCTGATGTGCCTGTAGTTGATCCTGTGATGAAAGCACTTGCTGAGGAGGTTCCTATTGCCACCCCGATAGTCAATGATCTAGAGGCTCCATTTAAGGAGACCTCAACTCCTTATTTTGACGAAGAGGGTTCAAGATGCATCGCAAAGATCAAGGAATGCCTTTGCATGCTTCAAGGCTACCAAGTTCAAGGGTTTGACAAGCAATCGCCCTTTGTTAAAGTGAAGGTCCTTGAATTTTACAAGGAGCCTAAGTTCACAAGAAAGTATGATAGCATTGGGTGCCCAAAAACGCATTTGAAGTACTATCTGGGCAAAATGGCCCGCTATTATGACAATCCTTCACTCCTTATCAACTCATTTCAAGATAGCCTAGTTGATCCTTCATTGAAGTGATTTATCAAATTGGATTTGGAAAAGATCCACACTTGGGAGGATATTGCTAATGAATTCCTGCAATAATACAAGTTCAATACTAAAATTGCATCAACATGAGAGGAGCTGGTTGTGGTCAAAAAGAAGAGAATTGAACCGTTTAGGGCGTATGCTCAAAGGTGGAGGGCTACTATCTCTCAAGTAAAGCCTCCCTTGTCCAAAAAAAGAGGCTATGAAACTATCACTTCAAGCTATGCCTCGAGAGTTCTTCGAGAAGATGTACAACCACACCTACATCAACTTCACTGCATTAGTTGAGTTGGGAGAGCGCATTGAGGGAATCATGTGAGAAGGAAGGTTGGCTGAGACCACGAACCATAAGTATGCCCTAAAGAAGGATAAGGAGTTGGATGCGGAGATTGCTTATATCCAAAACTCCTCTCAAAAAGTGTATAACCCTTTTGCTTATAAGCTCGCTATGGAAGTTGGGAGCTTTTCTTGAAACTTTGATTGCAAAGGCAATTTACCCCACTTCCAAGACCAGTGTCACAACTACTCCCAATGTTGGTCGAAAACCGTCTCGTGGCAAGGGAAGTCCCAAGGGATAACCTACAAAGGTTTCTTGAATTTGATCCTAACAAAACTTGTGAATACCATATTGGAGGAAAGGGACACCACATGGATAATTGTTATGTCCTCCATTCGAAGATCCAGAATCTAATGGATAAGAATATGCTCACCTTTAAAGACTCGATGCTGAATGTCTAAGAAAATCCTCTTCCAAAGCATGCTGAAGATGTCAACGTGATTTTTAGAAATGAGGACAAACATCCATTACTCATGGATTTGCACAAGCCAAAGCAAATTATGTCCTTTGCCGATTGCCCGATAGAAGGCAACATCACTCGCGATGAGAAGATAGTTTGCCTAGCTAAGTTGTCTGAACTTGGAATCCTCCAATATGAAGATGATGGAGCTATCCAAGAACCAATGATTTTAATCGAAGTTGATTTGTCAAGTGAAGACATGATCATGAAGATCATAAGGGAGGTTGAAAACCTAAGCAAGGACGATACTCAAGAAGAGGATCGTCGAACCTTGAAAGGAAAAGCCCCTATGTACTAAGACTCTAACATTGAAAGTGAGGATGAACATTGAGCTTCCTGCATGGACCATGAGTTCATTAAAAAAGCTCACGAAAGTGGTGAAGTAGTTGGTATGCTTGACCAACCAAGTGGAAAATATGACTTCAAGGTGAAGTTCACACCATCCCTGAGTCTTTATGTGGATACTAGAGACATTGTCTCGAATGGATAGGATGATGAAGAAGAACCTATTCAACCCTTGACAAAAGATGAAGAAGTTTCCTCTAATAATGATGAGCTTACATACAAGACCTCCCATTAGGATCGTGAGTTCATAATGAAAGCTCATGAGAATGGTGAAGTAGTGGATATCCTTGAGCAGCCAAGTGGAAAATATGACTTCATGGTTAAGTACACTCCTCCCCCAAGCTTCTTTGATGGCCCCAAGGACATTGTTTCGATTGGATGGGGTGATGAATTTGACGATGACTTGATAGTTATGATTGAGCCCATTGTGATTGATCTAACCAAGAAAGATGACCCTCTCAAGGCTTACGTGACTGACGTTAATTCTGTTGAGTTAGGCTCGTTAATTGACCATTTTGAAGCCATGAAGATCTCAGGCATGGATTTTAAAACCGTAATCATCGAATTACCACCACAAGTTGGTGAATACTCAAAGACCAAGGTGCCTCCCACTTATAGCATCAAAGTGGTCCCGTGGAATTACGATGCCAATGAGATCGACACTGTTACTAGATTGGGTCGAGTCTATCCACCCTGTGAGGGTGTGGAAAAGAAAGCTGTAACCAATGAGGAAGCTGAGCAACTCCTGAAGATGCTCAAGACAAGTGAAGCCGAAGTGATTGAGCAATTGCGAAAGATGCCCACTGAAATTTCCTTGCTAAAGCTTTTCAAGTCTTCCAAGAAGGATAGAAATGCCCTTTTCAAGATCTTAAATGAAGTCCATGTACCTAAAACTATTGGAGAGATGCAATTGGAAGAGTTCATGGGTGCCATACTTCTTAGAGATTAGATATCCTTCCTGCGGGGCAAGTGCATACTAAGGCGTTATACGTATCAGCTCAACACTTTGATACTAGGATCTCAAGGGTATTGTTTGATAATGGCTCCACCTTGAATATATGCCATTTATCCACCCTCTATCAATTGGGGATAAGCATGGAAAGCATCCATCCCTCAAAAACTCCAATCCAAGCTTTTGATGGGATGAGGAAAGAAACATTAGGAGAAATTGATTTGCTGCTGACGGTCGGCCCAATCACCATTACTCAGATATTTAAGGTGCTAGATATCCCAAACAACTTTAGCTTGTTGTTGGGACATCCTTGGATCTACTATGCTGGAATCATCCCTTCAAGCTTTCATCAAAGGATAAAACTCATTGTCGATGGTAAGATTGTGACCATCTGATGTGAGAGGGATGTGGAGACTTTCCATAGCACCGCCATACCCTACATCGAACCTGAAATGAAGGGAGAGTCAAGCTACCATTCCTTTAAGCTCGTGTCGATTACACACGTGCCCACTGGAACTATCATGAGGGAGCCTCGATTCTCAAAGGCGTTCCTAATGTCAAGCAAAAAATTGCTCAAAAATGAATTTACTACTGGTAAGGGATTGGACAAGTTGGCCCAAGACATTTTAAACCCCGTTGAGACAATTCAAAGGAACAAATGTGAAGGCCTAGGTTACTAAGGTGACCGAAAAGGTCAAGGTAGAAAAAAGAGCCTGAATAAGATATTAACACCTTCTGCCTCAACCATTGAAAGGTTTCTTCCCTAGCCCACCAAAGCTCCTACAAGAGTAAGAAGCCATTATCCATCATTTCGCCGACCTGTTTGAAGATGGCCTTATTGGTGCCATTAGTAAAGGGATGTTCTTGTTCTTACTTTCCTTTTCAATTGTATTCTATTCAATTCTCCTCTACGAGGGAATTCCATTGGTTCATTTCATTCATATGTTGCAATAGTCTAGATCACAAACTTGATCAATTCAAGACAATAGGTGTTGTGATGTAGTTTTTGCATATTAATAAAACTCATGCTTTTTGTTAATAGACATCTAAGGTGTTCCAAACCAGTCTTATGATGATGCTTTGAGGCCTGGACCTGCACACAATCTATGGTTTCAAAATGATTTAGTCTTTTTCATGACATATGCATGCATTGCATCTTATTATGTTTACATATTGATCATTTGCGATTGCATATCAGGCATGATATTTTGCATCATCATAGTCATATGTATGGGTCGGATTCACATCTAGGAGATTCTTGCGAACCCAATTATTCTGTTCCAAAAGATCAAGATGATCCCAGGATTATTGAAAGAGAATGGCTCAGACATGAGAAATTTAAACCTCCCATTACCGAAAAACCAATCACTGTGAATTTAGGAGATTTTGAAAACCCCAAGGAAACCAAGATTGGGGCAGGTCTTTCTTAACTAGTTGCTGATAAACTAGTCAGATTCTTAAAAGAATACAAAGATGTCTTTGCTTGGTCTTATACCGATACACTAGGTTTAGATCCCGAGATCGTGGAACATATCCTACCACTTGATACTGACATTCTCCTATGAAGCAGAAGCTCAAAAGGACAAAACCTAAATTGTTTAAGAAAATTGAGGAAGAAGTCATGAAACTCTTGAAATGGATTTCACTGAAGTCACCCATTATGCTGACTAGATCGCCAACATAGTCCTAGTCATGAAGAGGGATGGACAAGTTCGAGTGTATGTTGACTATCACGACCTAAACAAAGCAAGTCCTAAAGACGACTTTCCTTTGCCTCACATTGATGTCCTAGTTGACAGCATCACAAGATTCGAGTTGTTCTCATTTATGGATGGATTTTTCAGTTATAACCAAATTTAGATGACAGAGGAAGATAAGACCAAAACATTTTTTATTACCTCATGGGGGACATTTTGCTACAAAGTGATGCCCTTTGGTTTGAAGAATGTAGGGACAACTTATCAGAGAGCTATGGTGGCGTTGTTTCACAGGATGATGCATAAAGAAATTGAAGTTTATGTAGATGACATGATTGCTAAGTCAAGACAATGTGAAGATCACATTGAGGTGTTGAGGAAGCTATTTGATTGATTAAGGAAGTTCAAGCTGAGGCTTAATCCCAAGGTGAAGCTCCTCGAATTCATGGTTAGTAACAAGGGTATCGAGATAGATCCCTCCAAGGTGAAAGTTGTATGTGACTTAAAACCTCATTCTATTGTCAAAGAAGTTTGAAACCTATTATTGGGAAGGTTGAATTATGCAGCAAGGTTTATCTCCCAGTTATCAAAAACTGCAAAACCATTCTTCAAGCTATTAAAAAAGAACACCAAGGTCAATTGGGACGAAGAATGCCAAAAGTCCTTTGAAGAACTCAAGCGATATCTTTCGCAACCACCCATTTTGGTTCTGCCTATTCAAGGAGTACCTCTGATTTTGTACCTCACCATCAATGAAGAGTCCTTAGGAGCTATGTTGGCACAAAAAGGACCGAAGGATGGGATAGAGTGTGCTATATATTACCTTAGTAAGAAATTCACCACCTTCAAATTTCAATATCCCAAAGTAGAGAAGACATGTGTAGCCTTCATTTTGGTATTGCACTACTTAAGGTAGTATACTCTTCACCACTAAATGTTACTAGTGACTGAGAATGACCCGATCAATATACCTTTTGGAGAAGCCTACACTAGTTGGAAGGCTTGCTAAATGGCAAATACTATTATCTGAGTTCGATATTTGAAGCATGGCGCAAAAGTCCATGAAAGGTCAAGCTATAGTTGATATGTTGGTTGAAAATCCCAAGAAGTCAGACAATTGGGAAGAAATAAATGAGAGAATTCATTTGGTATCGCAAGATAAGTGGACCATGTATTTCGATGGTGCTATTAACCTTTCGAGTTCTAGCACTAGAGCAATTTTGATATCTCTAACTAGTCAACATTATACAGTGGCTATAAAGTTGGTATTTCTTTACACCAACAATATCTTCAAGTATGAAGCCTACATCCTTGGCTTACAATTGGCCATTGATATGAAGGTCCAAAGACTCCAAGTCTATGGTGATTTTGCACTTATCATCCTCCAAACGAAAGGTGAATGGTAAACCAATGTCAGATGCTAATAAAGTCTTCAGATTACTTGAGAGACTTGATGATAGATATGAGTCATTCAAAACAACTATGTTTAGGCCTCCTCTTCTATCTTATGCTAAAGTGGTTGCACAACTTCTAAGTTATGAGTTGCAAAACAAGCACACTTTGGCCATGCTCCCAAACATTTCAATGGCATTTATCTTGCAGCAACGCAATGGTGGCTACAAAAACAACCCCAGAGGAAGGGGTAGAGGATCCACATTTAATTTTAGGGGTCATGGCTCTTCTCAAACAAACTAGAATGGTCAACACTATTTAGGAAACCACTATAACACTCACCAAACCAAAATTGTTGATGACATTGCTAAATTCAAACATAGGAGTGCCATTTGTCATCTGTCAAATTTGCAAGAAGAAAGGGCATGATGCATTGAATTGCTGATATCATTTTGACAGTAGTTATCAAAATGTTAATATACCCCAAGGCCTGGCTGCTCTTCATATCTCAAACTCACAAGATGAAGAATGGCATCCAAACACTGGTGCTACTACTCATATGACTGATAATCCAAGTAATCTTGTGAACGTAGTTCCTACACTAGCCATGATAATGTGACAATTGGGAATATTACATCACTACCGATTATTCATGTTAGGACTGGTCAATTTGGCAATGAGACTAGTTAGTTTTCACTTAATAGTGTCCTGGCTATCCCACAAATTAAGAAAAATCTTTTATCTGTCTCTCAATTGACGGGAGATTATCCTTGCTATTTTGAGTTTGATGCATCTAGCTTTTCTATCAAGGACTCTAGGACACACCAAGTATTGCTAATGGGAAGTAATCATCAAGTATTATATACCAATGAGGACTTACATTCCATGGCATTCTTTTCTCAAAGAAAGAATGTTGCAGATGAACTTACATGGCATCACCGATTAGGCCATCCTCATAGTCGTGTTTTATAGCTTTTACAATCCAATAATTTGATTTCAGTAAATGAATCCACTAGCACTTTATGTACAAATTGTCAGATTAGTAAATATTCAAGATTGCCATTTCTTTATCTGATTCTTGATGTTCCCATCCATTGGAGAAAATACATTGTGATCTTTTGGGACCAAGCCCAATTCCTTCTATGCAAATATTTTGATATTATGTGACATTTATTGATGATTTCTCTCGATACTATTGGTTGTATCCATTAAAGAGTCAGAAAACTATGAGATTTTCCTAGCCTTTTAGTAATTGGTTGAAAATCAACTTGATAGGAAAATTAAAGCTTTTCAATCCAATAGAGGAGGTGAATTCACAAGCAATAATTTTTTGACACATATCTGTGAATGTGGCATACAACTACAACTCCCTTGTCTAGGTATGCCAGAGCAAAACGGTGTTGCTGAGAAGGAACATTGACATATTGTTGAACTCAGGCTTGCTACATTGTTCGAGGCATCTATGCCACTCAACTATTGGGTGGAAGCTTTTACAACAATGAATTATTTAATAAATCGGCTTCCTTCAACTGCTTTGGGCAACCGAAGTCCATACTCAGTCTTATTCAAGGACATTAATTACTCATTACTTTGAGTGTTTGGCTCTCACTGTTATCCATATTTATGCAACTATGCAATGAACAATTTTGACAAGTTTTCTTTGCCTTGTGTATTTTTGGGATACAATGAGAAGCACAAAGGATATCATTGTGCTCATCAATCTACTGGTCGTGTTTATATATCTCGACACGTTGTTTTTTATGAGCATTATTTTCTTTTGCTTCTTCTTCTTAGATTTCTACTATTACTTAAGGGGAGCTATTGCAATGGAATTCAACTATAAGTCCATCACAAACAAAAGGTTCTAGCTAATCTTGTCTAGAAGTTGATCAAAATGTTGGATCACCAATAGATATTGAATCTACAAGTGAACATGCACATCTATTTGCTAAGATAGAACCAAATTCAAATGCTTCATCTGCTATGTTGGATCACTACACGTAAATGGTTCACTTGCCCGATCGAAAACCCGACTTGTTGCAAAAGGGCCTCATCAAGAGGAAGGTGTTGACTTCCTAGAAACTTTTAGCTTGATAGTTAAATAAGCCACAATTCTCATTGTACTATATGTTGCTACTGCTCAGAATTGGGAAATTCGCCAATTAGATGTCAAGAATGCCTTTCTGCATGGAGATCTAAATGTTCACGTCTAAATGAAACAACCACCGGGCTTCTCTGATTCGTCTTATCCTAATCATGTTTGCTTACTCCAATGGGTGCTATATGGTCTCAAATAAGCTCCTAGGGCATGGTTTGACAAGTTCAACAATTTTCTTTTTGAGTATGGATTATTCTACAACACTACTGATCTATCATTAGTTGTTTATCATCATCATGGTCATATTATTATTGTATTGTTCTATGTGGATGATATAATCCTCACTAGTGATTCTCTAGAATTGTTGAAACATCCTGTGCAGGCACTTGGTCAAGTGTTTTCCATGAAATATCTTGGTGCTCTTCATTATTTCTTGGGCATTGAAGTCAATCGCTCCACTAATGGGCTCTTTCTCTCCCAACATAAATATGCATTAGATCTTTTGAGTCGAGCATCAATGGCACAATGTAAGCCAATTGCTACTCCAATAGCTACCAAGCAACTTCCCTTAAAAAATGGTGGTAAGCCCTATGCTAATCCATCCCATTTTCGAAGCATTATAGGTGCTCTTTAGTACTTTACCCTTACTCATCCAAATCTCTCACTTGCAATCAACATAGTTTGCCAATATATGCATGTCCCAACCGTTGCTCGCTATCAAATGGTAAAGTGTATTCTACGATATGTTCACGGCACTTTACACCTAAGGTTTTGCATTTTCTCTTGTAGTTCTCTCCATTTGTTTTGCTTCGCTAATGCAGATTGGGCTGGGTGCAAAATCACCTGACATTCTACTGCTGGTTGTATTTTTCTAGGATCAAAATGTATTTCATGGTGTGCCAAGAAACAAGTTACTGTGGCCCGCTCCACAACTGAAGTCAAATACCAAGCTCTTGCTTCTGCAATTGCTGAACTCACTTGGATTTCATACATACTACATGACATTGGAATCTACCAACATCAACCTTTGTTACTTTTCTCAAACAACATATAGGCATTGCATCTCACAACTAATCTAGTTTTTCATACTCGGACAAAGCACATTGAGATCATTATCATTTTGTTAGGGAAAAGGTTACACTTGGTTCTATTGTAACACGCTATGTCCTGTCTTCCTCACAAATTACCAATATTTTCACCAAACCATCGACTCGAGATATGTTCATCAGTTTACAAATCAAACTCGGTCTCTAGTCCTCCCCATTGAATGATTTGAAGGGGAGTATTGAAGTAGAAAATCAAAAGCAAAAAATTCAGATTATTTGTAGTGCAGAATTTTCTACAAATCAGTATGAATATAACAAATCAAATAGAGTACCAACGAGCTAATCCTTTGGAGATCTTTTGTGATTTGTTTTCCTTATAGATAAAATTGTTATCTTTTATTTTTATCTTTCACCATAATTATAGGTGGCGATATCTCTACATATATTGTACAACATATCAATGAAAAGTTATGCTTCATTGACTCAATTTCTGAGTTTCTTTTACACCTATGCAGACAAAACATTTCGACAGAATTGGTTCATGGGTTTTGCATAATGTTTCGTGGGCATTTAGTATTGGGCATTCTGAAAACTAATGTTGGAATCCCTTAGATTATTTTGACAATCACAAAAATTTTATCAAAGTCTTTAAAGAGTTCATTGGGTGAATGCAGAAAAGATATCTCGTAATGAAAATCTTCCATGAGTCTACGCTATCTCATCTGATATGAACCTATGAAGATATCAAGTGGAGATATTCACGTCTTAAATATTATATTCACCTCATTATTACTGAAAGGAAAGAAACACGCGTTGGCACAACATGACATTAATAGTGTTGGAAGATGTGACATCCTGAAATTCGACCTCGTCCCGATAATATGAAAGGGTCATTCGTCGACGCACCTATGGTCCTTTTTCTCTGAGCTGATCACTCACGAGTTAACTAATCTATTAGGTGAAACCATTAAGGGATATAAACGCGGTAGACTCGAGAATTCGATCGCTTGACCATAATAATCGGCAAGGGTCATTACGAAACCGTTATAATTGAGTTGTGATCGGATATAGGTCGATTCAACAGAATCACATAATTGAATTGCGGGTGATTCCGCCTGATTGAGAAATTCGTGTCGAACAGCACTAACTCGGTTTTCTATCGATTTTATATTCGGTACCCATAATTAAAACCTTGCGATTGTTACGACAACCGAGAGTCATCTACGAGTCAGAGATGCACAAACATGGATTGAAAATTATTGACCATGGGTCAAATGCAATAAAATCCCTAAAAGCGCCCGATAAGTTAGGTTGTACTAAAATCGCGTTCGGTTGATTTTAACCACGAAATTGAATTCGTTTTCGGGAATGGAACGTTCGAGCATGTCACGATTTATTTTTAGGACCTCATCTCATCTTTCGGAGAAATTAACAATCAAATTCAGCAAAAATAAATAGAAAAAATTCGGATGGGCAGCTTAATTTGGTAATTTGGCCTCCAAAAAGGCTTTATTTGGAGAGGAAATTGAGGAAAATTGCCATTGGAGGGAGCCTTGACCAAAGTGGGCTGAAGACTTTGAGGCAATGCACTTGAGTGTGTGGGATATTTCCATTGGCTTGCCATTGGCCAAAGCGTTGACTTCCCACTCCCCTTCCATTCTCCCTCTTTCCCCCATGCGTGCAGACCCTTGGACAACTCCCCCTCCTCTGCCTTCTTCTTCTTCTTCTTCTTCACTTCTCCTCCTTCCTTTCTTCTACGTGTTGCTGCCGCCCCTGCTCCCTTTCCATTTTTCCTTACTGTCGACCACACAACTCCTACTGTTGCCTCATCCGCCCAGCTCTACACAGACCAACAACCATCGCCCATTCCAGCAGCCAACGCCACACTACCAACCAGCCCTGCCGAACCATCCCACCAGTCCCGATGCCTCCAGCATCCGCCTCAACCGCTGTGCGGCCACCGCTCCAAGTTCGCCAGCCCGCCAACCTTCACCGTTCCGTCCAGCCCTCATAGTCCTTACCTCAGCCGCTCGTTCTAGCCGCCATTCCCACGCCGTCTAGCCACCAGCAGCCCCTCCACAGAACCGATCCCAGCAGCTCCAAGCCATGAGCCCCATGCCATTTTCAGCCCCAGTCGGTCCTCCATTGGTGACGCTGTAGTAGTGGGATCTCACCGCCTTCGGGCCGCCATCACCATGAACCCATCACCGCCCTAATCCAGTGAGTTAACGCCCTAATCTTGGATTATGATGTTGCACTTAGTGGTTAAATTAGTGTTAATCCTTAGTTAGATGAACTAGTTGGTTAGGTTAGTTGGTTAGGCTAGCTAGTTAGTTTGGTGGTTAGTTAGATTAGTTTGGTTAGGGGTTAGTTAAGTTAGTCTACCCTAAGTTAGTTAGTTAACTTGGGTTAGTTAGTTAAGCATGGTTAGTTAACTGTGGTAAGTTTGGTTAACCATGTTTAGTTTACGGTGGTTAGTTTAATTAAATTAGATTAATTTAATTTAATTGTAATTTATTTAATTAATTTTTAATTAGCGTAAATAGTGACGGGATAGCCATTTAGTGAAATTTTACATTGATCGTCGTTGATACATTTATATGTGAAATTAATTTCTTATTTGTGCAATTGAGTGCTTGGTTGTCGTTATGGATTATTATTGCAAAATTTGATTTTATGGTATTTAATTAAAAAAAATACTGGGTGTTGGTTTTTGACGCCAAAATTTTATGTACTATATAAAATCGTGGGATTTTAAAATGGGAGTATACCATACTTATTGGTTCAATTTAAATATGTGACCACCCATAATTATTTTTACTGGGAATTTTTAATACGAAGAAAATTGGCCAAATCCATTATTTGAAATTAAGGTATTTTGGTGCAAAGCACGGTGTTCTTGGCCAAGTATGGATGTGTGTGTGATCACTATCGGAACCCGTCACCCAACGAGAGTTGGGGAGGTGATGCCTAATTAAGTTCGGATGCCCCATGTCAATGGATGCCGATCACAGTGGAGGCTGGGCTGATGCTTCTTTATGGAATGCCGTCTAGATGTAGACGTTGCCGTGCCCGACGGAGCAGGACGACGCCCAGTTATGCCAAATAACCGCAGACTGTTGAGTTGTAATAACTGGGACATGCCTAAGTGGTTGAGATAACCGTGCCTTATTATGGGGCGAAATTGTGTGACACGAAATGGGACGTGTCATAACAATTTTACTTCATAATCGGGACCCCTATGATTGTTTGATATATGAAAATCATGTGTTCCAGTTATTGGTTACGCTTGCTGCATTTATATGTGCATATGTAATGTACTAATATGCAGGGACGTGCTGAGGCGAGGTAAGTTCTGAATGGTGCATGTTTAGGACTACCTCTGAGTGAATTTGCATCCTAATCGGGGTTTAAGGTTTTGACTCACTGAGATTTATCTCACCCCGTCCTGGTTAAATATTTTCAGGTCCTTAGTATGAAGTGCTGGCGTCACGTTCATTTTGGGTGTCCATGGCATATGGATTCTAAGTTACCTTTTTCCCAATTCTCGGGACCAACCAGATCCGTGAGTTAGGTGTGACCACTATTTGGGTTGATGAGGGTCTCCGTCACTGGGTACCTCATCGCTTCAAAGCGTGGTACATCAACTATCCTAACATGGCTCAGGAGGGTCCTTTGCAGGGTTTTGACGAACCTACTGTCGAAGCCGAGGATGGGAAGGTAGCTCATCCAGGGACATCAACATCCCAGATGGTGTGGTGGAGGATCCCGCACCCGAGGCGGAGGGATCAGGAGCGTAGGTGGTCCAGTAGTTTCTTTTTGAATCAGACTTCTGTATATAGAATTGTAGGACTAATCTCAATTTGTTTATAAAGTGTGGTTTGTGAAAATTGCTGTCCTGCTTTTACTATCTCTGTGTTTGATTGTTGGTTTGGTGATTATTAGTTTGCTTTCGCATGTGCATAAAATGAAAAGGGTTAGCGACGCGTCTTGAGAACATCGCAATTTTAATCGATTGCCGAGGGATGTGTGTGCCCGGGTTTTGGGGTGTGGCAAAAGTGCAGAAGAATAATATGCTACATTACTGCTGTAGAAGATCGCATGTGACAGTTTTTACGTATGTAGTGAGCTTCTCGAGATGATCCTCATGAAAGCTACCACACCACTAAGCGGCACAAATAATCCTCTAATGAGATGGCACCTATGCATCGCACGACTCTCCTCGAAACTTACCGATCTCAATCTTGATTTCCCTCATTCATTTATGATTAGTTTTTAGCCACTATTACTTTATTTACTAGGCTGGTCGGGAGCCGAAAGCGCGGGAGATTGTTTCGCATTTACGAACCAAAGAATTGGCCTCGTGGAGTGGGTTATATTATATTGAAATACCACTATGAACCAACTCACCGTTTCCAAATCCATGTTATTGCTTATCATGGATTCACAGAAATAGGGGTATGAAAATGAACTGCCAAAACCAAAATCCCGTACCAAATCGAATATAAAATTTCAGATCATTTTTGGAGTGAGAATCCATTATGTTTTTTTTTTTTTGGTCGGAAAGATGGATATTTCATTACTAACTGGCAACATTACAAAAAAACTGGGCATTACAATCGGAAGCTATTGCTTCGGCAGCTACCAAGCTTTATAAAAGAAACAGAGGAAATATACTCCAGTTATGGGCCAGATCTAATCTGCTGTGGGCCTTGGCAGCCCAATCAGCAACTCCATTAGCTTCCCTCTTGCAATACTGTATTTGCAAATTAGGGCACAAGGAAATCAAATCTTCGATCTCAGCGAATAACGCTCTTTCTTCCCATGAGGGTTGCCGATTCGTATGAAGAATCTTGATCAAGACCAAACAATTGGATTCGATGATAAGATTAGCCATATTGAGGCCCTGATGCAGCAGATGATGAAGAGCAAAAGCAAGCGCCTGTACTTCAGCTTGAAACGCTGAACTTGCGGGACATCTTTGAGTGTAGACATCGGTAAGAACCCTTTGATGATTTCTACTGATACATGCTACAGTGCCTTCTTGACTGCCCGGATGATGTGATGCATCGATATTGCATTTGAGGTACCCCCGCTCCGGAGGTTTCCATAGAAGAGCTGATCGACGAGCAGTGTAATGCCCTGATCGTGAGTCCTCCGATCGCTGATGATTTGGAGAAGAAAGATAGTGGATCCATGTCTGTGCAAGAGCGTCTACCACAGCTCGGGTTGGATTAGGAAGGATTCGACGGAAGATGCTATTGTTGCGTAGGCACCAAATCTGCCATAATACATGGGCGATGATCTCCAATCCAGGTACCAGTTTCGAATTTTTTGCTCTTGCTGTAACCCACTCATCTAAATGGTGAATGTTGAGAGGAGATACTAAAATGTTGAGCTGCGAATGATTCCAAATCCCTTTTGTCCATGAGCAAAAGAAGAATAAGTGTTCAATTGTTTTTGGAGAGTGCTGATTGCAGATTTCACAAATAGGATCAGAGATGATATGTCTAGAAAATAGGTTAGCCTTGGTAGGAAGGGCATTGTGGCATGATGTCCATAAAAATAGACAGATTTTCTATGCTGTGTTGATTGTCCATATTTTGCGCCAAAGAATGCTGGGTTATTGGTATGATGATGATGTGTGCTAACAAGAGTCTTGTAATTGCTTTTGACTGTATGATTTCCATCCTTTGTTGCTGTCCACACTAACTGATCGGCAGTATGTAACGGTCTGATAGGGAGTTTAAGTATTTTTGTTGTGATATTGACATCAAATAAACCTGTTATAAGAGGAACATTCCAGGTATGTTGGATAGGGTCAATAAGATCTGCCACCATCCCCGGTTCCTCTCTTGTAGTTGGTCCTCCTATAGGTCCAAAGCGTAACCAGCTATGTTCACGTATTTTGATGTTCTTCCCATACTCAACAGACCATCGTACATTAGGTAGGATGGCCGTGTTCCAATTTCAGCTGAGCGAAATTCTTTAGTTTGGAAGTATAATCCCTTGAAAAGCCGACACCATAACAAGCTTGGCTGTTGGAGTAGACGCCATGCTTGCTTACCAAGTAGCACTTTGTTGAAAGCTAACAGATCTCGGAATCCTAGCCCACCATTCTCCTTGCTAGTTTTTAACAATTCCCAATTCTGCCAATGAACTCCGACCCTTCTTTTATCATTTCTCCACCAGAAATGGGAGATTTTCTGTTCAATCTTATGACAAAGTGATATAGGAAGTTTGAAAATGGACATAGCGTACTGCGGAATAGCCTATACAACAGATTTAAGCAGGATTTCCTTACCCCCCTTTGATAGTAAAATCTCTTTCCAACCCTCAAGTTTGGCATTTACCTTACCTAATATCCACCCAAACATTTCTGTTTTGGATCTTCCACAATCAAACGGAATGCCTAAGTATTTCCCATATTTCTGTAATACCAGTACCCAAAATTCTGCCGCTAAATTGTGCTGAAGACTCGAAGAACAGGATTTAGGAAAAAACATTCCAAACTTATTCCTATTAATGACTTGGCCAGTGGCTAGACAATACTGATTCAAGATATTGACTAGATTTTGGCATTCCATAAGGGTTCCTTTAAGGAAGAAGACCGAATCATCACCGAAAAAAAGATGGGAAAGAATAGGAAAAAACATGTTAAGCTGGATTCCTTGTAGTTGGCCCATAGTTACAGCTTGATGAATAAGCGTGGAAAGAACATTCGCCACTAAAATGAAGATATAAAGGGAAAGAGGGTCCCCTTGACTTAATCCTCTTGATGGCCGGAAGTAGTGCAGTTGTTCTCCATTAAAGCGAACACTTAAAGATGAGGTTGTGATACATTGCATCACCAATCTAACCCATGAGTGATGAAAACCCAATGTAATTAGATAATCCTGCAGGAAATCCCATTCAATCTTGTCGTAGGCTTTTTACATGTCCATTAAAATGACGCTTCCTGATCCTTGTCTTGAAATGATGAATAACCTCTTGAACAATTAACACATTATCCTGAATTTGACGCCCACTCACGAAGGCAGCCTGTTCTATTGAGATGAGTTCACCAAGCCACGGTTTGAGACGATTCTCCAAGACCTTAGAAATAATCTTATAAGCATAATTACATAGGCTAATCGGTCTAAACTGATCAAGGCTTTCAGGGCGGTTGACCTTAGGAATCAACACTAGTACCGTCTTATTAAGATCGCTAGGCATGACCCCCGAAGAAAAGAACTCATGAACTAATCGGAATAGATCATTCTAAACGATATCCCAATGGGTCTAATAAAAGAGTCCATTCAGACCATCGGGACCTGGAGCCTTCATCGCACCCAACTGAAAAGTCGCCTTTCTAACCTCCTCTTTTGTGAGCACAGCAGTTAAATGTTCATTCATCTTTGCAGACACTAACGGTTGACATTGAGCTAGGATCGGTCTATAATCACGGTAACCAACAGAGGTGTATAATTGGGAGAAAAAGTCATAAGTCATCTCCTTTAATATCGGAATATCTCTCACCCAATTAAGGCTTTCATCCCTTAACATCCCAATCCTATTTCGCTGCCTCTGCTGCACTATAGTGGTATGAAAAAATTTGCTGTTCTTGTCGCACCATCGTAACCAGTTAACGCGGGAACGCATAGCCCAAAATTGTTCTTCCTGTTGCCATAGTTTCCTGATTTCCCCGTGAAGATGATCTGCTTCTTCAATGTCAGTGTTCGAAATGTATGGCTTGTTAATAAGAGATTGGAGCTGCTGTTGTAAGGCCGGCACCCTCAAGTGACCATTTTCAAACTTTAACCTACTCCACTTTTGTAGATTATAAGAGACAATTTTGAGTTTACGCAATATATTGGAATTGCATAGCTGGACTGAGTTCCATGTATCAGAAATAACCCCTCTACACTCCGGATCTTGGTTCCAATACGCCTCAAAGACAAAAGGTCGTCGGCTTCTTGGATATGATATTAATGTGGACAAAAGAAGTGGGCTGTGATCAGACCCCAAGGCCAGCAAAGCAAAGACCTGAGCTTCAGGGTAAAGCAGTCGCCACTCCGTCGTGCACATAACACGGTCCAACCGTTCTTTAACTTGTTCTAGACCATCCCTATTATTCAACCACGTGAAAGTGTAGCCCTTGCTTTCTACCTCCATAAAGGCACAATCATGTATAACATCTCGAAAAGATTGCAGTCGATACCTTTCCGGAGCCCATCTGCCTACCTTTTCCCAAGAGTAGAGGACTTCATTAAAATCATTGGCACATATCCAAGGGAGATTGTTTGAGGTGCTGATCAGTCGAAGATTGTCCCAAAGTAACTGTCTATTATGGTAGGAGTATGGGGCATGAAGACAGGTAATTCTCATAAGCTTATCTTCCACTAAATCCCCACAGATTATGTCAAAATATTTCGCCGAAGAACGTTCAATGTCTATCGATAATGTGTCGTTCCAAAAAAGGGACAGGCCTCCTACTAGGCCAACTGGATTATGTACAAAGGAGTGGTTGAACTGTAAGCGTCGTTACAAACGATTAAGTACAATCTCATGATTCTTTGTCTCCATTAAGAACAATAAGTCAGGCTTTTCTTTGGCCGTCAAGGCCTTTAAAGCTTGAATTGTCAGGGGATTGCCCAAACCCTGATAGTTCCAGCAAATCATCTTCATTTGTAAGGCGGTGGCTGTTTAAGGCCAGCCACCAAAGCCCATGGATTCCCTTTGAATGCTTCTAACACAGGTGTGTCCAGTAATTGAGTATCATCTAAATTCTCTGTCATAACATTCTTCATTTCATAGGGAGAATACCTTTTCTGTTTCTTTACTGGTCCTAGCTTGGGATTAACTTGGGTCCCTTTCAGTTTTTGCTGTTGTGGTATATCCATAAGATTGCTTATTTGGCCCTTCTGTTTTGCTTGTGCAGGGATTAATGCCGTCGTCAGGATATGGCCTGGTTGTAGAGAAGGCTGCCGGGGGTGCTAGAGTGGCTCGCTCAGAACAGAATGATGCTGCACTGCTGGTGGAACACTTGTAACTGCATTGGTATTAGCCGTAGTGGGCAGTAGAGGGATAGTCGGCAATAAAGCTGGAGGTGTCTCAGGTACCGTCTCCTTAGTCTGAGTCTGATTTTCCGGGGGGTTGTAGAATGCTTTCCAATAAGGACTAAATTGTCGAACCTCTGCTTTTAACCAAGGACCAAAAGCCATCTTTTCTTTACCATCCATTTTAGCTTCATCAAAAGGATAGTCTTCACAATACGTAGCATAATGGCCAAGTTTCCCACACGAATAACATAAATGAGACAACCGTTCATAACGAAAATCCAACCACAGCATTCGGCCATCAATCCTTATCAGTTTGCCAGTCTTTAAAGGTTCCTTCAGTTGAAGTTCGACTCTTACACGCCCAGCCCTTAAAGCCGAACCTTCTTTAAAGTCAACTCGAACTTCTAAAACTTCTCCAATCTGATTCACTGCCTTTCTTATCATCTGTTCCATAGTCCATTCCAAGGGCAGACCAACAACTTGGACCCAAAATGCACACCGAGTAAAGTCATAACAGTGTAACGGCATGTTAGGAATCCAGGGCTTGAAGCAAACTAAGTGATTAGAAAAGAGCCACGGACCACCCTCTAACACTCTTTGCTTCTCAGTTTCTCACCGAAATTTCGCCAAATATAAACCACCCTTTGTTTCAGCAAAGTCGACATGATCATTCGTCCATACTCTCTTTAATGTACTCTGTAAGGCAGGGAAATTAACAGAGGATTGAGTGAGGACTTTACCCACTAGTGTTAATCGACATTCTGCTAATATATTTGGTGTTGGCTCCTCCTCCCATATTTCTATTTCTTGTGCAGAGCATAGGTGGCCCAATCATTGACACAAAGCAGCCAGGCGCACAGATTCTTCCTCAGTATCCGTAGCCATAACCCGAAGATGTTAAAGGGAGAACTAATTCGAAGTAAACAGAACAGAGGCCTTGATTCAAACAGAAGACCATGCCGTCGGACAAATTATAGCAGACGATGGATGAAACAGAGAGAAAACGGGGCAGCAATGAAATGAAGTCACCTTGGAATGGAAGCGCGCAGCAGACCGATACATGCAACCAAGGAAATTAGACAGGTAGGAAGCCAGGAGTCGTCCATAGATGGCGACCTCAAGCGTAATTCACCGGAGAGAATCAAAAGGAGAGACAGGGAAAACCTTCACGGAGAGATTGGGCATGCAGTTGCGTGAAGACGGGGGCAACAGGTATACAATTGGGTGATGTTGAGGAATTGTGCTGATGGTTGAGCTGAGCTATTATTCACGACAGTGGATGCGCGTAAATCAAGGTATGACTACTATCCGAAGAGCAAGTGTTGCTGGGAGAAGAAGAAATCATCGCTGGAACTCGAACGAGGAAAAACCCAGAAGGAGTAAAGAAATCAAATCGAACCAGAGAACAGCAATTGAGAAGTAAACAGACTCAGGTGCGATGAAATTATGGGTGTGGCGGAGTAGCAGAGAAGGAAAGCTGGGTTGAGATATAACCATGAGGGTTTAGAAGTAAAACTACCATTATGTTTGGGCGGTATGTAAAACAATGGGTTCTATGCAATTCGCATCTCAGATGAGGTCACGAAAAAGAAATACGCTTATGCTCTAGTTAGTTAGGGTGTCAACGGGACCAAACCAAAACGGTCCATCAATATCTCTACACAAAACGACCCAAATTTTGCCTGATATACCAAATAAAATAGTCAAATATGTCTATGTTGCAGTTGACAAAAAGATTGATGATCTAATATAACAGGACCAAGAAATAAGTAACCGATGGAAAGTGTTGTATGTAAACCAAGCACTTGCATGAAGTATAAATTTCAGCCGCACATTAGAGATTTAACGATGAACATAGAAGAATTTACACACCAATGGTTGGAAGACCACATATGAAAAACATGCCACCTCAGTAGACACCGATTGATATTATTAATACATTAATATCCTCTTGGATTTCATGCATTATTGATCCTTAGAAGAATCTACACACCAATGGTTGTTTAATACTGATTGAACAGCCTCAATAATTAATTGCTTAAATGATTATCTTGACCCTCCTACTATCCTTTAGCTCCATTTCACTGTATTCGCATGTGAAAGAACATTTTCCTGCTTGTTTTGAGGTTTTTCTATTTTTGGCTTTTGCGTGTGTGGGGATTTTGAAAGCTTTTTGGATTCTTTAGCATTCGGCAATTAAAAGTCCCAAGATCATTAATTAACAAAGTCAAGCATATATATCGGATTTAGACATTTGTAAAGCAAAAACTCCATAAGATTTGAAAATATGTTAAAAATAAAATTTAGTTGACCTCATTAATGAGGAGGAGCCAGTTTTGTAATTATTAGTGTTATGGTAGGTTCAGATTGATAAATCAAGCATGACAATTTAATTGATTGTGATTTTACATAAACATATGTCCACAGAAAACCCTAGTAGACTTATGTAACTAGCCAGGCAGATTCTGCAACACTCCACGGTTAGTCCTGGATAACATGGCCTAGGAAGCAGACGGCGTATTGCAAAAAATTATTCTCTTGACAAAGCATATTTACGAGGTGGATAATTGACAAGCACTTGTAATCTACCCACCCAAATTAAATCGAATCTCAGAAAAGTAATTCACAATTCCAACAACCTTAATTAATCAAAAGGACAGTTTTGTCGGCCAATTTGCATTACCCAAATTCCCAAAATAGCCAACATGGAGTAGATTTTCTCAAATTTTCCTTCATGTCACACCGTCGAGCCCTTATCCTTTCAATCTACTTAGGGCGAACCGAGTTTTAACCCTCTGGATTTGTGCAAGTTATAAACGTTTGCGAGAAGTCGCAAAGTTATCGGAAGTGCAATTCAACGTAGGCAATTTCCGGTCATTTAAAGCAAGTTCATATATTGTTGACTCCACTGGCAGACTTATGAGGTTCATAGTGGGTCCGCAGCCTAAGTTGCAATTTTTTCAAATGTCGGTTAAGCATAAAAAATTTCGGAACTGTCTTTAAAATTCTTGGTCTACCAATATACACTGGATGGATATTATGTCGGAAAATGTTTATTGCTCAATTACATTCTCTTCGCAAAAAATTGAAGATTTTAGTGAACTTTTCTTTGCTAACATAGTTTTCTCCCTAGTTTATCTTATTATTTTTTGACAACATGCTTCAAGAAGATTTGTTTTGATTAGTCGCTGGTGAAGAAAGGAATGTCTCTTATCAAACAAAATAAATAATAAAAACAAAAAGAAAGGAATATTTATAACTATGCTTACATTTAAAGCTACTTTAGCATCTCTTATAATTCTTCTTGGTGGTTCATTTTTTCGTTCTCTTCTGCATGCGATGTTCTTGTCACCTGCGAAACATTGCTCTTTCCTTCCTTCTTTAACTCTCGGAAGAACCATCTCCTTTCTCCAATACAGACAATCAAAATGAAAGATCAAACAGGTAATCCTTAATTCCTTCCGCTAGGTAGAATTTCTTTTATTTTAAATGTTTAAATTCGTTCTTGTTTAATGTTATATATGTAGAATTGTCATTATGTAGAATTTATTCAATCATGCGAGAGGCAAAAACAGCAGAACAATATGATAATTTGAATTGTTTTTACTCATTCCAACAAGTAATTTTCATAAAAGATTGGTAAACGTAAATCTATAATTCCTAGGATGAAAAATATAGATAATTATATCATTAGAGTGTTGTGTGTTGGCTTAGCAAATAAAAAGATAGACTATAGTTATGATTGTCACTAATGTTTCAATTCATTCGTGAAAAATAAATGGTTTGGAAAATATTTTCCCCATATATATTGCTTACAAAAATAAATAAATAAATATTTTTTTGGTTAATACATTAAAAAACCCCAAACCGATATGCCTGTGATAAATTTATTCCAAACTAATTTTTTTTACCACTAAAAATCCCAAACTAATACACATTTGACAAATTTATCCCAAACTGGTATAGTGGTGATAAACTTACCCTCTATTAGTTTCTGTTAAATTTTATTGTCAAATTACTAATTTGAATGACACATAACAATTGACTGGTATACCAATTTGGGATTTCATTCTCCGTTTGTTACAGTTATATAATTTTTGTGATTTTTGTGATATTAATCTAATTTAATGGATGATATATTTGTCACAAATATATCAATTTGGGTTTTTAGCAGTCGAATAAATTAGTTTTTGGTAAATTTATCACAAGTATACTAGTTTATGATTTTTTTATAATTAGTCGGAATAAATTTATCATAGATGTACCGGTTTGGGATTTTTCATGATAAAAAAAATTAGTTTTGGGTAAATTTATTACATGTGTATCAATTTATGGGTTTTTAGGATGTTAAACCTATTTTCTATTGACTAATTAGCTTAAGTGATACAAGAAATCATTTTTAGAAAAATATTTTTTAAATAATTTATTTTTTGAATAACAAACGGATAACTTAGGTATCTTCACGTTAATTGTTATTTAATTATACATGGATTCTTTTTTCCCGATCCATAAAGTCTTCAAATGCAAATATTTTCAAAGAGCATTTAAGCCCTTTATTTTTAACAATCTTCTGAACCAAAGCCCCCAAATGACATTAAATGTCATGCTGAGAAATGACATTAAATGTCATGCTACAGATAAGTGCTTTTTGGTTCAGATTGATTGAAAGTTTTCGTAATTTAACCGATAAAAATTGCTTTATTAGAAGAATAAAGATCAATTCATAAACTAGAAAATATCGCTGCATTGCGACCAAAAAATGGGTTGCTAGAAATCAGGACTTTAGGGGACCAAAAGTTGGTCGACTAATGTTCTCGTGACCACACATTATTTGGTAGCTAAAGGTTTATATGTTGCGACCAGAGTATTTGGTCGCAAAAGTTGTAGTTGTGGTCACAAATATTCCCTGAAAAGGTGGTTCTGCCCTCCACGTCTAACGACCAGAAGCCTGAAACCTAAAATCGGAGTGTGCCGGGAATCCTTGACAGTAACTTATGTTGTACCTCACCACAACACATGAGCCAAAAAGCTCTATTGAGGATTGCCCCACCCACTAGATGACCTTGCTAAGTTGACAGGATTGCGTTCATTATATTAATATATTAATATACGCATGTTTCAATCCCTCCGTCGGGGAGATATTTTTTCTTCTCCCTCCCAAAAGGAATATCACTAAATTTTACTATCAGAGTTCAGCTGTAACAGTTTAAGAACTTACTAAGGTCTAACTTGAGAAAGTCGTAAATGTAGCCCCTAATATTCCCCCAAAGGCGGTTCTGGCCCCCACTTCTAGCGGCCAGAAGTGCTTTTGGCGACCGACTGAGCCATAATTGGTGGGTGGAAGTAATTTAGGTGACCTTCGAGAGATGAAAATAATGGCTCATTGGTCGCTAGAAGTCGTAAAAGAACTTTTTACATCTTGCTTTTTTAAAAATAAAAAAAAATAACACATGACACCTATTTATGTAGCCTTTTAACATCCTCATATATATATAAAACAACATTCAATTCATATAATCTCGTCCACCTCAACAGAAAAAAAATGTACAAATTCATAAATTCGCACATCAACTCACCCACGAGTCCCTCGATAGATAAGAAATTTGTCACGACACCATTTTCATGTCACTCACCCACGAACAAACAATCCACGATCCAAAACAGCGTTGGTGACCTTTCAGCTTAGCCGTTTCCTAATGCAATTTATTATATATAAGAGATCGGTATAAAAACGACAAGAAAAAATTGCCCAATCGATTCTAAATCTATTATTTGAATGTCAAATCAATTTTAGACTTTCCAACTTCAACAATTTAGTTATAAATCTTTACGTGAACTTTTAACATAGTCATTTTGATTAATTTTTGTCGAAGTCACTAGCGTAATATCTAGTCATTGCCGGCCGTCCTAAGTAGCATGGCTGGCTATACAACGTTTTGATCTTGTCTAAATAAATAAAGTCAAATTCTGGGTCTTTAGCATTAAGCATAAAAACAATATATTTAATCAATCATAAATTTTCAAAAATTGATTACCATCATTCGTCAAATGTCATAAAAATTCTCGTTGACAGTATGCAAAACTCGCGTGGTCATATCATAGGATGTAACCGCATGACAGCATTACCTCACTTATATAAATACATATGCTAGCAATTTTGTTAAACAGTCTTACTATATTCATCATTAACCTTGTATAAATATTTCTTACTAAATGGGATGTGGGTCTTATCAACATCTCACTAGTCACTTTTGTAACAGGCACATCATGCCCTTGTCCTTCCTTCAAATCTTTATCCAACAAAGTGGGAAACATACTTTGCCATCGTACTTCACAAATTAGGTACAAGCGATTGGACACGAAGCTTGAAAAGAAGGTGCTCGAAGTGAAGAACACATCATCATCAAGGCTTAACGAGTTCCAAAAAATCGATAGCATCATCATGAAGTTTCCTCAATTCAAAGAGGGATTGAAGAATATTAAGGCCGTTTACCATCAATACGGTGAGTTTAACAATATTATCCATTGCCCCGTATGTTCTTTTGTTATTACTAGAGTAAATGCACAAGTGATGCATATTTGCATTCAAAATTAGTAGTGTTATCTAAATTATCAATTAAAACAATATGTATTTTGTTTCTTAATCTTTGTGGGTTTGCTAAGAAACCCAAAATTGAGCTCATTATGTTTTTTCTCTTAATCTTATTTGGTAAAACTAATCAAATCCATGCTGTAGATTATCAACTTGTCTTAAGAAATTTACTTACAGTTAGATTATGATGAATATTTCAGGGTCATCATTGAGATAGTGAATGATGACGCCATAATCTAAAGTTAGAGCTATTAGATTTTGAAATAAGTTGAATTTTATACTTGCTATGAACTATATAATTAATATTTTGTTGTATTTATAAGTATATAATATATACTAATAAATTTGAGTAATTAGTATATATTGCAATATCCTCTCACCTTTAAAGATATAGATTATATTGCAATACTATTATTAGATATGAAGGCAATAAATATTGCAACCTACTCCCTCATTTCTTCTTTTCATTCCAGATGAGAACTCAAACGGGAAAATCGATAAAGAGGAATTAAAGAAATGTTTGGATGAAGTGCAGCTTCATCTCTCCGAAAAGGATATGGAGGACTTGTTTCATTCTTGTGACATTGATGAGAACCAAGAAATAAGATTCAAAGAATTTATCGTTCTTTTATGCCTCATCTATCTCTTGAAAGAATCTTCATCAACTAATGAGGTATTTATATCTCTAATCTAATCTACTTGGAAGGCCAAAAATTAGCAACAAACCATTTTAATATTGTATTATTAACTATGACATGATTTTTCAGACGGAAAAAGTAGGTTCACCTTCAATACAAGCAACTTTTGATACGATCATTGAAGCCTTCTTATTTCTGGATAAAGATGGCGATGGGAAGTTGAAGAAGAAAGACGTCATTAAAGCACTGAACGACACCTCACCGAGGGAGAAATCTCCTCGCCACGTTACGGGGAAACGATTTAGTACAAACCACAAAACCCTAGCTATAATGCAAATATTGCGATGCGGTTTATTTCCCAGATTATAGTTGACATTGGTCCATTTTTTCAATGAGTGCAGATGAGATGGATTGGCGTAGGAAAGGAAACGTTAGCTTTAGAGAGTTCCTTTTCACTTTCATTGATTGGGTTGGTGTGGAAACCAACGGCAACGGTGACAGCTCCAGCTACCGCGATGTCCATGTCTACGGCGACGATCTTCCCTCGTGAGCACCACTTGAGAGGAAATATTGCCCGTGACATTCATGTATCATTAAATCACTGTACATGTGATTTGAACGTACAAGAAACACAATTGAAATGCTCTGTCCGTGTGTAGAATATATACTTGTCCCACCTGGGTTATTTTGTGCGAAAGTTATATCAACTAGTTGCTTTATCAAAGCACTCAGGAGGGATTTGCCTAGACATGTATTCGCTTTTTATATGCAATAATGCTTTAATTGCAGCTAAGGCGTTTGTCGAAGGGACACCAGATGTGCATGTGAGTAGTAAAGGCGGAGTCACCGTGGGCGTGTCGGCAGCTCGCCAGCGCTTGGAGTTTTCGGCGGGATAGGGCAGGTGTGTATCGAGCTTCTCCAGAGGTTAAGTGAATTTCTGCTTTTCTTAACCGCGTGCATTCTCTTTGGATATGTGTTTTTATTACCTCCCCCAGAATTCGAGACGTGGATGAATTTGTCCTGTATAATGATGTCTTGTCTACATATGGTTAAATTTCATCGCTGAAGATATGCTCAATATTCTCTGCCCAGATTCCTTTCTTTTGCCGAACGCACTCGCCTCTTTTATCCACCGAATCAAACCACATTTATATTGTTTAATATTTCGTTCAACTAATGGTAAATTCCCATGAATTTGTTTCTTCATCCACCTCAACACAAATGCACCAAATTTTGCCTTTTCCTTTCCTTAAACCTCCCGTCAGTCTTTCACTTTGTCGAGAATCCTCCTCAACGATCCAGGAAAATTGTCTAAGAATGCCTAAACTTATTGCATTTTTGTCAATTCAAGTTCTAAATCCTTTAATTTTACCAATTGAATCGTAAATATTTTCAATTTTTTGCCAATTAATTCCATCTGACCAATATTGATTGGAAATCGCTAACATGACAGTGTAGTCAATACCAACCATCTCACGTGGCAAGACTGCCACTAATGTAGACAAATTTTAGTAATTTTTAAAATATTTTAAAATAAAATTATTAATTTTTATTCTTTTCTTTTCTCTTCTTTCTTTTTTTTTTTTGGGTTCAAAGGATCGGCAGTGCTGTGAGCCACTGGCCTAGGGCCAATGACCTCCTTGCCATTGGGTAAGAGCCAACGACCCCTACCGGTCCTTGGGTGAGGGCCCAAAGCCCTTCTCGGATCTAATAAAGGGCTCATGAGCCCTCATTGTGGCTGGCAAGGCCACATAATGCTCTTGATAGATTTAGCGAAGTGAGGGCATAGGGGCCCCCGTCAACCATAGCAAGGGCAAGTAAGGGCCACAACTCCTCACCCATGGTTGGTAAGGGTTGTCGGCGCTCAATCAGTGGTTGGCAAAGGTCTTCGACCCTTAGCCAGTGGTTGGTGGCCCCGTCGGTTCTTTGAACCAAAAAAAGAAAAAGAAAAGAAAATTACTCAAAAAGTTAATAAAAATTTTCAAAAAATATTAAAATATTATTAAAAATTGTTTATATCAATGCCAACAATGTCATTAGGACGACTGGCATCCACGTTAGTGATTTCTTGCCAAAATTGGTTAGATTGACTCATTGGTAAATTGAGTGAGTGATTTGGAACTAAATTGGTAAAAATGCAATAAGTTAAAGACTTTTTAAATAATTTTCTTCCTTCATCCATTTTGGATTTTTTTTAGTCTCGTTATAGCGTTCCTTATGTTGGACGTGGGTTTTCTCGCTCTCGTGCCCCACCGAACTTTGCCTTCCTCAATTTATAGCTCTTGATCCTGTCCCCTTGTGACCGCAATTAAGTGCGCAGAATATCTTCCTTGAGGACCGCATGTTTTCTCTTTAAATTCATGGTAGAGTCCTTTCCAAATTCATACTTTGCGGAGGCTATTTGCTGTAGACCACTTACCTCCCAAATTCAGAACATCACATATATTGCATATATGACATCCAATCAAAAAGAGGAAATGAATGGGTTAGGCCGAACTTCCCTATCAAATGGGCTTAACCTTGAAAATTCAAATATTAGGAACTCCATGATTAAACCCATTGGCACCAGTTTATTGGAATGCAATTCACGCGGGCTTATTTATTATAATGCTCCTAATATGCAAATACAAATCAATAATTTTTGTTAAGGGTCGAGACCACTCCTACTTTTTTATGCAATGAATGATTGTGGGTCATCAAAATTTGGGTGTCAACGAGTTATAATTAAAAACAAAATGTAGTATCTTCACAACAAATGCGATCTTCCAATTACCTCTTGAGTACACACAAAAAAACAAAAGGCTGAAAAAGAAAAAGGGCAAATACCAAAAAAAATAACCTCTAAATTATGTCAATTGTGACACAAATACTCCATACTTTTTTATCAACAAAAATCCTAAACTTTTTCACTATGACACAAATACCCCCAACGTCTTTTTATGTAATGAAAAGACCCAAATTTATAAGTGCGTATATATACCATGTATTTTAGTTTCATCTTGGGTATATTTATTATACCGGTATAAACTCTATTTATGACAAAAACAAAAGTTTAGAATATTTGTGTCTCAAAGGACAAGTTTAAAGGTCTTAGTGACACAAAAACAAGTTCGGATTATTTGTGTCATAGTTTGAGTTTTTTGTGGAATTAACCTAGAGAAAAAAATAAACCAATTAGAGTAATGAAATAAGTATCAACAAATTCAAGGGCAAAAATGTAATTTAACTCTCTGGTAGTGCATGGTTGTAATTGGCGAAGAAATACAAACTGAGCAAGATAAAAGATTGACTGTTCATCTATAGGTAGGAAACTATGACATCTTAGGATTCCCGGTCCAGAATATGCTATGTATAAAAACGAATTGAATTGACCAATCGCAAAACGTGATGTGGGTAAATTTAATTGGTGTCACGGCCCTGTAAATTGTGGCTAATCCCCACTCAATTATGTTTTAGTGTGAGAGTAATGCAATACGATCTCAAATATATTACGAAGATGGACAATATGATTCAGAAGAAGGCTGCTTCGAAAAATCACTCTCGTGATTTGAGAAGGGATGTCTATTCACAATGTACGTTGGAGTCTTTGATGGTATTCTTTAGCCCAGGCAACAAGGCCTCATCTCCTGGCCTCATTCGCGATCAATCGATTCCCCACCGGGTCGATTATCTAGGCACAACGGCTTCTCATGCTGTTGGACAATCCCAATATGAACAAAGGGCCAAGCTACGCGAGCCCTCCCAACAGAACTCAGAATTGAAGAAGAAAATGAGAGCTGCAACAAAACATGGGGTTGAACTTCGACGGGAGGTAGAGAAATGTCCAATCAAAGGCTGATGGGAGGTGCCGGTCGACCGACTCTCCTTGGAGGAGCTAAAACTTCAGAAAAGAAGGTATGGAAAATTAATAAATAATTGGAGATCGGACAATTGATTCTCATGGCAACAATTCCAACAAAGATCTATGATTTTTAGGAAAGTTCGATGTCTTTGATATAAGGTAGTTTATCATGTAATAAGTGAGCTCATGCAACTTATAATCTTGAAAAAAAAAAAAAGTGTGCTGCTTGACCCATATTTGAATTGTTGATGTACTTGATTGAAAAAAAAAAAAAGGTTCAGGTACACGATTATAAAATGGACAAAAATATCAGGTACTTGCAATGTTATCACCCCTTAAACAAAGTTTTGTGTGATCTTCTAAAATATATTTCGTTTGGTAGTCAAAATAACATGTCTCTTTTTGAAAATATGGAACTTAAAATGATGCAATTATGATAATGGCACTTTTAACTAGATTGTAGATAATAAATAGGGAACGAATAACTCATGTATAGAAAAATTGTATTTACATTGACCCGAAACCACATTCTCTTTTGTGAGCAGTGAGATACATTAATTTAGGATACTGCTAAAAAAATGCTCTGGGGTTGGCACAAGTGGTTAGGATATTAAGAGATTTTCAACTCAGAAACCATAGGAGCATCCGTTTTAGTACCATCAATTGAGTGCAAACTGCTCCGAGTCAGACCAACTTATATAAGCCAAAAGTCTGCACTTAACCAATATATGGGGCTTGGATACCGTTTTATGGGCAGATGTTGGACAATATAAAACTAACGTTGAAATCTCTTAGATTATTTTGGCGACTACAAAATATTGTCAAAGTATTTGGGGAATTCTTTGAGTGAATGTAGCAGAGTATCGTGGGATAAAGATCTTCAGGTGCTATGCTAATCTCTTGTGATCTAAACCTACGGAGATATCAAGTAGAGATATTCATGTTTTAGATGTTAAATTCACCTGATAACTATTGAAAAGGGAGGAAACGCAGGGGAGCAGAACACAATATTAAGAGTAATGCTAGTGTCACGGGCCTAAAGAGAGTCGACCCAAGAGGTTCCTGGAGGACTACCGCGACTCACCCGTGGACCTCCTACTATCACTGAAATTCCCACCAAGTCTTCTCCCCGAATTGCAAGGGTAGGCGAAACTGTCATTGAGCTAGATTACGGGAGTTTGTTCCTTTCATTTATGTCGGTAAATGGTAGCTCAATACTTATGTCGGTAGTTGAGGCGGTGCGATCTCGCCCGCCAGATAAAAAGTAGATCAATGGATGTAATCCGAGGCCCTCAACTATAAGAAGGGGTGTCCTCCTTCATTTGTAAGCACCCAACATTTCAGCAATACAAAGTTCCATTCCTTCTCAGAGCTCCTTTCTCTAAACTTTCTCTCTCAACGATCCGGGTAAGCGAACGGGTAAGCATTCGATCGAGCAAGGCTTGGCTTGGGTGATCCGAAGTTGCCCGAGTCACCGCGCGGTCACGATCCCAATCGATCAGCCCGTGACAAGTGGTATCAGAGCAAAAGAGAGATCCGTTCGAGAGACCAAGGAGCGTTAACTGTTTGAAGGAATGTCGAGCCAAGAAGCTGTCATGGTTGGAGAGGCCGCACAAGTCCAAGAGAACTGCGGCCGTGCAAAGAAAAGAGACGCCTCGATGGACGTCGTAGCTGTGTTCGATGAGAAGATCGGGAAGGTCCGAAGCGCCGTGCTCGAACTCATGGAAGGTCTTGACGATGTGCGAGACCGGATCATGGAGGTTGAGAGTTCGCTCCGTGAAGACTTCACATCATGCCTCAACGAAGCTACCGTGCCGTTACACGACAAGGACGAAGCCCTTGAAGCATCGATCGATGTGTTGAAGGAGCGTGTCCAAGTGGTCGAGGAAGAAGCTCCGCGTAGGGACGAGGTCGAAGCCATGAAGGCCGAGATCCAAGAGCTCAAGACCGAGCTCGCCCTGTGCAAACTAAGCATTATCAATGGTGCTGTGCCGAACCAAGTGGTGCCCAAAATTGAGGTGCCAAAGTTGAAAGAATTCAAAGGCGAACGATCCGCCAAGGAGGTGGACAACTTCGTCTGGAGCATGGAGCAATACTTCGGCGCCGTCAACATGCACGACGAGACGACCAAGGTACGAACCGCGTCCATGTTCCTATCTGATACGGCGATGCTTTGGTGGCGCAATAGGTGTGATGAGGTTAGACGAGGCGCCGATCCCGTGTGCACATGGGACGACTTCGTACGAGAGTTCCGGGACTACTTTTTCCTCGAGTTCGCTCAACAAGAGGCTCGTAGCAAGCTCCATCGCCTCAAGCAAAGAGGCACGATTCGAGAGTACGTGAAGGAGTTCATGGAACTCAAACTCCAGATTCGCAACCTAAGCGAAGAGGAGGCTCTCAAAGCGTTCATGGATGGGTTGAAGCCATGGGCACTTCTCGAGCTCAAGAGACGGGACGTGAGTAGCTTGGCGCGTGTGCTAAGCGTGGCCGAGTCACTCGTCGACCTCACCAAGACCGAACCAAGGAGTCAACAAAGAGATTGGAGGACGGATCGACCTTGCAAGGATGAAGCTGGAAGAAACACTCCCTGAGTCACACATGAGCAAAGCGGCTGAGCCAAAGCATGGGGAGAAGGGTCTTCCAAGCCAGCCTTCCAAAAGGGTAGACCACCGACGGACTACGCGAGCAGGTTTGATCAACCCCCGCCTTCTCCTTGTTTCATTTGCCAAGGTCCGCACTGGGCCCAAAAGTGCTCGAAAAAGGGTTGAATCAATGCCTTCCTTGCCCTCGAGGAAGAAAATGAGGAGTCCAAAGAAGATAAGCGACAGATCTAGATTGGAGCTGTGAGGATGATCAACTCGGTCCAAGCCCGATCGCCAACCAAAGAAGAAGGAATCACTCCAAACACCGACATGTTCTTTGTGGAGGTCGAAGTGGGCGGTCGAACGCTTTACACTTTGGTCGACACCGGCGCATCCAACATGTTCATGTCGACTGAGGTTGCGAAGACCTTGGGACTTCACGTGGAGCCATCCAAGAAGTCGTACAAGCCCATCAATTCGGGCGACTTCCAGGGCGTAGGATTAACACCCGACGTGAATGTCAAGATTGGCGGATGGAAGGGCCGAATGGTGTTCGAGGTAATCCCTCTTGACGACTATGATCTCATCCTTGGAATGCAATTTTTCCATAGTGTGGGAGCCATGATCGACATGAAGACCGAGTGCATGATGATCCTCGACCAAAAATGCTTGTCGATGATTCCCATGATCAAAGGGGTGGTCGACACCAAGACCATCGCGTCAATCCGACGCCTCGACAAAAGCTTGAAGGCCGTCATGCGCATCAACAAGCTGTCCGAGGTGAAGCCGAAGGTCAAGTTGGATCCTACTCCGACTCATGCCATGTCTATCCAAGCGCTCTTCCCCGAGGTTGAGTGCGCGCCGTGTGCTCTGTCCAAGCCGAAGACCGAGCCGCGTGCGTCCGACTTCATTATGGAAGGATGCGGCCCTTCATTCATGAGCATTTGAGCGAAGAGAAACAAAAACAAGAAGGCTCGTGCCAAAGCCTGCAAGGCTGCCCGTCAAGCTGAGAGCGACGAGGACGTCGCTCAATTGAGTGGGGGAGAATGTCACGGGCCTAAAGAGAGTCGACCCAAGAGGTTCCTGGAGGACTACCGCGACTCACCCGTGGACCTCCTACTATCACTCGGATTCCCACCAAGTCTTCTCCCCGAATTGCAAGGGCGGGCGAAACTGTCATTGAGCTAGATTACGGGAGTCTGTTCCTTTTATTTATGTCGGTAGATGGTAGCTCAATACTTATGTCGGTAGTTGAGGCGGTGCGATCTCGCCCGCCGGATAAAAAGTAGATCAACGGATGTAATCCGAGGCTCTCAACTATAAGAAGGGGTGTCCTCTTTCATTTGTAAGCACCCAATATTTCAGCAATACAAAGTTCCATTCCTTCTCAGAGCTCTTCTCTCTAAACTTTCTCTCTCAACGATTCGGGTAAGCGAACGAGTAAGCGTTCGATCGAGCAAGACTTGGCTTGGGTGATCCGAAGTTGCCCGAGTCGCCACGCGGTCACAATCCCAATTGATTGGCCCGTGACACTAGCATGAAGGCCACCGTCATTAGTAGGAATCCTACTAATGACGGTGGCCTCTCGACCACAATTATCTCACACCAAGAGAAGGCAACAGGCTAAGTTAAGGCCACCGTTGACTAAGAAAGGGAAATAAAGAGCTAAATAGAGAAATAAATGATCCGCCCATCGGGGAAGGAAAGATACTGAATAACCAGACATTTAATTTGTCCCTTTTGAATAATTAATAAGTAAATTATCAAGCAATATGCATTTAGTTCATTTAAGAAACGAGAAATATCATTTGGACTCAACTATATGAAAGAGTTTCTTTCGGCTGTTTGAATTTTTCACTTAACATATGAAAGTTTCTTTTAAACGGATATTAACTGTGAAATGTAAAAAACTCTTGTATATATCAAGCTTGTAAGATATCATGTATTCTTTTGTCTACTTCAAAATATATTAGTAAGATTTCTCAATAATTTCTCCCTTTTTATGGTTACAAATTCTTCCATGTAGATAATAAAATAATTGATTTGAATAGATTTGTGTAAGGATTGCTTGCAACAGTTAAGCCTTCAAAATATGAGTATAAGCGAGCAAGTGGATATAGTTTAAACTTGAATATCATCAGTTGGTGTAAGACTATTTCTATAAGAGAATTGTAATATAATTTTGCAATATGTGAATGCAATTTCTTATAAAACTTATTCAGGTTGTTCAGAGCGCAGAATATGGTCATGGTCCAGCTCTATTCTGAATGTTCTTTAGTGTGTCCGGCAATATTAAAATTTCTTGTACTTCACATTTGCGGTATACCTCCGACAGTCATACTATTGCAATATATACTGCATTCGAGAGTAGTATGAAATCTAGCATTGAATTCCCTCCAAGTCTTCACGGACTCCCTGTTCTTCTAGAATTGTTAACATGGGCTCTTTCAGTTGTTTGAATCTTTTGCTGAGCACATCAAAGTTCCTTTTACACGGTTATTACTTGAAATGTGAACAACTCTAGCATATATCAAGCTCATAAGATATCATGGATTATTTTTTTCAACTTCAGAATATATTAAGAGGTTTCTTCCAAGAGTAATGCTATGAAAATTATATAATACAATCAGCAAAAAATTAATCACTAAGCTAATCTAACTAACCACCTAATTTCTAATTAAATTAAACTAAACACCCCTTAAATGTCATTAGCCTACTAAGAAGAGTTTAGTGCATAAACTCACCAATTTAATGCGAAAACTGGTTCACCGCGATGGCGGCCGAAATCCAAACTTTCAGAGGCGTCAACGGACACTTGGGTTGGGCCAAAACGGCCTTGCAAGCCCACAACAATTGCTGGGCTTGGTCTTAGGCTTGGGTTGCGGCTAGGCTTGCTTCGTGAGCCTCAAGTGGGCTGGACCAAAAGCTAAAATTGCGGACCGGGCTTGACTGGACTGGATTGAAGGTGGGCTGCTGGGCTTGAGTAAAGAAGCAGCAAAGGCTGCTGCTGGGCCAATTGAGAAGAAGCTATTAGGCAAAAACGCTACAGTGAAGATGGGCTTCGAATGAGCATACGGCTGAAATTCACGTGGGCTGAATTTGATGGGCTTCAAATGGGGTAGCTACAGGCGTGAATCCAACTGAAGATAGGCTGAAGAAATTGAGTAGCAACTTTAGTCTTCGTTGCTGGGAAAGATGGAGGACGCGCGGTGGTGGGCTTGGTGGCCGACCAAGTAGAAAGAAAGGAGCTGGCACGTGAAGAGGGATGGAGGGTCGGTGGTCTTTGTTGGGTTGTTTGATGAGAGGGAGATGCAAGGAAATTGGAGTGTTGCGGTCAACGGAATAGAGAAAGGAAGTGGGGAAGATCGTGGGGGTTGATGGGCAAACGCTGGTTTGTTGGCGTGGGGGTGGTCAAGCGGGGAAGATGAGAGAGAATAGGTGAGTGGTAGCAATAAAAATGAAAGTGGAGCTGCAGAGTTTGTCTTTGCTGGGTGGGAGCTTGTGGGCTGCGCAGGCATCAGATGCTGCAGATGTGTGGCAGCTTCAGTCTTCAAAGGAAAGAGTGGAAGAAAAGTAGGGGTGGCTAGCTTCGGTGGATTTGCGAAGAAGACCAAGGACGCGAAAGTGGAATAGAAGCAGCTGTGGAGATTGGCTAAGGTCGGCGACGCAAGAGAGAAGGGAACATTGCCTTAAAAGTCAAAGGGAAATATCCAATTTCATTAATACCTTGTCCCCTAAAGTCTCCGTGCTCATCTACTTGATCCCCTAATACTTTCTTGCAAAATTAATCCACCAATTAAACCAAATTGAAGCCAAAATTCCAGCCCCATCCAAGGTTCTGAATTTCACAAAATAAGCTTCAATTTCTTCTCCGATTTCCCCAATTTGATGTCCAATTTTGTTGAAGAAAAGGCCTACATGATTTCTACAATTCCCTTATGCCAAGTAGTTCACTAAAGAAGCCAAAAATCCCTTCAATTTGGCTCATCTAAATTTCCGTTATTTTTCGAATCGTTCGAAGCGATTTTCCGTAAAAATCTTGAAATCACCGAAAAATCTTTGGAAGATAAGTTGATGTTCCTAAAATGAATCGTGACACTAAAGAACTTTCAATTTCTGAAATCGGGCTCAAATTAGCGGTTAATCTCAATCTGACGCGATTTTAGCGTGACTTAACCTACCGGGTAGCTTTTAGGAATTTTTAGTGCAATTGACCCGTGGTTGATTATTTTCAAACCACATATATATCTTCAACACATTAGCGACTCTTGGTTGTAGTGAAAATCTCGAGATTTCAAATATAGACACAGGGTACCAAAACGACAGAAAAATCAGTTTAGTGCCATTCGATGAGAATTTTGTAATTAGGTGAAATCACTCAAACTTAATCACATGACTCAGTCGAACCGACCTATCTCCGGTCTCTAGTCGATTTTTAACTATGTTGTAAGGGTCCTTGCAGATTAACACGATCGAGCAATCAATTTTTGGTTGAAATCTCAAGTCTATTACATTTATATTCCTTAACGGCTTCACCTAATAGGCTAGTTATCTCGCAAGTGGCCAACTCAGAGAAAAAGGCTATAGAAGGGTTGACGAAAAGCCCAACTTATTTAATTGAAAACAGAGCCTAAAATTCAGGATGTCACACACCACATCCAACTAGTTTCCTCAGCAATTTCCAGCTACCAAGCTTGTCTAGGAAGCTCTTAAAATGGTCCAAAAGTGGTGTCCATGGGGGAGCTATGAATTTTGATTGAATTTTCCCCAAATTGGATTCAATCCTCACTTGATTCAACTCAATTTGGCCTCTATAAATTTAACTATCATACCCTTGATCAAATTGGCATTTTTCCTCGCCAATAGAACTCATTTGCATCCCAATTTCGTAATAAAAAATGATCCTCTGAATTTCTTGGTCAAAAACAACCCTATCTCAACTTTTCGCCAAAAATCTCGGTTTGCAGAAAAATCTTTGGAAGATGATTCGACATTCCTAAAATGATTTGTGACATGACAGAACTTTCAATTTCTAAAATCGAATTCAAATTCATGGTTAATTTCAATCTAGTGCGATTTTAGCATAACCTAGGTTACGGGGTAGCACTAGAAATTTTTAGTGCAAATGACTCATGGCCGATTTTTTCGAGCCACAATAGTCCTCCTTGACACATTAGGGACTTTCAGTTATCGTAAATATCTCAAGATTTCAAATATGGATGCAGGGTATCGAAATAACAAAAAAATCAATTAAGTGCCAATCGACGAGAATTTTTTCAATTTGGTGGAATCACCCACGTTTAGCTATACATCTCAGTCAAATTGACCTATCTATGATCTATAATTGATCTTTACTATACTGTAATGATCTCTACAGATGAACACGGCCGAGTAGTCGATTTCTAGTTGAATCCTCAAGTCATTGCATTAAAATCCCTTAATGACTTCTCCAGATAGTCTACTTATTTCATGAGTGATCAGCTCTGAGAATAGCACTATAGGCGTGTCGATAAAAGGCCCGATTTATTCATTTGAAATTAGGACTGAAAATCCAGGATGTCACGGCTACAGCTGCCGCTACTACTGCCGCCAATGCTGCTATTATTGTCGCCGCTGTCGCACCTGCTGCCACACCTGCTAAGGTTCCACCTGGAAACGTGGTCACTATGAGGCTGATGCATAATCTAGTGGAGCAATTTCTGAAATTGAACCCGCCAAATTTTGCTGGCATAGGAGATCCCAAGGCTATAACCCTATGGATCTAGGGATTGGAGAAGGCCTTTGCATTGCTGATGTGCACCGAGGTAGATAAGGTCATCCTTGCAGCCTATCAACTACAGGGAATTGCAAGCACTTGGTGAAGGGCCACCATAGAGATAGTGTTCCCTAAATATGTGGTTCTGGAGTAGAACGCCTTTGTCGAGGTCTTCAACAACAAGTATTTCTCTAAGAGTGCCAGAGAACTGAAGATGACAAAATTCCAGCGCCTTCGCCAAGGTGCAATGATGGTGAAGCAAAGTTCGTTAAACTATCACAATACACCCCTAAACTGATCAAGGATCCAGTGGATCGAGCTAGAAGGTTCAAAGATGGGCTTAGACAGGAGTTGAGAAGTCCGCTAGTGTGGTTCAATTTAAAGGACTATAATGACCTGTATGAATGGGCAAGTTAATAGAGAGAGAGACCAGAATGAACAAGCCACTACATCTGGGTCACGGTTTGGTCCTAACAAAGATGGAAATCAGTTTGGGAAGAGGCCAATTACTAGAGGAAGGTACCCTATTTCGCTCAATAGGAAGGATGGAATAGGAAACTCAGTGCAAAGACTGAATGGTGCATGTTCTTTAAGTGGAAGATGACATGGATCGCCCCGTGTCATTCTAGACTAGGTGCTTGTTTTGAGTGTGGCCGGTAGGGTCACATGGCCAAGAATTGTCCTAGGAGACAGATGGGACCAGAGTTGCTGCTACCGCCACCGATGGGTTAAAATTAAGGATACACGCCCTCGAATGCACAGTAGGGTGGACTGATCGGACCTCCTAGCTCAAGGAAGGACATATGCTATTACTATAGGACAACTGAGGACTCGTTTGATGTGATTACAAGTACTATTTTGCTGAATGACCATGCTACTTATGCTTTATTTGACCCTGGTGTAACTCATTTAAGCAATTTGTTAAGCTAGTAGGATTGATTCCTGAATTGTTGGAGTGAGTGGTTAGCATATCTACACCATTAAAGGATAATGTGTTAGCTACAAAGAGTTGTCTTAGTTGCAAGTTAGCGATTGGTAAGTGAGGAGGGGTGATAGATTTGATAGTCCTAGCCATGTATGATTTTGATGTAATAATTGGTATGGACTGACTCACCAAACAACGAGCTAAGATGGACTGTTATCGAAAGTGAATCAAATTAATCCGTTAGGGGGTGAAAGTTTCGAGTTTATTGGGAGTCGAGGAGGACCCTCGATTCCCTTAATCTTGTCACTTGAGGCAACTCGTTTATTAGACGGGTGTTGCCAAGGTTACTTAGCAACTGTCATGGATATGACAGTTGAGGAGCTGAAGATCGAAGACATAGTAGTGGTTTAGGAATTTCCACATGTGTTTTCAAAAGGATTGCCAGGTCTGCCACCGAGAGAGAGATTGAGTTCATGATTGAGTTAGCACTTGGGACAGAGCCATTCTTTAAGGTTCCTTACCAGATGGTGTTGTCTGAGTTGAAAGAATTTAAGGTGCAGATGCAAAAATTGTTGGATAAGGGATTCATACATTCCAATGCATCACCTTGGGGAGCACCAGTTCTCTTTGTCCTTGATGGTTCGTTGCGCCTATGCATCGGCCATCGTCAACTCAATCGGGTGACAATCAAAAACAAGTATCCATTGCCAAGGATCAACGACTTGTTTAACCAATTGCAAGAAGCATCGATATTCTCTAAGATCGACTTAAGGATATGATATCATCATCTGAGGATCAAGAATGAGGACATTCCAAAGTCAACTTTCATACTCAATATGGCCATTATGAGTTTACTGTAATGCCGTTTGGTTTGACGAATGCCCCAGCTGCTTTTATGAATCTAATGAACTGTGTGTTCAAGGAGTATCTAGATCGGTTTGTGATCGTGTTCATCGACAATATCATGGTGTATTCTAGAAGTGCTGAGGAGCATGAAAGGCATTTAAGGATGGTACTTCAGACATTGAGGAATCATGAGTTGTACACTAAGTTTAGCAAGTGCGAGTTTTGGTTAACTCGTATTGCATTCCTAGGTCATGTGATTTCAGGCGAAGGAATCTTTGTGGACCTGACCAAGATTGAAGCAGTTATCAACTGGCCAAGACCGACTACCATGACAAAGATTAGAAGTTTCTTGGGATTGGCAGGGTACTATAGACAGTTTATGGAAGGGATTTCAGTGTTAGCATCGCCGTTGACTCGACTATTGAAGAAGGAAGAGAAGTTTGTGTAAACAGACAAGTGCGAGTTTAGTTTTCAAGAGCTTAAGCAGAAGTTGACTACTGCACCCGTGTTGACAATTTCATCTGGTCCTGGAGAATACCAGATTTACAGTGATGCGTCATTTAGAGGACTTGGTTGCATGTTAATGCAACATGGTAGAGTTGTCGCATACGCGTCCCATCAGTTGAGACCTCATGAGTTGAATTACCTGATGCATGACTTAGAACTCGCAGCAATTATTTTCGCTTTGACGATTTGGAGACATTATTTGTGCAAAGAAAGATTCCAAATCTTCACCGACCATCAAAATCTCAAGTATATATTCTCTCAGAAGGGATTGAATATGAAATAGCATCGCTAGATGAAACTTCTGAAGGACTATGATTGTGATATTCCGTATCACCCGGGAAAGGCGAACAAGGTCACAGAAGTACTAAGTTAGAAGTCTTCAATCACATAGATATTACTTAAGGAATGGATTTTACTTGAGAGGGCTTGAGATTCGATTTTCAAATTTGAGGTAGGCCACTTTTCAAATCTTATCGCTACCCTCATAATTGAGTCGGAAGTGCATATTAGAATCAAAACGCTTCAGCCGACAGATCCGGATGTTCAGAAAATCTTGCAAGAGGAAACTAAAAAGAGGAAGGCTAATTTTTAAATTTCTGAGAATGGAACACTAAGGTTCCAAGGATGATTGTGTGTACCTGTCAAAGCAGTGCTTAAGGAAGAGATCTTGTCAGAAGCTCATCATAACAGTTACAACATTCATCTTGGCAGTACGAAGATATATCAAAATCTGCGTCAACATTATTGATGATCTGGTATGAAGGCGGACATCACCAAGCATGTCGCCAAGTGTCTGACGTGTCAGCAAGTGAAGGCACATCATTGTAAGCCGGGAGGGCTTCTGCAACCTCTCGAGATTCCCAAGTGTAAATAAGAACACATTACAATGGATTCTATGACAAGCTTACCAAGGAGTCAGAAAGGGAATGATTCAATTTCGATAGACTAACGAAGTTGGCTCACTTTATCGTCGTACAAATGAACCTTGATTTGGACAAGCATGCAGAATTGTACGTGCATTAGATCATTCACCTACATGGAGTGCTAGTGACAATTATATCAAATAGAGACCCGAGGTTTATTGCCGCTTTTTGGAAGAGCCTGTAGACCGCTTTAAGAACGAAGCTGCAGTATAGTATGGCTTATTATCCTCATACGGATAGCCAGTCTGAGAGGACGATTCAAATTCTCGAAGACATGCTATGAGCTTGCGTATTGGATTTCAAGGAAGTCAAGAGGAACAGCTTCATCTCGTTAAATTAGCCTACAATAATAGTTACCAACAAAGCATTCAGATGGCTCTTTTTGAAGCGTTGTATGATAGAGCGGGCAAAACGCTAATGTGTTTGGATGAAGTTGGAGAACGAAAGATCACAGGCCTAGAGTTAGTTCAGCAATCAGTGGATGTAGTTGCCGTTATCAATGATAGATTAAAAACCGCTCAGATATGCTAGAAAGCTATGTAGATAAGCGTCAAAGACCGTTGGAGTTCCAAGTTGGTGATCACGTTTTTCTGAAAGTGTCAACAATGAGGGGTACTTCGCGCTTTGGTAAGAAGGGAAAGTTGAGTTCGAGGTAAGTAGATCCCTTTGAGATTCTAGAGAGAATCAGGTTCCTAGCATATCATCTTGCATTGCCACCAAGGTTGGCGCAAGTGCATAACATCTTTCACTTGTCAATGTTGAGGAAATATGAGCTTAACCCAACCCACGTGCTTTATTTTGAGGAATTAGACATGGACGACAGAGTGTGGTACATGGAAAGCCGGTTCAGATTGTGGATTGAAAAAAACAAATTTTGCGTACAAAGACGATCCCATTGGTTAAAGTAGTCTGGCAACACCATGGCATAAAGGGAGTGGTTTAAATTTCGAGGACGAAATTTTCATAAGATGGAAAGAGTAGTGACATCCTAAATTTCAGGTTCTATTTTCGATTGAATAAGTTGGGCTTTTCATCAATGCACCTATAGTCTTTTTTTGAGTTGGTCACTCACGGGATAACTAGCATATCGGGTGAAGTTATTAAGGAATCTAAATGCAATAGTTTTGAGAATTCGACCACGAATCAACTTCTCAACCGTGCTAATCTGCAAAGGTCATTACAACACCGTCAAAATTGATCAAAGATCAGAGATAGGTCGAATTGATAGAGGTATGTGATTACTGTATGGGTGATTCCACCAAATTGCAAAATTTTTGTCGAATGGCACTAGATTAATTTTTCTATCATTTTCGTACTATGCATCCGTATTTGAAATCTCAAAATTTTCACGACAACCGAAAGTTGCCAATGAGTTGAAGATGTACAATGTGGCTTGAAAATAATCGACCATAGGCCAATTGCACTAAAAATTCTTAAAAGCTATTCGGTAGATTAGATCACGCTAAAATCGTGCCAAATTGAAATTAATCGCGAATTTGAACTCGATTTTAGAAATTGAAAATTCTGTCATGTCACGATTTATTTTAAGATCATCAACTCATCATTTGAAGAATTTTCGGAGAGCTCAAGATTTTTACGGAAAATCAATTCGAATGATTCGGAAAAGAATGGAAATTTGGATAGGCTAATTTGAAGGGATTTTTGGCCTCCTTAGTGAGTTAATTAGTGATGGGAACTTGCGAAAATTGTGTGGGCTTCCTCCTTAACAAAAATTGGATATCAAATTGGGGAATTTGGTGAAGAAATTTAAGTTCTATTAGTGAAATTCAAAGGCTGGTTTGTGGGGTACAACCTTGGTACCGAAATTGTGTTATTTGTGGAAATAAAAGGCAAGAAAGTAATGGAGGGACCAAAGGGGATATGCATGAAGACTTAGGGGACCAAGAATTTTAATGGAAATAGGATATTTTGCTTAACTTTTTCCCCCTTCTTCCTTAGCTCCCTTCGCATGCCAATCTACTGTGGCACCCCCAAAACGGCCCCCGATCCGTTAGGGTTTGCGCAGCTCATATAGCGAAAACATATCCAACAACTCCCTTCCCTATATTTAGAAAACGATGCACACCAACTAAACATTTTTATAGGTAAAATCCAAACAATTTTATTTAAATAACTTGATAGACATCATTAGTCGGTACATCAAATTGCCAAGATTTTCTATACTCGCTATACTTCAAAAGATGACCGATATCTTTTCCAACAGTTGTATACTTAAAATCCATCGATCAATGTCGGTATCCAAAAGTTCCTTCATTTGTTATCCTCCTCCTCGCGGTCATATCCAACCATTTAGTCCATTTGCTGGTGGCGGTGATAACGGAGGCATCTTATCTAGTCTGAAATGTTAGTCCCCAAATGGGGTGAGTACAACCATTCAATAGTAAAAGATTCATTAAGCTATATCACGCAGTACCATCAATATCTAGATCCATGCAAGATAGACAAAAACAGGTAATCAAAGGATAAGTATGCATCAAAATCATGAAATTCTTTATTGCAATGGCAAGTACAATTTCGAAACCCTCAAGATGCATCATGTTCAGTTACACAAGTCTCGATCATAGGGCCAAACTGTTATGACATGTCCTATTCCATGCCATACAATTTAGTCCTATAACCAGACCATACGCACACTTAGTAGAATCATCAGTTTTAATATTCAAAAGATTTCATCCCCCAGAGGACCAATGCCTGCATCCTTATGGGATTCCCCACCCAACCCTAGCGTCGCGGAAGCCTCCGGGCATGTATTCAAAACACAACCAAGCATTCGGAGTGTGTTACATTACACTCCTAGGCATCTTGCACCCCACCTGGCATCACGAGGAATAACTAGGGGCCATAGACATGGTTACCCATAATCTCTGGATTTACGTATTGACAAGTATACAACCGGGCATCCCGATGCTTCCGGGGAAAATCTCTAGGCATGTATTCATAATACAACTAGGCATCCAAAGAGCATCAACTCATTCGAACCTCTGGACATCCCGACTCCCAGGGCATCGTTGACCCAAAGGTCCAACGGTAATAATTAACATCTTAATATCAAAAACACTTTTCGATGCAATGACAAGATGTTCCATGAGTCTTCATCAAATCTCAATATTGCATGATATGCTAAATACCAATATCATCATCTCAAATAACAACTCAAGATGCATTAACCTTTGGGACAAATTGAGCAAATTCGGAATAAAACAGCTCAAACATCGCAATGCACAGTTTTAGTAACAATTTCAGAATAACCCCTAAATGAATTCAGAAAATTCTGAACTTTTGATATGTTATATGTGACATCCTGAAATTCGACCCCGTTTCGATAAAGTGAAATGTGCATATCGTCGGCATGCCTATGGTCCTTTTTCTCTGAACTGATCACTCACGAGTTAGCTAACCTATTAGGTGATGCCGTTAAGGGATATAACCGCGGTAAAATCCCTAAAAACTACCTAATTGGTTGGATTAAACTAAAATCATGTCCGATCGATTTTAATCATGAAATTTAATTCGGTTTTGGGAATCGAATATTCGGGGGTGTCACAATTCATTTTTAGGACTGTCTCATCGTCTATCAAATTATTGCCGAGTCCGAAATTTCAAGAAAGAAATTATCAGAGGAATAATCGAAGACCGGAAGAAAATAAGGGAATGAGAAAAGGAAAATAATAGAAATAAGAAAATTGGGTTTTCTTATTAAAGTGTTATTTTCTTTCCCTTTTTCTTTTCTCTTTTTCTCTCTTTTTCTCTCTCTCCTCTCTCCCCCTTTGTGCGCAGCCCCTCCCCACCGCCGAATGCCCCTTGCCAATTTTAAATTTGGCTTCTCTCTCTTTTGCTTTTTACTTTTGACTAGTCAAAAGAAAATCTCTCTTCTTATCTCTTCTTCTCTCTCCTCTTTCTTCTTTCCGCCAACCCCACGTGACCGACTCCTTCTCCCTCTTTTCTCTCTTGTTCATGCGAACCAGAAGCCGAAGAAGACAGAAGCAGTAGCCACCGTCATTTGAAGACGGGAGCAGCTCCGCCGCACACTACCCACCTCCGCTTCTCCCTCGCCCCCTTAGCTATCGTTGCCACCCCCCTTCTCCTCTTCTCTGTTTCGTGCGATGACCAGCAGAGACAAAAGCGGAAGTCGCCATAGACGTCGTCTGAAGACCAGCTGCCGCATCGGAGTCGGACCGCTCGCGCGCCCGCCGCTCACAGCCCTCTAGCCGTCCGCGCGCGTCCCCACGTCCATCACCTGCTGCCGTCCCTGCCGTACGACCCAGTTTCTGTTCGGCCTCTGTTCAACCACTGTGAGTGGCTGAGCAGGCCGCCGGAGATGCCGTGCAGCCTCGCCGGACCGCCGCCTATCTTCCCGACCCCTTGCCGCCCCCAACCCTCTCTCTTTCTCTCTATTTTGCAGCCGATCTAGCCACCCACGAAGTGGGTTTCCAGCTGATTCGGGCCCGCTTTTGGGCCGTTTCCGGGCCCCGAACCCGAACTGTGCTTTAGGAAGAATTGTTCCTCGCGTCGCCCCCGTCGGATTAATCCGTTTAGCGCGTGATTCCGGTGAGTAATCTCACTAATCCCTGATTAGTTGGCTAATTATGCTTAAGGTTGGTTTATTTTTAATTAATTATGTTTAGGTTGTTAGATTAGAATAAATTAGCAATTATTAGTCAATCGTGATGCGATTTAGATAAATTGATTGCACAATTAACAAGTAGACGTGGTCTACTAATTATTGGAAATGCCTTGGGATTTTTCTCGACTCTTAGTGGGCTTCAATTAGGTTTTTCGGGCCTAAGTGGAATTTTTAGTATTTAAATATTAATTTTTGGAATTAAATTAAATAATTATTTATTTTCCGAAAATTCAACTGAGATGGCCTAGAACCGGAAAATTATGCTAATGACCGTGGTGAAGTCTGTTTATTTAATCGGGCTTTATTTTGAGCCAAATTGAATTTTTAATATTAATTATTTAATTTTCGAAATTAATTAATTAATTATTTATTTTTCGGAAATTAAGATTGAGATGGCTGATGACCGAAATCTCGTGCTGATTGTCGTGGCGCAGTCCATTTATTTAATTGAGCTCTACGTTGCATGGAATTAAATAAATTGTGATATTTTAGGGATTTACCCTAAATTGATTGAAATTGAGTGAAATTGAATTATTGATTGGTAGATGGCCGAGTATGGCTAGTTAGCATTTGTAATGCCTTGTTGAGCTGAAAGTGGAGAGAGTGGTGAGAGCTAACTGAGAATTCTATTGGCTGAGACTGATCAAGTACGATGTATAGACAGGCGTGGTTCGATGATAAAGTACATCACTGTGCGAAAACGGCGCCTTAAAGAACAAACGTAAACTGTTTATGACTTATGGTAGGCGTGGTTCGGTGATTAAGGATATCACTGTGGGAAAACAGCGCCTTAAAGAACGCACGTAGACTACCTATGAATCATGACATGCGTGGTTCAGTGATAAAGGACATCACTGTGCGAAAACGGCGCCTTAAAGAACGCACGTAGACTGTCAGTGATTTGTGACCTATGACGGGCGTGGTTCGGTGATGAGGAATATCACTGTGCAAAAACGGCGCCTTAAAGAACGCACATAAACCGTCTGTTACTTATGTCACCTTGGCGAAAATGGTGCCCGAGAGCATTGATGGAGCTCTGTGACTAAGTGTACTATTGGAGATTATGTGGGATGGAGTGAATGACCTAGAAATGATTCGACTGACTTGTAATCGACTAGGTCGATTGATCGATGATTAGATCTGAGTGTGATTCAGTGTGATTGATCATTGTCTTGATTTGATGTTGTGAATTGATTAACTGAATGGAAATGACCGTGAGTGGTTTTATTGGCTTGTAATCGACTAGGTTGATTTGATCGATGCTTCGATCGGTGATATGATTGCTTGAGTGCCTATTGTGAATTGTACTGACTTGCAGGTGGGATCTGAGACCAAGGTACGTCTTCTGCCCTGTGCGTGTATAGGCAGCCTATAGTATAATGGTTTACTAATCGGGCTTAGTGGGGTAAAACTCGATGAGACGTAATCTCATCTCGGTTTGGGGAAAAACATTTTAGGACCCCGATGAGGAGCTGAGGAGGAGGAGTCTGGGAAGGAGAACTTGGAGGTAAAACCTGAGAAGAAGAATTTTGGAAGAAGAAGATAGTCCCGAGAGGGGTCTTGAGTACGGCCTGGATGGATTGAGATCCTATCTTCTTTTGATATCTCCATTTTGATGTGAATAGTTATGAAGTGGTTTGTGTTTTGTATAAAAATTTGGTTATAAATTTCAATATGAAAAATATGGCCCTACTTTTCTATCCCATCATTTTATTATCCGGGGATTTTAACTGCTTCCACATATGCTTGATAAATGAAAGGATCGGCGATACATTGTCCTGGGATATCACATTATAAAATCGACCAAGTGTGAAGGATGTGTGCGTGCCCAAGGATCGGGGCGTGTTATTATAAACAAGACCTAAAGGAAAAAATTTCATGAAGAACACTGAGTCAGATTCATTGTATATCAAGAGAATTAATTGCTATATTCTTTACTAACATTTTGTAATAGCTTTCATATTTAACATTTACAAAGAAAATTGTTTTATTGACCAAACCTTGTCCATTTATTCTCATATTTCAATATGTTATTCCTAAGGATGTACCTACAACTTTCATTAAGGGTTTGAAGTCTAATTCTATCTATAAAATTACATAAAATTCATAAAATCATCAAAGGTCATGCTGTCTTCTACAGTACAGTTTACTGGTTCAAGGTAAATACTCTTACCAACACGTTTTCTCATTAACCTTACTATAACTAGATGTCAAACTTGATCTAATGAATATTATCTCATGTAAACTTATTATTTTCCTTATCTTCATCATTAGAAATCAAGGTGACACAAAATAAAAGGCTTTCTACCTATATTTCTCTAAAACAGAAACACCTTATACCGTCTTCTTCGTTTCTAGCTATATCAAACCATTAGTTTCTCTACCAATTTCTTTTACGGCAACTTAATACTCTTCCACAACATCTAAGGTTAATCACAGTAGGTTTTTACTCTCATAGAGACCTTCCATAGCTTGTTACAAAGTAAATATTCACACTTTGATTCAACCACCGCAACATACCTCATTCTACCTCACTTGACAACCACCACTACACCTTGCTTAACTAACATAGCCATCTTACACTCAATTTTTGAGACATACAAGACTCTAATGCAACATGCAATGACTTGTAGCTTCAATTTAGTACTCATCTAGCTCAATCCAACACAAAACAACAATGTCATATTTAATCCTCCACAGATTGACATTCAATCTTCATCTCAATTATCCAAAAACCCAACATGCAGTTTCCATTTTTAGCATTTTCTCAAATCTACCAGCACTTCACCAGATAATCACAACATGCATAACATAGATTAATGAACTTCTACTTGCCTCACTCCTAAGCTCGATCGGCAAACAAAATAGGAAGCTCGGGACCTCTTGCGTGACTCAATGGTGACGAAGACGAGCGGCATCGATGGATGGCAGCATGTTAGTCTCTTCATTTGTATCTATTGTTTTTCATTTAATTCCCTTTTGATTTCACTTGATTTCAATCCTCTTGTAATTTTACAAAGTTACGACATTATATGACATATTAACTATTTAGTGTTAGTCTATAAAGAATTTATCACAAGAAACGTTAAAATTAGAAATTTACTTTAGCATTACAATCACTAATCAAATTATTATAATCCATAGACTTAATTGAAAATAAAATCACTTGGGCCTAAATATCCGTCTCTAGCCCAACAGGCTCAAACTACAACGATCGCGGTCCATTAAACTAAATTTACTAATCTAACAATTCTAAATCTTGGCCCGCTTTAAGTCAAGCCCAAGCCCAACTCTTCCATTTGGCTTATCAAACCCAATTCTAAAATTCATGTGGCCCACTTACTTCTCCAGCCAACACATTCCTCATGGTCCATCGGGTTCACTTTTTGGCCCAATCTAAATTAATCTAAGTTCATAATGATTTTGATTACACTAATGAAGGTTGGTGAAATTTGGGATGTCACATATGCCATCTCTCTTTTCTTTGTGTAAACTGTCCACTTGACCAAATTGAGCTGCTTCGGTCTTCTCTCCATTTGCTTTTTTTCTCCCATTCTTCCCCAGTCCACCAGCAAACTGCCCACCTTGCCAGCAGTTGCCACTCGTCCCCAACATCACCACCCTTGGTCACGCAGCAGCTCCCTTTTTTCCCTTCTCCTTTACCCGAGTTCTACTTCACCAAATCTACTACTCCACCAGCGCCTATCGAGGCCACCATAAACCCAACCGACTTCAACCCTTCCATCACCAACGTGAATTCCTTGCAGCTCTCCACCAAAAGAATCCCCTACAGCTGCCTTTTCACCCATCGATCCAACCCTCAAAGTTGATTGCCCATCGTTAACTTTGCCAGCCGTCCACCACCATTTGTCCCCTTCAACCAAAGTAGCAACCGAAGACTTCACTCACGCCAGCAGATTTTCAACACTAGCAACCCATGAAGTCAAGTCCATTGAAGCTACCCCAAGATCGTCTCATTCCTTCGTTCGCAAGTTTTATTTCCCTTAATTGTCGTCAAAATCAACCAAGCTAGCAATTTTGTTGAGAGCTTGCAAGGCTTCTCGGCCTAGTTCAAGCCTCCATCGGCGTCGCCATAGGCTCGAGTTTTGACCGTCGTCATGCCACCGTTACCATGAACCGTTTTCGCACTAAATCGGTGAGTTTGCATTCTAATCCCTAATTAGCAGGCTAATGACATTTAGAAATAGATTAGTGAGCTAATTGGTGGGTTAGTCAAGTTAATTAAGCTTAGGATGAGTATTTAGTTGACAAAAGAATGGCCTAAGTGTCAAAACTTGGCACAATGGGACACTTAAGTGTCAAAATTTTGAAAATGTACACTTAAGTGTCAAAATCGGAGTAAAATTGATAACTTAAGTGCCACTCCGGCCAAATTACTGAAGTGGCAATTTTCTGGCGAGATTGGTGCAAAACGGTGTCGTTTTTGCTTTCACGTGTAAATAATTAATATAAAAATTAATTAAATTAAAAAAAATTGAAAATTAAATTTATTTAAAATATTCTAAAAATTGAAAAACTTTTTTTTTTAAAAAGGGAGTGGTCGGAGGGGGCGGCTGAGGGCTGAGCCCTCGCCGCCGCCACCCCGCCGCCACCGGGAAGGGTCGGCGACGGAGGGCGGAGGGTCGGCCGAGGTCATCGGCCCCCGACCGACCAATGGTGAGGGCTCGCAAGCTCTTGTTGGATCGCAGCGAGGGCCATGACCCTTCGCCCCAAATCTAGGTGAGGGCTCACGGGCCCTCGCCGCCAATCGACCAGCATTACCAGCCCTTAGCCAAGGCCCAACAACCCCGACCGATGCTCCCTCCACCATCGCTAGCCCTTCCCAACGATGACAAGGAGGCGGCGAGGGCCCGCGAACCCGTGCGCTTAGCCCTCGCCGCCGCCACCCCCCTACCGCCGCCGGGAAAGGTTGGCGAGAGGTCGGCCGGGGTCTCGAGGCAAGGGTCATGGGCCGCACCGCTAAATCTAGGCGAGGGCTCGCGGCCCTCACTGCCAATTGGCGAGGGCTCGTGAACCATTGCCAGCCCTTCCCAGCGACGACAGGGAGGTGGTGAGGGCACGCGAACCCTCGCCCAGATCTAGGGCGAGGGTCATGGCCCTCACCACAATCCGGTGAGGGCTCGTGAGCCCTCGCTGTCGGCCGGCCGCAGGCCAGCGACCCTGGCCAACCCTTCCCCCCTCCGTCGCCAGCCCTCCGTGGCGGCGAGGGCTTAGCCTTCAGCTGCCCCCTTCGCCCCCCCTTTTAAATTTTAAGTTTTTAAATTTTTTAGAATGTTTTAAATTTAGTTTAATTTATTTATATATTAAGTATTAACATGCTAGTGCAAAAACGACGCCGTTTTTGCATTTTCTTGCCACATCAGCGTGCAAAACGACGATGTTTTGCACCAATTTGCCTGGAAAATTGCCACATCAGCAATTTGGTTGGATTTTGGCTAAAGTGGCACTTAAGTGATCCATTTTACTCCGATTTTGGCACTTAACTATACATTTTCAAAGTTTTGGCACTTAAGTGTCCATCCATGCCAAGTTTTAGCACTCGAGGTGTCCTAAACTCGTATTTGGTTATTTAGTTCGTTAGTTAGTTCAACTAGAATAGTTAGGTGGATTTAGTTAGGAATTAGTCGAACTATACAATTAGTGTAATTAGATTAAATTAGATAGAATGGTTAGATTTATTTATTATTTTAAGTAATTAGCCCAGTTAGTTTAGGTTGATTTAATTAAGTGCTTTAATTTATTTATTTTGTAATTTATTTTATTCCCAATAATTTATTTAATTATTAATTTTTTTCAAAAATTAGACAAGATAGCTAGTGACCGGAATTTCGTGTTGATTGCAATGGTATGTTTAGTTTACACAATTGGATGTTAATTTGTGCAAATTGAGTACTAATTGGATTTTTGTTCATTTATTTCAAAAATTGGGAATTTCCAATATTTATTCAGAAAATCCCGAGTGTCGGGTTTGAATACCGAAAATGTTTTTATATACTATATAAAACAATGGATTTTAATTTGTAGGATATTAATTTTTCGAGTTCAATATGACCGTGTACCCAGACACGATTATTTTCACCGAGTGTTTTTAATACGAAGAAAATGGGGTAAGTGCATTATCTTAATTGAAATATTTGAGTGCAATGCACAATATCCTTGGCCATAATTGAGTGATCGTGTGTTGGTTAAAAGAAACCATCATGGGCTATTAAGCTGGATGTTACCCCTATATGGGATGCCTCTGGACAACAGGAAGCCAGTCGTAGTAGACTCTAGACCTTTGCTCCTTCAGGAAAGCCATCTAAGAAAGACATAGCTATGCTCAATGGGGTGAGACAACGCTTGGCTATACCAGAAGACCACCGAACAGAGAGTAGGTTGTGCTATAAGCCGAGATCAAAACTAGGAACGCATGTTTAATTAAGTTAAATGTGTATGGGACAAAATTGTGTGGCATTGTATGAGACGTGTCATAACAATTTGGTCTTATAATCAGGATCTATATACTTGTTTAAAATTTGAGTGTGGTGTTCCAGTTAATTGAGCTTGGTTGTTGCTCATGCTTTTGCGTTATTTGTGATATGAACTGTGCTGACCTATAGGAAGGATCTAAGACGAGGTAAGTCTTTGTGGTTGTTTAATTGTGTGGTTAGGACACTTCTAAAGCGTGAACTCATTGAGATTTATATCTTACCCTATCGTGGGCTCAATTCTTTTCAGGGCTGTATAGTGGAGGATCTAGAGCCGAGCTAAGATGATCTGAGGTGTAGACCGATAGGACAGCTTCTTTTTTAAAGTCAATCTTTTGAAATCTTTTGGGTATAGACTCTTGTATATGTCTTAGTTGGTTTATAAAAGCACGTTTTGTTTGTGAATCTATTATTATGCTTTTCTATCTTGAGATAGTTACTGTTAGGAGATTTATTATTCACTTTCCGCATGTGCAATAAAATGAAAGGGTCGGTGACTCATCCTGGGAAGTCGCATTTCTATTATCGACCACCGAGGGATGGGCACGTGCTCGAGGTTCGGGACATGACACTAGAAGTGTCAAAAATTGTGTTAGTGCCAATAGTTTCTATCGACTCTCTTAAGTGCCAAATCGAAGAAAAAATGACCTCTTGAGTGCCTCTAGCAAGAAATTTTGGCCAAAATGATTACGTAACTTACATAATTAAAATTTTAAAATGAGTTTTCATATTTCATATAAAAAAAAAAAATCTAGTCCATATGGATGCACCAAAGAACCTTGCATAAGCCATCATGGCTAGCTTTCCAAAAACGTTGCCCAACTCCTATTTCCTAAAATTACATCGCTTATCTTCTTTTTTGTTGTTGTTGAGCCTGTTATCTCTCTCTATATATATACAGGAGGAAACACAGATGTTGTCACCATAGGAGAAGGAGAAGGAGAAGAAGGTACAACGGGTGGTCGAGCAAGCAAAGGAATTACAAGATGTCGCCACAAACATCGCCAGCACATCAAGCGATGAGGGTCATTATGGCAACGCACGCCCACGCTTGGCTCATCCATTCACTACCTTCAAGCATCCATCAATGCTCAAGCAAATAGTGAGCTGCTAGATTAGTGAGTCCTTTTGTAGTTACTGTTTTTGTCCCTCAGCACCCAACATCCACAGCATAGCCCATCGAGTCAAATCCTTCTACTCACGTGCCCGCCAATTCCAACAACACAGCCACTCTCTGCACATTACCATATTCACAATCCATGATCTAGCCATCATATGTCAACAATGAAATCCGACCTTCTTCACTTGCAAACACAAACTCACAAGTATTCCACTAGAGGCAAAGAATTTAGTTTGACCACAACGTGCACTGGCTTCATGGAAAGGAAGGTGTGATTTTAGGGGGAAAATTGATTTAATGTTTTGAATTTGGGAAAAAAAAAACTTGAAAATGACATTGTTTAGGAAATAATATGCCAACAAAGCATGCTGACCCCACATCGGGTAAGATATTTTAATAAAATATGGTTACATTGGATTTCCGGTGACTCAAACCGAAGTTGACACTTAAATGATCTTCATTTAGAAAAGTAACACTTAAATGATTTGAAAAAATTTTTGGTATTAAAGTGAGCATTGTACACAACTATTGGTATTTCTAGTGTCATTCTATCATATATCAAGCATATACGCTAAGTAAATTAAATGTGCACAATAACTTATCAAATTATGAAAGTGAGTTTCCATGGAAATATATTTAGCAATGTTTCTTATTATAAAAAAGAATTAAATCATGTTTCTTTTAGATTAGTAACCTTTTAAGAGGAAAAATGATTTTTTTTATCAATTAGTAATTAGTTTTTGACATGCTTTGCGACTTCTCTTAAAGATCACTAAAAACTTTTCTGCTCCAATCATTAAATTTTTTACATTGGAAACATGAGTTTATATTTATGAGTTGACTAGGATTTTTTCATGAGTCTGACATATTTACCTGAAAAAAGGTAAATTTCGCTTGCCTACATATAGCCAGTAAAATCTCTACATCAATACCAATTTTCTTTATCAATATGTGAATTTAAGCATATCGGTGAATGATCTTTGCTTCGTTTTAGCTATATGCCCTAAAGTAACCATGTAATAATTACATGTTAGAGATTTCAATTGCATTATTTATTTAATAGCAAAAAAAAAAAAAAAAAAAATCCGTTCATCATCGCATTTACAAGAATGAGTCTATAAGATAAGTTGTGACAAAACACATTCTTAAAGTGTTAAGAATATGTGACAAGTTTATAATTAGATTGACTCTTTAAATGGTTCCCAATCAATGAATCATTAATAGGATATTAATGATCCTATTGAGATTAGTGTGTTCTCATGCTTCGCCATTGAGTATTGAACACCTCAAGGGATAATGAGTTACAAGCCATTGGGTATTGTGATATTCAATCTAGAACATAGGTGCTTATCTTGAACAAGTTCATTGAACATGACATGCATAGAATGATTAGCAACATTGAAGCTTTTAGTTGGGTTAATGACTAATCGTTTGTCCTTAGACTTAAGGCATGATGCTAACTTAAATGTTAAATGGTTGTGATTAACAAGTGTGCATATTGATGCTTTGTCAAACCGTCTCTATACTTAATTGCATAATTTGTTCACATACAAAGGAACATGCATGTGCAATATGGAGTCTCTCTTCTTATTATATACATGGATATACAAGATAGAAGATTGATTACTCATATGATTTAATCATGACATTGTATTGAAATCATCGGCCGATATTGTAACTAAGAATGAATGATTCATGTCTCATAGAAATACATGTTAGTTAGATTTAGGCGTATGATCGAATTGGTGGCTTGACAAACAACTCCATGGCCTTTGTTCAATCGGGACATAGATAGATAGAAAGATTAAATTACATGGTTGCTAAAATTGATGGGGTCATTATATTCTTAAAATATTTACACTATATGAATAGCCATAACATATTGTTAAATGCCACTCATAATTTCTAAGAACTGAAGATTAATTGGGACAATTGGTTCTCTTGGTTATGATAATATGTTAGTACAAGTCCTACTACCAACTAAGTGATGAACCTAGGAATGTGTCATTCCATAACCAATCCAAAATGATGTTTGACCAGGAGAGACTATACTGCAAATGTGTTCGCAATTGTAGCAATAAGATTGACTTAGGCCAAAGATTAAAGTTGTGAAAGATTAAAGTTTTGAAACAGTTTTGAACCAACAACAAAATTAAAGATTTGAAATAGTTTCAAACTTTATGGCCATATTAAAGATTTGATACGGTTTCAAACTTTACGGTCATATTAAAGATCTGAAACAAGTTCAAACTAAAGTGAATTCAAAATCTATCTAAAGTGAGTTTAGAATCAATGTCCAAATTAAAAAAAAAAAAATTGAAATGGTTTCAAACTTAGCAATTAAATTAAATATCTAAAACGGTTTTAGACTTAATGGCCACATTAATGTTCTAAATTATTTTAAAATCAATTGACATATTAATGTTTCGAAATGGCTTTAGACTTAATGACGGAATTAAAGATATGAAACAGTTCTAGACTTAATAGTCACATTAATGATCTAAAATGATTTCAGAATCTATTGACAGTTTAATCATCTAAAATAGTTTCAAAATCAAACCGCCAAATTAATATTCTAAAACGATTTTAGACTTAACGATCAAATTAAAATTTTGTAACGGTTACAAAGTTAATGCCTGGAATAATGCTATGTAATGGTTACAGAATTAATATACAGAATAATGCTATGTAGTGGTTATAGAATTAATGCCCAAATTATTATTCTAAAACGATTTTAGAACCAACATCCAAATTCATACACCGAAGTGAGTTTAGACTTTATAAACGAATTAATGCTCTAAAACGGTTTTAGAGTTAATAAGCCAAATTAAATTAAATAAATGCAATATGAGACTGGTTAAAGTAGATTGAGAGAGGATTATGTGATGATTGAATGAAATGATATTGATCAATTAAAATTATCACACACAAGAGTATTTGCTAACACAATTGTAGTGGCAATCTCTCTCAATTTTTTCTCTACCATTCAACGCAAGATTGGTGGTGTGACATCTTGAATTTCCAGTTTTGTTTTCAATTGAATGAATCAAGCTTTTCATTAACGCGCATATAGTTATATTCTATGAGCTGATCACTCACGAGATAACTAGTCTATCCGGTGAAGCCGTTAAGGATTTTAACATAATAGATTTGAGAATTTGACCAGAAATCGACTGCTCGACCGTGCTAATCTGCAATGATTATTATGGCACAGTTAAAAATCAATTAGAGACCGGAGATAGGTCAACTCGACTGAGCCATGTGATTAATTATGGGTGATTCACATAATTGCAAAATTCTCGTCGATCGGCACTAAACCGATTTTTCTATTGTTTTGATACCCTGTATTTGCATTTGAAGTCTCGAGATTTTCACAACAACTGAAAGTCTCTAATGTGTCGAAGATATACAATGTGGCTCGAAAATAATCAACCATGGGTTAATTACACAAAAAAATTCCTAAAAGCTACCCGGTAAGCTAAGTCATGCTAAAATCGCACAAGATTAAAATTAACCATAAATTTAAACCCAATTTCAAAAATTGAAAGTTCTGTCATGTCATGATTTATTTTAGCACCGTTGACTTATCCTTCGAAGATTTTTCTGCAAACCGAGATTTTTGGTGAAAATTCAAAATAGGGCCGTTTTCGACCGGAAAAACCAGAGGACCATTTTTTGGTCACGTTTTTGGGATTCAAGTGGGTTCATTTGGTGAGGAAAAATGTGGATTTAAGTGTGGGCACCTTGGTGGGATTTGTGGACATCAAATTGAATCAAATGGAAGGAGAATTTATTCAATTTGGGGAAGATTGGCCAAAATTCGTAGGCCAAGGGTCCATCAACATTTTAGACCACTTGGGATTGGTTCTAGGGGGAATTTTGTGCACCAAATTGACCTAGGATAACAGCCAATTGTGGTGGGGCCAAGCAATGATCAAAATGGGATATTTAGCTTGATATTTGGCCATTAGGACCCCTTCTTTAGCCAGCACACTTCTTCTTCTTCTTTAGCAAACTTGCTTCCTCCATTTTCAGACTTTTTGAGCTCTAAAATTTGCATAGAAACCAGCCAAGCCCTCCCCCCTAGCCGTCGCACGCCTGCCGGAGCCACTAGGACCATCGCTTACGCCGCCTGAGCCCGTTGCGCCCAGCTGCTCATCCTGTGATCCAGTGCCTCTAGTTGTGCCCAACCGCATCCCTCGAGCCTTCCTAGTTGCTATCGAAGCCCCTTGGTCGCTGTCCAAGTCGCCAAAACAGCTATCTTCACCTGTCACCCGCGATAGCCTCTTTTGCCCAACCCTTGCTATTTTGGCCTCAATCAACCACTCGAGCAACCCCGTCCAGCAACAAGCATAGACCGAAAGCCCAGCCCAGCCATGAGCCTTCATGGGCCATTTCGGGCCTCTTCCAAGCCTTGCTTGGCATTGCTACCAAGAGATTTGTCGTCTCTCTTTGCGTTGCCGTTGTCGTGGACTCACTGGATCGCTAAACTAGTGAGTTTACTTGCTAAACTCTACTTATGGAGTTAATGACATTTAAAGGATGATTAGTTTAGGTTAAGTATGGTTTAGGTGGTTAGTTAGAATGTATTAACGATTTAATTATTCATTTATGCATGTTAGGTAGTTAGAATAGATAGATTAGAGACTAGATAAGTTATATTATTTATCTAGATAGGTTTGGAAATTTTCCTAACCCATTCGGATAGTTAATTAAGCATTTCCGGCCTAAATTTGCATTTTTGGTCATTAATTATATTTATTTAATTATTTTTTGTATTTAGGAAATTATATTGGGATGGCCGGTGACCGGAATTTTGTGCTAATTGCAATGGTGTGCTTGTTTTATTTAACTAAATGATATTTTGTGCAAATTGAATGGTAATTGTAATTTTATGTATTTATCCCAAATTTGAGTAATTTCAGTATTTAATCAGAAAAAACCGGGGTGTCGGTTTTTAATGCCAAAAATGTTTTTAGGCGCTATATTAACTAATGGGATTTTTTAAAAGAAAGATATAGCATTTTGGCACGGATTGGTGCAAAAGATATAACATTTTCACACGACTATCTTTACTGGATATATTTAACACGATGATATTAGACCAAGTTCATTATTTTAATTTAGGGATTAGTGTGCAAAGCACAAAGTCCTTGGCCGGGATTGATTTATCGTGTATTAGCTTGTTGGAGCATTAAATCGTCAGCTTGTGTGAGCATTAATCATTTATCAGCTCTTGAGAGCAACGATCTATCTATCCGCTTGTGTAAGCATTGATCATTTATCAGCTTGTGAGAGCAACGATCTATATATCATGTGACATCCTAGATTTTCAATCATATTTTCTATTGAATAAATCGGGCATTTCATCGACGCATCTATAGAGCTGTTCTCAAAGCTGATCACTCTCGAGATAACTAGACTATCTAAGGAAGCCATTAAGGAATTTTAACGCGATAGACTCGAGAATTCGACTGGGAATCGGTTTCTCAACTGTGCTCATCTTTAAAGGCCATTACGGCACAATTAAAAATTGATCGGAGATCAGAGATAAGTCGATTCGACTGAGATGTGTGGTTTATCGTGGGTGACAACACTAAATTGGAAAATTCACGTCAACCAACACTAGATTAATTTTTTTATCGTTTTGGTACCTTATGTATCCGTAATTGAATTCTCAAAATTTTCACTATAACCGAGAGTCGCCAATGTATCGAGTGGGTTCATTATGGCTTAAAGAAAATCGACCACGGGTCATTTGCACTAAAAATTTCTAAAATCTACCTAGTAGTCCAGGTCATGCTAAAAACGCGCCAAATTGAAAGTAACCGCGCATTTGAGTCCGATTTTAGAAATTGAAAATTATGTCATATCACAATTAATTCTAGGAGCATCGACTCAATTTCAGAAAATTTTTCTACAACCTAAGACTTTTTGGGAAAAAATCGTCCTAGGGTTGTTTTTGTCCAAAAAAAGCCGAGGACCATTTTTTATTGGAAAATAACCGAACATCGGTTTACAACGACAAAAATATTTTGATGGACTATATAAATGGTGGGATTTTCAATGGTGAAAATACTATATTTTTGCTAAAGTCAACCGTGTACTCACACACAACTATTTTTATTAGGTATGATAAAAATGATGAATTAACTATATAGTTGGAGTACTATATCAGCCTACGGGTGACATGTCGGCTTTGGGCGAGTAGTATACCGATATACTATATTAGCCTACGGGGCGATATGTCAACTTTGGGTGAATAGTATACCTTATTATCAGCTTTGGGTGAGCATATATAATATCCTATGATGACTTGGAGGCCTTAATATATCAGCTTTAGGCGAGCTATACTATCTATTTTCAACTTTGAGTGTGCAGTCCTAAAATAATAGGACTTATAGATAATATTGAATGTATTGACCAAGGGAAGGTCATGATGACATGTAATCGATTGAGTCGATTGATCGATAGTTCGATCTGATTTAGTGAATTGATGTGGTTTTTGTATATTTGATATATACTAACTTATAGGAAGGAACCAAGGCCAAGGTAAGTCATTGGACTCATGTTGTGCTCAAGCAGCCCTTAAGGCGTATTAGCTTCCTAATCAAGTCTTAGTGGGGTAGAATTTGCTGAGACATAGTCTCACCATTATGGGACAACATTTCAGGTCCCTAGATGGCAACACCCCCGCCTTCTCCCATACATTTTGGTATACCTGAGGAAGTCACTGAGATGGGTTATCATATTCCGATACACCATCACCCTAAAGGCTTGGAATATGTATTAGTGAAATCCACTATTTGGGTTGATGTGGGTGAACCATAGAAGGTGCCTTATAGATACTAATTGTGGTATCGCCATTACGATGATGGACGAAGGGTGGGCCTTGTACTAGAATCTGATGTACCTTTATATGTTTTAGAGGAAGCATTCAGGAAGGAAACAACAAATCCTAAGGGTGAATCGGTGGTGGATGTGAAGAATTCCAAGCTTGGTGGTGATCCTAACTCTCCAAAGTGCTCAACCATAGGCTCCAGCTAGAGTATGGAAGAAGGAGAGATCGTTGAGGAAGAAGAGGACCCGGAGGAGGACCCAAAGGAGGATCCTGATGAGGACTGAAACCCCACCCCCTATCTGTAGACTTGTTTTGAAAACTTGTTGTTCAAGACCTAACTTAGTAGTTTGCCTTGTATATATATGCATTATGATTTGCATTGTATATAAATGTGGTTATTTGAAAAGTTGAAATTTGGTCTTACTTTCCTATCACATTGTTTTATTGTCTAGGGATTATTTATATACTTCCGCATGTATATTAAAATAAATGGGTCGGCAATGAGTCCTAGGACATCGTTATTTAATCGACCAAGGTGAAGGATGGGTGCGTGCTCGAGGATCGAGGCGTGACATATCAGCTTGTGCAAGATACTATCTATCTATATCAGCTTGTGCGAGCTACTATCCATCTATATATCAGCTTGAGAGAGCTATTACCATCTATTTCAGCTTGTGTGGGCAATGATGATATCGATTGATTGATAGATGGTATCGATGGTATTGAATCGATTGGACTAATTTGATTAGTTGAGATTATGAACTGTACTGATGTGCAGAAGGAAATTGAGGCAAGGTAAGTCTTTTGACTTGTGTGTATAGCTGCCTCTAGGTGTATTTCCTTCATAGTCAAAGTTTAGGAGGTGAACTTGCTAAGACATTATCCCACCCCGTCGTGGGGTCAATCTTTTTAGATCCTTAGATGGCGGTTTCTCCGAAACGTTTTGGCTGGCCCATGAGGGTTATCGAGCGGGTTTTTAATTACCTTGATCCTGGAAGTCACTGGGTCTATGAATTTGTGGTGATCACCATTTTGGTCGAAAGGACCTACCTCAAAGGGTACCTCATCGATTCCAAGCATGGTTTCACTATGAACCCAATGGATTCAGGGTGGGTCCCCTCCAGGGTTTTAAAATCCTTGTCGTGGTAGTAGATGCCACTCTAGGTGAGAGTGCAGTTGACCCTCTAATGGTGTGATGGAGGACTCGACAACCCCAGAGCCTGTGGAGACCGAAGGATCGGCGAACGTGTCCGGCTAGCTGATCATAGGACAGCTTCATTTTGAGGACCAATCTTTTGTAGACTCTTGACCTTAGCCTTTTGTTGTATATAAAACAAGGTGTTTATAAAAGTGTTTTGGTTGTGAATATGTTTCCTACTTTTCTATCTCATGTTGGTTGTTGTCAAGGGTATCGTTTCACTTTCACATGTGCATTAAAAATTGAATGGGTCGACGACGCGTCCTGGAACGTCACAAAACTTATCGACCACGGAGGGATGGGCATGCACTCGAGGATCGGGGCGTGATAGGTGGCAATTTTGTATTTGAGGTTGACATTTGTGGAGCTAGAACTAAAGAACATTAGACCCATAATACTTCAAGGATATGAGGAGATTAGAAATTTTGACATGGATCTAAAGAATGTCAGAACCAATGCTATAAGAACATCATAGTTTGTGGTCAAGATCTTGAAAAAACGCTTTTTTAGCACAATACAAGGGTAAAATGATTATCTTCCTTTTCATTTCTATGTACCTTTTATTAAAATGCAAGAACAATGTTTTAGAGATACGTGGATGGGCATTTTTGCTTCTGCTGTGAATCACTTCAGATTCAATTTTACCTATGCACATGTTCTTGTTTTTTAAAACAAAATCCCAACACTTCATACAATGAGTAACTATTAATTTTGATTGAGCATGGGATGACTAAGTTTTCTTTCCATCTAAAAGAGAAGCCTATTCAATCCTAAACTTTTTTATTGTGCCAATATGAGCTTAAATATTTTGACAATTTGGCAATTCAATCATAAGCATTTCAAGTGTGCCAATTTAGTCCTAAACCTTTTGAAAATTTGTCAATTTACTCCTAAATTTTAAACAAATTACAAATATAGTCCTTCAAGTTAATTTTCATCGAAAATCTCTAATGTGCTAATTTAGTCAACATTGGTCATCCTCATAACACGATCGACAAAAATATGGATAATTTATTACTTTTTTTTTGTTTTTTCCTAAATTTTAATTGATTCTTTTTTTTTTCATTTTTTTCTTCATAGGACCAGTCACCAACAAGCCATTAAGCAAGAGCTAATGACCCCCACCAGCCCCAAGGTAAGGGTTGTCACACTTTCACTAGCAGTGGGCAAAGGTCATAGCCCTTACCAAATTGGGCAAGGGCTTGCAAGCCCCTATTGTGATAGGGAAGGTGTGACCAACGAGGGCACTATGACCCTCAACTAGGCCCGAGTGCGGGCAAGGGCTGCAACACCCTCATTATGGCCCGTAAGGGCCCAAGCAAGGCTCCCAATGCCCTCACCATCTCCAACGTGGGCTCATGAGCCCTCACCTAGAGTCGGTAGGGGCTTCATGACCCTTGCCCAAAGACCAATGACCCTCGCTAGCCCTTGCCTAGTGGCTAGCAACTGTCATCGAACCTATATATATAAAAAGAACAAAAATAATATAAAAATAATGAAAATTTGAAAAAAAAAATGAAATATTTAAAAAGTTGTCCATGTCAACTAGCCACGTCACATTAGCAATTTTCAGTCAAAATTAGCCAAAAGAACAACAATGGTAATTCATTAAAAGTTTAAGGACTAAATTGGTAAATCTCTAAAAAGTTTGAGGACTAAGTTGGTACAATTAAAAAATTTAAAACTAAATTGGCACAATTGAAATGTTTAAAATTAAATTGGCCGCATACAATGGGTTTAGGACTTCTTCTTTTTTTGGTGACCGAGGACTCCGTGACATACCCCCCATGCCCAAACAGCTCCTAAGGGCCGGGCCCCTATACCTTGAGGAAGACTAGCACAGCAACCCACCGCCATGACCCCCCCCCACTTAAGTCGCTAGCAATGCAAAGTTTCAAACTCTCAACCTTAGCGATGAGAGAGGGACTCTCAACCAATTGCACTACCCACGGATGGATTTAGGACTTTGTAAATAATTTTCTCAAAAAAATCATTGACGTGTTGAAAGTGAGTATCCTTCACAGGTGATTAGTAACTTTTCTAGAAATTGTAAAGCATATATTCAAAAGCATCCAAGATTAATTAGCGACTTCGACAAAGGTAATTTCTTTGAGGATCTAGTAAGTAGCGATTATAATCCTTTAGAGCTGGCGCAATCCATCGTGGCTTCCCAGTTTCAAAGCTCGATGTCATTTGTTCATATCTCATCAACTACGTCCAAGTTACTCTAAATCAGGGCTATTTAAATTTTTGCAACTTGTGAGGATAATCATCCTGCCGCGCGTAAGGGAGGGAGGGAGAGAGTGAGAGAGAGGTCCAAACATGCTGACGTGCTATCCACACCACTTGCCCAGCATGTCATAGACAACTAATCAGAAATTGGCGTTTGCTCCGATTGGAAACTATTCCTCAAGGCAACACCTTCATGTGATAATACTCTCATGGGGTTGTGTAAGCGCCTCCTTAGAATATCATGACATTCAATTAGTATATCTCTTTTATATTTTAATACATTTCCTGCTCCGGTCTCTTTCATTGCACTGTGATATCTCTTCCTTATATGACCATTAAATTGGAAGCGTCTTTTCCTTTTATAATACATATGCCAAAAGCCATGATTAGCACAACTAAAAGGGACAAACATAGGGAAAAAACATTGTTAAATTATATGAAATCAATTGCATGCGGAGCACTTTGTGCTGTGTTGGAGTTGTTGTTATGGTATTATATATTTTTAATAAATTTATAATATCTTTTGTCATTTCGGCTGAACTAAAGAAACTTATCCTAATATTACATGTCAAGGGGGGAATGAACAATCCATATAAGACACCCATGTTCGAACATATCTTTAAATCTTTAAACTTCACAGCTCATCGGATGTAATCGAGATGAGGTATTTTATTTAATACGTGTAATAAGATAATCATTACCTAATTTGCCATTAGAAAAGACGACTAAATTTGTTCCTTGATTTAAGCGCAATTCCGTCGCTAACTCATATGGAAGACTAGTGATCGCGCTTGGACCACCATAAGAATCGCGACACAGGGCACTTCCTCGTTCACAAGCCTTTCAAAATTAACACTTCTATATCACATTACGTTATTTTCGTCCACCGAACAATGTCTTAGATTCCGTTGCCTTGGACCCACATTTTTCTTTTCTTCTTTTCAAATTTTGGTGAAGAAAATAAAATAATAACCCTTTGTACCTAAGCCCGGGAGCTAGCAAGATTAGAGTAATGTAAAGATAGTGACAACCGTAACAGCAATGACAAGCATGCCTTGTTAAAAAAGCCAAAAAGCGCATGCTTCAAAAACTCGGTCTTATTTTTATATGTTATGAGTAACTTGCAAATTGGTGGAAGTCCATGGTGGTTTCTTCCCCAAGGTGTGGGGCCAGTAGAACATAGATTTCACAGGACAAATATAAAAATTGTGTTATGTTAAATATATGATGTTGTGTTCATATCCGGCGGAGGCATGAAGAGTGACTTCATTTCTTCTCTATTTCTTAAGTTTCTTTTCTTGAACTTTTGTCAACTTGGTTTTAAATCTAATTTTTTTCAAAGGGTGTGACTGGGGATCTTCACTTTACCTCAGATTATTTTTCTGCATACAATTCTGTTGGGCATGAGATGCAGAATGTGCAGCCTCTTATCCCCGTTTTTCGACCGAATATGATTGAGAATTAGAGCCGATAAAACTATTTTGAAAGCTTAAACTCATTGAAACAATTTTCATGGGCTTGCCAACAAAGTCCTCATCGCGCATATGTAAAAGGCTACATATTTATCGTTTTAGGTGTTTCATATACATTTATTCACTCTATTAGCTTCACAGCAAGCGTAATTGTCAGCAATAATTTACTGCCTCGGAGGTAATCCAGAGTCGAAGAAAAGGTCTTCAACCATTCATAGGGCCTTCTCTTTCTTTTTCACGATACTACTTTGGCAGATATTCGTGTTGTTGATTCGCCTCATCGCGCAAACGTCATCGGTAACCATTCGCCTCCATTGAAGGTCACTACAAAGCCGAAGACAATAGCCTTCCACGAAGTTGTTGTACGTGTTTCACTCTTCTTCTTTTTTTAGGCATTATGCATTCGACCGCATTTCAAGTTTCTCTTGCCTCTTCCCATGACCAAAAGTTGGAGATATTCACAGTTCAAGGAGAGAATCTCTCTTTAGGACAACGTCTATTGTGAATGCGATGTATGTTGATCTAAAAAGAAGGAAGGAGTGACCAAAAAACAAAAGAAAAGAATCGTTTGATGAGGTGAAATGATATTCTACTTTAGTACATCCATGATCCATCCGCCTTTATTATTTTTCTTTTTTACCTTATATCTTGTCGTTATCTTATCTCTACTTTTATCATGTCTCTCAATAGATTCTTGTTAGGCATCGGACAACGGACAAAATAAGATAAAGTTAAGTAGGAAGCATGAAACTGTATTTATTAGGTTTTTATCAGTAATTTCATTCAAGGAAGAATCGAACTCAAACCGCTAAAATACTTTGTCAAAATCAAAGCGTTGACCATAAATATTTGTCTTGCTCTTTTTTGTCTTTTCCCGTCTTGTCTAGCCCTAGTCAACAATAATCAAGGTTATGTGCTCGAGTTATACATGTCATGTAAGTAATGTGTGACAAGCTCAAAAGAAAAAGGGAGGGGCCATTTCTACTGTAAACAAGTCTTTTATGGTTGAACTTTGTAAAGTCAAAATATCTCTAATATATGCATGAGCCATTGTTTTAGTTATAAAAACAATAAATCATTAGCAATATGTCTATAGTTTTAGGACCCTACAGATTGTTTGATGGGCCCTCCGAGTAGTTAGATTTTCCATGCTCATGTCTCCAAATCGATAAAAATATATATACACATACGTGTATCTAAAACATATATAAACAAAATGGAATTAAATCATACATGGAGAGAGCGTGAAAAAAGCCCTTCGGATTCCAAAAGGACAAAAAGAAAAACAAAACTAAAGGAGTTGGAGGCTAGGAAGGTAGTTGGGGAAGTCAGAATGCAAATGCATATTTTTTAAAAGTTTAAGTAAATCGATCTAACAGGGATCAAATTAATGTTAATCTTATCATGACATCTTTCTAATCTTTTAATAAATTTGTTTGAAAATGGTCGTGGAAAGGTGCGGTAGAGCAAGTAGATGCGTCTAGGTCGAATTAAGTTTTCACCAGACATAGTTTCATGAGTATTCAAATACACATAACCCTATTCATTTAGCATATTATATACATAAATTAGGGAGGTATGAGAGACACCATGTCAGCAAAGCAATTAAAAACTATTTTTGCATCATCTTGTTGACTCAGCCTCACCAGGGAGATAGAATATACTAAAATTAGTCAAATTACAATTTAAAAGGCACAGGAAACCAATCGGAGAAAAGCATGATCTACACATTGGAAAATTTTCTTCTAGATGCATATTGGAAAGTATATACTACAATTCTTTTATGTCATGCCTGTGAAGTTTCAAAGGCATTCGATCTATGATAGAAAATTCATAATTTTGCTATGGCTATGGTCGATGTATTGTCCGTGAAACATTCATAAATTATTTTAGGATCATCATTAGGTCCAAATCAGTGTAAAAAGATATTTGCACCTTCATCATCAAATGTGTGACATGCATATTTAGAGTTAATTTTTCAACTAAGTTGTTCTGCATAGCGATTATTTGATAGTGAATGTGTGAAATATATTTTACAACCACGATGAGCCTAATAAAATTTCATTAACTTATTCTCAATATCAATTAATAGTCCCAAAACAGTCCTTAAAGACTTTCTATGAAAAAGAGGAGTATTTTTGCTCTGTCAATGATAAACTCTATGACTAATCCCAAAAAACAAGGAAACTTTCAATTTTCGAACACTGAGTATATATGCTCTATGCGTATATTCTTGTTCAATTATAAAGTGTCGCTAAAGCACGTTAACAAAAATCATTCCTTAGCTACTCCATGCCTATTCTCACATACAAATGTATTTGAACCTGGATGCAAGAGATCATCAGCTCATTTATGAGTGAATTTAACATTTTCTACGCAGAAAATTTGAAGGTGTGATGAATCATGGCCATGCAATGTACAACAGTTGTACGATTGAGTAATCAATTACGGGTGCAGCTAACAGCAACCTGTCGTCACGACTCTCAACTAATCTTCGTTAAGAAACAATTAAAAAAAAGCGGCTTGTGATGGACTTTGTGAAGGCTTTCTTTAAGCAAGTAGAGATAATGATTCCTCTTCTACGGTTAAATCGCGTTCCACGTCTACTTCCGTTTCCATTTCTAGATAGATGTATACTCGCACTTTATTTGTAGTTTTACGTTAGGGCAAGCAAAAGGTGGAGGAATAAAGAACTTTGTGTCTTAAAAGGTAGTAAAAAAAGGGCCATAGTAGTGGCACAATAGGAGGAACGTGACCTCATCTTCGAGATTCCACTTTTGTTCTGATTCTTTTCATCCTTTCTCTTCCATCTAAGAAGTGAAGATCTGAAGTTTGTAATGGTATCAAAGTTCTTTGACTCACCAAGATGTCCTTGAGGCTCTGTCTAGAGGACTAGAATCACCTAATGGTCGCATCTCTTTTTGATCTTTGAGATAGATTCATAGGACATTGGAAAGGTGAACCCAGAAGGGATTGATGGGATTGTACAGAGGAAACCACCCTATTCTCAAAGTCGAAAGATTCCCAACTATTGATGGGATTGCTGCATCTCTCCAATTCTAGGTACTTATAAGACCTACATTCCAAACCTACATAACCATATATACTCAATGCCTTTAAGAGCTAAAAGGACAAGAACATAATCGTAACTTTATTCTTGAAGATCTTTTTATCAAAAAAGCTAGATGTTTGAGATTTTTTTAGAATCCAATTGTCACTAGATGTAATGATCTTAAATAAGAAAGATGAGTGTACTTACAATTTAACTAAAATTTATAAATGTTGAATATGACAGAAATCTCTCTTGTAAAAGAAGATGAAATATCATTTATTATTATCAAGTTGCGGCCAAATTTATGGTTGTCTCTTCTCTAGAACGGACAACCAATAGAAATGACCGCACAACGGAACGTTTGGAAGACTTATGGATGAAGTTGGAACCCTAGAGAAGAAAGGAAAATTTGAAATCTGAGGGGATAAAAGTGAAACAAAAAAAAGAATGCCCAGAGGGAATCTCCGCCTCCTCCCATTCTTTTGTGCTCCATTCCCTCCACACAGATGGCGCCAAGTGGCATAGACCAGAGCAAGTAGCTTAAGATGAGTGCAATGTGTCACCAACCCACGATGCAGATTCCAATCATTCCCTGCGCGCAGCAGATTTTGAGGTGGAAAGAGAGATGGCCCATAGAATGTCCCTCCTTTCTATTTTTCTCATTTTTTTAATTGTTATATTCTTTTGCTATTTACTTTTTTCCCTCAGTTTGTACAGTTAATTAATCAGTTTTTTTTTTGTGTCCCCCAGCTCGATCCCAAAAGACATCCTCCGGCGATGCCCCCAAACTCAAGCCAAACAAGGTATACTGCTGGGCCCACGCCCTTGGTTTTCTAATCGCTAATTTTCGTACCAGATCTAGAAAAGGACAGCTACTATTTTCTCAATTGTGCATAGATTGGAGACATTATTGATTAAGGTTGAATTATGGTGGAGCCTGCTGAGCTTTGTGATAACATTAACAATGCAAACCCAGGAAATGATTTAATTAGCGAGGGTATGTTTTTGTACTATTGGCTCTAATTCAGCACCAATCATGAGGGTTTTTCTTTAACATCTTGGTTGACAAATAGATATGTTTGTTTTCTTGTTTTAAATGTCAACCATCCTCATATGGTTTAAACTAAGCAAGTTATCATTTGTATAATATCACGAAAAATTGCAAGGGTAATGTTTTGTGATTGGATCGAACATGTATTGGATGATAAGGTTTTGTAATATGATATTCATGTAAAACAATAAGGACAAACACTTTTTGCATAATTAAAGATAGTGGGACTCAATGACCCCTTAGTTTGTTGATGGATACTAACTGGAAAAGGTCAAAAAGCCGAAATCGAACATGTGGGTTTCCGAGAAAATCACATGCGAAGGATTAAAATACTTGCAACTAACCGCCAAGAAATTGACTGGAGGCTGAGGACTCAACTTTTATGCAAAAGAAGGGGACTGCAAATTCCCCAAATTATTAATGTCTACATACATCCATTCTAAGTCAAGTCATTCACGTAAAAAAGAACCGGTAAAATTCCTATGGGATTTGAAGAAAGAACATCGATATTTATGCATTTCTAGCATCGTGATTTTCTTTTCCGCCGTGCCGTTCTGGGACTGAGTTTCTGGAATAATTTTCCCCTTAGAAGACACAAGAGCGAGGAGGTTTCAAGCAGTCAACTTCACGTAGATCCCACGTCATCCAGTGGTTTATTTTATCTCTTCTCACATATTGGAGGTGCAGCTAAGGTTTTTCCGTGGACTCAAAGGCTGGTTAGTATGAATTAGAAGGATTAGAATGCCAGAGGAGAGAGGTGCAAAAAGTTTGGATTATTCTTTTAGAAGTAGACAAAGCAGGGATCTGACTCAGATGATGACTCGATGAAGTGGGTGGCTCCGCAATTTTCTAAAGCACTTTTGAGTAAAGCTTGGTTTATATAAAGTCTTGGACTTGCTCATTTTGCATCATTTCCTCTCTCTTACTCGACCCCAATCTTTTGTTTCTTTTACTTCCCATACATCTCGACCTCACAAAAATGGAGAACGAGATTCCATATATGGAAAGATTGTTGGCGCACAAGCAATTCTCATCAGCAGCAGCATCACCATCATGTTTCAATAATGGATCATCATCAGGAAATGGATCACCAAGATCCCATGTGGATCCGTTCTTGTGGGGTGCACTAGGCACGATCTCTTCACATGCCTACCAGAATGATTCAATTTCCAACGCTTCTACCGACAAAGTTCCATTTTCATGTGGTGGTGATCTCAAGGAGAGCATGTTTCCTTTCAAGGCATTCTTAAATCCACTTGCAAAGATTTCTGCGCCAAACCCACCATCTCCGTCCTCACAGGGCTCATCGTCATCGACATCGAGGGTCCCGAGTGATCTAACTTTGTCCTGGCAAGAACCCGAGAAAAAGACTCCATCAACGATGGATTTACTCGGAATGGACACAATTTCTGAGTCCATAGCATCTTCCACAAACACTCAGCACGGTTATGTTCTGTGGCGACCTGGATCGGACTGGCCCACAACAGACCGAAGTTTAGACCTTCTGTCAGATCGTTCATCATCTAGGGGTTCCGGCGACTCTTGCTATTGGCTCAGCAATACCAAGATTCAGCCTATGAAGTACGCAGTACGGAGATCTATGGCAAGCAAGAAGGAGCACAGGTCGACATCATCGTCTTCAATCTCTTCGTCAGGCAAAGTTGTTCCGGGGAGTGAGGCAGAGGCATTGGGGGAAGTGGGTAGCGGAGATTAGATTACCAAGGAACCGGACAAGGGTGTGGCTCGGGACTTTTGACACAGCCGAGGAGGCGGCCCTGGCCTACGACACTGCAGCATACATGCTTCGAGGCGACTTTGCACACTTGAACTTCCCCGACCTCAAGCACGAGCTGGTCAAGGGCAATCGCTCCCTGAACAGCACCACAGCCGCACTCCTTGAAGCCAAGATCAGAACCGTATCGCAAGGGGCGTCCTCGAGAAAGAAACTCCACAGAGGATCGCCGCCAAAATCCGTTACGAATAAGGAGGAATTTGCCAGCGAAAGCCCAAGCACCTCAAGCCCGAAAGACCCAATGGGAAGCGAGTGGCAACTTGAGTTCGAAGCAAGAGTTGTTGGGTCTGAGATGATGAGTATGAGCAAGAAGACACAAGAGGCCGTTGTTAGTGCTAGTGCTGATGCTGATGCCGTTCAGCTTAGTAGAATGCCTTCACTGGACATGGAGATGATTTGGGATGCTATTTTGGTCTCGGATTCGTGAAAACCCTCACTTGAAAAGGATCAGTAGAATGGTTTCGTTGAAATTCCTTTCGTTTATTGCTTTTTCTTAGAGCAGTACGATAAAATTGTGTGTCCAACTTTACAGATTCTTCTTTTTCTGAGCTTTTTGAAGTGTATCTTCAATTTCATTACGCATATGACTTTGAATTGTCCTAATAATTGCTGTTTCTACTTTCTTTGTATGGTGTTGGCATTTTGAGAGACGAGTAGGACGAAGTTTGATCTTTGATAAATCAAGTTATTAGTATAGACCGGAAATATAATGAATCCAATGGAAAATTTTTAAACTCTCTAGGAGAAGAGAGCTGAAGAGATTCAGAACTATTTGGCCAGAAAAACAGAAATCAGAATTATTTTTTTTTTATTGGTAAAAAGGTTTCGTTACATCATTCAGTAAAACATGAGATATATACCTTCTGGCGACAAAAATTAGAAATTCAGAACTAAAAGCATAGATACCAATTTGAGTGTAGACCACACTACTTTCTTGTTTAGAAATAATAACAATGACTATCTTAAAAGCACCGTAGAATCATGGGAATAGCTAATACTTGCTCTGGGAATTCACTTGCGTCACCAGTCATCACAAATCGACGGGTGTGCTGTAAAAGGATAAAAGTATTTTATTAATGATCTCACCGTACAATTATTGAGATGATTTTAATTATATAAAGATATCACAAATGTTCCACTTTGTAAGGAAACAATACAACAATGGAAAATAATACATGAAAATATCATTATATTACAATGTCAATCCCTTTATTCTAGTATCTCCAAAAATTGGCTTGTGATTTTAATTGTTCTTTTCAGATTCTTTTTTCCTAATTGATAAATCAGTGCCTTTACTCCCCCTCAAATTGGGAATAGGAGAATCCCAAATTCCCAATTTGGACATAAGTTTTGAAATGCCTTTCTAGTTGATAGTTTCATTAAGAGATCTAGTAAATGCATACAAGAAACATACTTAGTTACAAGCATTCCAAGAGCCATTTTTTCTCACACGTAATGATAATCTTATTTCATATGTTAGTTCTTGCATGAAACACTAGATTAATCGATATATAAAGTGCACTGATATTATCACAAAATAACATTTGTGAGCTAGAGGGATGAATACCCAAATCTCCTCAAATGAATGACATCCATGTAATTTTTGCAGCTGTCAAGCACCAGATCGAGCAACCATACATTGCTTCTTAGTAATCCATAACATACATTTGCTACTTAAGAAAGTACAAAATCCGGTAGTGATCATCAAGTCAAGCAACAACCTACCATATTTACATCACAAAAGACATAAAAGTCAAAAGTTTACTTAGACAAGATTTGCATGTCTCAATCTATTGTGTCATTGACATAACATAAATGCACTTCACAATTTAAAAATGACTCACAACGTTGATGCATGAATTGTCAGACAAAATTGACTACATATGAAATATCCGGTCATGTCATCATGAGATATTAAAAAGCTCCGATGATATTTCAATATAGTGTAAGATTCGAAAATAGTCTTGCATCTATTATTAGAAAGAGAACTAGCAGCCATAGGTGTGAAAATAAGCTTGTAGCCCTCAATTTGTGCATGTTTAAGAATTGACAAAGCGTATTATTGTTGTTGGCACAAATAAAGGCCATTGTACAATATCCTAACCTCCACCCCTAGAAAATAATGTAACAACCCCATTTCCTTCATTGCAAATTCGCTACTCCATAAGAGATGAGTTCATCAAGCAATTTTAGATCATCACATATAACAATCATGTCATCTACATATAAATGCAAAGCTAGAATGCCATGATCTGATTTTTGTAATGAACAACGAAGGATCTGTAATACTGCAAAAGAAATCGTGCCAAAAAAAAAAAATGAGCTAAAGCAATCAAACCACTTGGTGTTTGATTAAGGCACAATACAAAGTTCTCTCCAGTTTGCAAGAAAATGACACTAGAAGTGTCATAAGTAGTGTACCGCACTTACTTTAATACCAAAAGTTTTTTTGGTTCACTAAAATGCCACTTTAAAAAAAAAATCATTTAAAAGATGATTTTGATCTGAGTCACCGAAAATTTGACATGGCCATGTTTTATTAATTTCTCATTCTTATATGACTCGCCGGCATGTCCAATTAGTATATAACTTCCAAACAACATTAGTAGGTTTAAAAGTAATCACTTTAGTGTTAGTCATTGTTAAAAAATAATCACTTTAGTGTCAATCATTATTAAAAAATGATCATTTTAGTATCAAAAAAATGCCACCTCAACTAAAATTTTTAATTATAAATGTCACATAATTTCTTTATCTAGAATTTCTTATTGGAGGCACTTGAGTGATTTTTTTTTTTTTTTCTGATTTTGGCACTCAAAGTGAACTGGCAAAAACTTTGATACTAAAGTGAGCGCCATACATAACTTATAATACTTTAGAATGTCCTTCTCCCCTAGTTTGCAAACTTAAGACAAATAATTTGTGTCCTTAAAATTCAGCGGTTGCACCATATAAACAAGTTGTGCTATAAAACCATGTAGGAATGCATTTTTAACATCTAGTCGATTGATGGGCCAATGTTTAATTTTAGCAATTGTGAAGATCGTTCTTGTATTCATGGTTGAATAACTAGCAAGAAACTCTCAAGGAAATGTACTCTTGCTACTTGACTATATCCCTTGGTGACCAATCTTGCTTTTTAATCTTTCTAATGTACCATAGGCCTTTAATTTAGAGTTTAAAACTCATCTACATCCCACAATATTAGTATTTGAAGGACATGGAACAAGAGTCCAAGTTTTATTTTGATGCAATGCCTCAAGTTCCTCTTTCATTGTCGTCAACCACCCTAGATGTTTCAAAGCAAAGTGTACATTGTTCGGCTCATTTGGTATAAAATCCATCATATGTAAATTGGCATATTTTGGATTAGGATTCACAATACCTACACTTGTTCGAGAAATTATTTTGTAATATCCTCGATTTTCAACCATTACTTTGGTTCCGATTAGTAGGTTAAGGATCAACATGCTAATGCCAGGAATACGCCCAAGTCGACCCAAGAGTCGATTATGAGCCGATTGGCATATTCAAGAATAGGTGACTAAAGGATTGGCTATATCTCAATAAAGTATTCGACCATCGATAGGTTACTCGACTATAAAGATCGGTCGCAAGATGATCACGCACCATCATGAACCAATCAATGGATGGTTATGGATCGATTTCGCATGGCCGTGTACCAGTCACAGGTAATTCCACAAGGTCATTGTACTAGTCATGAATGACCATGAACTGATTCAATGCGACCATGTGTCAAGGTGAATTGATCGATCCCATATGACTAATCAAAACCAAGTTGAATCACTTGTTTAGGTGTCCCTAATTGTTTAGGGCTAATCATTCTCCTAGAATGAGACTTGAAGACCAAGTTGTCATCCAACTAATGTCTTCCCCAAATGCTTTTGACTTGAGATAATTGGAAGCAAATAATGGAGCCTTTCAAGAAGCCCTCGGACGCCATTTATAGAGAGGATTAGGAAGACCACTTCATTAATTGAGGATCATTATTATAGGGTGAGATGAACCAATTAGAAGTTTGACACATAGATTCTAGAACCTTTTAGGGTGATATCATAGCCTTGCCACCTTACTTATTAGACTTGCCGCCTAAGTCCTTGACATTAAAAGCCTTAACAAGACAATTATTGGAGGGAGCTCTATAAATACGGAGAGAACTCATTCTTTCCCAAGATTTTAGACACATAAACCCCTCTCCTTCCCCTCTCCATCACCAACCACCTCTCCCTCTCTCTTCCTTTGGCTTTCTCTCTCCTAGGCATCCTTCAAGCCGTTGTTTGCCGACACCATTTGGGCCACCGTGAGGCCAACGGTTTAGATAGTTGTAAGTGAACTTAATGATATTTGATTAGAGCATTGTGTTATGCTATTCCAAGTGTGTAATGAGTCCTTGTTTGAATTTATTTGGAACGTTATTGTTATTACTTGATGAGGTTCTGCTAATGTCCTATTTGGGTCGGTTAGACCACGATTCTTGTTGGATGAGTTTCAATCCTTACTTGTTGAGCTTTGACTCATGCTTTTCCTTGAGTTGCTTTGGAAGAAGTTCAACTAGTATGCTTATTTGATTTACTTTGGTTATGCTTTGATTCAAACCAATTTGGAAAACGTTTTTGTGAGACCTTGTTATTTCCTTACAAAACTATATCACTCTATTTCACAAGTGCATGTTCTAGTTCACATCTCGAGAACCAAAAAAGGATTTCATCAGCTTGAACGTATGTGGAATCACGATAGGTCAATCCTTTCTTGGTCTCAATGTGGTGTTGAGGCGTATCGTTTCCAAGCCAAGTTTGAAACTAAATCAGTGTTCAAACATGTCGGATCAACCCGCAATCCTTGATTCATGCATGACATGTTCAACATCACGGTTTCGATAAAGAATTCTACACACTTATGCATGGCACACCTTCAAGCCCTTCTGACTAAAGGTGAAGATAAGAACCGGGTTATTTGTTTAATGCATGGTCACACGATGGACTAATTTTTAGCCATCAATCGATCAAATGATTTTTGGCAACATTGAACATCTTGATGGATTTGAGAATCGTCTTCCAATATACCCATTAGACAGCTCTGTATCTAGAAGATTTGGTAGACGTTGAGTGACAAAGGTAGAATCCCAAATTGATTCCGATCGCCCATACAAATGAAATCTTGGTTTCCATAAGTAAAGCTTCTTCGTATAGAAAGTTCTTGTCTTCAAGATCCAATTGCCAATCAATTAGATTAAGTCAATCAAATCAATCTTGATGTGGAATCCAAACCAGATCACTAGCCGTTATATGATTGGGCTTGAGTTACGTTCTGTCGAATCTGGATGTAAAGTCTTAGAGCAATAGACTTTACAATCTGAGTCTGAGTGCGATAGACTTTGTAATCTGAGTCTAAACATATTCTGCTTCTGAACAGATTTAACTTTAAGGTCTGTACCCAGTTCAGCTTCAGCATAGAGTCGTCTTCTCGGGTTCATCATTCACGTTGATCGGAATTTGTCGAGTGAGCGGAGACTACGATGTAGAACAGACTTTGACACTAAAGTCGCGGTCTTCAGACTTTGACATGAGAAGTCTGGAAATCTTCAGAATATACTTTGGGCATATGTTACGTTCGATCTTCCGGTCGTCTTCACACTTTGACAATATCATTTACATGTTCTATCATTTGCATGGTCTATTACTTAACCATTAAACATGTTAGTAGCCTTTGATTTATTTTGTCATATTCAAAACATCATAAGGGATTTCCCTAACAATCTCCCCATTTTTGATGATGACAAAACAATCTCTGAATATGCAGATTTGTAAACATACTTTTAAAGATATTAATTTAAATTAAAGGATATCAGAAGATAGCAAATAGATTGAGCATAAGAATATATAAAAAAAAATAATCGCAGCTCAATATTATGCAATAATATCAACCAATCAACACATATGCATATTCATATATTCTCCCCCTTTTTGTCATAATCAAAAAGCGATAACAATAGATTCGCGTAGAGAATATAAAATGACATATAATTTCCAAAAAGATCAGCTTTTATAAAACAAGTCGAATATTAAAGATATGCAATATAGCTCACTTCGATCATATATATCAGCAAATATCCAATAAAAATCACATATGCATCATGAAATTCACGTACCCTTTCATTCCATCCATAATAAGATCACGATCAATTCAAAAAGATTTTTCCAAAATTGATCAAAGCTCCCCTCAATTTGTTGCCTTTTTGAGATGATCACGATTCTTTTCCTTTTCTTTTGGATTTAATTTCTCCCCCTGTGATCATGACAATATTTGCGAATAGAAACAATTGTGGCTTGTGCATGTTGAACAGAATATTTTTCCAATATTTCCTTCGTAGCAGCAACATCCGCAACGATCACTTGCATTTTGAAATTCGAGGCAAAAATTTATTTTCTTTAACCAAGCCCATCTCGAATTCAACCTGCATAAACTTTTGTTCGATGCATAAAGGATTTCCTCAATAAGCAAAAATTTTGCACAAGGAATAGAATTTTTGAACTTCCAAAAGATAGTATAGAATCTCAATGATTTTTTGATTGAGCTTTCCAAAATCCATATGGAAGATTCTTTTGTGACCTACAAATTCTTATAGAACTGATAATAATTTTTGCAAAAATGTCACGTAATATCATCATTTGATTTGCGAATCAAACTTGCTAGATATAAAATATCTTCTAAGAATATAGCAAGAATATCCATGAATATGCAGTAATATCTTTCGAGATCAAGGAGATTTCCTTGAGCATAAATTTCAGATATGCATTTTGCAAAAGAAAAATAGATATTTCTGTCATGTGCCAAAATTGCAATACCTTATATTTATGACAGAAGATCGTAATATAATAAACAATCATCCAAAATCATAATAAATGCACATAGAAATTTGCAAGGTAGGATAAAAAATTTCTCTTACCCAAGGTATATGTTTCAAATATACCATTGAAAAAAGTAAATCATTACCAATCTTCGCATGAGATGCATTTCTGATTGCATCATGATTTGCATAGATTTGCGATCATTCATCCCTTAAAGAATTTCTTGCAATCAACTTATTTCCCTTTTTGGTATCCATCAATTTGGATCCTTCCTTGATGTTAGAGTAAAATAGATAATCTCCATAGAAAAACAAATATTCTTTCTAAATTCATCATAACAAAGATTTCAAAGAAAGAATATTATGCATAATGATATTTTGAAAATTAAATTCTCACTTAGTCATAGTACGATAAAAACAGAGAGAATAAAATCTTTGAATATCTAAAAATATCTTGCATCATAAATTAATATCACGTAAAACAGATTTTCACTTTGCAAAATATGATTAAATTTGAGAGTATAAAATTAGACAAAATAATCTGAATTATCTCAAATAATCACACGTACTAAATCAAATCTCAACTCACAAATCTCAAAAACAAATCATACGATTCTTTCTTCAATAAAGCAAAATATGATCATTATAAAATCTAAATCAATCAATGATATATCGAATTTCAAGTATAATGAAAATTATTGCCCAAATCAATTTGAGAATAAAAAATATATATATACATTCCTTACCAAACTCTCATTCTTCTCTTCCTTTATAATCTGCAAAAAAAAATAACTCATCTTTTCTTTGGTACCCATTTTTTCTTGGGTCCATGAGAGTTAGTAAAATATGTTGTTTTTACCCAATTTTTCTTTATAGGTCTCCAGACTTTAGGACAATATTTTTCAAAGTGTTTCGAATCTCCACAATTTGAACACTTGACGTCATTTCCACCAACAGGTTTTACAAACACTTTTTGAAAATGATTTTTGTAAAATGCCTTTGAAGGTCTTTGTCTAAGTCTCTCTTTTACTTTAGGAAAATCAATTAAAGAATCATTTTCCTTATTAAAACCAAGTCCCGACTTATTATAGTAAGGAACTTGTATAGAAAGGATATGATCTAATGTTTTTGATCCATTTGAAAATCTTGTCGAAATATTTGAAAATTCTTTCTTCAAAGAATCATTTTCTTTGACAAGTAAATCTCGACTTTCTTTTGTTTGTAGAAAACATTTTTGCAAAATTTCAAACTTTTCTTTTTGAGAAATATCATGTTGCCTAAGCCGAAAATTCTCCTTTTTAAGTTTGGAAATCCTTTTAAGAGAAGATTTGAGATTTAAACAAAGCTCATTTATATACTTTGAAACTTTGAGAGGAATTTTTGAATTGCTTACCTCGATTTCCTCATCGGATTCTGAGTCTGTGTCCAAGTCAGACTTTGATTCTGAGTCTGTGTCTAAGTCAGACTTTGATTCTGAGTCCGTGTCTGAATCAGACTCAGATTCTGAATGTGCCATCAAGTATAAATTTCCTTGCTCATCATCTTCTTTTATTGTTCTTTTCTGGCCATTCTGCTTGTATTTTCTTCTTCCACTGAATTTGTTTCCTTTTCTACTCAACTTTTTGAATTTCTCAATCATAAAAGCAAGTTCTTCGTCATCCATGTCATTTTCTGAATCTGTTTCATCAAAAACAGCATTAGATATTAAAGCAATGGACTTCTTACCTTCGGGATCTTCATCGTTGAGTTGCTCCACTTCATAGGATTGAAGAGTGTCAATCAATTCATCAACGGAGAGTAGCATAATCCTTTGAGTCTCTCGGATTGAGGTCTTGACATGGTTCCAATCTTTTGAAAGACCTTGCAAGAGTTTGTTGACCTTCACTAGGGAAGAAATTGGATGACCTTGATATGCCAAACCGTTTACAATTTCTGTAAAACGATTAAAGATATCTCCAATTGACTCTCCTTGTTTCATCTTGAAGGATTCATATTTGTCGAGCAAGAAGTTTACTTTTATCTCTTTTATACGATCGGTCCCTTCATATGTAACATGAAGTCTATCCCAAACTTCTTTTGCTGTTTCACATGAAGAGATTCTATTATATTCAACATGAGACAATGCGTAATATAAAGAATAAATAACTTTTGTATCAAGCGCTTCTCTTTTGGACATCTCCATCTGAGACATAGGAGCGAGGGGTTTGCTTTCTTTGTCTTTGCCATTTTTATTTGATGTAGATGCAGCAGTGGGATTGATTCCTTTTTCCACAACATCCCATTGCAAGGGATCTCTAGATCTTAGGAATGTTTTCATTTTGTTCTTCCACACGTTGTATTCATTTCCATCAAAATATGGCGGCCTTGTGTTGTTTTGTCCCTCCATAAGTCATGGTGCCAAGATACTAGCCATAAAAGATCTTTAGCTCAAAAGTAAAAACACTTTTATAAACCGAGTACTTGGCTTTAATACCAATTGAGAGTGCTAGTATGAACACCTAGAGAGGGGTGAATAGGTGTTTAAGATAAATCTTGGCAAATATATGCGGAATAAAATAAACTTCAAACAAAGGAGTTAAGGAAGAGAATAAGAACACAAGATTTATAGTTGTTCGGCTTAATCCAAGCTTATGTCCACTCTCCCATGCTAACAGCCTTCTTGGCTGGATTCCAATATGCAATCAACAAGAGATTACAACTTCGAGTGCAAATACTTAGTAGATCACACTATCTCACTAATTCACTCTTTTGGTATTTCTCTCATGATCACAAACGTTTAAGCTCTCCAAAGACAAATGTATGATCGAAGGTCGCTCAGACTTTGGAATTATAAATTCTACGCAGACTTTGGAATTATAAATTCTACGCTCTATCTCTTACTTGCTCATCGGTCTATGATCTCCTTAAATACTCCTCCACTTCCAAACTACCTGTTGGACAGTATCCCGGAGAATCGTCTTCCAATATACCCATTTGACAGCTCTGTATCTAGAAGATTTGGTAGCCGTTAAGTGACAAAGGTAGAATCCCAAATTGATTCCGATCGCCCATACAAATGAAATCTTGGTTTCTATAAGTAAAGCTTCTTCATATAGAAAGTTCTTGTCTTCAAGATCCAATTGCCAATCAATTAGATTAAGTCAATCAAATCAATCTTGATGTGGAATCCAAACCAGATCACTAGCCGTTATATGATTGGGCTTGAGTTACGTTCTGTCGAATCTTGATGTAAAGTCTGAGAGCAATAGACTTTACAATCTGAGTCTAAGTGCAATAGACTTTGTAATCTGAGTCTAAACATATTCTGCTTCTGAACAGATTTAACTTTAAGGTCTGTACCCAGTTCAGCTTCAGCATAGAGTCTGTCTTCTGGTTCATCATTCACGTTCAGTTTGGAATTTGTCAGAGTGAGCAGACTTCTAATGTAGAATAGACTTTGACACTAAAGTCTAGCAGTCTTCAAACTTTGACACAGAAGTCTGGAAATTTTCAGAATATACTTTGGGCATATGTTACGTTCAGTCTTCTGGTCGTCTTCACACTTTGACAATATCATTTACACGTTCTATCATCTGCATGGTCTATTACTTAACCATTAAACATGTTAGTAGCCTTTGATTTATTTTGTCATCTTCAAAACATCATAAGAGATTTCCCTAACAGAAAGAAACGATGGATTTTGGCTATTAATAAATGAACCCCATCTGCATGAGTTCCTCATATTATGAAATGGATCTTGGTTTATGCATGCATATTATTGAGTGAGGCATGAGTTCCTCATATTATGGAATGGATCTTGGTTTATACTTACATATTCTAGAATGAGAATTTCTCATGTTCTAATCAAGACAAGGCTTTGGTTTTGCTATTGATTTGTCATCAACAAATGTTTTGGATAAGGTATGCATTTGATGAAAAGCGAGGCATCCTCCTACTTGAAAATTAGTAGGTTTACTTACTGAGTTTATAACTCATCCATTGTCTTTTTCAGACTAGTAGGATGGCCCATGCGAACCATGAGGTTCAACGTCCCCATGGAGACGACTGTGTCAGTTACCAAGATCTATTTTGCTATGACAGACAAACGCTATCAAATGGTCACTTCGACCATCTATGTTGAAGAGGAAATGGATGCCCTCATTCCGCACAAGTGTTACGCTTGGTATGAGAAGGTGGACGGAGATTTCATCGAATTGATCTGCGGCTTCGACGGGCCACCTCGTCCAGACAACAATGGCCCGCCGGATGGCACCATAGATGACTCCTAGGTGGCTGGTCCTTGTAGGGGTACCGCTTTTGGTTAGGGCCCGTTTGGTTCAGCTTTTGGGGAATGTCTTTAGCCAAATGCAAATATCTTTAGGATAAAGGGGTTTTCGGGAATGCTCGGCCGTTTGGCAAATTACGCATTGAAAAGTTGCTTGTGCGAAAATACCATTTGGCAAAATTTATTCCAAATGGGCTTTTGCTTTTAATTTTCTTTTTAAAAAAATCTGAAAATCAAATCCGGCGGCCAGCGATGCCGTCCGGCCGCCTGAGGTTGCGACCTCAGGCAACGCCGTCGCCGCAACCTCAAGCGCAGAGGCCAGATCGCCAGATCTGGCGGCCTGAGGTCGCGCGGACCCAGGCAACGCGCGGCGCAACCTCAGGCGACGTCGTCGCCGCCTGGAGGCGCGACCTCAGGCGCCTGAGGTTGTAAAGGCCAGATCTGGCCGCTGGACGGCGAGATCTGGCCTCCGGACCGCCAGATCTGGCAGCCTGAGGTCCGCACCGCCTGGGTCGCGCGTCGCGGCACCCCCAGACGGTGGTCACCGACGATGCGTGACCCTCAGGCTACAGCGGCGGTGGCTACCGGAGAAGCTCGGTGGCCGGAAAGAAGAAGAAGAAGACGACGGGAAAGAAAAATGATGAACAGTAGGCGTGGCATTTCCCAAATGCCGAGTGCCCAATGCTGCCCCTCCCTAGCATTGGGCATTGAGCATTCCGAATGCTCATACTTAGGCAAAAGAGCTTCCAAAAAATTTGCCAAACACTAAAATTTTCCCCCAATGGGCTTTGGGGGTCCAAGGGGCTTTAGGAATGCCCAACCAAATACCCCCTTAGTATCTTGCTAGAGGAGACAACGTTACCTCGAAGCTTGGCAACTTTTTGGATAGAACCGATTACTTTTGTAGTGTGAAGCTTGACCTCGATAAGAGATCATGTCACAAGTAATCCATGTACTTCGAAGAGAAAATTGAGATTACCTCTTTTTTTCCAACATAGTCCTTGTACTTTATGCCAAAAGTATCAATTTTTTCGTCCCCATGCTAGCAACAGAAGTTCATGATGTGGGAAACTCATACGTGGAATTTTTTTGGACAATTTGATTTCAAATTTTCTTTTCGTAATGGGCATTTGAAAATCTCCCAGCATCGTAATTAACTGCTCCAACCTGGAGTTTTTGTAGTAGCTTCCTAATTTTAATATTGATGTATCCTCACTGCTCTCAAAAGTGAATGCGGATTCCGTCAAGTTTGAATTAATTTTTTGTAATTTTGACGCACTAGCTACTGTGCAAGATTTCTTTCATTTATATCTATCATCTATAATCCAGTTGAAGGTTTGATTATCACATGTGATTGCATCTTCTAAGTAACATATTTTCAAAAAGAGACAACATTTTATCTTGACCACCAAATGAAAAACAAAAAACAAAAAACTTAACAGATCAAACGGAGCTTTTTTTAAGAAGTAATAGCATCGCACGCACCTGAACTTTTGTCCGTTTTAAAGTCATATATCTACACTTTTTTCTTATTCAATCAAGTTCATCAACTTTTCTAAGTAGATCAATATGAGGCCTCTATTATCATCACCGACGGAAAATGCCAACGTGGACACTAATTCCATTATATAGCCACTAATTGTCCACATTAGTGTCCAATGTAGCCACTTGAGATGATGTCTTGTCGGGAGAGATATATTAGATGATAAAATCGTCCAAGTCAGCAAACTCTCTCTTTTCTCGTCACCTAACACCTAACTAGAGATGACATAACGTTTGTTATGAAAGCAAGCAACATCACTAATTGTGCTCAACTCTTGCCCACATAAGTGAGTCACATCAGCAAAATTATATGAGATGACAAGTAATTAGCGGAGATCTTACATTAAGCCAATTTTGAAATGTTGAAGTACTTGAATGGGAAAAAAAATGTAGATACTCAACTTCAATAGATGGCGAATGTTTAGGTACTTGCAATATTTGTTTTTCACAGAGCTAAAATGCAGACGCCCAAATCCAGAAGGCCACCCTCCCATTTTCTTTTATAGAAAATGCAAACTATTCATCAAATGACCAGGAACCTAGATAGTTTGTCCATGTCCTATTGCAAAATTGTATGGTCCGTTGGATGCATTTTTTGATAAACTATTGTGTTATACAGAGAAGCCCAACACATCGTATATGAGTAGAATCAAGCTTTCCATAGATTCGTTTGCTCCAATACTCATCGAGAAGAGATGTCATTGGAGTATTCCCACACATATAAGCCACAAATGATGAAATCCATTAGATCCTAAAAGAACGTAGATGAAATCAATAAAAATATTGGTTTTTTCCAAGCATTTGGGATTTTGGAAAAACATGTGAGGAGCCTTATCTTGATGACACGTGTCAAGAGGTTTGTGACTCAGAAAAGGAACCTAATTTGGATATTTACTATTTTTTTTTTTTTGTCGGTCCTATTATATTCCTACTCTAATGCTCACTCGGATATACACTATGAACTCATCAATAAATGAAGAAATTTTGCCAACTTATTATGAGGAAAAAAATCAATCGAAAAGGATAGAATAGAACTTTGAGATGTGAATATACTATCTTTAAAGAATTATTTGCCCTATAGCATTACTAATGGTTACTTGCAAAAATTTTCCAGAATACAACAAAATTCTCAAATGAGAATACCCAATAGCAGTTTTAGTATATCTCCAAGAACTCTCATAGTAAAAAATATTGAGACAGAAATGAAAAATTTACAAGAAGTTTTTTTTTTTTTTTCTTTTTGAACAGATACAACCATTTCTCTGAAACATTGCATTTTTTTTAACAGATATCGTCTTAAAAGACAAACTGTAAGTATATTTTCATTCGAACCTGCAATCAGTTTTAAAATTTGATTATTCGAACAGTATACTGGACAAGTTTCATACTAGATCAAATTGCACATAAAAATATATAAAAGAACGGCAAGAACCTAATTTGCACACTAAATTAGTACCATAGAGACATCAATATGTGCTATCCAGCGGAGAAGCGTTCCCAAAAAATATATATAACGTCTTTCAAAGTAAGGTTAACGCATCACTTTTAAATTGGATCGGGCATTACCCAGGCAGGTTGCGTAAGAAGAGCTTTGACCAAGAAACATAAAAAATTCTTGCTTCTTTCTCTCGAAATCCAGTTTAGCGTGATCCAACATTTGTCGCTCTTGTCGCAAATCTTCCAGCAGTTTTTCCCTTTTCCACTTCAAGTCCTTCATCCGGTTTTCTATCTCATGGTAATTTGTAGGACGACTGGATGCACCTGATGGTACTGGAAATCTCACATCCACATCCTCCCTTAAAATTTATAGGAGGGACAAATGCAGCAGAAGAAAATTTCAGTTATTTTTAGTCAGAGAAAGAAACACAATCTACAACCTGACTAAAAGGAAATATTTTAAGATAGTAGATACTTTCCTAACACACGAAAACGACAGAACTTTTTGTAAATCTAACCATATATGCATGCAAGTCTTCACTTGTAGCTGCAAGCATACTCAACTTAATTCTTCTGAGAATCATGTTCAATACTCGAGCAAGACACAATTTTGTATCAATGAGAACATAAATGATTAGATATGAACTGACGTGATTAAAGAAGCCATAAAGATCAGGAGAGACCGTGAATGACCATTTTATGCAGAATTTTGTTTTTATATAAAAGCAAAAAAGACCTTCCCAATGTGCAGGAATTGCTTACAAAAATACATCAGGATTTGTAAATGGATGCACATTGTCAATGATGATGGGCAAAGTTGTCCTACCGCCTGCCTAGGGAATACATGCCAGAAGCTCTGATAATTCCACCATCCAAAGAGATGGCTCCATCAGTAATTAAAGGACGAGCACGTAGCATGTCCACCCTTGTGCTATATACTTGAGTCCGAGAGAAAAGGTGATAGAATAGAGTTTCCCTGAGACCATGACCACTGGGTGTTGAACAAACCAAATGGGTGGTTTCTATGTTGACCATATTGACTGCGAAGTCGAGGAAACCAGGCGGACATTCCCCACTCGGTAACCTGGGCTTAAAGAGATCAAGCCGCCTCTGCGGATCATCAGCTACAAAATCACCAATATATGGTCTGACCAAATTAAATGAAGTAAATTAGTTTCTGTAAAAGGTTGAACTACGCACTGTCCATTAAGACAGATAAGAATCACACCTTAGATCTTCTAAGCAAATAAACAGAAATCTTCCATTTAAAATCCTCCCGATGGAAGAACCCAGTCCATGCAGACCAGCACTTTCATCAATACTGCCTGCTCCATCACATGTTTCTAGAGCCTTGAGGCCTTCTCGAGTATGGCAAACAATGGCAAGCATTTTCTCCGCTCCTAGATACTCAGAAAAAAGCCTAAAGCCCAGCCAAGGAGAATGATGAATTGAGATTAGAGCAAGATCATGAACTAAACCAACACATATTCATTCTAGTAAATGCACTTAGCAAGTTCGAGACTATCAGAAATTGTGACTTTGAACTACCCTAATTGCAGCCATATCTCATGAGCATTCATGAGACAAGGCTCACTGCTTCTCTTACAACAATCCTAAATATTGGCATCAAGACATCATCAAGTGTAGTAATTTCCAACCAAAAAACAGAGTTTCAGTTACTTGCAACAAAAGGAATTTCAGTTCTGACTTCTATCTATTGATGACAAACTGTACAAACCTGCTAAGATTTTCATCGTCGACTTTGCCAAGAGTAGCAACTATGCCAATGACGTCCTTGGATAAAGCAAGAATGGGAGCCTGAGTGCCATGAATATTTTTAAGTTGGCACCAAATTCCAGCAGCAGATTTATCATGCTTCAATATTTGCTCAGTTGTTTCATCCTCACCTCCACCGGAAAGGCTACTATCTTCAGCAATAGGTGCAGCAGAAGAATGATACATCCCAAGAATGACTGAGAAATGATCAGTCAGCAAGAAACATGTTAGAAGACGCCATAAAAATCAAAGAAGTGGCCACCACGCTTTGCTTTTCCTTTGAGAAACTCTATGACCTCACTCCACTTGATGACATGCATACTATGCTAACCCATTACAAATATATGAGGCTGTCTTCAAGGTCTTGCCTTGTGATTCATTTAAACTAATATTCTGTATCACAAGTGACCATATTGCAAGGAAAGAAGCCAGATTTCGACTTCCATATAAAAAGCTCTGAACAGTCTAATAGGCATCCATGCCGCAGGCATCAGATTTCAGATAACATACCTCGCTTTTCAAGAATAGAGTCATATAATATGTTGCTCTGAGCCCTCAGAGATTTTATTTTATCCTCGTGCTGTTTGATTTTAAGACCAAGAGACTGCAGATCATTGTGAAGTCTCTACAGAAACACAGGTGAATATCAGTTGGATTGACCTGTTTGATCTAAATAAGTTATCATCTTTGTATTGACTATGTACTAAGTCTATAGAGACTGAAGAGGTCAAAATCATTGCACCTAATAGCCAAGATGTAGATAAATTTACGACTAGTATGACTCTCCAAGAAACTCCCGAGCCATTTCAAATACAAACCTTAGAACTGTTAACTGACATATATGCCTGTAAATCACATCCACTTGGCACTCTGCTGTTTGCATTAGCAGTTACTTCATTCTGATCAACAACCACCAGTGCCAACGAGTCTTGGCCAGGTAATGCTGTTGTGTTGACAGAAGGCTGCAAAGTGGTGGACATCATCAACTAATTATGTGCATCTTTGCAAACAAACAAGCTGAAGAAATGCAGGTCATGTGATATGAAGTAAACTTGAGCTGTAAGTATCAAAATAAGTATATAAACATCAATCATACACAGAGAAATTCCGGGAGATGGTGCATAATTCGAGTGAAAACATTTGAACTTTTCTTACTTCAGACTGTCAATAGTACCATAATGAGTTACAAAATATGTGCATGAATAGATTATCTTCTCATGTGACTGGAGAACCCGAAGAACAGGACTTTTGATACTTGAACTCATAGCAGTATCTGCCATTTCCTTCCGGTAAGGTCAGCAGATCATCGTGATTGCAACAATGAACTTTCTTCATTGCATCAGAATCAAAAGTTCAATAAAAAGTGTTGAGCTTATAGCAGTTTGCATATTCAGCTCGTGTTCCAAAAATGACATGCAGCTTTTCCCATATTGATAAGTAGCAAAAATCTAGGTGACAAATTGGAATGGCAATGTTCCAACTTCAAAATGATCTTCCTAATCAATGAATGTAACCGACTAAGGGAGATCATCCACTTTATACCCATATTCACCAACACCCATTCAACGAGTGCTCAGTTCTTTCTGCAAAATATGCATTAAATTCCGGCCAAGCTCCTAACTTTTGTTGAGATTAAATACACTTTAGCAACTGCACATCTTACCAAAATTCACTCGAAACACAATACAATATCGCAAACATAATTACAAGTAACCTCTACAACTGTTACCAGAATTCTTCCAAGTGATCAACCACATTGCCAAATCCAAACACATATTTCCGACAGATAACATCGAACTCCCATGTACACAAAATCATCCACAGCCAGCTCCACCATGATCGTATACTATTTGCATATTCAAAAATCTTTCGGGGCAATTAAAAAAAGCCCGAATATAAGGTCAAAACGAGGACATGCAAGCACGAAGAAGACACAAAAGAATCGGTATCTTCTGTGACAATAACACAACTTGTCGAGAAATCGAAACTCCCGAGACAGTCTAGTTAATTTTCCCGTTAATGGGTACAGCATTTTTTTTCACAGCGATCAAACACAAGGCAAGAACAGGTAGCGAAAGATTGCGTCGAGTGGAGTGCGTCGCTCACCTGGCTGTCGTTGTTTGACTGAAACGTCGACATGGCAAGAGGGTTCAGTTGAAAATGGGGCGCGCGCGCTCTCTCTCTCTCTCTCTCTCTCTCTCTCTCTCACACACACACACACTCAGGTACGACAGCTCACGAATGGACAGGCTCTCCAAGACCGGGCAGACGAGTAGGGTTTTAAATTCGGACAATTTTGTCAAATCTCAGTTTTTTTATTTGTAATTTTAAATATCAAAAACGAGAGTTTAATTTTCGGTCGCCTTCATTAATAACTATGATAAGATACTATATAAAATTCAGATATTTTACTATATAAGCTAGATATTTTCATATCCTATGATCTGTATATCAATTTAAATGATGAATATAACATTTTGTGCTGCCTATGAAAAGACACCACCATTCTTATCATCATTACTTGCCATATCCAATAAAAAAGAAGGAAAAAAGAAAAAGAAGTCTCAAATCCGACCACTTTTAAAACTTCGCATATTAATTGTTAAAAAGAAATGTCATCGATCAAGATGTAAGAAAGGTTTTCATTTGGAGGAAAATAAATAAGGAAAAAAATGTTCCTTTTTCTTTAAACCTTGCTCATAACATCAACAAGTGAGCCAGTGGAACCAAATTATAAAGTCAAAGGATACATAACAAGATTGAGCTACTTTTGAATGATTCTTGCATGATAGAGAATAAACATTATTCTGCTCTAAAATTAATACAAACATGAATGCAAGACAGAGACCACCATTGTCACTATTCTTTATTGTTTCAATGGTGAAGGTGACAAGCCAGAACCTTATTGCACTTGTCCAATAACTAGAGAAAAAAAAATCTTACAACACAAGTCTTATAACAATGGCAACAAATGATTCTTTAAATAATGTCAAATCACATACCTCTTCATGTCCTCCACTTACACTCCACTCATTGAATATATGTACTGTCAAATTTTGCCTTCATGTCTTCAAATAATCCGACAGTTCAATAATATCAATAGTTTCTTCATTTTTAATGGTGCATCTGGATGCTGAGGAATTATTCATTAATATTGTGATCCATATTTAACAATAGGAAAGAGCACATGAGATACTAATCAACAAGTGAGATAATAGCAAAATTTAACAAAACCCCATGATATAACTTTTATCAAACCAATAAAAGCAAAAAAAATAAAAACATAATAACGTAGGCCTAGGGTTGGAATGGAAGGGCATAGATCCTTACTGAATCAATTCATGATCATTGCTGGAAATGCACAAACTGAAAGTATTGCCAATGGTTTCTCAAATTCATTGCGAAAGAAATTAAAAATACACAAACAAAAATGGTAAAAACTAATCATAGTTCTCTATTAAAAAAATAAAAAAAAATGCAAAATTCAAAGACATCTACCAACATCAATATCTAAGCATTAAATTAATTTTATCATTCTAAAGCCATAGAATTGAATACGATAAAAAAAATGTAAATAGACTACAGCAACATCAACAAGATAAATCGGTTAAAGAATTTCAAATCTAATTAGAAAGAGAAAGTATGATCATTTACCTTCACAGTTTTGAGAAGTATAATTTTCAGATTTTTGACCCTTCTAGATTCAACATGAGTTAGAGAGCTACAAAGGAGAGAGAGAGTTTCATCTTTTTCATTATGGAGGAAGAGAGGCAAAGAATAGAGTTTTTCTAGAAAATAGATTTTATATCATGGGCACCAAAATCTATCTCAGCTTTTATCTTGATTGGAAATGGCAAATGGATGAAATGGATTGGATTTGGGTGAGTCATAAGTGAATTCAACCCAAATTCACCCATTTAACTCACAAAAACCGGAATAAGAACAAGACATGGACAGCACCGGCTTGCAACCGCATGACAGCACGGCATGACAAACAGCAAACGGCAGCGAAGGCAGCATAGGGTGATGGCGGTGAGCAATTGAGAGGGAGAGAGGGAGAGAGGCGTGAGAGAGCCAGAGGGAATTTTGGGGGTGGGGGAGAGGGAGAGAATTAGAGGAAAAAGTAGAACCTGCAGAATAAGTAGAAAGAAGAGAGAAATGAGCCTTCCAAGTGCAGCTCAATTACTAGACTTGTAATGATAAATTTCCTAAACTTGGTGAGCAGAAATTGATCTCCACCTTGAAAGTGTCACTATATGCTCTCTTCTTGTTTAAGATTGATATTCAATCTTCAATGCCCAATTAATGCTTATTTGCAAGAGAACTAGTCTAGTTACCCCAAACTAGATTTGTTCCTCTTCCTATTTCCCTACTAAGTGGTGCCTATCCCACCTTGCAAGACCACTAGATTTTTGTCTCATCTCAATTTAATGTCAATTTAATGAAGCTAAATTGGTCTCATCCCTAGGGTTATTAAGGTCTATGTCCATAAATTAGCACATTTTTCCAATTAATGCACTAATAGACTAACCTTCAAAATTCTAAGGATGGTTTAAATCCTTGCAAGACAACTTATCCCCTAATTCATTCCAATTAGGTGTGTAAAGAGGGGGTCTTATTAGCTTCCATGTTCACTCTCAAAAATACAAAATCAAGATGATAAGACATAATAAAAAGGACTATATAATTACTATCTTAACGGGACAAAAATATCTTGAGATCATCTATGATTGACACATGTAGTCAAATCCAGGTATGTGACTAAGTTCAATTGGAAATGGCCCTAATGCAACCTAAGCTAATTAGGAAGCATTAATAGTGCTCACATGGCTAGACCTAAACTGAGTTCGACGTCTGTTTGGGATTTTACACAAAACCTATGTTTGAGCCTAGTCAATCCATGAATGACCTTTGGTTGTCATGTAATTGTATAAGATCGATCGACTTGTCTTGGCTCATAGTCACGTAGAATTGGATTAGGGTCGTTCACGAAAGGTACAGTGATCATGCGGAGTCACCCGCAACTAGTATATACTCGAGCTAAATCGATCTATATCCATCCATTAATCGACTCATGACAACACGTGATGGTCCACATCAATTTTTGTGGTCAAATAGTCTTTCATGATCGAACACTCTGGTCTAATGTAATCTTGATCCTGAGTCACATTGAGAAAAGGACACTACAAGTGCCATAACTTGGCATAAAAAGATACTTACGAAAGGTACACTTAAGTGCCACATTTTAAGAAAAGTGAGACACCTGAGTGCCACCTCCTACAAAGTCAGCCGAAAATTATACGTGGCAATTAAATATTAATATTTCTCGCCGAGGTGGCTCGCCAGAGAGCTAAGTCAGCTCGAATTCACCTAAAACGACATCGTTCCGAGTGTTGGCCAAAATAGAGCCCTTAAATCGACCAAAATGATGTCGTTTTGGCATAATTTGAATTTTAATATAATATAAAAATTAATTAAGTTAAATTTAAAATAAAATAATAATATAATTTATATTTATTTAAATATATAATATTAAAAAAAAAAAAACGGATGAGGAGGAAGGCAGCCAGCGACTGAGGGCTGAGCCCTCGTCGCCGCTACCTCGCCACCGTCACCGGGAGGTGGGGGACGGTCGGCTGTGGCCACTGAGCCCGACTAAGGGCTAACGGCCCCAGCCCTCACCACTGGCTGCCTCCCTCCTCCTCCTCCTCCTCCTCCCCCTTTTTTCTTCTCCTCCTCGCCCGCCGCCTACTTCCCCTCCTCCTCCTTGCTCCCCCCACCCCCCCCCCCATTGGATTTGGGCGAGGGCTGCGAGCCCTCGTCGATCTAGGCAGTCGAGGCCCTCGCCCTGCCGAGCCAAGGGCCGCCGCTCGCTAGGGGTCGCCTTAGTGGACGGTGGCCCTTGGCTCGACCGAACGAGGGCCACCGACCCTCGCCAAATCTAGGCAAGGGCTCCACCGATCGGTCAGGGCCCGGCAACCGCAGCCGACCCTACCCCCTCAGTCGTCGGCCCTTCCCGGCGACGACGGGGACTCCTCCGCACATTTTTTTATTTTAAAATTTTAAAATTATTATTTTTAAATATATTAACTAATTTTAATTTTAATTTAATTAATTTTTATATTATTTTTTTACCACATCAACCTAAAACGACGATGTTTTTGCACTATTTTGCCACATTAGCATGCAAAAGGGCATCGTTTTGCACTCGCTTCGCCGAAAAAATGCCACGAATGCAATTTGGCCGCATTAGCACTCAAGTATCCCACTTTGCTCCGATTTTGGCACTTTAAGTGTACCTTTCGTAAGTTATAACATTTAAGTATCCCTTTTTGCCAGGTTATGCCACTCCAGGGGTCCGTGTTTCGAGTCACATTGCCCTAAATAGCCAACTGGCTCATGAAAAATCTCTAAGATTGACTCACAGCCTATTCTCGTTATTAGCATACCGATCCTAAGTCCATTCCTCATGCCCTAGATGGGAGTCCAAATCAAGGATGTCACAATTTTATTTTCATCAATTCCTCTTCTGCTGAGATGATTTTTCTCTCCTGTTCATTGAGGTTGCATTAGCACTTAAGCGGTTCAAGATATCTCTTTGAAATCTTGCCACAAAATCAAGTACACGAAACTACCATGTTATAAGCCAAAAAAAAGGACCTTATTTCATCAATGTGCAGGATCTCTAAATTTAAATTATAAATTGATATTTTCAGTACATCCTAATTCGATTTGATTCAATTCAAAGTCTTTGTGATATTTATGCATTCACCAAATCTGTAAAATTACTTAATCAAAAACAAATTTATTAAACTGTCGCTGAATCTACGCATTTTTCAATGAAAAAAAAATAACCTTTTTTTCTCATGATAGTGTGTTTGTTAACAATTCTATATGTTCTCTGGTGCATGCATTTCGATTTTCAAACCAAAAGTTTTATTTGCTCAATTAATAACTTAATTCCATCATTTTCTTATCAACTACTACATATGCGTAAGAACATTGCAAATAAGCCTCTTTAACCTTTTTATTATTCATCATTTGAAAAATTGCTTATCTGATGTTCCGTGCAATATATCTTTCACAAAAAGTATTGAAGAAAATGTAGGCGGAAGCACAAATGCTCGCTTAAGTTTGCAGAGCCTAGCTCTTATTGATGAGAAGATTAGTATGAACTCCCTGAAATTCTCAAGTTTCTATGAACCTCGGGCATTGTCCTTGACGCTGCATCTCGTGGAATCTTTGAAATTGTGAAAGTTACTACACGTTGAGAATTCTTCGAAATTGATGGGGACACAAATTTCACAAAAGAACTGTTAAGAGAAGTTATGAACAGATCGTATGTTGAGTTGTCCAGACTAGTGAAAGCATACTACATCCCGATATTTTATTTTTTTACTGTTCTAAAAGTTTAAGCTTTTTGTAGTTTATTATTTAAATATTCTAAATCACACTTAGTCTATTCCCCAACCCTAGAAGATTCAAAGTGACTCACCGATATTGGGATGAAACTAATAGATAAATGTGTGATTTATTATTTAAATATTCTAACAGGATGAAACAAAGCCAAATGAGGGCTCACCGAATGGTTACCAAGATGTCTATCCCCAGATGTTTCTGGAGATACTTTTCTTCTGCAAAGGGAACTCCAGTGGTTCAAGGTCAGTTCACCTTCGTTGTTTGCCAGCTTTTTGTGGTCTTTAATTTGCATTTACATAGTTAGGGTTCTTTATTTTTCTTTTCTGAAGGTAATAAAAGATAGGAGCGATCTATCTCAATAAAAATTTGGAACATATTTTTGCCTCTACATGAATAGGCGTCCTTTATTTTTCTGAAGGTACTCGAAGATATATACGAGTGATCCATCAACAAAAGAAAGGCAAGCAAAAAATGCTGGGAAGGCTCTGTAGAAAATCAGCAAGATTTGCTCAAAGAGGCAAGCAAATAGATCACGGATACAATATCATCATGTAGCCTTGTTGCAACTCTCATCACAACGGTAGTTTTTGCAGCGACTTTTACAGTACCTGGAGGAGATGATGAAATAGGAATCCCAATCTCTACTAGTTTTTGCAGCAACTTTTATAGTATCCGGAGGAGATGATGAAATAGGAATTCCCATCTCTCTAAATAAGAGCTCATTCATGGTATTCACTGTCGCAAATGCTCTTGCTCTCACTCTCTTCTCCCTTGTCCCATCTACACTCTGCAGGCAAAAGAATACGATAGAATCCATGACCCAAAAGAATTGAGAAACCAAAAATTGCATAATCAAGTAACTCGATGGTAAAAAATCATTTCAAAAGCATATAAATAATGCAACTCAATAACAAATCCCACATGCATGTGAACAAAATATATATGGGACCCCACTACCTGAGAATTAGGCAACTTCTGAGGCCAACGTCAACTCACAGAAACAATACAATTTTTCAATTAAGCCATATTCAAAGATTTTCATGTCAAACCATCATCCTGTGCACATTAGATGCAGTTCAAAGGATCCAACCAATAAACATACTATCTCTTCACCAAAGTCCACTAAAAAGTACCTGGAAAGTTTAAGATGGCTTCCACTCTATCTAGTGATGCTTGCAACTGTCCAGAGTTCATGTTGAATAATGGCTTATCAGTACCAAGACCCCTGTTAAATAAAACACACAACTTGAACCATGGAAAAAATAAATAAAAGAGCAACATATGTAATGGAAGTGAATTACCCACACCGTAAGATCACTGTATATTATGAATTATCATACTTTGTACTAGCAGAATTTTAATTCATGACATCAAATAGGTGATAGAAATAGAACTTTTTTGGATGTTATAGCTCATCTGGTTTCTTCCAAGAGCAAAATAGTGGAATTGAGAAGGAAGAAACTTACCCTGTGATTTCTGGAAGAACATAATCAGCCCTCCACCCAAATCGAAAATCTACACCAGGACAAATTCCAAGAGTGGTCTTGTTTCTGATTCGAGAGACACCATCTCCACCCAAACATGTGGTGAGCTTCCATTCCCAATTAATTGCATTTAACTGAAAATTGTGGCCCACACCAACCTGTAATTTTCAAAGAGTATCAAGCTGACTCCCCAAAAGCATTACCAATCATTGCTCAATAGCCATAGAAGTTCTGCACCAGCACAAAACAGAGGTGAAATTAAAGAAGTCCCCAACCTGGAGATTCAGGAATTTTGTGACAGAAATCTTTTTCGAGAGAATGCGCACGTCTTGATGTATAGGCTCATAGATAAATTTCCATCGACGATCTGCGGATAGAGGCTTGAACACAAGCTTTGCTTGAAAATCATTCCTTGGAGCATTGTAAAACTGAATCAAAATGTTAAATCAATAATGTCATAATGAGGCTACATTCCATAACTGCATTAACTGAATAAGCAAAGTTAAAATCTGGCCTTAAGGCTCCAACAGAAGTTTTGATTGATGGTCAATCCTTGGTGCACTATCAGACAGACCCAAAGTGTCAAGAACCATGAATCATAATGAGTCATAAGGATATACACATAAAAAATAAAAACAAATATATTATCAATTGTTCCGCTTAAGCTGAAGTATGGTGAACAAGGTCACAGAAATCAAAATACCCGATGAACTAAAATTGCAGTCAGAGCTTAAATGAAAACAAAAGAGACAACAACAAGAAGAAAGTCTAAGTTCATCCACTTTATCATGTAAATATTACTGACAGAAGCTGTATTAAGGAAATAAAGATGAAGTAGTGAGAACAAAGCCAAGCCAAGCCAAGCCAAGCAATGTATTTACAGAAATTATATCAAGTAGCATATGTCGATAGAATCTATGTAAATGACTGGAAAGCTGTAACATCCTGTGTGACAGATCTTATACAAGTTTGATTAACATACTCAGCCAAGTGAGGTTGAAGCTCATGGAGATTATAAAAGAAAACTCATAAAAAATCCCCTGTTAATCTACTCAACTTCTAACATCTTCACTAATCAAACATTAGTGACAACCGTAACAAAACCTCATTTAAAACCATGAAAGCATGGATAAATATCTGAACAGTTCAACACTCTCCGGATTCTCACCTACATGTGAACTGACATCTTGACTTCACAGGGCCCCAAAATGGAGTTTTACACACGGAAGCAAATGAGAAGCCTTTAGTATCTATAGTTCACGAAGTTGCCATGTCAATTTTTCATCTATCTGAAAAACTTAAACTAGATGGAGGCATCCTTGAAAATCTTTCAACATTTTCAATTCTCTCCATGTGCATGTTAGAAGAGTAGTTTCTAATTTAGGCAGCCAGAGCAGCAATCTCTGACATCGACTAAACAGCAAAGTTGTGCCAACCGCACACTGAAATATCTGGCAGTCATCTTCAAGACCAAAGAACGAGTATGCCAAATCAAATTAGACAGGAACCACATCTAATATGCACACCCAATCAATCTAAGTCAGCAACATAGTAACCAAATATAAAACAAACAAGATATTCGCGATTAAAATTGGCAAATGACCTCAAAACGAAACATTTCATTCATTCCTTCCAACCCTTTGGCGAAAAAGTTTTGCTTCATCTACCCAGAGCTCTCTCAACAAAATTTAGCTACTAGATCACCCATTTTAACTCATCCAGGGCAATTATACTGGCCAGAGAACAAACTTCAAATATGTGGCAACACAAACGCAAGCAAAATTCAGAAACATCACAAAGAGACACCTCCAGATTAACACCGACTCGGAGTCCCCGAATTTCTTTCCGAAACTTGAGGACCAACTCGGAGGGCATCAAATTGATGTTGTACCGTTCGTCCCACGAGGTGGGTTCTTCGCTGGCTGGGTTTGTCTCCATGTTCAAGCTCTCGACACTGCAAAAAATCAATGAAGAACAGTTTCTTTTTAACGGTACAAGAACCGCCAACCCATTTCACTCAAGACCCAACTCTCCAAATCGAGAATTCGACACTTCTTCGGGACACGACACAGCCCACGTGGAATCAGTTTTTTGGGTGCCGTGCCTTGCCATGAACGAAGCTGCTCGGCATCTGTCAAATTAACCTCACAGTTCGCGTCAAAACAGGGGACGAGAGTCTGAAGCATACCTTCGAATGGACTCTTTTGGCGACCATCGAACTGTTGCTGAACGGCGAATCAAAATTGGGATGTAAGGTCTCAAGCCATGAGAGGGAAAATGACGGTGGTTCCCGGGGAATCTGGGGTTTGCGTTGGCTGAACTATGTGATATCACGTCTCATACGAGTTGTGAACGAGTCTGGCTTTAAAAAAGGAGAAATTATTTACTCGGCCAAAAGAAATTTTATGTTTTTTTTTGGTAAAAGAAAAAAAAAAAATAACAACATTATGTTCTGACGTGTCTACATACTGAGTAATCACAGTTAAAGGCCATTAAAAACCCTAAAGTATATCCAATGTGATATATTTACTTTCAAAAAGTTTTGATATTAAAATCTCAAACTTATATTTATGTAACATATTTACTTTCTATCAAAATTCTATTAATGAGAATCATTAGAAATCTATTTACATGGATGCTAGAAAGCAAATAATGTTGGCATGGCATCCATATGATTTAAATGAATAAAAAAACGATGACATTTTAGTTTGTCACAAAAGCACAAGTTTTGATTTTTTATGTCATAAGAAAAAGTTTTAAAAATATATATATAATATTGGGTTTTTGATATCACAAAAAAATATATAAATTTGTCACAACAGGGAAAATTTGGGCTTTTTTGTGAATTTTTTCCTTATTAACTATCATATATGTGAATGGAAGTTATACACATTTTGCGAAAAGATAATACCATTAAATATTTCAAACTAGTTCAATCTTACAAAAATTCTCAAACTAGTATTAGTGATCCAAATCCATCCTCTACATTAGATCCTAAATTGCTAATGAAGGGTAAATTTTGGGCTAAATGTGTCATAGATACCAATTTGGAATATTTTGTGAGACAAAAATTTGTGAGGAAATTATTCCATCAATCATGAACCTATTATATGGATATTAATTTAATCATAAACTTTCCAATTTTATCAATTTAATCTTAAATCTTTATGTGAAATTTCAATATGGATCATTTTAATCAATTTTTGATAGAAATCACTAACGTATCTCATGTAGGACAACAAATGAGATTGCCACATCGTGATTTCCAACAAAATTTGATCAAAATGACTACATTGAAATTTCATGCAAAAGTTTAGAATTAAATTGGTAATATTGAAAAGTGTAAAACTAAATTGACATCCGTACAATAGATTAAAGATTGGAAAGTTAATTTTCCTTTAATTTGGGCAAATGTGTCATGGGTACCGATTTGAAATTTTTAATGGTGTTAATCCTTCACAAAATGCATAACACAAATATCATGCCATGCCTCTAGAGCTTTTCTTAATGAATTTATAGTTTGGTGAGTTGCGATTTTGAAAATTCACTACTACAAAGTCAAAAATATCAAAGCTATGGAAATGAAAATATTTATATTTATAAGATCCAATTTTAAGATAATAGTTCTAACTAAACATCAAAATTCTAGTAATGAAATTCTCATTCCTTGAATAGTCTACTTCCTAGGTGAACCTATAGATCATTCTTTTGACTTCCTCATTGAAGAAAGAAGAAGAATGAATGATAATTATTATATGTTATTAAGAACATGTTTGGAACAATCATTTGTTTTATTCCAAAAGTACAATTTTTCATTTTTATATTGTTGGAATTTTTTAATATAGAAATAGATTTAGAAAAATTATTAAAAGTTTTCTATTTTAAATTTTTGATCCTTTTTCTATTTTTGAAATAGGTTTAAAATAGAAAAATAAAAATCTTAAATCATTTCTATTATTCTAGCCACACCCACCAACTATCGAGTGTCTTTTCACCGCCACCTAATAGAAATGCCAGCCATTCTAAATAAAAAAAAAATTCATCATTCATCAATTGGTCATGTTAATAATCTTTAATAATAATTTTTAGTTTTTTTCTTTATTCTTATTTTTTTACTTTTATTTTTTCTTCTTCACTTTTCTTCTTACTTTGGCCACTAAGGGTGGTTAGGCCCTCGTCAACCACTGACAAGAGCCGCGACGTCCCTACCAACTGTGGGTAAGGGTCATGCACCTATAAGGGCCGCGACGTCCCTCCATCTCACTCGTGGCCACAATGGCCTTCTAGGCAAGACTTCACTTGTGGATATGATGGCCTATTGGGCGAGGGTTGCAATCACTGGCGAGGGCCTAGGCTAGGCCCTCACTAGGCTGCCTAGCGACACTCACTAGCCACAGTATAAAGAAGATAGAAGAAAAGAAAAAATAATAAAAATTTGAAAAAAATATTAAAATATTATTTAAAATTATATATATCGTATTGACCATATCATGTAAAACGGCCGGTGTCCTCATATGCAAAATTAACAGATTTATGTTTGAATTGGTAAAATACAATAAATTCTAGATTTTTTGAACAATTTTCCTCTTCTCTTATCACCAAAAACTTGAATAAAGATGACATAACTTTTGCTAAATAAACAAGCCACTTTATCAATTGTTCTTAACTTTTATAAGTAAGTGAATTACATTGGCAAAATCTTATGAATGACAAGTTGTTTAACATAGATCTCCCAATTTTGAAAAGATATTTAATTGTAAAACAAACAAAAGTTCAAGTACTCTCTATGTCATTCTCCACTGATATAGTGTAATTTTTCCCTAAGGCTACGTTTGGTCATCTAGATTTCTAATCGAGATAGGACTAAATAGGATAAGATATGAAATTCTAGAATTTTTTTATATCCTATCTATTGTTTGATAAATTCCAGTATTAAAGTTGGATATGTTCACATCATATCATGTGAATTTTTTTTTATATAAACGGCATATCATTATAAATGAATCTAAATGTTCATAAATGGAGATGGTGAAAATCTCTCGTAATACTATTCCTTAATTTATTTTTCCTCTTTTTATATTATTTTCTTTATTATTTCTTTTTTCCCCTTTCATCATTCTTTAATAAAATTTTATCAAATAGTAAAATGTACTAACATACCCAAAATATATAATAAATATAAATATTTAATTTATAGATTGAATGTTTATTATAAGATAGAATTAAAGTCGAATATATAAATTAAAATAGGATTAATTAAAAATAAATTTGTATTTTTGTATTTTTAATTTCTTAAATTAGAATTCAAATATTATTTATATGGAAATATAATTTCAACTTTATTAATTTAATAAGTTTGTTATTTGAGAAAAATAACTTTCCTATTATGGACATTATAAATCACATCTACCTTTATCCCACCTCCCCAATGGGATAATTTTATCCTATCTATATCTATCCGACTTTATTTTTTCCTGAGCGAGCACCAAACATAGGATATGATAAATCATATCTTATCCCGAATTTTATCCCGACTGCCAAATGCAGCCTAAAAGTTCTTCACATTAATAAAGTCTATTTTTCACAGGGTTCTCTAGTTTTTCATGGGCCGGATCAATGGGCGGGTTGAGCTAGAAATCAGGCTAAAAGTTCTCGACCATAATTATAATTCAAAAATTGTTAGATTTTATTAATAATTAGGCCTTAGGTGGCCCAAGAGGGCTATTTAGGCGGGCTTGAGCCGAAGCAGGAAATTGGTTTACGAAGGATGCCCGGTTTGTGCTTGAGACCTTGTTGCTCGACTAGCCTTAATGGATGGCCAGGCCTATCATTAAGTCTACTTTAATGTGTCCTTGAGAAATACTAATATTTCTAATGCTTTGGGATAAGGAAGTGCTTTGAGCCACTTGGGAATATATTGGACACCTTAACTATTAGAACATTATTTTCAATAATGTATGAGCAAGCACGTTCAAATTTCCTTAACTGGAGGGAGTTTAACATGGCAACTTGACATCCTTAAAGAGACATTTTTCTGTCTAGGCAAATTGCTGCCAAAAGTCATATAGGACCCCAGCCATTTCTAGAATATCCATCTAGAGTACAAAACCTACCATATTTGAGTGATTTAACTTACCGAATTTACACATTTCCATTTATTCGTATCTTACCAATTATGTTTGCTTAAAAGTGGATGTGCAATAAGAATGTATAATCAAACAAAATGCTTTATTTCAACATTATAAGCAACATGGTCTCACTCATTACAATATCAAATCACGTTATTTCAAAGACATTGAACTTTCCTAAGAATCAATCCTAGGAGGATCATCGGAATTGTTATAGTGAGAATCAGTCGCGCGATCTCCAATGGATTGGATCAACATCTTGCTCAATTCTTCGAACCTTCTCTTGTGAAGTTTCAGCTCCTCCAGGGAAAGTTGCTCGATGGGTTCCTCCCACCAGCCTTTGACCGGACATTTCTCTACTCCCGCCTGGAGTTCAACCCCGCGCTTTCTTTCAGCCCTTATTTTCTTCTCCAATTCCAAGTTCTGTTCGTATAGCTCACGTAGGTTTGCCCCAGGTTCGTCATGAGATTGCCTGAGAGCATGGAAGCCGATGTGCCAAGATCTTTGACCCGGCCAGTAATTTTAAAGCCACGAGAGCAATTTTTCGGAGCAGCCTTCTTCTGAGTTTTGTCCATAGTCGTAATGTATGTGGGATTGTCTTGTATTACTCTCGCACTCGCACATGATTGAGTGGACATTAGCTACAATTTATAGGGCCATGACACCAATTAAACCAATCCACGTCTCGTTCTACAACTGGTTAATTAGATTTTCCATGTATATAGCATATTCAAGATAAAAAGTTCTAAATTAATAAACTTTCCTATTTTTAGATACGTACTCAATCTTTCATCTTGCTTGTTTTATATTTCTTCACCAATTATGACCACACCTAAAAATTATCCATGAACTTATCTAATTTTTAACAGGCCTAATTCCCAAAAAAAAAAATAAAAAAGAACCAACTTTATCTTGAGAGACAATTCTGGTTCGAACTTTTTTTGTCCAAATCTGGCCCCATTGACTTGGAATCTAATTGTCCAATGTGACTATTCCACCTTAGCAATAAATTCACATCACTTGCTAGCTGGACTTAAAAGAACTACTCATTGTCTTCTTTTTTGAGTCACAACTTGAAAAATAATGATGAAATTATTTATAGTCTCATTTATTTCACCAATAAGTCAAAAATATCTCCAAATTGAATCTCACCACCTAGCTTTTGCCGTTTCATCATAATATGAAGTTGTCGAGCGCCATCCGTCAAGAGACGTCATGGATGAAATCCGTCAAGCTCACAACCACAACCTTTTTTAATAAAACAAGCCCAAGCCTCCCCTTGAAACTTCAAAGTCTACTTTGAATGGACATTAATCAATTGATCTCATTTAATATATTGGGCTCTAGTGATGGACATTAATAATTTGATTTTGTTGGGAAGTATAGTGAAGTAGATTTTCAAGTTGTGTCCCGCCAAAGTGCTTATAACAATCTACAAGATCTCAAGCTTTGATTAATGGAGGGGAAATTTGGGGCTCTTGTAATAGTAGGTGGTTTTTATTGAGACAAAAAAAAAAAAAAAAAGGTTCGAGCCAAAATTGTAACTCAAGATGAAGTTGATGCCTTTTTTTTTTTTTTTTATAAGTATTAGCCTATTTTTAATAGGTACCAATGATACAATTTTCTTGGTATGCACTTTAAAGATTAGGAATGATCGGTTCTAAGGTGAATAGGTTCCACATCTAAAATATGAGATCTAACCAATTATAGCCAATTCCTAATTTTTGGACCTTGAAACATATTTTGTTTTTCCGATTCAGTTTCAAGGTCTACCTCAGAACTTATTTTATCTTTTTTGTTCCTTTTTTCGATTCATTTTTTTATAGCAGAGTAGACTATGAGTAACAAAATGATTTAAAATAAAAAAATGAACAATAGAAATTTCTATCTACCAAAATCAACAATCTATAAAATAAATACATAACATAATTATAAATGATAAAAAGTTCAAACATGTAGCATAAAACATAAATTATAAAACTTAATTCCCCATTCATCCATAAAAAAAATTTAGGGGAAGAGAAGTGCTGAGGTTAGGATTTAGGGGAAAAAGAAATTAGGTTTTAGCTTTTTAGCTTATAAAATTGATTGGAAACTAATTCCAAATTAGGGTGGTCCAGTCCGGTTCTCAAGTGGGTATTTACTCAAAACCTATTTCTAGACTGGTTCCAAAAATTTATAATTTGTTCTTGAATGGAATCAATTCTCCAACCTGTTTTTCGGGCAATCTAGTCCGATTTTTGGGTAGAACCGGTTTGGCTGTGCACCCACTACTAAAGATGATTGGAAGAGCATATTTGTGTAAAACAAATTACATTTTGTTACAAAGAAAATGTAATGCCCGAGAGTAATATCCTTATTTACAAAAATCAAATAAATATTAATCGATACCATCAATAAGAGATTGCGTCACTAAAGGCCATTGTATTTTTACCCAAAATTCAAAATAGTTTCTCTATTTTTTTCTTTTCTGTACATTCAAAATTAAATCCATTCTCTCTCTCTCTCTCTCTCTCTCTCTCTCTCTCTCTCTCTCTCTCTCTCTCATCTAAACATCAATTGATTTTCATTGTAAGGGAGTCCATTCGGAACTTATGAGCGTATTGTTCAAGTGAAAATGTTTTCTGCAAATTCATTTTTGGACTTTCACACATTTAATTTATTGAAAATGCTTAATCAATTGTAAACCATTTATGGTCAAAGTAAATATTCGTGCTTCGAATTAAGAAAATGGATTTCCTACTCTTGGAAAGGGAAATCATTGTCCAAAGAACAAAAGTCACTTAACGAACTTTCTTATTCACTTTGTTGACTTTTCTTCTATTGAAATGCTCGTTGAAAGTCGACAAATCGAACGCGCATTGTTGCAAATATAAATAAATTAATGGACAACAAAAAGTGATGAACGAAGTAAAACAACCGCCGAAGAGAAGGCCTCAAATCCGATTTGGTAATGTTTCAAAGACTCAGTCCAGCCCATTCTATTCATCGGACTAGTTAGTCGAAGCACATCAATTTTGGTCTACTTTAGACCAATTCAATTGGGCCCAGAATAAGCCTATTAATCAAGATATCCATGTTAATTCCCTCATCTCGGCCCATTATCCAGTGATTATCTTCGTCGTTCGTAAGAGGCTCCGTCCGACCCTGTTTTGTGACCGTGAAAATTGAAGAGCCGCAATCTCACTTGAGATTCCTCCACAAGCTCCGATTTCCTGTGGGTGGAACATTTAAAAGCTTTGACCGACTTCATTGCCAAGTCTTTTTCTTTTTCTATGTTTTGGTGCGATCTTGAAGAATTTCGTGGCATTCGTTGAATCCATCGCTTACCATGCCACATCACATCCGTGCTCTTCAATCGAGATGTTTTCGCGCTTGAGCTTCAAATCTATGCTAATGCCAGCAGTTAGTCCAGTAAGGACTCATTGAGCCCTCTCACCCTCAATGGACATGCGAAATTTTTTTATGTGACCAAAAGAGTTGAGCATAATAGAGGAAATAAGAGATTGGTAATAAACTGTCAATCTCTAACTCATTTCCTACAAGATGATAAGTTTCCTCTTCCTAAGAGAAAGGCTTTGTTTTCATGTCTGACTAATGCCAAAATCTACTCTAAGTTTGATCTCAAGGCGGGAATTTGGCAACTTGGAATTCAACCTAAAGATTGCCACAAGACAGGATTTTGCATTCTCAATCGTCATTATCAATGAAAGGTACTCCTTTTGGATTAAAAACTGCACCTTCTCTCTTCCAGAAAATCATGTGCAAGATTTTCCAACTAATTAGCGCTTGTTCTCAAATTCCAATTGATGATATCCTATTATTCAATGTCACTGTAAATTACTAGCTTAGTTTGCTCATTTTATCAAGTAGGATGGCATAACGCTTTCAAATAGGAAGATCGTGATAGCTTAGAAAGAAATTGAATTTTTTTGGAATGCATCTCAAGGATGGTTCTCACTATCAATGGGAGCATATTACCAAAGAATTACTGAAATTTCCCAATGAGAATGTATCCCCTAAGTAAGTATAGCAATTCTTGGTATTGTTAATTACTTGAGGGACTTTGTGCCAAAAGTTTCAAAGTTCATGCATCCAATGTAAAAGATACTCAAGAAAGAGCCCCCTCCCGGGGAAAATCTTAGACCATTGTGATTAAAGCTCTAAAGAGAAGCTCCATAATATGCCTCCATTGCAAATTCCTTTCAATGTTCAAAGGATTCTCTAGACATATGCCAGAACTAAATATTGAGCAACCATTCTCTTAGAAGAAATTGAAGTTAAGAGGCGTATTTGTGGATTCAAAAGTGGAACGTTCTCATATGCTGCAGTGCATTATCACTCCATTTTAAAGGAAATCTTAGCCATTAAGTATGAAATTAAGAAATTAAAATTCTATTTTATTGGTTATCATTTTCTTGTTGAAATAAATGTCTTCCTTCAACTAGATGATGAAATTTAAACAAAAGCAATTGCATCATCCACAACTTCTTCGATGGGCAAAATAATTTTCAAGGTATTCTTTTGAACCCAAGCATATTAAAGGAGACAGGAATGTCCTTGTAAATCTTCTTTCCAAACTCAAGGAAGATTCCTCATTGTTCATGTTAGTTTCCAAAAGTCCGATTGGTGGATTTCAAACACAAAATATGAAACCCAGGTTCCCTAGAGTCCAACACTCTCTTTGATAATCTCATAACCTCATGAGGGAATATCAATATAATATCTTTAGGAAATATGGTGGGCAAGTCTTTAATCAATTGACATGCAGTTGGATTATCCGTTCATTCATCCTTTGTCCTATAGATGATGAATTTTTGGAACAACTCAAATGGTTTTACCAATATGCGTTTGATTGTCGTACTTTGGCCATTCAGTTTCCAACAGCAAAAATGCCAAAAATTATCCAACTAAGCAATATGAGAAATCGGCAATGGTGATGGTGGAAGGTACTACCACTTTGCAGAAATGCTTTATTGGTTTAAACCCTTAAGAGCATGGAAATCCTTTTCCACAAAACAATTGAGAGCATGCTGGTCAAATCCAAAGCTGCACACAATCATTTTCTTTTATAGGCCATGGGTGTACGTCAAATCACATAGCAACGTTTCCAGTAACTCGGTGGACCTAGGAGTTTCGACCTATAAAGCTCAAGATGTTTCTGCCAAATTTTATAGAACGATTTCTTGTTGTATTGGAGCTAATCCACAAGATTACAGAAAAATCCACTAAGTCCTTTATGAGACTAATCGCACCATTCCTTAAGGAGTTTGGTTAGATGATAATATTGATGTACCTTGGGTTTATTCTTGGGATTCTCTTAAGACTGGACCTTCGATTAAAACTGCTCTAGCAAAATTTAGAAAGGACAATCTAGACCAACCATCATCATGACAAGACCCATGGTGTGGACCACTCTCTCAAGATATTTTGATTCCGGATGGTCATCAAGTCAAAGGACTCTATCATCATTGATGGATTTGGACAACTAGCCCAAACCAATAATGCTTGGAACACATCTATCTCTTAATGTACAAGATTCTACAAATAAAACTTAATCCCAACAAATATTCCATTAGGATCTAGAGATGTCCCACCAAATTTTTATTAGTCTACTCCTAAAATGTCATAACTAGAGATCCTCCCCCTGGTTAAGGGACCTCCAGAAGAAAGTGTAGAAGAATGAAGAAAAAAGGGGGGCTGGGAAGCTCATACACGTCGTTTAAAAAAAGGGAAGCTTATCTCCTTCATCATCAGATAGTGTATTAATAGTGTGTCATAAATATCACATTGATTAGTCACACGTCATTAATATTTCATAATGGGTCATGATGATTAACGTTTTAAGATGAGTCATGGTGATAATTTCATGATGTAATTAATGTTTTGATGTGAGTCATGATGTTTTAATTAATGTCTTAAGATGACTCATGGTTAAAAGCCATAGATGTCTTAGTATGAATCATATGTTGTTATTAAGCATAAATATGCATGTGCCGTCAATGATGTAATCTTACTTGCCTTTTCTTTTCCTTATGCCTATTAAAGGCATGGTATTTGTAAAATATTGAGACAAGACTAACCTTTATCAATAAAATTGTGCGTTTGTGTGCTCAAATCATGCAAATCTAATCCTCTATTTTTCTCTTCAAATTTTTATTTGGTATTAGAGATCTTAGAATGGTAAGATGCACCTTATCTTGGTAGTTATCTTTGTAATATGCTCTGCATTTGCCTTCATAAGAATCTTGCACATCAGAAACAAAGGCTAGAAATCCTTATTTTTGGGATGAGAGTTTAGTCGGATGCTAAGAGTCAGTCCCAATTGGATAAGGCCTAAGAGAGGCATTGCAAGAGAACTGAATACATACATTTGCTAACTTGTTGTTTTGAACAAAGTCCCTTTCATGGACAATGCTTAGTTTTGGAACTCCAAACTTAAGCATGCTCAGGTGGGAGCTAGAAAGGTGACCACTTGTCCGTTAAATGACAAAATCGTGAGGCTTGACATAAGATTGGTCAAAACAAACAATACTTCAAGTGAGTTAAAATCTAGGCAATACTATATGTATCAAAAGAGGACCCCTTTTGTTGATATATGGCTCAAGGACAATCCAAACGGAAGCTAGTAGGCCTACAACAACCCGAGCAAATGAGAGCGGGAAGTGGTCACTGAGATTAGAGAGCTTGGATAAGGAGCACCTATCGGTCCCTCTTCTCCTTATATATAGAGATCTAGAGCACCCATCTTTCCTCCTTTCATCTTATCTATAGCAGAAGTACTAAAAGAATCTTATATAAAAAATGGAGCATTTGCCTCCTATCTTCTCACCACTTTATCTTTTTGGCTTTGCTATTGAACGTTCATCCCTTTCCCTGATTACACTCTCTTTCCTTCAATGTCTCCTTAAGAAGGACAGGGGAAAAAAGAGGCTTTGTTGTAGCATTGCGGTACCAAAGCATGCAAAAATGAGGAGGTTGATAAACTTAGTTTGGAGATCGGGAATGGAGACTCCAATGTACATTGCATAGTAAGCGAAAACAAATGGAAAGGCAGGAGATGTTAGAGATGTTTTATATGGAGCCTTGATAAGAATAAAACCCCCTTCAAGCTACCTCTCCTTGGGTGAATGCGTAAATTAGATTCTTCCCTTCAAAGCGCAATCAAATTCCCTGTGTTAAACATATAGGTTCCGAAGCCCAGTGAGCACTTTTAGATGACTACCTAAATAAAATAGAAGGCACTTTCTTATTTGACTAAACTTCTAGAATGATGAAGGGGGCAAAAATAATCAAACTATGCATCGAATAGAAGGAGAGCAATTCTAAGATGTGCATGGGCTCACATGTGAAAGAGAAAACTAGAATTAACTCATGAATGCACCTTTTGATGTAATAATAATGTTTACCTTTGGAACTTCAAAGTTAAGCATACTTAAGTGGGAGCACTCCCAAGATGGGTGACCTCTTGGGAACACTCACCCATATGTCAAAAAATAAAACTATGAGACTTGATATGGGAAGGGCCAAAGTAAAAAATACCTCAAGTGAGTTAAATTTAAGCATCATTGTGAAATCTCTTATGTGATTGAAAGATTCAAGGAGCAAGCAATTTGAACAGGTTTTAGAGATAGAAAAGTAAAGAACAACAGTCTAAGATGAGGTCATTGCCAAAAATTTGGAGGCCAAGAAGGTTAAGGTGAGGGAGAAGGAGAAGTCCTTGAGCTAGTGAGTGAGGAGTCAAGGAGTTTGGAAACCAAGAAACCCAAGAATGAGGTAAGACACAAATACTTGCATTTGTTTGTTGGTTGAGGAAAATGCAGATTTTAAAGATGAAATTTCTTTAAGGATGATAAATTGTAATATTTGGTGCCATTGACTCAGTAAAAAAAAGGATAAGAGAACGTTGAAAAGTCAAAGGAGGAGCAAAAAGGGGATGCTCTACTCATGCATAAATTGGAAGCGCATTCAAAGAGAGAAACACATGGGAAAGAAAGAAAAGAGAGAAAGGGGAAAAGAAGAATAAAGAAAGGGATATAAAGAAAGGGGTTTCGCACATTCATGTCATGGAAGACCTTGCCAAGCTGGAGTTACTTAGATTCACAATGCTCGATAAGTATTTGCACATCTCCTTCTTCCATTTAGAGTACTTTTCAGAACTATGGCTTAATTTCAAAGTTTTGTGAAATTTGAGTTACGAGATCCGATTTTTGAGTTGTTGAGCTATGAGATTTTGTGTAAATGGTGGATTATGATGATGTAGAACCATGGGATTTGATGGGAGTCATTTAGAGCAACATTTTAGTTGGAACAAAATTTTAGAGTTTTGCATTTGAGTTCCACATTACGTTTAGGTTTGAATAATTGCTTCGAGAGAGCAATCTATTGTCATATAGAAGTAGTTTTGTTAGCATTTAGGCATAGTTTGGCCAATTCATTGTTTTTGTAGTAATTTATTTTAATGTCAATTCATGTTTAATTGTTAGGATTACAAGATCATCCGCACATATAGTTGTGTTGTGAGCATTCCTATGTAAGTAATACTGAAAGGGCATTGGTTTAAATAGTTAATGTAATCAAGTCCTAAGATTTTCACTGGGGGTTCGCCCCAGTGGCCACCCTTCCAACATGGAAGGGGGAGGTGAGGGGTTCAAATCCCCACCTTCTCAGAGAGGGATGGGGTGGGGACGCGTAAGTTTTAGGAGTGGTTTAATGTAATCAAGTCTTGAGATTTAAATCTAATTGTCCAAGAAATGATATATCTTCCCATATCTCACTTGGCTCCTAGTTGGCCCAACAAGCAAGTGGTAGCTCTTAATTATGTTGAATTCGTATATGATTAATCAACTAAAAATGAAAAATCTCTAGCGTCATGAGGCAAGGATTTTAGGAGAACCCACGCTAATTCTCAACATGACACTACCTTTTAACCCATGTCCTTGGACCATTCTTGGGATGGTCTTGACAAGGCTCGATCAATTTTTCACCTTAAATAAGTTGCACTCTTGTTTGTTCTTTATTTCCTTTGCTTTCTTTAGGTTCACTCTTCTTTACCAATATTCTACATTAAGGTTCAACTCTTCTCCATTGAAATGAGCAATGAACTCACTCTATTGGCTAGAAAGACATGGAACTATAAGCATTGCAAAACAAACTTGGTGTCAACTCACCTCCTATTGTGGAGGTGGGATTGCTCAATTGGATTAGTCATAATAGTGAGAATATTGAGAAATGGATAATCTCTCGAGGCTTAACAGAAAGTGAAGTTCATGCCACTAACAAATTGGAGAGGTTGCTTTCTACAATAAACAAGTTGAGTCAAAATAATTAGATATTTATAAACTTTTTAAAGTATTTGGCCAATAAGGGTATATTTGTCTATTTCCTTTATTATTCTAATTATGGTGGCAATGAAGGTGATATTGTAATTTTGGCCTCTTGACTTTATTATAAATAAATAGCTTAGAATTACATCGTTCTAATCAAACATTTAGTTATAGTTTTTTGTTTTAACATGAACTCTACAAAGAAGTGATGGCGGTTGATAGTTTTGATGAAATTGCCCATGGCTTTGATTATCTAGTGGAAATGAGGGAGCTGCAAAAGCATTATTTGTCAAAGAGTGTTAAAGCTGAAAAATTAAGGCTTGAAGACATCTTTAATAGAAGAGAAAATGGATATTGACATAGAGTAATTGAGGAGATCGAAATCATTTTTAAAATAACATCAAAACACCATAAGATATTTTTTGTCACAATATTTAGCATACCATCATATAAATGAAAATTAATCATTTTTCACGAAAATAATTTTTACAGAAAATATTTTCCTTTATAATGAATTTTTTCTTGAAATAAGCACACCATAATAAGAAAATGTTGATTTTTAAAAATAAGTGTGCCCCAAACCTTAAAGTTTTTAAGTGGAGTGAGAAAATAAGTACATAAATAGCATATTAAAAATAAGAACAACATGTCAAAAATTCCAACTCATAAGTCATAAATTTAAATCTATAAACAAAGATTATGTATATATAAATAGCATATAAATTCTGTAATTAAAATGATTGCAGCACATTATTTTAATAGTGTATATTAGATATTTCAGTTACTCGTGTCTCGAACACTTTTTTACCATATCCTTTTATTTTAACAATGAGAAATTTTAAATGAGAACAAAATTTTTTAACAGCATATTTTCTCACTTTTATGCTGGGTCGGGTCGGGTCTGAATGTGAGTATAGGTGCGCAATTTATATTTTAACCCCGAAAAGATGGGCCAACGTTAAACCCCACTCCCGTTCTAACGCTCTCCTCCTCCTTCCTTCTTCCTTCACCCTGCTTCTTCTCGCTTGTAGCCGGAGCGACGACGCCGGCTGCTGCTTCAATCCCGCCTCCGCCCCGTCAAGCTCTTCTCGCTTGCCCTGCACACCTTCTCCTCCTTCTCCTTCTCTTCTCCTTCTCCTTCTTCTTCTTCATCGCCTCCCTTCACAGTTGGAATCTTGAATCTCCTGCTTGCGCCTTCCCATTGAATCACCACCGATCGTGTCCCGCCACCATCTTCTGGGCGGCTTCGTCCCACTCCTCTGCTTCTCGTAAGCCCCGTTCCGATCTTTCAGTATAAACATGTATTAGTCGGTCGGGACGGCTTGCTGGGTAGGTTTGGTTTCTTGCTCGTTTCTTCCTTCTTGGGGTTGATTTCGAGGTCTGTCATCGTCTTTGGATCCAAATCATGATGCATTTCAGTATCGGCGAAGTGGGCTTTTTCCACTTCTTTGTGTGATTGTGTTTCGATGGTATCGGCTTTGAAACTGTGGATGTTGAGTTGGGTTTTCTGTTTCTTGAGGTGTGTGCTCTTTCTTTTTGCCGCTGATGATTGTAACTGGCGTGTTTTTTTTTTTTGGCTTTAAGTTTCGAGCCGCAGGTAAAGAAGGAACCTAATCACTCAAGGGTAGTGAGTGAAATGAGGTTTGGAATCCTAAGAAACATCATTCAACCGCTGTCCAGAACCCTACAACCCCGCACATTCGTCTCTTCGGGGACGAACCCATTTCGGGTCACGCCTCTTGAGACTAATCCTCAGCTCCTCCATGGTGGGAGCTCACTGTCGAAGCTACTGGCTCCGTGGAATCAAGCGTTCTCTCGCATCCACAGCTTGACTGACACGCGATATCCCAAGAGAAGGCCTGTTGACAAGCCCCGTCGCAAAAGGGCCAGCCTGAGACCCCCGGGTTTGTCTACTCTCCTTCTCTCTCCCCCTATTCAATGGTGTTCCTTTATATGTTCTGCAATTGATTGGAGATTGAAGAAGACTGATTCTGCTGTGGATACATTTGAAGCTAATGTGGTTGCGATTATGTGGAATTGAAAATGTAGTTTGCCTGTAATTTTCATTAGATGTGTGTGATAGCATTGGGTGGAGTTGAAGTGGAGTCAGAGGCTACTAGCCAGTGTGCCTCGTAGTTTCAAGGTGGAGTTAAAAACGTGCATTTGATGTTTCTGGTATTGTAGGTCCATATGCGTGGGTTCAGTATGTTCCAGGTGAACCCATACTTCCAAATAGGCCCAACGAAGGAAGCGTCAAGAGGAGGAACGAAAAAAAGCGCATCAAGCAGCGCCATGCTTTTATAGTGGTGCGTGCTCGTTTAAATTTTATGGCTGCTACTTGAACATCCCTGGGTGTTTAACTGTGTTGTTGTACGATTGATGATCCCAACACTGTCTATCTGAGATTTCTTCAATTGTGTTTCCGAAATCTCTGAGATTTGGCTTTTCGCCTTATGTGTATGCTAATGTTTGATACTTATGATCTTCTGAGAAAGTTAGCACATTTTGCTTTGTTGTGATTAATGGCTCTGTTAATGATATAACCTCATTCGTTGTAAAGCGTTGTATCCTTTTATTTATAAATCTTAGACGGCTAAGCGCATCATCAAGGACTATTGAAACGAAATGACAATGAGGACCATGGCTCTAACATTTTGCATGTTTTAGAAAGTTGAGTCCTGCCCATATATAAATTTGCTGGATGGTATCATCTTTTACTAATATTAATGGGTTTTGAGTTCTTGTTGGAGGCTGAGTTTTTGGGTCTGATTACTACTTGTTACCCATGAAAATAGCTGCTGTACTGTGTAGGATTTGTACTAGTTGAGTCTGATATTTCAGTGGTTTCCTCCATTGTGCAGTCTGCGTATATATTCACTGACCTAAAGCTCTGATGGGCAATGAGTATTATATCTTGTCGGCACTGACGGGGAAGTCTCCACCCAGTCAGTTGAGCAAATTTATGAGTAATATATTATACTCACCAAATTGCTTGACTTTTCCTTAGGTCAAATCGGGTATATTTTTCTGAAAGATTCTCTTAAGTGTGTAAAATGCCTGGGTATACCTAGAATGGAACTCTCTTATGTGTTAAGCTTAATCTGTCTACATAAAAATTTTATTGATGCTTCTATTGAGAAGTTTTGGTACTTCCACATTATTAACAAACAAAAAGGAGGTATAAAATCATCTAACCATCAACCTCCACTGTTAGAGAACCTCCTTGGAATGAACATCCCTAATGTAGTCATGGAGTTCATTGTAGAAGTTTGGAACCCAGGAAGTATATTTGAGAGGTGTGTCAGTGGATTTTCCTTCTTTGAAGAGAGGAGGTCATGGATTCAGTCCTTGAACTCAAGATAGGGTAAGGAAGAGTAATTCCCTAAGAAATCACTGAAGCGTTGTATTACATAGCAAAAGCTAAAACTAGAGAAACATCATATCTATGATTTGATGAACCTGGGCTTTTATTTTCCTTATTCATTGCCGTTAAAACCTAAATCTCTTGATTTGTATATGCTTATTCAACATAGTCCAATTAAGAAAGGTAAGGGGAGAGGTCACTAGGGCAGTTGTAACTTTGCATAAAACAAAATGCAATTTGAGCAAGTATTGTGCATGATTTGAGTGCATTTAGAAATTAGAGGAACTAACACTCTCAACAGTAGTACACAATTTAATCAACTATTGAGTTGCCCATAAGTGGCTTTACTGTGCTCGCTCATGCACTTAGGCAACAAATATGCAATCATGTCTCCATCTCTCTTCTAGTCCTTGTGCCATCCTAACTTGGCTTCTGGAATCTGAATTTTAAACAGACAAGAGAACTTGAAGAAGTTTATGGTTGTGGTTGTATATTAATCTAACATGCTTCTTCATAACATCTGAATAGTTAGCAGTTCTTTTTTTGCTAGAATGATTAATTCCTTGCATTCTATGTCATGCAATGGTCTGAGTCAACAAATGTACAATACAGACATGATTGGAAGAGGTTTCTCTAATCCAATCACCAAAGACTTTTAGGAAACAGTTATAGTGAGTAGCGTATATGGTTGCATTGTTGAATAATCAAACTTCGTTTCCTTAAAGTCCAAGCTAGAGTAAAAATCTGAATTGACTGGGAAAAATTGAAGCAACTTAGAGCTGGGATTTTCTGCCTTTCTACCAAGACTAATAGATCTTGATATCAAGTCCACCTACCCCCTTGTTTATTGCCTAACAGAAAGATGGATTTAGCATTGTTTGCATTGGTTTAGGGAGAAATTCCCAGAAAATTATGTTTCTCTTGGGATACTTTCGCTTGTAATTTTGCTATTCTTAACATGCATTCTCTCCACTTGCTTGACATTTATGATTGTGTTTATCCTAAATGCCCTTTTTGGAGTCATGCACAGGCCGAACGGAAGAAAAGAAAAGCTCTAGTGCAAGAAGCTAATAGAAAGAAAATCAATGCTCGGGTAGAGAGAAAGATGGCTGCAGTGGCAAGAGACAGAGCATGGGCACAGAGGTTAGCTGAGCTGCAGCAACTTGAGGAAGAGAAGAAGAAGTCCATGGCTGAAACTTAGCTTGCTTGGTCTGTCGAGCAGAAAATGGCTACTGCTAATTTTATTTTATTTTTTCCTTCTTTGGTGGATCATAGTTGAAAACTGGTGTTGCTGGAGCTCCTGTTTTAGGTTTACCTCTTGATCAGGTGAGTTTTGTAGACTAATAAAAATTGATTGATTCTCGTCATGTTTTTCGTACTCATGCCAATTAGCTTATCAAGCAAAACGGACTCTTAGAACATGCATGACGTCTGGATAGTTGATGCTGGAGCAATCTTGATTATTTTGCCATAGTCTCAGTTGATGAGATGTAATGCAGTTCACTCACAGAAGATACAGTAGAAGCTGGTATCAATTTGGTGAGGTAGGCGCTCATTTGCACGAGGGATGATTGGATTGTAAAAAAGCCTACTTCTAAACCTGATCGTTAATGTTTCTGGGGGATCTTCTCATAATCCTTTTAATCTGTTTTAGTAACACCTAATCTATCAGGTAATGATTTCAATCTTTCTTGTACTCTCTGCTGTCTTAGTTTCTGAGAGATGAGTACTTTGGAGATGATATTCATTTCCCTCCTACCCGATCATCCCTAACAAGCTTCTTTATGCCTTAAATTTTATGACTCTGAATGAGTATTGACATTTCAATGTGGTTGCCAAAACTCTCTTCCTGGATACTCTCAATCTGCAGCTTTACTCTTGCTTTAACAAAACCAGTGTCTGTAACATTGATTTGATTGCAATCTTCTCACTTGGGGACTAGGGATCCATGACAAAGGGCCATCAGTTATGGTGCATCCCTTGAACATCGTAGCAATTGGTACACTTCCTCATGCTCGTCAGATATTGTCTCAGGCACTTAGACAAACATACAAGAAACCTGTGCTTGTTTATTTTCCAGTACTGTTCTCTGAGAAACTAAAGAGTAAGATCAGGAGCTGCATGTTCATGACTTGCCCAGAGCTATTTCCTTGAGAAAACATCCTTTGTTTGGGGGTGGCATGTCCATTTGAATTATGGGAGTAGATGTGATTCATTTGCTTCTTGTTTAGATTAGCCAAGCAGGGCTCACTGGCGTTAGTATATTTCATCCTTTGCATGCATCTCCACAAGAGCTTGTTTCCTGCGTTGAGTTTCACACGCGAGGCATAGTTGCAGAACTCAGAAGACCAATTTTCTTACTGTGCCTCTTTCATGGTGATGTAACCCGGCCCGGCACAGAAGTGAGCACAGCGCATCTGGTATGAAAATGCCTGGCCATTTCATTTTCTTTAACAGGCACTTTGGCCAATAAATGCACACGAAGCATCATTCATCACAGCAAAGCATTTGGCCAAGCAATCGTCATCACCAACTCGTCATTCAACCATCATCCTCAACTCATTATTTGATAGCAAGCGTTTGGCCAAGCAACAACCGTCATCTGGTCATTATTAAACGCTTGAATTCATTAAATTTATGTATTTGCTTTACAAAAAGGGAAGGCGACAAATTACGAAACAATCTAACATTCCACTCATCACATTCATTGGTCACAGCTCATCTTAAAACAATCAATCTAAAGCTCTATCAGACTTTTGCAACAACCAATCACGGCTCCAAAACATTACATCAAGAAGCAATCATAGTCCTATTACTTTCCACATGTTCCTAAAAGTAGTACATTATCGCCCGTGAAACTATTAGTCCACCCAGTAGAATCTTCCCTCTCGTTCTGCCTTGTTGAAGGCCACCTTCAATTCGCAAGAGCTGTAGATGAGTTGGTGGGAGTTTTCAGCTTCAATGAGGTGATCAATACAGTCGAAGAAGCCACAATTTCCTCGCTACAAGGTTAGAGGAAGCGACATTGTCAATAAACTCGGGTACTTGCTCATGAAGAGTGATGCGAAGAGAAATGCAACTGGATTAATCAATTCAAAGTTGGTGAATCATAACTCTAACTAGATAACCAATGCGGGGACTAATCAGTCTCTAACCATGACTTCGATTATAGCCCTTCATGTGCCCTTCTCAAAGACACAATTCCCACAGCATTCTGGGGAGGTTTCTGCCAAAACATATCTGCATCAAGAGCATTAGTTTCAGCCAGTCTAGTCTTACTCACGCTAGAAGAGCCCTTGACATCTAGCATTTAAAATGGACGGAACTTCCCAGTTTTTACCCTTTTTTGGTAGTAGCTAAATCCTTGTATCGCAAAACTCCAGAGGCGCTAAAATTATCCCATTACCTACTCAAATCTCCTAAGACTTACGCGGCGAATCACTCCAGGAAATTGACAGCTCCATCCAAACTCATAATCCAAACAGTCAGCAAAGCAACTAGTACTATTCAAAAGCAACTTTTTTTTTTTTATTCTTGTCTCTGTATGTTGAAAATTTTATACGCAAGGCTAGAACAGAGATCTGTCGTCAACAAAAGCCGGGGACTTACATATGGACATACCTCATGTGTCGGAATTTGAGAAACGCGTGCTTTAATTGAGGTGAACAAAACAGTACTACCTCATGAAGCAATGCAATCGAACTCAAACCTAACAGGGCACGAAAATCATGCAATGCAACCAATTTTGGTCCGACCACACCAATCCGAGCTGATCTATTTCAAAAGCGCTTACGTAAGTTGAGACCAATCTCGGGTCAAGTGATAAAGGACAAAGCCGTTAAGTTTAGCTAAAAATGAATGACAAAATTGCAAGCCGCCAAAAAGAACAGGTTGCGGACACTCGTGAGTACAAAGATGAGAAAAGAAACTTCATATTCCTCTCAGGCGGATCTTACATTGCGGATTAACAACATTAGTGGGTCGAGCTGCTAGGTCATACAACCGGAGTGTCGGCCCAAAGTTCTCTTAATTTGCACATTCACTCGTGCGACTTAATTGACAGTGAAAAGCTCCTCTCAATCGCAAACTAGCACTGGAAAAGAAAACGTGTGCGAGAAGGAGAGCTAAGAGGATTCCCTCTGACGTGATTGGGAGAAAAATCTAGTGAGAGAGAAGTAGCATCGAACCCTTCAGTCAGAACTTCGAAATTTTTGTTTTTAGCATTTTATTCAATTTTTTACTTTGTTGGAAATTTTTAACCAAAGTATTCAAACGTTAATGTTAAATTAATATTTCAAGTTTGAATTCGGATAACAATTTGTTAAACCGAATTTGTCGATAAATTTTTTCTTCAAATGACAGGAAATTAGATGAAGAAAGGAGAAACAATTTCCTTTTTTGGATTTTTTTAATTCAGATAATGATTTGTTAAATCGAATTTATCGATAAATTTTTTCTTCAAAGGATTGAAAATTGGATGAAGAATGGAGAAACAATTTTCTTTTTACTGGTAAAAAAAATTTTTTTTTAAAAAGAAAATTTCTTTTTGGATTTTCTCTTTTGGATGTGCAAAATAAGACAAAATAAGAAATAAGAGATAAAAAGAAAAGGATAGAAAAAAAAAGGAAAGTTTTTCCAACTTGCGTTGTACGAATCCCTCTTTAGAAGAAGGAAATAAAAGTGGGGTCCAAGGTCCAACTTTTGACTTTGGGCACAACGCACGCCTAGGTTTTCTTTTCTTTCTGCAAGTGATGGACGCACGCACGAGCTACAGTAGAAGCCGCAAGACAAGCTGAAGAGAGCCACACAAGAAGAGAGAAGAAGTATACGAGTTCTCCTTTTCAGCATACGTAAAATACTGAACTTAAATGCGAGGTAATTTTGTACTGTAGGTTTATATCTAAATAAGTTTTTTATTTATATATATTTTGATTTGGGGTTAAATCTAGGCATGTGAAACACTCGAGCGTGTGAACAATTATAAATTCTGATTTTTCGATTATAGTAGATTATTTACTGTTGATTTTCCTCGTTGACATAAGTACTGATACTCGAATTGAACCATGTAAATTTTTGGTATCCATATTATTTCTCATTTATTTCTTTGGTGATTTCGCATTAACGTAAATTGTAAAATCTTGTTGTTTCCACGTATTATATTACAACGGTTAGAATAAAAAATAATGACACAAATAATCCCTAAATGATACAAATGGTCAATGTGAACGTGATCCATGAACTTTAACCTAATATTTAATGTGATCTTTAAGCTATTAATTGATTTAATGTGGTCTATAAACTTTTGATATATGTTCTAATAGTCTCCAAATTATATGAAAATGTTCAATGTTATTTTTCCATTAATTTAATATCAAGAACAATATTAAATGTCATAAAGTCTAAGGATTAAATTAAACATGTATCAAAATTTTAAGGACTACATTAAATAAATTAAAATTTTAGAAACCACATTATATATTAGGCTAAAGTTCAGAGATTACATTAAACAAATTAAAAATTCATTAATCACATTACATATTGAGTCGAAGTTTATGGACCATTTATGATATTTTCCTTTAGAACAAGCCAGCCGGTGAAGATTTGGCTAACTAACAAGATTGGACCTAACATGGCCATTTCAAGTACCTGGCATGGCCATTTCAAGTCTTCATTTAATATAATGTTTATTTTTGGTCATTTTACAAGAAAATGGCCTCATTTCAAATATTTATTCAAAATTCTCCATCAATTTTAGGTAGGTTTGCCAAAAAATCCGACATGTAGATTCCCCTAATAAATAATTGGACTTTGTTAGCATAATATGAGAATATCAATTTATTGTGAACCATAATTTTTTTAAAAAGTAGGTCCCACAATAATTTATAATTATTTATAATTTGATTTTTTGTAGTCAAAATAAACTATTATTCTCATTATAGATCAAAGACTATTATGCAATCATTTCTCTAAATAATTTACCTATAGTTGGTCTCGGACTCGCTGAAAAAATGGAACAATAAAATAAGAAAAACGAGTCAACTTTCTTTCTTCTAATCTTGCCCATTTGTATTTTCTTTCATTGGTTATGTAATATTATATTTGTTTTCTCTACATCATGGCATACTCCATAATCTCATATTGTTTACGACATTATATGTAAAAATTTCTTAGTAAGAGTTAATTTAGAGGCTCTCTCATTTATTTGGATAAAAAAAAAAAATATTATGGCATGGGCATTCCAATTCCAATGCCCATTGGAATGCTTACTCCATTTATAGATGATTTCCTACTACTTTTCACAAAAATAATTATGGACACAATTGCTAACTCCTATTAGTTAATACTGTATTACAATTAAAATTGTTAATTATGGAATATATTAAATATTATAAATTAATAAATTAATATTTGTAACTAGATGATGACATAACATAACCAATTATATTAATGACAGCTACTAATTAAATATTATTCATAAATTATGCATTTTTAATTAATCAAAATAACTATCATACTTGATTAAATCAAATTTTGAATATCGAATAAACTTATCAAGGAAGTAATTTAAATTTTCAATATATTGTGAGATATAACTGGAACTTCATGTAAAATAAGTAAAATTACTTCTTAATATATTTATTAGATGTGGGCATATTTTATGTTTTTAAACTATGTATATAAAACTCTCATTTTATTCCACTGTCAAAAAAAAAAAAATTCATACAACTAAAAACGAAAAATCTTTATTCCGTTTCATACCATTCCAATTCTTAATTTCATTCCATTCCGTAAAATGCAACATTATACATATAATGCCAATCTTACGTTGATCTTCAACATATAATTTCGAATTTTGTTTGTGATGTTAGAGAAAATGTCTAACTGAGATATATAAAAGTCGGTTCATCTCTATCAATTCTCAGATTTCCATCTCTCAAATTTTCTTCCAATAGGGAAAACCAATTGGCATTGCCATGTGATTATGAAAAGGTTGTAAGCCATGCGATACAAGATGTTACAGCCATTCAAACCATTTCAAATTGAATCAATTGAAATTCCGCATTCCAACAATTGGTCATTTAATCTGAATGCTTGTTTGGTGTTACCAACGGAATAAACTCCTAACTTGCTTCATCATTATTCTCATTAAACCCACGTCCAAATTCATGGAGAGAGATGCATTATTGAAGCTACAAATGAAATTGCCATAGGAAGCAATCAGTACGACTTGATATCAAGATTTTCTTCATAGGATACCAATTGAACATCTTCCTTATTGATGAGGGTATATACAATCTTCCCATCTTAGCAAATGAAGCTTCTTGTTTCTCCCTAAGTAGATTCCTCAGACCATATTCATATTTCATATAAAAAAAATAAAGGTTACAAACATGTACATGTCGACTAGACATTTTATGGTATTCATGGTCACTCTTGCTCTCCCTCAAGCTAGCTCCGAAGCCTCTTTCTTATGTGGGAAAAAATGTCCAAATCATCGATAGTGTGTTAGTACGAGCGACACTTATGGTTCATTGCCAATCTATAAACTATGATTTTGCCTTTCGTAAGATCCACCCAAATGGCAGCTGGGAATTTGTGTTTTTACTTTGGGATAATTGTTCAAAAAGTCTTAAACCTATTGTACCGTTGCTAATTCAATCCTAAAAATTTTAATTGTACCAATTTAATTATAAATCTTTTAACGATTTGCTAATGTAGTTTTTCCGGCCAACTTTTGGCCAAAAATCGCTAAAATGGATGATAATCATCCCATGTTGCATGACCAATACTAATTTGGACGATTTTTGGAGTGTTTTTTTGTTAAATTTGTTTTTTTTTTTTTTTTTCCTTTTCTTTTTTTTTCCTTTTTCCTTTCTTCTCCTTTTTCCCAAGCACAAGCAAGGATTGTGCTCGCTGGCTGTAGGTGAGAGTTTTCCTTTCCGAACCTTGCCTAATCTAGGTGAGGGATGGCCAACAAGGCTTAATAGGAAAAAAAAAACTTAAGAAAGCTTATAAAAGAAATATAAATAAATAAATAATTCATAAAATAAAAAAAATTGTAAAAATTGCCTATATTAGCACTATCCTTGCCACATAGGACCGCTGAAATTCACGTCAATAATTTCCAATCAAATTGGCAAGAGAACTGCATTCTCAAATCATCAAATAGTTTATGACTAAATTAACACAATTGAAAGGTTTATGATTAAATTGACATTTGTATAATAGATTTAGGACTTTTTGAACAATTATCTCCGACTCTTCCAATTATAACAACTCTAATCATATTGGAATTCACTATGAAGTCTTCGGAAAGTTAATGCAATTGTGGATGCTTTCTTGTACTCAGAACGATTTAATCCCTACATTGACAAGGTGGCCTTAGAATACTTGTCGCTCGTCCCTTAGAGTACAAGCAAGCCTTACTATAACTCCGTCTTTTGACAGACGTGAAACACAATTTTCATTTGACTTGGCATCAAGAACATTATAGGCACACCTTCTAACTCGTTTTTATCTGTTGATCGCCTACAACTTGGCATCCCTCAAACTCGATTGGGATTTGCAACCTTCTTAGGTCTTCCAACACCTAGGGAGACTCTTCGTGCATGTGCATGGTTTGAATAGAAAAGACCATTATATTCTATTGTATTGCATGACATAAATTGCCTGAAATGGGCAAATTATTTCATTTGATTTCAATGATCTTTTACATGACCCCAAATAAGCTACATAAAATCAAGAACTTATTTTACTTATTGTCGACCGCCTTTCATATAATTGAAAAAGAAGATTACAATATGTATCTCTTGATCTATTACTACCGATGGTCATATTGCTTTGAGATTGAGTACTCAATATTCAAGTTACTTCCAATCAGTGCATGAAATTTGATTTATTTGCAATTGATGCACTACGGTCGTCATTCTAAGATGAATATTTCACCAAAAAAGGATACGTTTGTCATCGGGATACTAACTAGAAGACAAGTGAGGTTGATCTAGGTAGTGTGTCGCGTACCCCTTGTATGTTAATGGCAATGATTGGGCGAAGGTTATGTATCGATCGCTACGGACAACCGCAGTGGTGTATATAATCTAGTCAGATTTGGCTGATACAATTCGATATGCACTCAAGCTTAACCTAACTTTTGAATTACAACTGGATCTTAGCTCGAGCTGGATCAAGTTTGACTTCTCTAAACTTGAAGTCAACTTGATTAAACTTTCAACAAGCAGCTTGAGCTCTATTGCACTAGATTAGCAAGTAAAATTTTAGTCTAACCTCGAGTCAACCATGGATCCGAGGTCCAACTCGAGGTTGAATTTTAAAACACAATGGAGTTTTAATAGGGTTAATATCACGATAAATCTCAAATTAGTATACTTGTGATAAATTTATTCCAAAACTAATTTTTTAACAAATTTACTTTATTTCAGTTTCTATTGAATTTTGCCATCAAATTACTAAGTTAGATGATACGTAATAGTTAACAAGTACCATCCATTTGTCATAGGTGTAATCATTTTTTGTTTTTTTTTTTTTTTTTCGTGATATTTAATAGAAACTAATAAAGAGTAAATTTATCACAAATGTATAAGTTTATAATTTTTGATAATTAAAAAATTAGGTTAGGCTAAATTTATTATAGGCATATCAATTCAAGATTTTTTGTGATATTAGTCTTTTAAAAAATTGTTTACATAAAAAATTGTTTATGAAAAAGAAATAAAAAAAATAAAATCCGAGTCCAACCATTGCAACGGGATGGTTTTTTTTTTTTTTTTTTTTTTTTTTTTTTTTAACGCTGATATAAGCAAGTACTTAAAGTTCAAATCCACGCAGTCAAACCTTCACTTTATTATCTTCTGCTGATTGATTCTAGCATTGTACGCGAAAATTGACCTTTTCTTTGGATTTTGATAAGGAACACCTTTAAGCTATTTGTAAAATATATCTAGTAAGAAAATATTCTACTTTCGTAATAGACGGTGCATATCACAAGAATTCACTTAATCAAAAAATGTCACAAAAGCTTTTTAATATTATATTTTTTTTTTGGATTAATATTACGAAAAAATAAAACTAATAAATTTGTCTCAAATTAATTTTTTGACCACAATAATTTATAAATTGTTATGCCTAAGACAAATTTACCTAAACTATTTTTTTTTATCATAAAACTCCAAATTGATACATATGTGATAAATTTATTCTCCGTTAGTTTATAGTGAATTTTACCGTCAAATTATTAAGCTGGATGACATGTAACAGTTGACAAATATATAAATTTAGAATTTTATTCTTCGTTTGTTACAAACATAATCATTTTAATTTTTTATGATATTAATTCAATTTAATGGAACTAAGGAATTTTACAAATATATTAGATTGGGATTTTTGATAATTAAAAAATTAGTTTGAGCTAAATTTATCACATTTATATTAGTTTAGTATTTTTGGTGATATTAGTCCATTTTAAATAATGGTATTTAGCTTTTCAGAATAATTAGAAATATTTATTAAAAAAATAATAATAATCCGAGCCCCACCATTGTAATGGGAGAGTCCATTTGTCGTACAACGGTATGAGCAAGTGCTTAAAGTTCGAATCAACGCATCGAGCCCTCACTTTATTGTCTTTTGTTGACTGATTCAACTATCGTACGCGAAAATTGAACCTTTTTTTTTTTTTTGGGATTTTTTAAAAGGAACACCTTTAGACTATTTATAAAATATACTAGTAAGAAAATATTCTATTTTCGTACTATTGACGGTGGATGTCATGAAAATTTACTTAATCAATAAATGTCATGAAAGCTTTTCAACATTATCTTTTCTTTTTAGGTTAATATAATGAAAAATCCTAAACTAACAAATTTACCCTAAATTAAATTTTTTATCACAAAAATTCTTAAATTGCTATATATATGATAAATTTATTCTAAATTAATTTTTTATTATCAAAAATTCAAAATTGATATATTTATGACAAATTATCTTCTGTCAGTTTTCATTAAATTATATTAATACCATACAAAATTACAAATTGAAATAAATGAAGAATAAAATCCTAAATCAATACACTTATCAATCTAATTCAATAATTTGATAATAAAATTCAATGGAAATTAATATAGAGTAAATTTGTCACGACGTTCCATTTTGAAGTTTAATTTCGGATTAATTTATCATAAGCCTAAGATTTTGAGATTTTTCTCATGGTATTAATCTTTTCTTGTTTTAATAAGGCGAAAAATAAATTTCTTGGTTATTTTTCCTTGTTCATATTGGACTGCGAATGTGACAATAATGCAACCGAAGTTTTACCTCCAAAAAGAGGAGGGGCGAAGGTAAAATATCAGCTCTCCCCCCCTCCTCAAGCTCACGCTCGCCTCCTCTCCTCCTCCTCCTCCTCCTCCTCCTCGTCGCTTGTGGCGGAGAGTGAAAAAGACTGGTCGGTGCTCCGAACCCCAAGCCCACCTGCCCCCCCACGCACGAGCTCTGCACGCCTCCCCTACGCAGCCCTTAGCAGCCGGAGGCTTCTTGAATCTTCCCTCGTCTGCCCTTCACGTTGAACGTTGAATCGCCGATCGTGTCCCGGCGGAGCCTTCGGGACGGCTCCGTCCTGCTCCCCAGCTCCTCGTAAGCCCCCCGTCTCGATCTTTCGTCTGAGTTTCTGTTGGTGGGTTTTGCGTCGTTTTTGCTCAGTAGGTTTAACTTGTTGTTGGTTTCGCTCCGTTTGGTGTTGTTGATTTCGAGGTCTGGTTATCTACTTTGGATCCGAATCATGGTGCTTTACCGGCGAAGTGGGATTTTTGTTTTTTTCTTTTTTATATGATTTTTTCTTGATGGTATTGGCTTTGTTGTTGTGGATGTTGAGTTGGGTTTCTCTTTGAGGTGTTTGCTCGTTCCTTTTCCTTGTCGAAAGTGGCAATTTTTCTTTTTTGTTTTTTGGCCTTTGAGTTTCAGATTTCAATGTGCATACGGAGACTCCGCGGTTAGTTTACGATTGGTTCGATATTATAAATGGGGAAGAAAGCGAAGAAGAAGGCCAGGACTCCTGTCAGGGAAAAGCACCATGTCCAGAAAACCATGCCCCTGCCAAACGTTGCTGAGAATGAGATTGCCGAAGGCCATCCGGTTCAGAATGAGAGCAAAACCTGTGCCCACCGGGAAAAGGGTTTTGATTTGAATGCTTTGTCTGCAAAGATCAAAGCTTCTGAATCGGTGAAGTGTGAGGATTGCAGAGAAGGTGTAGCTGATAGAAGAGGGAATAAGGGAAAGGGTAAACAGGGGAAGAAGAAAGGTGGTGCTTCAACGGAATCGAAGTCTGAGTCCAAAGCCTTATGGGTTTGCTTGGAGTGTGGGCATTATGCCTGTGGAGGGGTTGGTTTTCCAACGACTGCTCAAAGTCATGCTGTTCGGCATGCACGGCAAACACGCCACCCCTTGGCAATCCAACTTGAAAAGCCTAGCCTTCGGTGGTGCTTTCCATGCAACGCACCTATCCTGGTTGAGAAAATTCAAGAAAATGGCAAACAGAAGGATGATCCATTTGCAGAAGTCGTGAAGTTAATTAAAGGGCGGTCTACACAAGCGCCATCTGTGGATGACGGACATGTTCGGTTTGGAAGTGGCAGTGTTAACAGCGGAGTGAATTCAACAGGTAGTGGCTCCAGCTGTTTAGACAGTAGAGGTGGTTATGTGGTAAGAGGAATGGTTAATCTTGGGAATACTTGCTTTTTTAATTCAGTCATGCAAAATCTTTTAGCCTTAGATAGGCTAAAAGATTATCTTGGGAATCTCGACACATCTATTGGATCCCCCATCATTTAGATCGTTGAAAAAACTATTTTCAGAAGTAAAGATAGAAAATCGTGGGAAAAATGTGATTAACCCCAGAACCTTATTTGGAGATATCTGTTCCAAGGCTCCTCAGTTTATAGGATACCAGCAGCACGACAGTCATGAATTGCTTTGTTGCTTACTGGATGTGTTGTCAACTGAGGAGTTCGACATGAAAAAACAGTCAAGACTTCCCCAGGAGGGTGGAGTTCCTCATAATCAGAATGTGACTTTTGTTGAAGCTGTCTTTGGGGGCCAGATATCAAGCACTGTTTGCTGTGTTGAGTGTGGGCACTCGTCTACTGTGTATGAGCCATTTCTAGATCTCTCATTGCCTGTTCCCACCAAGAAACCTCCACCTAAAAAGAACCAGCCTATTTCTCGAGCGAAGAAAGGAAAAGTACTGCCAAAGAAAGCTGCACGGATACGATCAAAGGTTAACAAAGATTCAGAATCCATTACAGCTCATAGTGTGTCCAGAGCATCAGCAAGTGCACAATCTACCACACCTCCTATAGACACTGTTGCTTTGTCTAGTGATTCTAGGATTGAAACGGCTACTGGCTCAGGTGCTGTAGTTGATGACAGTGTTACATTTCCACCAGATCACTTGGCTATCAAAGAGCATGATAACACACCTCTCTCTGGAAAAGAGACAGACACGATAGCTTCTTCTATGGAAGAGTCAACATGGTTAGATTACCTTGATCCTGGTGCTACTGATTTGGATTTGCAAGATACTAATTTTGGGCCTGTGGAAGCATCCAGAAATGGAGATACTGTTCTTGATGAATGGGCTGCAGATTCACAGGATCTGTCTACAGCGAAAGTGGACACTGTTGAAGAGTCCAAAAGTGAACAGGTCTCTGAGAAAGAGTTGGAACAGCATGCTGTATCAGCGGATGGTTTGGCATGGTTGGACTATCTTGACTCACAACCATTCTATAGTGAGATTAATTTTTCTTCACAAGACAATGGGTGTAGGCAGGTCCAGGGAGATGGTATTGCAGATGTGGCTGATTATGGCTCACAACAAAATCACCTTTTTAGTGATAGTGTTAATGAAGCAACTGATCTAAAAGAGGAAATATCTTCCAAAAATTCCTGGGAAGACGAGACACCATTGCAGGTCCAAGATTCTGAAGTCTTGTTGCTTCCGTACAAAGAAAACATGTCAACTACTGGTGACATCACCAGAGAAGGTGTGACATCTTCGATGGGCTTCACACAAGATGAATCAGAATTTGATGGCTTTGGTGATATGTTCAATGAGCCTGATGTTGTTTATGGGCCTGTGGCGGGTCCCTCTTTAGGTGGTAATAATTTTGAGACAAATGACGTTGCAGACTCTGGTTTGATGGCTGGAAACGGCAGTGAGTCTGATCCTGGTGAAGTTGATCATTCAGATTCCCCTGTATCTATTGAGAGTTGTTTGACTCACTTCACTAAAGAGGAACTTCTTTCTAATGATAATGCTTGGCATTGTGAGAAATGTGCAAGAACTCTGCGACAACAGCAGCTGGAATCCAAGAAGAAACAGACAAAATGTGTAGCAAGCTTATGCACTAATGGATGTGAGACAGGAAGCCAGATAATTTCAGCTGATTCGAGTTCAGAATCCTGCTGTTCAGATGAGGCCCAAAAGCTTAGCAATGGAAGTAGCAAAAATGATGATCATTCTGTTGACACTAATCACAAAGAAGTTATCCTTCAAAATGGGAAGCTAGATATACCGTCTCATGTGAGCTCAAGTGATCAAGCTACTGGGTCTTGTACAGGTGATGAACCTAGTTGTACTGGACCAATTATTGAAAAACTTCAAAAGGACAATCCCATGTTGGCTACGAAATGCCAAACAGAGATAGTTGATGATGAGGCTGATTCAGGAGCTGTGAAAGTGAAGAGGGATGCAACTAAAAGGGTCCTCATACATAACGCTCCACCAATCCTTACCATTCACTTAAAAAGATTCAGCCAAGATGCTCGCGGTCGTCTAAATAAATTGAGTGGTCATGTCATTTTCAGAGAAACAATTGATCTGAGACCATTTATGGATAAGAGGTACCCTCACTTTCCTGCTCTAGTTAGAGTGCTTTATATTTATTTCTTGCAATGACCTTAAACAATCGACACCTGCTGAAAGAAAGGAGAGGAAAACTGGTTAAAAAAAAAAAAAAAAAAGATTGAAGTGGTCCGTCGCCTTTCTGTTTTTGAAGTATTTATAACTATTGCATGAGTAGAAACACTGCTCTCCCACATGATATCATTTGCCCTGGAGTTGATGCCTTAATTTAGTGATGGTCTTATCAAGTGCACTTATCAACCTTGTGAAATGAAATCTAGGTTTTTCAGTTTAGGATTTATCTTTATAATGGACAGTCTTTTCAACAGGAAAATACAGATGGTTAAGACCGTCATCATAATAAGTGATTGATTATTTAGTCACATCTATTGGTTCTGCTGTGAATGATTCAACTCAGATGGGAGAATCTGATAAAAACTATGTTCTGGGATGCTCTATTGTGCAAATTGACAGGCTAAGTCAACTTTCTCTTAGGCCAAATATATACTGATGGGGTGCCAAATAGATTGAGATAAACCTAAATCACACAGCTTCGTCATTATACCAGACAAACATTAATAGCCCTTTAAAGTTTTCATGGAAACCAATCCTCAAAATCACAAAAAAAAAATCTCAAAGGACAAATTTTTACACACTACTGAAACAAGTAGAAGATTAATACCTAAATCAGAAGCTTCTGTCATTATACCAATCTCAAACATTTATAGCCCTTTAAAGTTTTCAAAAGTAAACGGCCCAAAAAAAAAAAAAAAAATTCTCAAAGGACAATTTTTACACTGATGCTGTATTAGTCATAATCATCCACTTTAATTTAGTCAAATTGCAAGTTCACCTTCTTTCATATTTGTCAAATTATATTCAATCCCACTTGTATGTTCTTTGGCTTGTGCTGGCAATATTTCAACCTCACAAAGATACGCCCAATAAATTGTTGTAGCTTTTTTTGCCCCCTTTTTCTGGTAGTGGTTTGTAATGTCTGCATAAAATTATAAGGAAGGTGTCAGTGATATAGATAAATAGGGTGAGTTAAATGAGAGTAAGTAGGGAAGGGGCTGTTGGACTGGCTCATGGCCTCTTCTTAAATAGACTGTTAGCGGAGTACACATAGAAATTTTCACTTTTGCAAAATGCAAGATTGAGGATGATTGGCTATTTTTGTTAACAATGACCATTTTTCCTCCTGCCTTTATCAAGAAAACGAAAAGTTGCAATTTCCTGCTTTCAGTAAGCCAAGCATGACCAAGATTATAAAGTTACACCCAAAAGTAAATTGCCTTTAACAGTCTCTAGTAATGGGACAACATAGAGCTTCCAGTGACACCTTCAGAAAGCCGTCCTATTCGTAAATTACTTCTAATGTAAAGCAACAGGCAAAAGCACATCGCTTTTCAGCAACACCTTTAGCCAACAAACTTCAGCATAAAGTTCAAATATTCAGTTCATTAAGGAAGTAGTCTACTGTAGGTTTAGTCAGGAAAATTGGTATGTTAATGCCTTACATTGGATCTAAACTAGCCATTCAAATCCTGAAAGGGGACTGACCTTCCCTCTGCGTCTTCCCTCTGTAATTGACTGAGGTGGAAACGTAGCCCTAGGTTGCCCTTCATGCTTAATCTAGAGGCCCAGAACCGCATCTGAGAAGACCAACATTCTTGATTTCTTTCTATACATTGAAGTAGGGACTAGAAGTTTGCAAACTGAGGCACCAATCTTTCATTATTTGAAGTTCAAAGGGGAAATAAATTGGGAGATCCAGAATCTGCACTTTGAACTGGCCTTCCGGATGAAGGCTTTATCATGTGCTTGTGTTTCTGACTGTGCAAGGCCTTTTGTTCTTCACACACACTGTCATTCAGCAAAAAGCATTCATACCAAAGAGATATATTAGCAAATACATTTAAGTATTGTGGCAGAAAAAGTATACTTAATATGATCCGGGATTGAAAAAAGAAGTACAAACGGCCTTATTTTTTTGGAACTATATCTGTTTTTTTTTTTGGTGAACTGTCTGATTAGGACAGGTAGACTTTGGTAAGTGATATACTCCAGGTACTAGGTACCATGGCAATTCGTGGTGAGCCATTTTGATGTTTCCCAGGGCGAGTAGCCTCAAATTATGAGATAGTTATATTCTTGCTAAAAAGATAATGTCCCTGTTATTCCTGGACTCATGGAAGTCTGACTTTTTGTTTTTAGAATATTCATTTGTTAGTTGGTTCTTCCGTTTCATTTTATGTAGACATTAGCTCTTTGGTGTGTAATACATAATTGAGAGGTATTTCAGTAATGGGCTCAGTTTTACTTAAGAAATAAAGGACAAACTGAAATGCCTAAGTTGAACTTTAGAGGCTATGGTTTAGTGGTTGGTAAACTACAAGACATGCAGGTGATTGATGATATTGGGATTCCATGTGATTGAAGTTTAAAGAATTAGTTATGATTTTGGAGATCATAACTTTTGAAACTACTTTGTTGTTCTTTTAGAAGTGACTATTACTGGAAAAGTAAAAGTTGTCTTTGGCACCATCAAGTGTAACTTTAAGACATTTTTTGCAGTTACCTTTACTGAAAGCCAAAAGCATAGGTTGACAGTTCAGAGAAAATGACGCAGTTCAGTTGTTGATTGTTACTGGCTGAGTTTTGACTGTTCTTTTAAACCAAAAGGTGTGATGAATTAGAAGCCATGACTCAAGAAAAGTCTGAAGCAGATGTTTGGAAGAAGTCTCTGCCCTCCCCCCACCGGATAATTTGCCAGAAAGAATTTAATTACACAATAGTTACGAAACTAGGCTTTTAGACCTGTAACATTGGACGTACTTTTTTCCTAAAATGACAATGTTTGTAGGAAATGCCAAGTTACTTTTACTAAGCAAATCTAGAATGTAATGAATGAAAAGAACCATAAGTGTAAAAAACCAGAGTAGTAAGGGTATGATGAAGCCAGTCCTCCATTGTTCAGATGAAGTATACTGGGATGACGTCGGCTTTTTTAATGAGAAAATTAGGTTATATGGCAACATTTTCAGTATTTAATTCAATGCTTCAGCTGAAAACTTCTTCCACTACCCACTTTCTTTCTAGATTTCTTCTGTTCCATCAGGCAAAAATGCAACAAAATTTCCTAATACCAATCGGTGTGTAGTTTGTCTAATAGCTAGAGGATAGTAAACTGTTTCCAAGGGAAGATTTACTGCTTAAGTATATACTGGGTCATGTCTTGAGCACAACGTTCAATGTTTGAGATCCTTGTCTTGCTAACATGCCATTGCGCATCATTGTCTTATTAGAGGCATTGTCCGAACAAAAAGCATCAAAGCATACATATTTCAGGTTTCTTTTATGGTATAGCTGCACCAGTAGTCTCCTTTAAGTTTTATGAGGCTTGGCTGTTTCTCCCTTATAGCTTGACTCTCTTTTTCCATTCAGGTGCTGGCATTGACCATGTGTAACAGAATCTTCTTGTATAACACAATAGTGTCGGGTGTTTCCTTTTTGCTGTTTTGCAGGGAAGAGAGAAAGGAAAAGTGTGTCTATCGTCTCACAGGTGTTGTGGAGCACATTGGGACCATGCGTGGGGGCCACTATGTTGCCTACATATGTGGAGGTGAGAAGAGCAAAAACGGAGTTGGGGCTTCCGTCTGGTATCACATCAGTGATGCACGTGTGCGTGAAGTCACATTAGAAGAAGTTCTTCGCTGTGAGGCATACATCTTATTTTATGAGATAATTTGAATTCAATCTTCATTTTTGTTTCGATATGTTTTTCTTGATTCTTTGTCCCTCAAGAGCATGTGGGCCTTTTTGGAGGGAGATACAAGAGAGAAGGCAGAGAGAGAATATATAGGCTGAGTGAACAAAAGGGTTGTCATTTACCCTGAATTACATAGCTACCGTTTTTTACTTTGAGGTATAATGAGCTGCAAAAGGTGTACTGGTGAAATTATTTTTGGGAAAATTTTCACTGAATTTTTGTATCATATCTTTCAGTTTTAATTTGTAGCCTGATGATGCCTGAAGATGTAACTTTCTCAATGGTAATGAGGAAATGACGACTCTGTCCCTCACTTTGTTCACGTCTGAGCTAGTTAAGGTCATGTTTTAGATGATTAATGTCATGAACTCTGCCAGTTGAGTTCGGTCATATCTATTTTTGTTAAAGCAAAAGAAGAAAAAGCCAGGGCACATGTCGGGAGAACAAGAGGAAAGAAACACCCGATGTTGTATTGTCTAGCGAATATATTTCAATAGCCAGAAAATGCTTGTAGGTTCCCTCCTTCAATTTTGTATTTTCTCTTAATCGTTAAATCAACTGACATTCAGAAAAAGATTTCAATTTGGTACGAACATTCCCTTGTACGACTTATATCAAGGACACCAGTGTCTTCACACAGACTGCATTTACGACTGAAGAAGATGATTGCATCCTCTTGCTCACATTCAAATAATCAGCTTCCTGTCGAAAACAGTGATAGTTCCCTGTTTCAATTGTAGAAAAGTGACGACTGTCAAATTCTCTTTTTCAAAAATTGCTCTGTTTTGTGAACTATCTGGTCTTGTGCACTTGATCAGAAGTTCCTCTTTCCCTTGATTGGGCACTTATCAGGTTGCCTAACGATGTAGATGACATCGCCTGCATACTTGTACATGTCCTGATTCCGATGCCATGTCCACAGAGCATGAGTCTCATTCTTCACCTGCACGAGGGTAGAAGACAGTGGCCGTCATGATCTCCCTAAATATGGTTGCTTTCCCAGTGTATAAACTCTTCTAGCACTATACGTGAGGGTGAAATAAGTGAGATGGAATGCGCTAACTCTTATGCATTGTTTAAGGAAAGAGACTGGTGAAAGATAACGTGCAAATTTTTAGTTCTTTTTGCAAATGGTGGAGGGAAATTCAATGTTGTCATCCATTTTACGCCTCCATGAATTGCAAACTTAGGATTAAGGTCATGACCAAATCTTCCTAGGTGATGGTGTGGCATAAGCCGTGCCTGATCCACCCAGCAGTCATTAGGAAAACAAGCACCGGCTGACTTGATCCCAAACACAGGTTTCACAAGGAGAAGCAACCCTTAATCATGCTTTGCAAAATGCACGGACCATCTGCAGATCACCGCAAATGCGCATTGAAGTTGCGCATTTACCCCGCAAGCAACGGCAGATTATAAAGATCACGCATTGAGCATCTTAGCTTGTGGAGGAATCATGGCAGTCATGAGTTTTTACTTGAGAGTTTTCACATGTTAAAGTTGTGCTGTGCTTTCTTACTGTACTGTTTATATACAGCCAAAACGCAGCATGGCCTTCATAAATCTTAACAAGATTATGGAGTGCATTTGGTGTATACATGTTGATACAGTCATGTAAAGTACCTAAGGGATTGTTAGGTACCTCAAAAATGCCATGCCCGAAGCTGCTTTCTCTGTATGCACTATATTCCGGTTGCCTGTCCCAACAGAAGTTGCCTTTAGCGGGGCCTGATGTGAAATTAAATGCACAGAAACCACCCATGTACTTATCGGGGGTGGTACTTGGGTCTGGACAGTTTCCAGGTTCATCTGCATGTGTAATTGCCATGTTCTCTCGGTTACCACCATCTCCGACAGTGATGTGAACAGGGCCACAGGGATCCAGAGTGTAGTTGTACACTCTATTTGACCTCTCATAGGCATGAACCTGTTGATTATTTCCGATAGAGATTCGTGTCAAGTGTTGATCGTGTCAAACAAAAGAAGAGGGCCTCCTCGATCACAAAGATAAAGACACATTGCAGAAGACTCATAAGAACGTCATAAGCCCATGTCATAAATGTTTGAGCATGTCATATTGCTGAGATGCAGCTAGTGCTCAGAACCAGATTATGAATCGATCTGCCTCGTATAACGCATAAGATGGATATGTAAGACAAAAAGGACTAAGAACATTTGCACCCTCTATTCCGAGTTGGAAAACAGAAACAGTGGACCCATCGCTGGTGCAGCAAATTAAAGATAAATGATAGGGAATGGTGACTTACATGTCCATTAAAGACAACATCAACGCCGTAACTGTACAACAAATCCTCCATTGCAACCCTCATGCACTCTGCCTCTCTGTAATGGGTCTTGTAAGTGCTGTACCAAGGAGAGTGCCATGTAGCTACCAACCATGGTGTGACTTCTCTGTTGACCTTAGCTAGGTCTTTCTCTAACCATCTGTACTGATCAGCTGATGCGAAAGCATAAAAGTGTCAGGCACATGCTTCAGAAGATTCTACTATTTGAGGGAAAAACAAAAGGAAGAAGCTCACATGATTTATTATAAGAAATATAGGCACCAAGCATTAAAAAGTGTATGCCGCCTGCATTGAAGGAATAGTAAAAAGTAGACGATGATCCACTTTCTTTAGATGGAAATGCAAATCGAGAACTATAAGCAACAAAAGTCTGATTCTCAGCCTGTTCTTCAATCTCGTGATCCCCTTCTATGACCATGATGGGAACTTTAGACACTAGAGGCTGCATATACCTGAAATGAGAAAAAAAAATTCATGTTATATTAGACTCCAATGTGTAAGTGAAAGCCAGCATACAAAGAAAATTAAATGCTTCATCAGGAACACGATGCTTTATGCCAAATACACAATTTTCAGAAGCATCCCCCACTCACAATATAGCAATATAGTACTAATGTAGGAGATTCTTTTCACTGCACTCTCAGATGAGTAGATTTGAAACACCATCAAGATCAGTTGGCTCTATTTCCATTTCAGATAAGTGAGAATGAGGCACCCTAAATGCTGATACAACGGTATTTCTACTTTTCATGAGATTCGAAATGAACAGAATTCATCACAGCCAATTAGTTAGTGACTTAGCTGTGCTAGTCAAGACTGAAGAAAAGCGACTCATTAATTTCCATCTAGAAAGAACAAAGCAGTATGTCAACCTTCCCCAATAATCCCATCGTGGCTGGTAGGTTTCGCGAATAGGAGTTTGTGGAAATGAACAGGAGTAGCAATCGGCCCCAGTTCCATTCGTGAGATACAAGTTAGCATAACACACATCCCCGATCAAAAGAACCAGATCAGGATGATTACTCAGCATGTGGCCGACTGTGGAAGTGGTATTGTATGTAAGACCCAAGTCACCAACCACTGCCACTCTGCTGGGGTAACTACTTGGGCCAGTGACAGGCATAGTCGTAAAATAATAAACTTCGCTCATTGCTATTGAAGGATCTCCACATTGGTAAGAGTATAACGTGCTGGGCTTCAACCCTGAAGATAAACCAAAATCAATAAGTGATGTCAAAGTGCAAAATATCAGCGTTCAAAATCCCTTGAAATTCAGAATTGCAAAAATCGGTGACAGTGTAGTGCCAAAAACAAGCTGCCCATTTCAGAAAATTATGTTAAGATTACTAACTGCAAGACAATCAGACATTCAGGAAATTTCTTCAGAGATTTTCCTCGCATTTTCATTTTCAGATGAACTTCCAAGCTCGAGAAAATCAAGAATTTGACAGAAGAAATCGAACTGCAAAATCAAGTGGAGCTTCACATTTGACTAATTGAAAAGGGAGCCTAAAAACTTGGGATGACTAGGAAAGCCAGGGCACGGACGCCAATAATGGACAAGTGAGAAATTTTCCTTTCTTTATGACCTATTGCCGTGAGAAACAATTAAATGAGCTATGCACAAGGAGGTTCAGAAAATACAATGCAACTTTACTGCTCTGACACCAGAGAGTTGAACAAAGCTTTTGTTACAGGTTGTGAAAGTACAAAGTTCACACTAGCTCGGCAGTGGGAAATCTCTCTCCTTCACCATAGTTAATCAGATTGATTTTTGTCAGTAGCCTTATCACCAACTTTCACCAAAAAAGGAGAACAAAAGAAAGGGCAGAGCAAGATATTTCTCATAAATGCTATACTGCTTCGACACTAGAGCTTGAAAACATCATTGATGCAAGAAAAATGATGCATACAATACCTTTGAGACGAACATGGTGTATAATGCCAGAAGTGTAGTTCTCGAGGCCTTCGAAGGGATAAAGTTGGTTGTAAATAAGCGAATAACCGGTTGCCTGATGACTCCGTCCAGATCCGGAGCCTACATAGTAAACAACACTCCCGACGCTGTTCGGATCCAGCGGGGTGATGTCATCACCTATCTGGTACTCTCCTGCAAACATTTTGAGAAACATCGCTCGCAGACACAACCAAGTAAGTAACAATCACAACCACTGTACTGCTCCTTAGCACTGTATCAGAATCTCTACCCAACCATTGAACAAATTACAGTCAGAATCGATTCCATGCTCCACGTTATATGTACAATCTTCGCCTCAAGAACAGAGGGTAGTCCATTTTATGAGCTTACGATTTCAAAGTCCAATCAAATCGAAACACACAGCATTGCTTACTAGAATAAATCCAACTCCGACCCACCAACACCGCCTTTATCTAAAAACAGAAAACACTAATCACTCACACTACCCCCACCCGAACATGACTAAATGTCACATAAATATCAGACTTTTCATGGCCAAGTCAAATTTGTCTCATCCAAGTCTAAAAGTCAAGCTCCATTTAATCTCTCTTACGCATCAGTTTCCATCTCACACTTATCTCGAACACAATCCAATGAACAAAACCCAACAGACAAACAGATGGATGTTATCAGAAGTCGGAGTGAATTTGGCAACAATGGACAAAGCACAAGCAGAGGCGAACGGACCTGTGATCCAGGAAATCCAGACGGAGCCGTAGCTCGAGGAAAGCGAGACGGAGATTTGCTCCGGCTCGAAGTCGGAGACCGTCCTCTGGACTCGGCGGTCGGTGTCCGGCAAGTCGACCGCGTTCCCACGGAAGCTCTTGTCGAGGGGCACCGTCACCGGCGGGAACGGCCCCTCGAGAGTCGTCGGGATGACTCCGGCGAGCAGTGTCCCGGAAGAGCAGAGCAAGAAGAAGCAGAGCAGGGCGAGCGAAGCACCCGACGGCGGTGGCGCCGCCCGCATTGCCGCCATTTCTCGCGCGTCGAGAGAGAGAGAGAGAGAGAGAGAGTCGGACGGACAGACGACGACGACGACGACGATGTGGCAGCAGCGAGGAGTTTAAATATGCGGTTGGATATGGAGGGACAGGTTAGCGGTTTCCCATGTGAAAGCGCATCACGCGTTCGCCGTCGTGGCCATGCGGAAAAAAGCAGGGGAGCGGGCGTGGTGGCCCTGGTGGGTACTGCGCCAGAAGCCGCCAAATGCCAAAGGACGACGAAGAAGCTGTCACCGCCATTGCCGCTAGTGAAAGAATGGCCGAAGGAAGCAAGAAGCGTAGCAAGAGGGTGAAAATGTGTAAAGGGATTTTTCTATATCTTGAGTTGTCATCAATGTACAATGATAATTATAATACACGATGTACATAGAGAAAGAGAGAGAGAGAAATTGGAGTCGAGGAAGACGAGGACGAGGAAGTTGTCTGGTAGTTAGTTTCGGATTCTTTAACGTTGTGATTAACGAGATTCTTTTGGTTTGTGCATTTTCCGGTCATAGTCAAATATATGAGTTTTCCAATGAGCTTCGATAACTTGACGGATCTTCAAGAATAGGATCATCTTGAGATGTAGCAAGAAGCTTAAATTTTGCTCAATTGGAATAAGTTGGTTTGCCCTCGATAATCCCGTTTCGATCTCTAAACATTCGAACGTGCTTTTGGTTTGAACTATTTTCTGCACTTTAAAATTAAGATTAAGTCGGTTGAGAGCTTTAGCAAATTTTGCATACCACTTTTCGGGAGGCACGCTTCAGCCCATAAAGGGATTTGCGGAGACGACACACTTTATTCTCCCCCGTCTCCGTAAACCCCGAGGAATACATTGGATGCAAATATAAGATTGTTATACAATGGTAACAATGGCTGTTGCCATCGTGGATCTCGGGATGCCTCATTATAACCGGAAGGTTCCCTTTCATCGGATATCCGACTAATACAACATCTATGTTCGATGAAAGCTTATCAAAAGAAACATATGAGTTTTGCAAGTTGGTGGTCGTGGTCCACCGGGGGGGGGAGATTTTCCTTGGTTAATTTATTATAAGTCAGCTTATGTCAGAATTGAGAGATCCGAGATATGATTTGAATCTTTAGTATTCTCTTATTTATTACTTGTGTTTATTGTATAGGTTAGAGCATCATCGTCCATTGTTATTAAAAAATTCAAAGAAATGGAGGAACGGAGAAATTAGTGAAAAAATTTCATTGGAATGGCTTTTACTGACAGGAAAAGGTGTGCGAGATTGCTTTGCTATGGGACATATATGACATTTAGAACAGGGAAAAAAAGCACTATGACCCATTCGTGAATGCAAAAGAAAGGTCTTATCATCGGTAGTAGCATTACACAATGACATTTTATTTGAGGCAACAAATGAAAGATCAAGATGATTTGGAGATTCATCCCAAAAAAACAATCCTTCTGAGAGATTACCCAAGCCCATCAGCTTGCCAGTCGAAAGGGCCTGGAAAAAAACACTATCAGAATTAAAGAGTACTTGACAGGAATTTTCTTTGCAAACTTTGGAGACAGAAATAAGATTGAATTGGAATTGAGGCACATAGAGGACATTTCGGAGGGTAATTTGGGGACTCAGCTGAACAGTGCCTGTCAAAGTAACATTGGTGATATCTCCATTTGGCAGTTGCACAGAAATAGGTATATCTAATTTCTTATGCATAACAGAAAAAAAACTTTTATCACAAATAATGTGATCACTTGCTCCTGAGTCCACTATCCATGCCTTTTCTTGAAATAGAATTTATCAGGCAATAAGATATACCTGAAAAACTTCCTCCTTTGTTCGTAATTTCTGCCTTTTGTAAAGCCTGCATTAACTGTGCATATTGCCCATAGGTAATTGGGTGATCATTACTGAGACCAGTAACTTGGTAAGCTGCAGAATATTCCTTCTTTTTTTCTTTTTCTCCTGATTTTCCATACAATTTCCAACAATTATCGATAGTGTGATGTGGACGTTTGCAGTACTCACAGTACAATTTACCTCTCCCTTTGGAATTTTGGCCAAAATTCCTTGAAGATCCAGAAAAATTCTGACCGTCCGATGCTTTTCTCGCGGAATAATATCCGCCGTCCGATCCCCTTTTTGCAGGGTGATATCCACCGTCAGATTCAGCGGACAGATCGAGCTCCTGGACACCGTCGGATCGCCGCGGATGATCTGGGCCGTTCGCTCCCCCCCTTTTAAAGCTTCTTTCGCTGCTCCCTTGTAACCCTAGCGCCTCTTTATCTCGTGTTAGGGTTTTGAACCCCGAATCTCTCCTCTCCCCGCGAATGGCGAGAGCGACGCTGTCGCTTCCTCGCGTTTGTTCTGGAGCCGTGAGTCGCTGGTTTTCCTCCTGGACAGCTAGCTGAAAGATCCTCCCGAGAGGAGGAACCGGATCCATCGCCAAGATTTGCGAGCGGAACGTCAGGTAACTCTCGTTCAAAATCAAGAGAAACCGAGTGGTTTTCTCTCTTTCCTTGATAGATCTATATTGTTCGAGGGTTTCTGGCGTTCCCTCGAGTTTCTCTTCCGCGGCCTCGAGCTCGTTCCAGAGCGATGAGAGTTTATTGTAACACGCCGTGATACTCATGTTTCCTTGTTTTAGATCGCTGAGTTCCTGCATGAGGGAAAAAATTTTAGCCCGATCTAATTTCCCATACATTTCGTTGATATTATCCCACATTTTTTTGGTGTCTTCTGTCGGCGGGAGGCCGGCTGCGACATCTGGAGAGATGCAATTGCCGATCCACGTTCGGATGAGGTGATTGCATTTTCTCCAATGTCTGGCCAATCGCTCGTCCGAAGGAACGGGCACGGTCCCGTCAAGAAAACCGTCCTTGTCCTTCGTCACCAAGGCTCGCCGGAAGTCCTGCGACCATCTGGAGTAGTTTTCCGGCCCGGTTAGTTGCAAAGATATTAAACGCAGCTCTGGACCGTCGGCGGTTGACACGTACAGAGGGTCTCCAGGCTCCGGTCGGCCGGTGACGGCCGTGATTGGAAAAGGAAAAAAATTCGGGTAGGGATTCGTCCCCATCCCTGACCCGACAGATCCAATTCCGTGACCCGCACTATGGGAATCCGGGTAGGGATTTGATCCCTGACCCGTTTCGCTCGATCCGCCAGTTTGTCCTGTTCCGACGGTTGGGCTTGCCCCACTCATGGCTGGTGGGCTCCCGTCGGGCTGGACGCCTACAACACCCGGCAATGATGTATTTGGGCCTGACCCAAAGTACCACGGATAAGGTACCCAATGGTAAGGATGGCCTGTAATGGGCAGCCCCATGCTAGACTGAGCCGGCAAATATTGCCACTGCATCCCTTGAGCTTGGATCTGCTGTTGAGGTGCGGAAGTTGGCCCAATAATAGCTTGTGCTTCTGAGATTTGTGGCGTGACGTTTGCTGTGGGCGAAGCATCAGCGGCCGAGGGGGAATTCTCCAAGTGAGCCATGGTAATTGATCTGAATTCGCCTCTTCTTCCTTTAGCGAAAATTTGATTTCTTCGCAAATCTCTTTTGCAGGTCAGAGAGTTCGAAGGTAATCAACACGGAAGCAGGTTTAGGAGCTTAGCAGCTCTGATACCATGAAAGAATGGCCGAAGGAAGCAAGAAGCGTAGCAAGAGGGTGAAAATGTGTAAAGGGATTTTTCTATATCTTGAGTTGTCATCAATGTACAATGATTCGTAATTATAATACACGATGTACATAGAGAAAGGAAATAAAATATTCTACAAATATTCTATAAATCAAATCTAATTCAATCCTATCAAAATGGATCAATTAGATCAAATCAGATCAATCCTTCAAATCTTCAGGCATATCTTCCAACAGCTAGCTCGTGAGTTTGACTTGCTCGTTGCAGAGAGAGAGATAGAGAGAGAGAGAGAGAGAAATCGGAGTCGAGGAAGACGAGGACGAGGAAGTTGTCTGGTAGTTAGTTTCGGATTCTTTCACGTTGTGATTAACGCAGCATTCGAACGTGCGAACTATTTTCTGCACTTTAAAATTAAGATTAAGTCGGTTGATACATTGGATGCAAATATAAGATTGTTATACGTAACAAGTAGTTTTGCTGGTTGGTTAATTTATTATAAGTAGCTTATGTCAGAATTGAGAGATCCTATGGTTTGAATTTTTAGTATTCTCTTATTTATTACTTGTGTTTATCGTATAGGTAGAGCATCATCGTCCATTGTTATTAAAAAATTCAAAGAAATGGAGGAATGGAGAGACGGCTGGGAAGAAACAAATCTAGAAATAGAAATGACGAGATGATTTTCTAGAATACGGAATTTTGAAACTAATTATGTTATGATTGTCAAATGTTCGATGCTTCAAGCTTTCTATAAGATAAGAGCAAGACGTGGTTCTAAGTTTAAAATGGCACGAGACCAATCCACTTGCACTCTGACAAAAAAAAAAAAAAAAAAATTACTATTACGCAAGCTAAGGTCCAGGACAACATGGAATTAAAGACATTTGGACACACATCTCCTCCCTAGCCTGTATACCATTGAAGGCGGGTCCACTCAGACATAGCAGCAGCATGATATTGCCATGATTGGTCACGACTCGCCCACATTTGCATCGACTTTTAAATGCATCATTTTAATTTAAGATTGCGCGAGACTTATCTATCAATACAACAAATCGAGTCTAGACAGCATGAGTCTATAAATACAACTCACAATTCCTTTGATTTGTATTGAAAATAGAATCCTCGGCGATCTAAGTAATATAGGGAATGATTAGAAAGCGAATATACTTTTGGATTTCATCGTATTGGTCTAATAGAGTAATGTTGACGATTTGGGTAAGCCAACTTCTTTGACGCCATCTTCCGGGTGATGCGTTCCGATGGATTCCCCGACTCGATTTGGAACGCATTTCTTAGCCGACGCGGATGAGTTCCACATGGAAATGTTCGATCCACCTCAAGCCGGGTCGACAAATAATGCGATGCAAATCGAATTTGATAATTCTTGTTTCGTTCCGTTCAAAGGTGGTCACGATGAGTTGATTCGCAATTACATTAAAGAGAAGGATTTAACATATGTTTAGTGCCGCGTAGTTTTTATCAACGTCGAACAAAGACGGGTTTTCAATAACCTTTGGATAGAAAGAGCTATGAGATCTATTTAAAAAAAAAATCATACAAAACCATGAAGAGGAAAATAAGCATTGTACAAGCCCCCGACAAATTGAACCAAACAACCCAAATGAGGAATATTATTCAAAAAATTCTAAACTTTTTACCAATACAGTCTTAAACCTTTTAATTTTGTTACATCCTTAACATTTTCACGTTTTGTTAAATGAATCCATCTCAACCAATTTTTCAAAAAATTGTTAGCGTTGATGTTGGCTGTCTTATATGGCACGATCAGGGCTAAAGTAGATATTTTTTAATATTATTTTAATATTTTTTAAATTTATTATTTTTAGATGTTCATTTTGATTTGGTTTGGCAAAATCACAATCACCATAAGTAACAAAAAAAAAATTAACAAGAAAAAAGTATATTAAAATATTAATAAAAATTATTAACATCACTGCCGACCATGCCACGTATAATGATGAGCATCCACCTAGTAATTTCTCATTAAAATTGGCCGAATGAAATCGATTGGCAAAACATAAAAATATTTAAAATTCAATTAACAAAATTAGACAGTTCATAACTGAATTTGTAAAAATGTAATAGGCTTATGATTTGTTGGATAATCCCCCCAACACCCAAAAACACACACAAATAATAATTAAGATAATGAGTTAGGGGGTCGAAAATCATTATGATGATGGGTTAATTTTGGGGTTGGATAGGGAGGGAGAGAAAGAGTGGCTTTATCACGTGAGAAAGCCCGTCACGAGATGGTCGTCGTCATGCAAAAAAAAGTGAAAGAAGCGGGGGCGTAGTTGATGCTTGGCCAGAAAACGCCAAATGCAAAAGGTTGAAGAAGCCAGCATACCATTTTTGTCGATGGTTGCTACTTTTTGGACCTTACATTCTGACTTTGATTAGAGAGAGAGAGAGGAATCGGAAACGAGGAGGACGAGGAAGTTGTCTAGTTGCTACTATTTGGACTTTACATTCTGACCATTCTGACTTTGATTACGAGAGGTGCGGGGGGGGGGGGGGGGGGCCAGGAAGTTGTCTGGGGGGGGGGGGGGCAGGAGGGCCAGGAAGTTGTCTGGTTGCTACTCTTTGGACAGACTTTATAGTCTTCGATTAATTTCGCTTCGACGTGCGAAATATTTTATAGGGCTATTTCCATTCCTCAAACGACTAAGGATTCATTCGTTTCATGAAAAATATCACCTCTTTAGAAAATATCTTTTAGGAACCTTTGACGAGATCGGGCGAGGCCCGAGCCCTGCCCAACTCATTGGATCTGGCAAGGCCCGAGCTCACCGGGCTCGGGCGAGCTCGACTTCGCTAGATCGGGCTAGGCGAAGCCTCGCCGGCCTAGGGTGAGGCTCGAGCTAGCTCATGGCTGGTCGCCGATCGCCGCTGTGGCCAACGACTAGCTAAGGCCAAGGAAGAAGATTAAAAGGAAAAAATAAAAGAAAAAAATAAAAGGAAAAAAATTAAAAAGTTGATTTAAAAAAAATAAAAAAGAAAAAAAGAAAAATAAAGCATAAAAATAAAACGAAAATGTGTTTGGTGAAAGAAGTTATGGAAAATGTTTTTCACTTTTGAAAAATGGAAAACATTTTCCTCACTTTTAAATGTTATTTTTTTTCAATAATGGAAAACATTTTTCTTGACTAGTTCATTTTCCGTGAAATGAACGGAGCCTAAATTTACTTGCTTTTTAGTTTTTGCTAAAAAAAGTAGAATTGCCCTCAATTATTCAATTACAATTAAAACTGATGACCCTAAATTAATTTACTTTCCTTTTTATGTAGTATATCTATCCATATGTAGGATCTGGTTATCAAAAAGACAAGATTCTCTTGTATGTTATAGGCACTATGTTTTCTTTTATCGTTAGATTTTACTTCCACAAAAGTTAATTTTACCGAAAAGAGAAACTTTTAGGAAACCTAAAACTTTTCTACGTTGTGGAGTGGATCTGTGGATAAATTGTCAAGTAGAATTTAGAAAAGATTTGACATAGACAATTTCTTAACGCAATCATTTGTTTATAAATTTTCACTTTTGTTGTACATACCACAGTCAAATCCCTTTTTATCAATCTTCTCTCATGTTCATATACATAGAGTGGATTATCAATTGAAGGAGAAGGAAAAAAAAACCCTTCTTGAAGATTTTCCAAAATAAAATCACAATTACATTCTTCAACGTGAAACTTTAAAAATGAAATTTAATTAAATCATAACATTGCATAAAATATAGTTTTTGAAATGCCAGTGAAATCTCATTATTTTGAATTAACAAAAATTAATATTATTTATAAAGTGTTTATGAAAAGATATTAGGATTTCTGATTGTACATGAAGTTTTTAATGTATTCCTAGATATTTTTACAACATCTTACATATGTAGGAAAGGGATACATTTTTAAATAAAGTTAGTAAAGAGACTTGATATATATATTTTAGACCATTGAAACTAAAAATAAAAAATTCACCAAGAAAGTAAGCTTTTGAAATAAGAGAGACAAAGTTGACAAAAGAAAAAGTTAAGAGAGATCAAGAATAGATAAAATAATATAAGAGCAATTATGAAAAAAAAAAAAAAAAAAAGACTTAAGTTTTTTATTGTATCAAAGAATTTGTCTTTTTTCCTTATCATTAGCGAGATACTTTTACATAAGACATGTAATATTTTATAGGGCCAGGAAGTTGTCTGGTTGCTACTCTTTGGACTTCACATTCTGACTTCGATTAATTTTGCTTCAACGTGCGAAATATTTTATAGGGCTATTTCCATTCCTCACACGACTAAGGATTCATTCGTTTCATGGAAAATATCACATTTTTGGAAAATATTTTTTAGGAACTCATTTTCTTGAAAAATGACTATCTTTTTAAACGTTCGACTAAAATCTAAATTTTGAGTGGAAAATATTTTTCACCGTTCGTTATCTAATTTAATTATTTGGGAAAATTTATCAAAATTTTGAATTTTAAGATTTTTAATTGACCAAAAACTTAGTTTATATTTTATATTTTTTTACAAAATATTTTTTTAATTATTTGTATTTAAAAAAAAAATCGAAATTTTTATTATTTATTATTTTTTCCTTCTTTTTCTTTTCCCTCCCCCTTCCTTTGCTGTCGCATGCTTGACAATGGCTTGTTGCCCAGCGGTCGACCAAGACGCGGTCACTAAATCCAGCAAGCTCAAGGCTTGGTTGATCCAAGCGAGCTGCAAGCTCGCCGGATTTGGCGGCGGAGCTTGGGCTCACCTGATAGATTGGGAGCCCAAGCTCCGCCACCAAATCCAATGAGCTCGTGGCTCGCTAGAGCCCGACAAACCTTTGACGAGATCAAGCGAGGCCTGAGCCCTGCCCAACTTGTTGGAGAGAGAGAGAGAGGGGGGAATCGGAAACGAGGAGGGCAAGGAAGTTGTCTGGTTGCTACTTTTTGGACTTTACATTCTGACTTTGATTAAGAGAGGTGAGAGGGGGCGTGGGGGAGAGAGAGAGGGGAATCGAAAACGAGGAGGGCAAGGCAGTTGTTTGGTTGCTACTTTTTGGACTTTACATTCTAACTTTGATTACGAGAGGTTAAGAGAGGGGGGGGGAATCGGAAATGAGGAGGGCGAGGAAGTTGTCTGGTTGCTACTTTTCGGACATTACATTCTGACTTTGATTAAGAGAGGTGAGAGGGGGCGTGGGGGGGGGGGGGGGAGAGAGAGAGGGGAATTAGAAACGAGGAGGGCAAGGAAGTTGTTTGGTTGCTACTTTTTGGACTTTACATTCTGACTTTGATTACGAGAAAAGAGAGAGAGAGAGAGAGAGGAGGGCGAATTGGAAATGAGGAGGGCTAGGAAGTTGTCTGGTTGCTACTTTTGGACATTACATTCTGACTTTGATTTGATTCGAAAACGAGGAGGGCGAGGAAGGTTGCTACTTTTTGGACTTTACATTCTGACTTTGATTAAGAGAGGTGAGACGGGGGGGGGGGGGGGGGAGAGAGAGAGAGAGAGAGAGAGAGAGAGAGAGGAATTAGAAACGAGGAAGGCGAGGAAGTTGTCTGGTTGCTACTTTTTGGACTTTACATTCTGACTTTGATTATGAGAGGTGAGAGGGGGGGGGGAGAGAGAGAGAGAGAGAGAGAGAGAGAGAGAGGGGAATCGGAAATGAGGAGGGCGAGGAAGTTGTCTGGTTGCTACTTTTCGGACATTACATTCTGACTTTGATTAAGAGAGGTGAGAGGGGGCGTGGGGGGGGGGGGGAGAGAGAGAGAGAGAGAGAGAGAGAGAGAGAGAGAGAGAGAGGGGAATTAGAAACGAGGAGGGCAAGGAAGTTGTTTGGTTGCTACTTTTTGGACTTTACATTCTGACTTTGATTACGAGAGGTGAGAGGGCAGAGAGAGAGAGAGAGAGAGAGAGAGAGAGAGAGGGGCGAATTGGAAATGAGGAGGGCGAGGAAGTTGTCTGGTTGCTACTTTTCGGACATTACATTCTGACTTTGATTAAGAGAGGTGAGAGGGGGCGTGGGGGGGGGGGGGGAGAGAGAGAGAGAGAGAGAGAGGGGAATCGAAAACGAGGAGGGCGAGGAAGTTGTCTGGTTGCTACTTTTTGGACTTTACATTCTGACTTTGATTAAGAGAGGTGAGAGGGGGCGGGGGGGGGAGAGAGAGAGAGAGAGAGAGAGAGAGAGAGGGGGGGGAATTAGAAACGAGGAAGGCGAGGAAGTTGTCTGGTTGCTACTTTTTGGACTTTACATTCTGACTTTGATTACGAGAGGTGAGAGAGGAGAGAGAGAGAGAGAGAGAGAGAGAGAGAGAGAGAGAGAGGGGAATCGGAAATGAGGAGGGCGAGGAAGTTGTCTGGTTGCTACTTTTTGGACTTTACATCTTTGATTAAGAGAGGTGAAAGGGGGGAGGGGAGAGAGAGAGAGAGAGAGAGAGAGAGAGAGAGAGAGAGAGAGAGAGAGGAATTGGAAACAAGGAGGGCGAGGAAGTTGTCTGGTTGCTACTTTTTGGACATTACATTATGACTTTAATTAAGAGAGGTGAAAGGGGGGGGGGGGAGGAGAGAGAGAGAGAGGGGGGGGAGGGGAATCGGAAACGAGGAGGGCGAGGAAGTTGTCTGGTTGCTACTTTTTGGACATTACATTCTGACTTTGATTAAGAGAGGTGAGGGGGGGGGGAGAGAGAGAGAGAGAGAGAGAGGGGAATTGGAAATGAGGAGGGCCAGGAAGTTGTTTGGTTGCTACTTTTTGGACATTACATTCTGACTTTGATTAAGAGAGGTGAAAGGGGGGGTGGTGGGGGGGGGGGGAGAGAGAGAGAGAGAGAGAGAGAGAGAGAGAGAGAGAGAGGGGGGGGAATCGGAAACGAGGAGGGGCGAGGAAGTTGTTTGGTTGCTACTTTTTGGACATTACATTCTGACTTTGATTAAGAGAGGTGAGGGGGGGGGGAGAGAGAGAGAGGGGGAATCGGAAATGAGGAGGGCTAGGAAGTTGTTTGGTTGCTACTCTTTGGACTTTACAGTCTGACTTTGATTAATTTCGCTTCAATGTGTGAAATATTTTATAGGGCTATTTCCATTCCTCACACGACTAAGGATTCATTCGTTTCATGGAAAATATCACCTCCTTGAAGATTTTCCAAAATAAAATCACAATTACATTCTTCAACGTGAAACTTTAAAAATGAAATTTAATTAAATCATAACATTGCATAAAATATAGTTTTTGAAATGCCAGTGAAATCTCATTATTTTGAATTAACAAAAATTAATATTATTTATAAAGTGTTTATGAAAAGATATTAGGATTTCTGATTGTACATGAAGTTTTTAATGTATTCCTAGATATTTTTACAACATCTTACATATGTAGGAAAGGAATACATTTTTAAATAAAGTTAGTAAAGAGACTTGATATATATATTTTAGACCATTGAAACTAAAAATAAAAAATTCACCAAGAAAGTAAGCTTTTGAAATAAGAGAGACAAAGTTGACAAAAGAAAAAGTTAAGAGAGATCAAGAATAGATAAAATAATATAAGAGAAATTATGAAAAAAAAAAGACTTAAGTTTTTTTTATTGTATCAAAGAATTTGTCTTTTTTCCTTATCATTAGCGAGATACTTTTACATAAGACATGTAAAACGTAATAGGAATATTTAAGAATACACTAAAAAGATAGAAAAAAGGAGTTAGACCATCACTTTGCAATTGAATTAGGTTCGCGCTATTTTCAACTCCTTATTGGCTCTCGACACTCCATTTTATATTGAATTGATTATACTGCCCCTTGCGAACTTCACTCTAAATTTAAAATTGTTTCTTTTCATTTTCCTTTTCTTTTTCATTTGTTTCAATTTTACTAAGACAAACTACCCTTACCCCTCTCAAATAATATTTATTAATATTAAACGTGGGGTCCACTATTGATTTAAGAGCAAAGCTTGCTTTTATTTCTTCTTTTTTGGTTTTTTCATTTTCTTTCTCAATTTGGAATAAAATTGGTGCCCTTCTTTTTCAAAATTATTTGATGGATAGCTATCTAATTATTATTTTTTGGCAAAAAATAACAATTTTGTTAATATTTTTTATATTTCTTTTTCTATACTAGGAAAGAATTATTCAAAAAGTAATGTAAGTATAAGTAAGAGGATAATCTTTTGAGTAAATTGTGTATAATGCATACATCAGCCACAATATTCAATCTTTGAGTAAATTTCTACCAAAACTTGAAGTCGAGAAATTCCTTATCATGATGATAATCTATGGAAATAGACTAAACTTTGCAGATAAAATTAACATTTCTTTACTCCAAAACATTATTAGTATGTACTTTGGTTATAATAGTGGAGAATAAGTTTTGAATAAGACAAACATGAAGGAAAAGTTGAAAACAACAGGTGTGGATGAATCGGCGAGGGTGAAAAAAAAAGTTGTGTGAAAGTGATGTGGGTAAGTTTTTTATTTAATAAAATTGAAAAAAAGAAGAGAAGTAAAGGTAAGATATAATATTCAATTAAGAGCAAGAATAGTAATGGATAATATAGTTATTTCAATGTGATAGAAGATATTAGGAGCCAATAATAAGGGGTGAAAAAAGGTAAAAAATAATCTTACATCAAAAGTGGGACCACAAAGGTTAATGTAGTCAATTCAATGTAATAGAGAGGTGTCGGGAGCCAATAAAGGGATGGAAATAAGACGAGCCTTGAATTATTAAGGGCAACGTTGTATTTTTATGCAAATAAGGTGGATTTAGTCATTAAATGGCGAGGGAAAAGAACCCCAAAAGTTTTAAACATATTGTATTTGTATCAATTTAGTCATAAACCTTTTAATGGTGCACATTTAGTCTTAAAACTTTTAACTTGATGTCAACTTAGTTTTAAACATTTTAATGATGCCAATTTAGTTTTAAACTTTTTGAATTAGTGCCAATTTAGTCGTAAACCTTATGATTTTGTGTCAATTTAGTCATTCCAGTTAAGTTTAGTCGAATTTTGCTAACGTGGATACTAGTTAACTTATGTAACACTGCTGGCATTGACATCAATAATTTTAATAATATATTAATATTTTTTTCATTTTTTATTATGTTTTTTTTTGGGTTAATACTTTGAAAAACCCTAAACTGGTACACTTGTGACAAATTTACCCAAAACTATTTTTTTGACTACCTAAAAACCCAAAATTGGTATACTTTTTGACAAATTTACCCAAAACTAGTACACTTGTGACAAATTACCCCTCTATTAATTTTCGTTAAATTTTACTATTAAATTAATTTACGTGACGGTTGACTAGTATACTAATTTACGATTTTACATTCTATTTGTTACAATTTACAATTTTTGTGGTATTAATCCAATTTAGCATAGTATATATTTGTCACAAATTTACCAATTTGGGATTTTTTGTGGTTAAATAAATTAGTTTGGGGTAAATTTGTCATAAATGTACAAATTTATGTTTTTTTATGGTCAGTCTAGGTAAATTTGCCACAGATGTAACAGTTTGGGGTTTATCATGGTCAAAAAAATAGTTTTTGGTAAATTTGTCACAAGTGAACCAGTTTAAAGTTTTTTAGGGTGTTAACCCTTCTTCTTTTTTTCCCTTCTCCTTTATTTTTCTTCCTTTTGCTGGTGACTAGCCACTAGCTAGTGCTTGGCCCTAGCGAGGGCAAGCCAAATTTGGCTTGGGTGAGAGCAATCCAAGGGGCGAGGCAAGAAACTAAGTGATTTTCGTAATATAAGAAAACGAATGTACATTTAATTTATTCTGAAATGATTACGGAGTTTTATCAACCTGTGAGACGATAAGAAATTTTGCTAACGTAGATACTAGCTAACTTATGTAACATCACTCGCGTTGACATGGATCATTTTAATAATATTTTAATATATATATTTTTTATTTTTTTATTATGTTTTTTTTCTTTCTTTCTTTTTTTCTCTTATCCTTTCTTTTTCTTCCTTTTGCTGGTGACTAGCCACTAGCTAGTGCCTGGCCCTGGCGAGGGCAAGCTGAATTTGACCTAGGTGAGAGCAATCCGAGGGGCGAGGCAAGAAACTAAGTGATTTACGTAATAAGAAAACGAATGTACATTTAATTTATTCTGAAATGGTTATGGAGTTTTATCGACCTGTGAGACGATAAGAAAGCGAATGCACTTTTGGTTTTGCTGGCATTGATCTAATCAAAGTGATGTTGACGATTCGCGTTGATCCACAGGCATAACATGTTATCTACGTTCTTCACGACCATTAGAAAGTAGATTTAAAAACAAGTGTGCCCACTTTGTCCATTGCTCTCTTCTTTGACGCATTCTTTTGGGTGATCCATTCAGCGGACGGTCCGGTCTTTATTTGGAATGCAGACCAAACGATGAGATATAATATGATGCAAATCATAATTCCCGATTCTTGTTTGGTTATATTTGAAATTGTTGTCGATGAGTCAATTCACAATTGTAGTAAAAAGTGGGGGCTTTAACATAAGTAATGCGCCGTATGGTGTTTACCAATGTCGAACAAAAGGAAAGTTTTCGACAACCACTGGAAAGATTCATGAGATCCATCAAACAAACATCATGTGAAACCATGACGAGGAAAACATGTGTGGTGTAAGTGCTGACAAATTGAACTAAACCACGTAACGTAATTAAGATCATGAGTAGGCGATCGAAAAATGATTATGAGGATGTAGGGAGTGAATATTCAGGAACTGGATCTTCTCAATTTAAGGACAGTAAACTGAATTATTTATTACCTGATAACATGGTAATCATCAAAATAATGGATGGTAATCTATGTAATGTTCTTGAAAGCGTAAGTTAAAAGTCAATTGATGATGATCGCGATTTTTTCTATAATATTCTAGGCCTCTGAAAATACACTTTCATACGTGTATTTGTATATGTATGTCGATAAGTTAGTAAATACAAATTTTCAACCTAACACCAAATTAAATTATCAATTTGGGTTACTTTGCCCCGGTTTTGGCTTATTGATTTTCAGCTCTGTTTTAACCGTCCTCGCCCAATGTTATATGTAATCTAGTGATGGTGGCTTGTCCTTATGATTTAGCTAGGGCTAGAAAAGAGTTGGAAGCATGAAGTGGTTGGTATCTCCTGCACTAAAAGTTCGAGCTAATGAAAGTCCACTTACCCATCAGAAGACAAGTGGTCATTGTATATATCATGTTCTAGTTCATTGTTAAGGCTAAAAGGATCAACTGCAACTAAGTCGATTTCTCACAACCCCAAGTCATGTACATTCAGATCTCATTAAAACGATGACAAATGGTAACAGCAATAGCAATAGTTGCAATGGATAAAAAATTGCTAGAGTAAACGTAAGATAACAATGCATCTACATTGGCACAACTGAATCATTGGGTTAAGAGACTTTTCCATTTTTTGCTGAAGTTACAATTCCGTATACCAACCTTTCAAGGTCAAAAGAATTAACCGTCAGAAATCTATACAATCCTCTTAAAGCTCCATGATTAGTAGACCATACTAAATCCCGCAAAGTGTAAGCTCATCAATTGTAAGCCAAAGAAAAAAGGGAAAAATCAGTAAGGTGAGGCGTGCAGGCAAAAATATGCACCTCGATCACACATGATCCATTTACAGAGAACCTAGACAAGATGTAATCATGTATCTATGAAATCTGCAGACAAAATAGTCCTGAGAAGCTCCTTCAGATTAGCTAATACATAGCGTGGATTTAAGCTCTTAAGACCGATGAAATTCAATAGCTGCTCTAGATCCTACAGAACAAGAAGATTATATAAGAAATATGCAGAAGAACAAAGAGAAAAAGGTATAACAACAATTGGATCTCAAATCTTTTAACACGCCACTACAAGTCCATGGCAAATCACATGTATGTGTAATGCAAAATGTGTGGCAAAGCACACTGAAGAACCGAGGCAATATCGATGTAGAGAGCCACCTAGATTGTATAATGAACATAGAAGAAAGTTTGTCAGATTTGGACTTGATTAAAAGTGCACAACATGCTATGATAAATAGTTGTCCAAATGCTGATATAAAATAGCAGTCCATCTTAAAACGAGCATCTACCCACAAAGTCAACATATAATGATGCATCGGTACACTCCATTATTTTTTAAATGCGTAGTGCATGAAATCAAGCTTCAGAGTATCTTCAGTAAGGATGCAAGCCAAAAAGCTTTGCAGCTGCAAGTAAAGGGCAGAACATGCTACATTTACAGTAATTTGAATTCAATCTTCATTTTTGTTTTGATATGTTTTTCTTGATTCTTTGTCCCTCAAGAGCATGTGGGCCTTTTTGGAGGGAGATACAAGAAAGAAGGCAGAGAGAGAATATATAGGCTGAGTGAACAACAGGGTTGTCATTTACCCTGAATTACATAGCTACCGTTTTTTACTTTGAGATGTTATGAGCTGCAAAAGGTGTACTGGTGAAATTATTTTTGGGAAAATTTTCACTGAATTTTTATATCATATCTTTCAGGCTTAATTTGTAGCCTGAAGATGTATTTTCTCAATGGTAATGAGGAAATGACGACTCTGTCTCTCATTTTGTTCACTTCTGAGCTGGTTAAGGTCATGTTTTAGATGATTAATGTCATGAACTCTGCCAGTTGAGTTCGGTCATATCTATTTTTGTTTAAGCAAAAGAAGAAAAAGCCAGGGCACATGTCGGGAGGACAAGAGGAAAGAAACACCCGATGTTGTATTTTCTAGTGAATATATTTCAATAGCCAGTAAATGCTTGTAGGTTCCCTCCTTCAATTTTGTATTTTCTCTTAATTGTAACGTCAAGACCGACATTCAGAAAATGATTTCAATTTGGTACGAACATTCTTTGTACGACTTACATCAAGGACACCAGTGTCTTCACGCAGACCGCATTTACGACTGAAGAAGATGAATACATCCTCTTGCTCACATTCAAATAATCAGCTTCCTGTCGAAAACAGTGATAGTTCCCTGTTTCAATTGTAGAAAAGTGACGACTGTCAAATTCTCTTTTTCAAAAATTGCTCTGTTTTGTGAACTATCTGGTCTTTGTGCACTTGATCAGAAGTTCCTCTTTCCCTTGATTGGGCACTTATCAGGTTGCCTAACGATGTAGATGACATCGCCTGCATACTTGTACAAGTCCTGATTCCGATGCCATGTCCACAGAGCATGAGTCTCATTCTTCACCTGCACGAGGGTAGAAGACAGTGGCCGTCATGATCTCCCTAAATATTGTTGCTTTCCCAGTGTATAAACTCTTCTAGCACTATACGTGAGGGTGAAATAAGTGAGATGGAATGCTAACTCTTACGCATTGTTTAAGGAAAGAGAGACTGGTGAGAGATGACGTGCAAATTTTTAATTCTTTTTGCAAATATTGGAGGGAAATTCAACGTTGTCATCCATTTTACGCCTCCATGCATTGCAAACTTAGGATTAAGGTCATGACCAAATCTTCCTAAGTGACGGTGTGGCATAAACTGTGCCTGATCCATTCAGCAGTTATTAGGCAAACAAGCACCGGCTGACTTGATCCCAAACACAGGTTTCACCAGGAGAAGCAACCCTTAATCATGCTTTGCAAAATGCACGGACCATCTGCAGATCACCGCAAATGCACATTGAAGTCGCGCATTTACCCCACAAGCAGCGGCAGGTCATAAAGATCACGCATTGAGCATCTTAGCGTGTGGAGTAATCATGGCAGTCATGAGTTTTTACTTGAGAGTTTCACATGTTAAAGTTGTGCGGTGCTTTCTTACTCTACTGTTTATATACAGCCAAAACACGGCATGGCCTTCATAAATCTTAACAAGATTACGGAGTGCATTTGGTGTATACATGTTGATACAGTCATGTAAAGTACCTAAGGGATTGTTAGGTACCTCAAAAATGCCATGCCCGAAGCTGCTTTCTCTGTAAGCACTATATTCCGGTTGCCTGTCCCAACAGAAGTTGCCTTTAGCGGGGCCTGATGTGAAATTAAATGCACAGAAACCACCCATGTACGTATCGGGGGTGGTACTTGGGTCTGGACAGTTTCCAGGTTCATCTGCATGTGTAATTGCCATCTTCTCTCGGTTACCACCATCTCCGACAGTGATGTGAACAGGGCCACACGGATCCAGAGTGTAGTTGTACACTCTATTTGACCTCTCATAGGCATGCACCTGTTGATTATTTCCGATACAGATTCATGTCAAGTGTTGATTGCGTCAAACAAAAGAAGAGGGCCTCCTCGATCACAAAGATAAGGACACATTGCAAAAGACTCATATAAGAACGTCATACGCCCATGTCATAAATGTTTGAGCATGTCATATTGCTGAGATGCAGCTAGTGCTCAGAACCAGATTATGAATCGATCTGCCTAAGAACATTTGCACCCTCTATTCCGAGTTGGAAAACAGAAACAGTGGACCCATCGCTGGTGCAGCAAATTAAAGATTAATGATAGGGAATGGTGACTTACATGTCCATTAAAGACAACATCAACCCCGTAACTGTACAACAAATCCTCCATTGCAACCCTCATGCACTCTGCCTCTCTGTAATGGGCCGTGTAAGTGCTGTACCAAGGAGGGTGCCATGTAGCCACCAACCATGGTGTGACTTCTCTGTCGACCTTAGCTAGGTCTTTCTCTAACCATCTGTACTGATCCGCTGATGTGAAAGCATAAAAGTGTCAGACACATGCTTCAGAAGATCCTACTATTTGAGGGAAAAACAAAGGGAAGAAGCTCACATGATTTATTATAAGAAATATAGGCACCAAGCATTAAAAAGTGTATGCCGCCTGCATTGAAGGAATAGTAAAACGTAGACGACGATCCACTTTCTTTAGATGGAAATGCAAATCGAGAACTATAAGCAACAAAAGTCTGATTCTCAGCCTGTTCTTCAATCTCGTGATTCCCTTCTATGACCATGATGGGAACTTTAGACACTAGAGGCTGCATATACCTGAAATTAAAAAAAAAAAGTTCACGTTATATTAGACTCCAATAAGTAAGCGAAAGCCAGCATACAAAGAAAATTAAATGCTTCATCAGGAGCACAATACTTGATGCCAAATACACAATTTTCAGAAGCATCCACATGAACTATTAAGAGAACCCCTCGCACAATATAGCAATATAGTACTAATGTAGGAGATTCCTTTCACTGCACTCTCAGATGAGTAGGTTTGAAACACCATCAAGATCAGTCGGCTCTATTTCCATTTCAGATAAGTGAGAATGAGGCACCCTAAATGCTGATACGACGGTGTTTCTACTTTTCATGAGATTCGAAATGAACAGAATTCATCACAGCCAATTAGTTAGTGACTTAGCTGTGCTAGTCAAGACTGAAGAAAAAGCGACTCATTAATTTCCATCTAGAAAGAACAAAGCAGTATGTCAACCTTCCCCAGTAATCCCATCGTGGCTGGTAGGTTTCGTGAATAGGAGTTTGTGGAAATGAACAGGAGTAGCAGTCGGCCCCAGTTCCATTCGTGAGATACAAGTTAGCATAACACACATCCCCGACCAAAAGAACCAGATCAGGATGATTACTCAGCATGTGGTCGACTGTGGAAGTGGTATTGTACGTAAGACCCAAGTCACCAACCACTGCCACTCTGCTGGGGTAACTACTTGGGCCAGTGACAGGCATAGTCGTAAAATAATAAACTTCGCTCATTGCTATTGAAGGATCTCCACATTGGTAAGAGTATAACGTGCTGGGCTTCAACCCTGAAGATAAACCAAAATCAATAAGTGATGGCAAAGTGGAAAATATCAGCAATCAAAATCCCTTGAAATTCAGAATTGCAAAAATCGGTGACAGTATAGTGCCAAAAACAAGCTGCACATTTCAGAAAATTATGTTAAGATTACTAACTGCAAGACAATCAGACATTCAGGAAATTTCTTCAGCGATTTTCCTCACATTTTCATTTTCAGATGAACTTCCAAGCTCGAGAAAAAAAGAATTTGACAGAAGAAATCAAACTGCAAAATCAAGTGGAGCTTCACATTTGACTAATTGAAAAGGGAGCCTAAAACTTGGGATGACTAGGATAGCCAGGGCACAGACGCCAATAATGGACAAGTTAGAAATTTTAATTTGGCACTTTGCTTTCTTTATGACCTATTGCCGTAAGAAACAATTAAATAAGCTATACATAAGGAGATTCAGATCAGACAGCGCAACTTTACTGCTCTGACAGCAGATAGTTGAACAAAGCTTTTGTCACAGGTTGTGAAAGTACAAAGTTCACACTAGCTCGGCAGTGGGAAATCTCTGTCCTTCACCATAGTTAATCAGATTGATTTTTGTCAGTAGCCTAGCCTCACCAACTTTCACCAGAAAAGGAGAACAAAAGAAAGGGCAGAGCAAGATATTTCTCACAAATGCTAGAGCTTGAAAACATCATTGATGCAAGAAAATGATGCATACAATACCTTTGAGACGAACATGGTGTATAATGCCAGAAGTGTAGTTCTCTAGGCCTTCGAAGGGATAAAGTTGGTTGTAAATAAGCGAATAACCGGTTGCCTGATGACTCCGTCCAGATCCGGAGCCCCCATAGTAAACAACACTCCCGACACTGTTCGGATCCAGCGGGGTGATGTCATCACCTATCTGGTACTCTCCTGCAAACATTTCGAAAAACATTGATCGCAGACACAACCAAGTAAGTAACAATCACAACCATTGTACTGCTCCTTAGCACAAAAATCATCAGAAATGACAAATACCCGGGCATCCCACACGGCTCCCGCCAGACAAACAACCAAAGTACTGTACCAGAAACTCTACCCAAACATTGAACAAATTACAGTCAGCATCGATTCCATGCTCCACGTTATATTTACAATCTTCGCCTCAAGAACAGAGGGTAGTCCATTTTATGAGCTTGTGATTTCAAAGTCCAATCAAATCGAAACACACGGCATTGCTCACTAGAATAAATCCAACTCCGACCCGCCAACACCGTCTTTATCTAAGAACAGAAAACACTAATCACTCACACTACCCCCACCTAAACATGACTAAATGTCACATAAATATCCGATTTTTCACGGCCAAGTCAAATTTGTCTCATCCAAGTCTAAAAGTCAAGCTCCATTTAATCTCCTTACACATCAGTTTCCTCCTCACACCTATCTCGAACACAATCCAGTGAACAAAACCCAACAGACAAACGGATGGATATTATCAGAAGTCGGAGCGAATTTGGCAACAATGGACAGAGCACAAGCAGAGGCGAACGGACCTGTGATCCAAGAAATCCAGACGGAGCCGTAGCTCGAGGAAAGGGAGACGGAGATTTGCTCCGGCTCGAAGTCGGAGACCGTCCTCTGGACCCGGCGGTCGGTGTCCGGCAAGTCCACGGCGTTCCCACGGAAGCTCTTGTCGAGGGGCACCGTCACCGGCGGGAACGGCCCCTCGAGAGTCGTCGGGATGCCTCCGGCGAGCAGCGTCCCGGAGGGGCAGAGCAAGAAGAAGCAGAGCAGGGCGAGCGAAGCACCCGACGGCGGAGGCGCCGCCCGCATTGCCGCCATTTCTCGTGCGTCGAGAGAGAGAGAGGACGGCGACGACGGTGGCGGCGAGGAGTTTAAATATGCGGTTGGATATGGAGGGACAGGTTAGCGGTTTCCCATGTGAAAGCGCATCACGCGTTCGCCGTCGTGGCCATGCGGAAAAAGCAGGGGAGCGGGCGTGGTGGGTACTGCGCCAGAAGCCGCCAAATGCGAAAGGTTGACGAAGAAGCTGTCACCGCCATTGCCGCTAGCTCGTGAGTTTGACTTGCTCGTTGCAGAGAGAGAGAGAGAGAGAGAAATCGGAGTCGAGGAAGACGAGGACGAGGAAGTTGTCTGGTAGTTAGTTTCGGATTCTTTCACGTTGTGATTAACGCAGCTTCGAACGTGTGAACTATTTTCTGCACTAGTCAGTTGATACACATTTATATGATTGGATGCAAATATAAGATAGTTATATGTAACAAGTAGTTTGCTGGTTGGTCAATTTATTATAAGTGGCTTATGTCAGAATTGAGAGATTCTATGGTTTGAATCTTTAATATTCTCTTATTTATTATTTGTGTTTATCATATAGGTAGAACATCATCATCCATTGTTATTAAAAAATTCAAAGAAATGGAGGAGTGGAGAGAAGGCTGGGAAGAAACAAATCTAGAAATAGAAACAACAAGATGATTTTCTATAATACGAAATTTTGAACCAACTATGCTATGATTGTCAAATGTTCGATGCTTCAAGCTTTCTATAAGATAAGAGCAAGACGTGGTTCTAAGTTTAAGATAGCACGAGACCAATCCACTTGCACTTTGACAAAAAAACAAAAAAATTTACTAGTACGCAAGCTAAGGTCCAGGACAACATGGAATTAAAGACATTTGGACCCACATCTCCTCCCTAGCCTTGATACCATTGAAGGCGGGTCCACTCAGACATAGCAGCACAATGATATTGCCATCATTGGTCGCGACTCGCCCGCGTTCGCATCGACTTTTAAATGCATCATTTTAGTTTAAGGTTGCGCGAGACTTATCTATCAATACAATAAATCGTGTCTGAATAGCCTGAGTCCATAAATACAACTCAAAATCTGTTTGATTTGGATTGAAAATAGAAAACTCGGCGATTTAAGTAAATATAGGGAATGATTAGAAAGCGAATGTACTTTTGGATTTGATCGTATTGGTTTGGGTTAGCCAACTTCTTTGACGCCATCTTCCGGGTGATGCATTCCGCCGGATTTCGCGACTCAATTTGGAACGCATTTCTCGGCTGACATGGATGATTTCCACATGGAAATGTTCGATCCACCTCAAGCCGGGTCGACAAATAATGCGATGCAAATCGAATTTAATAATTCTTGTTTCGTTCCGTTCAAAGGTGGTCACGATGAGTTGATTCGCAATTACGTTAAAGAAACGGATTTAACATATGTTTAGCGCCGCGTAGTTTTTATCAACGTCGAACAAAAGACGGGTTTTCAATAACCTTTGGATAGAAAAAGCTGTGAGATCTATATTATAAAAAAAAAAAAATCATACAAAACCATGAAGAGGAAAATAAGCATTGTACAAGCCCCCGACAAATCGAACCAAACCACCCAAATGAGGAATATTGTCCAAAAAATTCTAAACTTTTTACTAATATTCTAAACATTTTAATTTTGTTAAATTTTTAACATTTTCACATTTTGTTAAATGAATCCATCTCGGCCAATTTTTCAAAAAATTGTCAATGTGAATGCCGGCTATCCTATATGGTATGATTGTCACTAAAGTATATATATATTTTTAATAATATTTTAATATTTTTTAAAAATTTATTATTTGTATAGGTTGATTTTGATATGGTTTGGTGAAATCACAATCACCATAAGTAACAAAAAAGAAGAGAATAAATTAATAAGAAAATTTATTAAAATATTAATAAAAATTATTAACATCATTACGTATAATGACGAGCATCTACATAGTAATTTCTCATTAAAATTGGCCGAATAAAATTGATTGGCAAAACATAAAAATATTTAAAACTCAATTAACAAAATTAGACAGATCATAATTGAATTTGTAAAAATGTAATAGGCTTATGATTTGTTGGATAATTCCCCCAACACCCAAAAACACACGCAAATAATAATTAAGATAATGAGTTAGGGGGTCGAAAATCATTACGATGATGGGTTAATTTTGCGGTTGGATAGGGTCCTCGGGAGGGAGAGAAAGAGTGGCTTTATCACGTGAGAAAGCTCGTCACGAGATTGTCGTCGTCATGCAGAAAAAAAGTTAGAGAAGCGGGGCGTAGTTGGTGCTTGGCCAGAAAAAAGCCAAATGCAAAAGGTTGAAGAAGCCAGCATACCATTTTTGTCGATGGTTCCTACTTTTTGGACTTTACATTCTGACTTTAATTAGGAGAGAGAGTGGGATAGAGGGAGGGCTAGGAAGTTGTCTGGTTGCTACTTTTTGGACTTTACATTCTGACTTCGATTTTAGTGGGCCGCCCCGGAGGAAGTTGTCTGGTTGCTTCTCTTTGGACTTAACATTCTGACTTGAAATATTTTATATGGCTATTTCCATTCCTCACACGACTAAGGATCCGTTCATTTCATGAAAAATATCACGTTTTCGGAAAATATTTTTTAGGAAGTCATTTTCTTGAAAAATGACTATTTTTTAATGTTGACTGGAACCTGAACTTTGAGTGGAAAAATATTTTTAATCGTTCGTTAGCTAATTTAATTGTTTGGAAAAAAAATTATCAAAAAATTGAATTTTAATATTTTTAATTGACCAAAAACTTAGTTTTATTTCTTATATTTTTTTAAATGAATTTTTTTTTTTTTTGGTAAAAGATCAGATTTGTATAGATTTTACTGAAAAGACATACACGGGATGAGGCCTGGCACCAACAGAGGGCAAACACTCAAAATGACAGAAAAGTCGAGCAAAATGTAAGGGTGTGCCGTGGTTCTAGCAAAAACCAAAAGGAGATCACAAAGACAAAAGAGAACAACCAACAACAAGAATGGGGCAACCATAATCAGTCAAAAATAGATGGATGAAGTCCCCAGCTTTGTTGTAGTCTTCTATTTCTAGGAGTGTCTAGAACATGCTTGAAGGTCGAAGCCTTATCCTTAATAGCCTTAAGCAGGTGCATCTTCTGAGCTGGGAGGTAGAAAACCTGATTATGGAAGATGATATTGTTCCTCTCCTTCCAGATAAGATAGCATAACACAACAAAAGCAAAGCGAGCCAAGACTAGTGAAAGCTTCCACTGGCAATAACCCAATCAAGATTTTCCACCCAAGATTTATTTTGCCAAGCGAGATTGCATTTTTTTTTTTTGGTCGATCGCAAGATTGCATTTGGCCGCCCAATAAAGTGCGAGGCTACCGGTTATATGACAACCAAAAAATAGGTGATCGATTGAGTCTAGCCAGCAAGAACAAAAGACACATACAGCATAAGGGATTCTGTCATAAGCAATTAAAGATACTTGGGTTGGCAACCGGTTATGAGTAATCATCCACGGGTGAGCTTGGTATCGAGGAGACAACGAGGGACTCCATATAAATGAGGACCATGGCACCAAATGTCCTTTAGGGCGAATTAAGTTCCAGGCTGACGCTGAGGAGAAACAACCCGAAGGTTGTCCCAGCCATTGGAGACGATCATTCTCATGGCCAAGGATTGGGAGAGGTTCTTCCCAATGTGCCAAAGAGGTAGAAATAACAAAAAGGAGGGCAAAAGAGGAGAGACCATCAACAATCGAAGCTAATCTAGAAATTCCATACCTATATAATTCCATATTAGAAAAGAACCCGAAGAGTGGGCCTCATGGGTGCCAAGGATCAAACCAAAAAGAAACCAATCGACCATTGCTAATATGCCAAAGAAAGTACTGTAGAAAAATTTCATGAAGGTCAAGCAACTTCTTCCAAGCCCAAGAACAAAAGATAAAACGAGAGACAATCCAAAAGTTGTTCTACTTTAAGAAAGTAGAATGTATCCACTTGCACTATAAAAACTCCTTATCAGTAAAGAGGAGCCAAATATATTTGAGCATGGTAGCCTTATGACTTTCACGAAGTATGCGAATCCCCAGGCCACCTTGATTTTTGGCAAACAAACATCATTCAAAGTAACCTTAGCACCCCCAGCACCCATTGTCGGGTCTTTCCATAAGAATTGTCGGAGTATATGTTCTATACGACTGAGAACCAAGCAAGGTAGAATAAAAACACTAGCCCAATAAACCTTAGTAGAATGAGGCATTGACCTGATAAGCTGCAACCGCCCCGCAAAGGAGAGGAAGCGTTGAGTCTAGGGTTGTACTCTAGCTGTGATAGCTTTTACCAAGGAAATACAATCAGCTTTACCCAGCCTGGTGGCAATAATAGACAAACTGTGACATTCTGATTTTCGATCCTACTTTCGACTAAATGAAATGGGCTTTTCATTGACACGCCTATGGTCTTTGTCTCTAAATTGACCACTTACGAGATAACTAATTTATCAGATGAAGCCGTTAATGAATCTAAACGCCACAAACATGAAAATTCGACCAAAAATCAACTGCTCGACCGTGCTAATCTATAAGGGTCAATATGGCACCATCGAAATCGACTAGAGATCGGAGATAGGTCGATTTGATAGAGGCATGTAATTAAAGTGTGATTCCACATAATTACAAAATTATCGTCGAATGGCACTAAACTGATTTTTCTGTCGTTTTTGTACTTTGTGCCCGTATTTGAAATTTCGAGATTTTCACGACAATAAAAAATCGCTTATGAGTCAAAGATGTACCATGCGGCTCGAAAATAATTGACCACAGGTCAAATGTGCTAAAAATCCTAAAAGCTACATAGTAGGTTAGGTCATGTTAAAATCCCCTTCGATTGAAATTAACCACGAAATTGAACCCGATTTTAGAAATTGAAAGTTTTGTCATGTCACTATTTATTTTAGGAATGTCGACTCATCCTCCAAAGAATTTTCGGCCAGTCCGGAATTTCGGCAAAAAAATCAAAGTTGGGCTGTTTCGGATTGGGATATTTATGCTGACTTGTGAGGCCATTTGTGGTCCCCCTCCAGCTGCAACCATTTCTTCTTCTTCTTCCTTGTTCCTTGGCACCATTGTTGTTGTTTTGAGCTAAGGAACCAACAAAAGCCTTGGGCTGACTTTTCTTCCTTCTTCTTCATCCTTTCACCTCCTCCATTGTTGAAGCAAGACCAAAGTACCAGCACCACCCTTGGACCGAAACAGCAAGCCCCCGTCGAAGCCAGCTCGCCTGAACCAATCGCAATAGCCGCTATCCCCATCTACAACTCCAGTCCCGAGCCCGCACGCCGCTTGCGCTCGTTGCCCATCGCTTGGCTGCCGTCCGAACTCGTCCCTATCCACTTAGCTCCGTTGTCCACCCCAACTCAGCCCTCAGCTAGGCTGAGCAAGGACTGAGCAGAAGCCAGCAGCTCCAGAGCAACCAACACGAGCAGTGGCTTGCAAGGCCTTTTTCGGTCTCTTTCGGGCCTCCTTTGGAGCAAGTAGACATGGGTTTTCACCGCCTTCATGTCACCGTCGCCGTGAACCTGTTTGCTCGCTAATCCGATGAGTTAATTCCCAAATCATTAGATTATGTTGTTAATTGAACTTATGGGGTTAGTTTCGTGTTAATTAGCTTAATTAGATTAGTACTAAGTGAGATTAGCTTTAATATGGATTAGTGCTAATCTAGAATGGTTAGATTAGCCTTAATATGGATTAGTGCTAATCTAAAATGGTTAGATTAGCCTTAAGATGGATTAGTGTTGATCTAATTGATGAGATTATCACTAATAAGGAGGGATTAGTGCAATTCAGTGGAATTTTCCCAAATCTAATTTTTGAACCCTCGCCATTTTCCATTTTTGTGGATAGAAATATTCTAAGATTTTGAGATTGATTCCCTCTTGAAAAAAGTTTTAGACATCCTCAGTGATGACATATATTTTATCTAATATTTTAGGGATTTAAAAAGAATGAGATTTCAGCTCAGTCACTTGAAAACAGAACCTCTGTTTTTGCTGGAACTGGTGACCTTTTGGGATGCAAGAGATTTTTATCAACTCTTATGATTCTATTTTAGAAATTATTTCTTCACAAAATTTGTTTATCACATATTTTAGTTTAACATAGTCAAATTTCAGATCAAATGGAAATGTTTTTGACCTCGAACCAAATTGATTTCGGAAAACTGATTTTTTGGAAACGGACTCAATTTTTTGTACTGGATTGAGAAATTTACTAGGCTTAATCTAGAAGGATATGGGTTAATGTGTCTACACAAAAATTGTTCTTTTATGTGTCATTTACAACATATTCAAATTTGGGAATTTTCTGAACTCGTTTGATTAGATTTCTGGATTTAAACTCGGAAACACATGAGTAGACCGTTTCTACCGGTAGTAGTTTTGGTGATTGTTCTTGATGTTATGCTTGCTGAACCATGTATATTTGGTGATGTGGTTGCTTTTTGATATGCTTAGAAGTGATTCATGATGAGGCGCGAATGGTTGTGCCATGGTTGTGGTTTATTGTTATTGCTTTATGTGGTGACTATTAAAAGAAGATGAGATGTGTTGAGAAAAACCAAATGGTTGTGAGCAGGTAAAGGACTAAGTGTGCACGATAGTGAAACTTTATATGAGCCACCTCTAGAACCTTATACCATTGCTTATGATAGTTGAAAAATAAGTGCTACACGATAGCGTGACTCCGTGAGAGCCACCTCTAGTACCTTGAGCTATTGCTTATAATAATCGAGAACTAAATGCTATACGGCAGCGTGACTTCGTGGGAGCCACCTCTAGTATCTTGAGCTATTGCTTATTATAGTTGAGAACTAAGTGCTACATGACAGCGTGACTTCGTGAGAGCCACCTCTAGTGCCTTGAGCTATTGCTTATTATGGTTAGGGACTAAGTGTCACATGATATCGGAACTTCGTGGGAGGGGACACCTCTAAAACCTTGAGTTTGAATTTGGAGTTTGAATATTGAAAGTGAATATCGGGTGTGGATTGAACCACCGATATGAGTTACCCGCGCCTAATTATGGGACAAGACGTGTCATAACGATTTAGTCTTATAATTGAAACTCTTGTGAATTGTTTGATGAGTGATATGGTGTGTTCTAGTTCTTGAATGCATTTACTGTATGCATGTGTTTTATGAGGTGCATTAATGTGCAAGTAGGTGTAGCGGCGATGTAAGCTTTGAGTGGTGTATGTTTATGATGCCCTTGAGTGAATTTTTATCCTAATTGAGGTTTAGAATGTTGACTCACTGAGATTTATTCTCACACCGTCGTGATTTGCAATTTTTCGGGTCCTTAGTCTGGAGATACCAAAGGGTGTTGTGGAGGATCCCGAGCCAGAGTTGAAGGGATCTAAAGTAGAGGTTTGTCCGGTAATTCTTTTAGAGTAGACCTTAGTGTGCAGACTTGTAGGAGTGACTTGGATTGTATATAAAGTGTGTTTATATGAAATTGGATTGTCCTACTTTCCTGTCACATGTATGTTATTATCCGGGATTTGTTTAATTCGCTTCCGCATGTGCATAAAATAAAAAGGGTCGGCAATGCATCTTGAGAACGTCGCAAATTTTAGTTGACCGCCAAGGGGTGTGTACGCACTCGGGGTTCGGGCGTGACACACATCGAGGTACCGAAACGACAAGGATCCCAATCGGAAACCCAAGGTGTCCATAATACTATACTTGAGGGGCCTCCCGATAAGAAGACTTCACTTTTGCTTACGTTTGAAATGAGGCTACTCCAGTTGGAAAGTAATCAATCCTTGCCTTGAAGAGATGAATAGAGGCCATGTTTGCCTCTATGAAGAGGAGCACATCATCTGCGAAGAAAAGATGAGAGAGTCTTGTGGACTTACATCTCCAAAAGAACTTAAATTCCGGCTGACGGGTTTGAACATTCAGGATGCCTAAGAATACTTCCATAATGAGCGTGAAGATGCAAGGAGACATATGATCCCCTTATCGTATACCCCGGCCACTAGAGAAGAATCCATGCAGTTCACCATTTAAAGAGATTGAGAATTTGGGAGAGCGTATGCAGACCATGATACGGTCAACCATCTCAGCAGGGAAGCCAAAAAGCTTGCATGGTTATTTCAATGAAGTTCCAGTCCACTGTATCATAAGCTTTGCGAAAATCAATCTTAATGACATATTTTGGCTGGAATGGTTCATGATGGAAATCACAAAATAGCTCCTAGGCTAACAAAAAGTTGTCACTTATACGCCTACCTTTCACAAAGGCATTTTGAGGCGGACTGATAATAGAGGGAAGCATAGCAGATAGTCGATTGGCAAGTATTTTAGTAATGCACTTATAAATAGTGTTGCAACAAACTATAAGTCAGAAATCATTAACATTTGAAGCATTTGGGATCTTGGGGATCAAGGTAAGAATGGTGGAATTAATCTCCCATAGGAGTTTACCAGTCATAAAGAAATCTTTAACCGCCATTACCACTGAGGGTCCAACAATCCCCCAAGATTGATTAAAAAATCGAAATTTAAGTATTTGTATTTTTAAAAAATTGAAATTTTTTTTTTCCTTTTTCTTTTCCCTCCTCCTTCTTCCTCCTCCTTCCTCCACCACCGCATGCCTGATGATGGCCGGCTGCTCGGCGATCGACCAAGACATGGTCGCCAGATCCATCGAGCTCGAGGCTTGGCCGATCTAGGCAAGCCACGATTTCACAGCTCGGTAGAGCTCGACGAACCTCTGGCAAGCTCAGGCGAGCTCAACTTCGCTAGATTGGGCTAGGCGGAGCCTCGTTGACCTAGGGTGAGGCTCAAGCTGGCTCATGGCCAATCGCCGACTGTCTCCATGGCCGAGGACCGGCCAAGGCCAAGGAAGAAGATGAAAAGGAAAGAAAGAAAAGAAAAAAAGAAAAGGAAAAAAAATCAAAAACTCGATTTTTTAAAGAAGAAAAAAAAGCATAAAAATAAAACAAAAATGTGTTTGGTGAAAAGAAGCAAGGTAGAAGAAGTTATGGAAAATGTTTCCATTTTTGAAAAGTGGAAGACATTTTCTTCACTTTTAAAGGTTATTTTTTCCAATAATGAAAAACATTTCCCTTAACTAGTTCATTTTCCGTGAAATGAACAGAGCCTAAGTTTACTTGCTTTTTGCTAAAAAAAAATAGAATTGCCCTCAATTATTCAATTACAATTAAAAATGATGACCATAAATTAATTTACTTTCCTTTTTATTTAGTATATCTATCCCTATGTAGGTTCTGGTTATCAAAAAGACAAGATTCTCATGTATGTTATAGGCACTATGTTTTCTTTTATTGTTAGATTTTACTTCCACAAAAGTTAATTTTACCGAAAAGAGAAACTTTCAAGAAACTTAAAACTTTTCTATGTTGTGGAGTGGATTTGTTGATAAATTGTCAAGTAGAATTTAGAAAAGATTTGACGTAGACAATTTCTTAACGCAATCATTTGTTTATAAATTTTCACTTTTGTTGTACAAACCACAGGCAAATCCCTTTTTATCAATCTTCTCTCATATTCATATACATATAGTGGGATGATCAATTGAAGGAGAAATTAAAAAAAAAAACAAAAAACCCTTCTTGAGGATTTTCCAAAATAAAATCACAATTACATTCTTCAATGTGAAACTTTAAAAATTTAATTTAATTAAATTAGAACATTGCATAAAATAATATAGTTTTTGAAATGCTAGTGAAATCTCCTTATTTTGAATTAACAAAAATTAATATTATTTATAAAGTGTTTATGAAAAGATATTAGGATTTCTAATTGTACATAATGTTTTTAATGTATTCCTAAGTATTTCTATAACATCTTACATCTGTGCATAAATATCTCACCAACAGTAAGGAAAGGGATACATTTTTAAATAAAGTTAGTAAAGAGACTTGATATATATTTTAGACTATTAAAACTAAAAATAAAAATTTCACCAAGAAAGTAAGCTTTTGAAATAAGAGAGACAAAGTTGACAAAAAAAAAAGTTAAGAGAGATAAAGAATAGATAAATTAATATAAGAGCAAATATGAAAAAAAAAAAAAAGACTTAAGTTTTTTATTGTATTAAAGAATTTGTCTTTTTTCCTTATCATTAGTGAGATACTTTTACATAAGACATGTAAAATGTAATAGGAATATCTAAGAATACACTAAAAAGATAGAAAAAAGAAGGAGTTAGACCATCACTTTGCAATTGAATTAGGCTCACGCTATTTCCAACTCCTTATTGGCTCTTGACACTCCATTTTATATTGAATTGATTATACTACCCCTTGCGAACTTCACTCTAAATTTAAAATTGTTTCTTTCCTCTCTTTTTTTTTTCTTTTTCATTTGTTTCAATTTTACTAAGACAAACTACCCATACCCCTCTCAAATATTATTTATTAATATTAAATGTGGGGTCCACTATTGATTTAAGAGCAAAGCTTGCTTTTATTTTTTATTTTTTGGTTTTTTTTTTTCATTTTCTTTCTCAATTTGGAATAAAATTGGTGCCCTTCTTTTTAAAAAATATTTATTTGATAGATAGCTATCTAATTATTATTTTTCTGGCAAAAAATAACTATTTTGTTAATATTTTTTATATTTCTTTTTCTATATTAGGAAAGAATTATTGAAAAAGTAATTTAAGCACAAGTAAGAGAATAATCTTTTGAGTAAATTGTGTATAATGCATACATCAGCCACAATATCCAATATTTTAAAGTAAATTTGTAACAAAATTCGAAGTCAAAAAATTCACTATCATGATGATAATATATGGAAATAGAGTAAACAATTTGCAGATAAAATGAACATTTCTTTACTCCAATACATTATTAGTACGTACTTTCATTATAATAGTGCATAATAAGTTTTGAAGAAGACAAACATGAAGGAAAAGTTGAAATATAACAGGTGTGGATGAATTGGCAAGGCTGAAAAAAAAAGTTGTGTGAAAGTGATGTGGGTAAGTTTTTTATTTAATACAATTGAAAAAGAAGAGAAATAAAGGTAAGATATAATATTAAATTGAGAGCAAGAATAGTAATGGATAATTCAGTTATTTCAATGTGATTGAAGATATTAGGAGCCAATAATAAGGGGTGAAAAAAGGTAAAAAATAATCTTACGTCAAAAGTGGGACCACAAAGGTTAATGTAGTCAATTCAATGTAATAGAGAGGTGTTGGGAGCCAATAAAGGGATGGAAATAAGGTGAGCCTTGAATTATTAAGGGCAATGTTGTTTTTTTACACAAATAAGGTGGATTTAGTCATTAAATGGTGAGGGAAAAGAATCCAAAAAGTTTTAAATATATTGTATTTGTATCAATTTAGTCATAAACCTTTTAATGGTGCACATTTAGTCCTAAAATTTTTGACTTAATGTCAAATTAGTCATAAACATTTTAATTGTGCCAATTTAGTTATTCCAGTTAATTTTAGTAGGATTTTGCTAACGTAGATACTAGCTGATTTATCTAACACCGATGGCATTGATATGGATAATTTTAATAATATTTTAATATTTTTCATTTTTTTATTATATTATATTTCTTTCTTTCTTTTTTTCCCTTCTCCTTTCTTTTTCTTCCTTTTGCTAGTGACTAGCCACTAGCTAGTGCCTCGCCCTGGCAAGGGCAAGCCGAATTTGGCCTAGGTGAGAGCAATCCCAGCTTTGGCCTAGGTGAGAGCAATCCAAGGGGCGAGGCAAGAAACTAAGTGATTTACGTAATATAAGAAAACGAATGTACATTTAATTTATTCTGAAATGATTACGGAGTTTTATCAACCTGTGAGATGATAAGAAAGCGAATGCACTTTTGGATTTGCTGGCATTGATCTAATCAAAGTGATGTTGACGATTCGCGTTGATCCACAGGCATAATATGTTATCTACGTTCTTCACGACCATTAGAAAGTAGATTTAAAAACAAGTGTGCCCACTTTGTCCATTGCTCTCTTCTTTGACGCATTCTTTTGGGTGATCCATTCAGCGGACGGTCCGGTCTTTATTTGGAATGCATTCTCGACCAATACCGATGATTTTCACATGAAAATGTTCGACCAACCTCAAGCCAAACCGAGATATAATACGATGCAATTCATAATTCACGATTCTTGTTTGGTTATATTCGAAACTGTTGTCAATGAATCAATTCACAATTGCATTAAAACGGGGGAAGTGTGGCGCCGTATGGTGTTTACCAATGTCGAACAAAAGGAAAGTTTTCGACAACCACTGGAAAGAGTCATGAGATCCATCAAACAAACATCATGTGAAACCATAAAGAGGAAAACATGCGTAGTGTAAGTGCTGACAAATCGAACTAAACCACGTAACGTAATTAAGATCATGAGTAGGCAATCGAAAAATGATTATGAGGATGTAGAGAGTGAATATTCAGGAACTGAATCTTCTCAATTTAAGGACAATAAACTGAATTATCACCTGATAACAGGGTAATCATCAAAATAATGGATGGTAATCTATGTAATGTTCTTGAAAGCATAAGTTAAAATTCAATTGATGATGATCGCGATTTTTTCTATAATATTCTAGGCCCCCAAAAATACACTTTCATACGTGTACGTATGTATGTCGATAAGTTAGTAAATACGAATTTTCAACCTAACACCAAATCAAATTATCAATTTGGGTCACTTTGCCCTGGTTTTGGCTTATTGGTTTTCAGCTCTGTTTTAACCGTCCTCGCCCAATGTAATATGTAATCTAGTTATGGTGGCTTGTCCTTATGATTTAGCTAGGGCTAGAAAAGAGTTGGAAGCATGTTCGGATGGTGAAAAATTTGTCGTCTCGAGGCGGGCTTGCATATGCAGTGTTGAGTCTACTGTCAAGAGTAGGATTGAAAATGATCCTAATTTTGATGGAAGTCACTTGAGACATTCACAGAGCTCTGCGCAGGAATTGGCATGCCTGGTTTTGTTGTAAGTGTGCCACATGAGCTTGTAGCCGGAAAGCATGAAGTGGTATCTCCTGCACTTCCAAGTTCGAGCTAATGAAAGTCCACTTACCCATCAGAAGAGAAATGGCCATTGTATATATCATGTTCTAGTTCATTGTTAAGGCTAAAAGGATCAACTGCAACTAAGTCGATTTTTCACAACCCCAAGTCATGTACATTCAGATCTTGTTAAAACGATGACAAATGGTAACAGCAATAGCAATAGTTGCAATGAACAAAATATTGCTCGAGTAAATATAAGATAACAATGCATCTACATTGGCACAACTGAATCGTTGGGTTAAAAGACTTTTCCATTTTTTGCTGAAGTTACAATTCCGTATACCAACCTTTCAAGGTCAAAAGAATTAACCGTCAGAAATCTATACAATCCTCTAAAAGCTCCATGATTAGTAGACCATACTAAATCCGCAAGGTGTAAGCTCATCAATTGTAAGCCAAAGAAAAAAAGGGAAAAAGCAGTAAGGTGAGGCGTGCAAGCAAAAATATGCACCTCGATCACACATGATCCATTTACAGAGAACCTAGACAAGATTTAATCATGTATCTATGAAATCTGCAGACAAAATAGTCCTGAGAAGCTCCTTCAGATTAGCTAATACATAGCGTGGTCCTAAGCTCTTAAGACCGATGAAATTCAATAGCTGCTCTAGATCCTACAGAACAAGAAGATTATATAAGAAATATGCATAAGAACAAAGAGAAAAAGGTATAACAACAATTGGATCTCAAATATTTTAACATGCCTCTACAAGTCCATGACAAATCACATGTATGTGTAATGCAAAATGTGTGGCAAAGCACACTGAAGAACCGAGGCAATATCGATGTAGAGAGCCACCTAGATTGTATAATGAACATAGAAGAAAGTTTGTCAGATTTGGACTTGATTAAAAGTGCATAACATGCTATGATAAATGGTTGTCCAAATGCTGATATAAAATAGCAGTCCATCTTAAAACGAGCATCTACCCACAAAGTCAACCTATAATGATGCAGCAGCACACTCCATTATTTTTCAAATGCGTAGTGCATGAAATCAAGCTTCAGAGTATCTTCAGTAAGGATGCAAGCCAAAAAGCTTTGCAGCTGCAAGTAAATGGCAGAAAACCCCATATGGTAAATATGCTACATTTACAGTAATTTTCTGATAAGCAGTCCAGTGGTAGAGCAAATTAAGTATACCTTGTTCAAGAGGAATACAGCATAAGCTGCTCTTGTCGTATCCTGACCTTCTAAAAATAGTGGAAACTCTATGGGTTTCATGTTTGAAGGTAGGGTAGTACTTGATGAAGAATCAATTGGCATTGTTTCTACAGAAGGGGCATGATCAATTATATAGGAATGTGATCCACCTAAGCGCAAAGGAAAACGCAAAGGAACTTTTAAGTAGGAAGCTATGAGAGAAACGGCCTGCAATTAGAAAAAAGGCAACAGTTAAATCAAAGTCAAATAACAATTAAAGCAAACAAAAGTTCTCCAGCATAAGCTGCATTCTACTTTCAACAAAAAACACTGAATTGCAAAGGAAAAGTGTGACTGAAGTTCCTTTGTAAAGATATTTCTCATATCAAACTCTCCTGATCCCCAACTCTCTCTTTCACCACCCACTCACATGCGGCGCACACACATACAGAAGTGCCAATATAAGGTTGATCCAGAAGAAAGAACATACATGCCCCACATATGCCAAAGCAGTCGCAGACCTCTGGACCTCTTTTTTATCCATAAAGAAACTCATCTTTGTAAATGGAAGCATGGTCAATTGCAGGCCGAGAATCGTCAAGGATTCAAGATTTACAGGCTTAGAACCAGCAGAGCTACCTGAAACTTTATACAACTAAAGGTCAGAAACTACTGACACAAGCCTAGAAATGAAGAAACAGCACAAGTTATCAAAGTTTAGGCTCATGAACATCATGGAACATTTGAGTCCTACATCTGCTAAGATGTGGATACAAAACACAGTCAAAGAAAAATTAAATCTAAACTAAAGTTGGAAACAGATGGAACAGATGGAACAGATATGTGATTGTGATTGTGCTAAAACAGACCTAGCTCACATTGACTCACTAATAAGACCATGATCTTGACCAATAATGATCTTGGATTTGTTCGATAGAGTCCACAAATCATATTGCAAGTCATATCTTAAATTAAATCCAGAGAAAAGAAAGTTGTTTTTAGTGGGTTTCCTAGTCCTATTAGCCTAATGGTCACACCAGTTACTTTTCTCTTGGAAAGTGTTAGAAAGTCCAACCCAAAAGCTTAAGCTAATAGGTGGAAGGAGACGCACATGAATATAAAAAGCATTTAGGCCCTACGTCAAGCGATATGGGATAAAACTTCAGCACCCTCTCTCATGTGCAAGCCAGATTACGAGCAGCACATGAAATTTAACAACACATTCCCGTGGAATTTTGATCATGCACACTCATGAAAAAGGGATAACACTGGCTCCAATACGAAGTTAGAAAGTCTAACCCAAAAGCTTAAACTAATAGGTGGAGAGAGACCACATGAATATAAAGAGCATTTAGGACCCTAAGGCAAGCAATGTGGGATAATACTTCAACAGAAAGCTTCTTGTGAAGTACCTTATTGTGCCTTAAGTGCCAGCAGAACTCTCTAAAGAAGAATGGAAGCCTTTAGTAGAGAGTATTGCCAGAATCTTCAACTGGACAGAATAGCTCGTACACAGGCAGACTACGACTCATGAATTCAGTTCTGTAAAATTTGGCTAATTACTGAAGTAATATCTTTATCCTACCAGGGTAGGTGTTTTGATTGCTTGAACAGATACGTAAAGCCTTTTTCTTGCATCAAGGTAGATGCTCATGGTAGCAGAATCACATGTGGACAGAAATTGTCCTCGGAAAGAAAATGATGGGAAGCTGAAGAATAAAAGAGTGGATAAAGCCAGATTGCAGGATACATATATAAGTCTATTTGCTCAAGTAGGTGCTTGATGCTTGGAGGAATTGAAACTTGGGCAGATTAAAAGATCTTTTCACAATCAGAGTATAACCTATATAAGAAACAACACAAACCATTTTATGGCTTGATAATAGGCATATTGGTGAGCAATTTTCCAGAGCTATCATCACAAAGTGATTTCTGACTGGATATGCACCATTTCAAAGTTTCTGCTGTAATCAGATATTCAGATTAGTTTTAGCCTGCCCCAGAAAGATCTGAAGACCTGCTCCAGAATCAATCAAGGGTCTGCATCAATATGCACATGTCTCTGATTCAGCTATTCAGATTCCAGCTGCAAATGGCCAATTTTCTGTTTTAAACATGTGCAATCTGAAGTGAACTAAAACACAAGGGTTATATGGCATAAGGTTATTAGGTTTTTCGATTGCTTCATAACCTCCTTTAAGTATTGTGATAGACTTGTTACTAATAGCTTCCAGGTAAAACAGGGAAGAATATCTTCACTCTGGTTTATAATGCTTTTATCTGGGGTCAAGAGACCATCTCTTTCTTAAATACCCTTACAGCCAGAATATCTGGACCAGGATACTAAACTTGATAAAGAGTAAAGACCTGCAATGAGCTTGGACCAAAGAACAGTGATGGATAATAGTCACCTGAAGGGAAGGCAATTAAGATTCTTACATGAAAATTGGCAAGGGCCACTCAGGGATTAATATTTTAAGTTAAATCCGTAATTCTAGAGGTTAGAAGTAAAATACCAACCGTGAAGAACTTATTCTGTAATGTTGTCAAAGAAAACCAAAGCTCTGTAGGTAGCAATTGGGAAACATGGTATCACTTTTTTGTTCCTTTATGCAAACCAGTCAACTTGTTTACCTGTAAAACTAAATGGCCTGTGGCAGGAGTGATTATGAGGCAAGCTTTCATTCCAATAGTATCACTTAATTATCCCCTACAAAGAAGTGTCAAAAAGGTACCATCTACCCAACAAACCTTGACAGGATATAGCTATAAATAGGTTGAGCCAGTTTAGTTTAAAGATAAAGATCCAGCTTGGTAAGGCCAGAATAGCACATCGTGTGAAAATAGAAAAGCCCACTACAACAGTGGAACTCTTAAGGCCAGAAAAGCTTATCCATTGCACAATCTTACCTGGAAAATAAATGCTCATCCAGGTGAGCATGGAGAAATAAAATAAAATAATGAAAACAAAGCAACCTTTTATTGTATGTATCTGAAAATTTCTATAAATACATTGTATAAGAAATCAGAAGAGAACATCCTTATGAGGGTTACCCTTGAAACTGTAAGAACTTGTATAATAAACTTGGCAGCTCTAATTCCAAACTTATCCTTTACCTAATTAAAAAAAAAAGGATCGTGTCTTTATGCATGTCTTCTTAAGATTGACAAACTCATGATTCAATCACACAATTGACAACTAATGCCAAATGCATGGTTTTCTTTAATCAAATACATCCAAATTATTAAAAGGAATCTCGTAACTGTCCTGTCTATTACCTGATTTAGTAGTACTTGGAAACGATTCAAGTTCTTGCTCTTGTGATTGTCCAGCAAAATTTCTAACAGGATAGAGCACTGAAACTTGTGATACCATGTACTGCTGCCTCATTCTTAGCATCTTTTGCAAATTTTTGAGCTTGCCATAACCCCTTTGCCCAAGTAACCTATTTGATTCCTGCAGCAACAGTGCCGACCACATTGGCAGGATGAAAGAAATATACCCACAGTATGCAATTAAATAAACAGGAGAGAAAACCAAGGGAGAAAAATAAGAAGAAACTAGAATATTCTGTACTTTGTCTAAACTAAGATGAAGGACGCCTGATGCCAGCTACTGAATGTGAAACAGCAATCCTACGATGACTGATTCATCAATTACAACCTAACAGCAGCCATTTTTCTCATTCAGTCAAAGAACACATTGGCTTTGTAATGGTCAAAAAATTTCCAGCATAAAAATTCTTTTATGATGCACTTCCTCATTTAATTAATATTGATAAGTCAAACTTACTATAATAGAAATGCTGAATCTAGATAAAGCCTGTCTAACGGATGGAAGAAGAGAATGAATCTTCACTTCTATCAAAATATATCTGGAAAGCAGCAAAGCATGAGCCCGGAATAGACAGGATAGTACAGATAAAACAGAAGCCAAACTATGCAGCACTATTCGACCACATTGGATACATAAGTTCAAACCAAAGATGTTTCAAAAGAAAAGAAGAATCATAGGAGATAAGAGAGATATTAGAAAAGGCCATATTGTATGGTCCTCGGATGTATGCAGGCAGGCTGCAGATTAATATTAGATGCCACAAAGAAAATCAATACAGAAATTCCAGAAACCATCCCCTAATATGATAAATATCCAAAAAGGTATGAAAGACACACCAAAGTCAGCTAGAACATGGAAACACAGCGTGGGATCCTCTAGACTCAAGATGATGGAAAATATAAAAGCCCTTTACATAATCTTTTATGAGGACACACCAGCATTTCAAAGTATTCCAGCAGAGGCTTTGAAGAATGGTAAAACTCACTTCCTTCATATTCTGAAGTACAGCATCAGGACAACTAAAAAAGCCTTTTATAAAGACTAAAGAAAGCCTATAATCTTTTTAACCTACAAATTCTGAACAAAATACTTAAGCACGAGACAATATAGTAAAATAGCAGTAGAAAGTGGCACCTGCAGTCGTTTCCGGGCAACCGAAAGAGCTGTGCCTGAAACTAACAATGACCTAACTTCAGCTGCAAGATCTTCCTCTTTCCTCTTAGCGTCTTCTACAACAACCTTTGTACGCAATTGCAAGTTCTGCATCGCAAGCCTTCTACCTTCCACCTTTTCCCGCATTTCTTCAAGCTCATTCAATCTTCCCAAAGACTCATTTTTAACCTGCCAAATATGTTTCCACCCGCTAGCACGCGGGCTATTCAATCAAAGCTTGATGCAAAAATCAACACGCGCGACAATTTCCAAACAACAGGCATGAACGCAAACAAAGCAAGTCAAGATAAGTAGTTAGGTCTCCAGAAGCAGCCTATACAATCAAATTAGAAGTTTCATGCCATATAAATTTCTCCACAAAGGAACCACCGATCCTTTCTTTCCAAGGAGTAATAAGCCCTCTCGCTAATCGCATCCCCACTTATGCAACACAAAGAATCCAATTTTTCGCTAGCTAAGCCGAGACTATCGAACTTCAATCGATGCGAAGAGCGAAACTGAGGTAAATTCGCCACAAACACGGGTCGTATCGTCAAGAAAAGCAAAACCCATCACTCAAAACTCGATGGCGAACCCAAAAAAAGACAGGAAACCATTCACAATCTTGACATCGCCCATCAAGACCATACCTGAACAAGCGACTCGAGCTTCCGATGGAGGACCTGCTTCTTCTCCTTAGCTCCTTCGAGGGCGCAGGAGAGGCTGACGAGCCGGGCGAGCTCCGGCTCGAAATCTTCCCACTCGATCAACTTCGGCTGGGGGGGCGGATCGGTCTCCCTGGGCTCTCGGGCGGAGGAGGAGGCGGCGGCGGCATTCGGTTTCGCTTCCATCGGCGGCTAGAGATCGAGATTGGATGAGGGGTTTCGAGAACACTTCGCGGGTCGACCTCATCGTCCTCCGGCGCCGGCGAATTAGGGCTCGGTTGTCAGGACGGCCGGCGGCCCATTTTCTGGGCGATTTTCTCGAGAAAAGTTTCTTGTTTTCTTTTCTCGGGAAAAGAAAGTGGAGTGGGAATCAGGGGAAGAGAGAGAGAGAGAGAGAGAGAGGGAAAGGGCTTGCCGTTGGTTGGGGGCAAAAGGCGAAAGCAAGAATGACGGGTGGGAAGTTTCAACGGTTTACTTTTCGCAAACTCAAGTATTTATATGATTTTGGTGCGCTAAATAATAACTATATTGAAAACCGTAGAATTTATTATTATTTTTTTAATGGACGTCCCTTGGGAACTCGTTTTCTTTTTTAGTCGGTTCTACTCTATTATAACACTCCCACCCCAACCCTCCATAAAATGGTGGAGATTCGAACCCCCACTTTCCACTTCCAAAGTTAGAAGGGTGGCCATTGAGATAAACCCTAGTGATTTCTCGGGAACTTATTCACAAGATGATAAAATGACACGATTGATTTTTGAAATTTGACTTGACATGTAATGTAGTGTCTAAATTTTTAATTTGTTCAATATATTATCATAATCATAATCTGATATGAAATATAGTTCACGAATTTTTGATTCGTTTAATATGATCTCTAAACTTTTGGTTAGTATTCAACTTAATTCCTAAATTATATAAAAATATATAATATCGTCATTCCATTAATAATGTAAAATTGTTCAATGTTGTCCTCCAACTTAAATGATTTAATGTCAAATTTTAAATCCATTTTCAATAAATGGACCTAAAGGCTTTGATGGCTCGATATCAATTATGGGTCATGTGGTGCAATTATGCAATGTGGCTTATTACATACATACCAATTGTAGAGGTAAAGTTAAGTGTCACTTGACGAATACATAAGAGAACATTCCCTTGATTCCGACTTTTGACAATATAATAAATGTTGATCTCACTCTCTCATAAGCATATACGGAATTGATGTTACTAGAAGAAGATTATAGAATGATACTGTCATGTGTTTACGTTGATTATAATGAATAGAAGCTTGTATGCTAAATGCCCCCCACTCTGTCAAAAGATTTGATAAAATGGCTCATCTACGATCATATTACTCCTTTGTACTTTTTTTAGGAAAAATAATATCATATAAACATTTCAATGATTATGATATGAGCTCATGAAAGTTTTGGTATACATATAATTGACATGTTGCGTTTCAATTGCAGATCAACGAAAATATATATAATAAGTTGAAATTGAATTATTTTTATTATGATGAGAAGTGATATTTACATGTATCTTTCATTATAAGGTTAGAAAAAAATTTGCCAAAGATGAAAATCTTATTGAAGGGATTGAAATCCTTTCATTTACTTCTTAATCAGGCCTCGCCTGGTTATCGTAAATTAATTTTCATGCACGCCCTACCTGCATGTGTGATTATTTCATTTATTCTATGACGTTATAATGAATTAATAATGAAAGCGATTTCTTTAATTGAATGGCGAAATAAAATACTGACATTTTCTTCTTCTTCTTCTTTTAACTGCTATATGAATTCATTTTAGAAAGCAGTCACTTTAAAATGAACATTTTGCTATTCTTAAAAACAATTTATTCAAATATTAGCAAAAGAAAACGAGAGAAATAATTCTTTTTCTGTTCAACTGTGGAACTTCGCTGAATGCACTTTTAGTGGAAACTGTTAAATAAATTTCTTTCTTTTAACTTTACCATGTTATTCTTTTTATTTAGTCATTTTACATTTTTTTTATTTAAAGTTAAAATGCACTGCAATACTAAAGTAATATGTCGATGATGGCAGAAGGAGAAATCAAAAAGTGAGATACAAGGATATGTGTGTGTATGTATGTATACTTAAATGCCCTAGGCTTTACGAATAATCAGCTCAAAACCCTAAATATTCCCTAAATTTTCCTCTCCTCCCGTCCTTGCCTCAGCCGTGTTTCATCAATCTCGTTCTCGCATCCCGCCCACTCGCCACCCACCGTTGGCCGATTGCGTGCTCCTTGGAATGACCATGTTAGGAACGTGAATATATGAAGAGAAAAAATAGAGAAGAAAACAAGTAAGATTTTTTTTATGTGAAAAACCCTTCTCAAAATCAGGAAAAAAAAAAATCATGGTGTCGTACTAGGCAATCTTTCCACTACTAGCATCAGTGTTTCAAGTTCTGGGGTTACTAGTTTTAGCATTACAGTCATAAAAGATATCATTTCTATATATAGCGGGAGTTTAGGACATACATAATTAATATGGAAATTACATGCATGCCATTAGCAACAATAAAAATCTTATTGTCTGCTTTAACATGATAGGACGAGTGATTGCCTAAAATAAATTGTTTCTGTGCTTGAACATTATTTTCCTTTATCAAACTCCGCAACTTCATCAATCTCCTACTTTGAGGCTAATCTTAAGAAAAATAAAATAGTGATAATCATTTATGGTCTTTATCTTTGTAGCCTGAATACAATCTCCCTTATCACTTACCATGGAGGTCAACTGAGGCAATGCACAATCTCAATTTCTCAATGGTGACAACTTTTGATTAACATATTTGTTGGATTTTCTACATCAAGAATCTTCTTCAATGACAAAGTCCCATTATCTATCAACTAACGAATTTGATAATATTTTAACTTAGTATGTTATGTCATTGAATGAAATACTGGATTCTTTGCAAGACAAATAGCACTCTGATTGTCACTAAAAATATTACTGTTATCTTGCTCCTTGCCTATCTCATTCAAAAAAAAATTTCAACCAAAATCATTTCCTTACCAGCTTTAGATATAGCAACATACTTTGGCTTAGTGGTTGGGAGAGACACACATGTTTGAAATCTAAACATCCAACTAATTATAGTGCTACTTAAAGTGAAAACATAACTTGAGATGCTCTTCCTATTATCCAATTCACCACTAAGATATGCATCAACAAAGCCTCATAAAGTTACACCGTTTTTCATAACACATAATGACTTATTTGAAGTACCTCTAAGGTATCTTAATAACCACCTTATAGCTTCCCAACGCTTTAATCTTGGATTTGCCATGTATTTGCTCACAACTCCCATTGCATAAGCTAAATCCAGTCGAGTACATACCACAGCGTTCATTAAATTGCCAATAACTGATGCATAAGGCATCGTAGCCATATATTTGCGCTCTTCATCTATCTTTGATGATTGCTTCTTTGAGTGCTTGAAGTGACTTCCTAAAGGAGTACTTCTAAGATTTGCATTCAGAACTCCAAATCCATCTAGCATCTTTTTAATGTACTTTTCTTGATATAATTTTAAAATTCCTTTGGATTTATCCCACGTGATCCTCGTCCCAAGAATTTGATTTGCTATGCCCAAGTCCTTCATCTTAGACTCTTTTGACAATTGCTACTTCAGTATATTGATCTCCCTCATGTTAGATCCTGCGATGAGCATATCATCCACATACAACAGCAAAATGATATAGCAACTATCAAATTTTTTGAAGTAATAGCAGTGATCATATCACTTCTAGTGAACTTGTTACCACACTAAGTGTCAAATTTTTTGTACCACTGTCTAAGAGCCTATTTCAAGCCATATAGACTTTTTTTCAATTTGTAGAAATAATTTTCTTTTCCAGGAACTTGAAAACCTTTTGGTTGTATCATGTAAATATCCTCCAAATTACCATAGAATGCAATCTTAACATCCAACTGCTCCAAATATAAATTCTTAATAGCAATAATACTAAATACTAACCTAATAGTAGTCAATTTCACGGCTAGAGAAAAAATCTCTATGTAATCAATTCCTTCTATTTGTTGAAACAACTTTACTATTAACCTTGCTTTGTACCTTTTCCTACCATCAAGTTCTTCTTTGACCCCATATATCCACAAATTCTACAATGCTTTCTTCTTATATGGTAATTGAGTTAACACCAAAGTTATGTTTTTCTCGAGTGAGTCTAACTCATCCTGTATTACTAATTCCCATTTAACAGAATCTTTAACCTGCACTACTTTCGAAAATTTTTCTGATTTGCAAGCGTCAGTCAAAAACAAATAATGCAGTGGCAGAGAATATCTTTATATATTTTTAGATGTTCTACTAGATTTTCTCAAAGTGGGTTTAGGTATACGTAATTCTTGTTTGGTTTTTGATCTAAGTTGACAACAACAATTTCAGGATTTTCAACTTAAACACTTTTCAAAACCTCCTCTAATGTAATCTCTCTTTTCCACTGTTTGTTTCTTCACAATATATTCTACTATAGATTTGTCTGTATATAACACGTTTTCATTTAATGTTACATCAACAGTTCTTATTATTTTTCTATTTAGTCTATCCCAAAATTAATAACCAAAATAATCAGAATCATATTTGATGAAAAAACATTTTTTAGCTTTTACATCAAACTTATCTCTATTTTTAGAATATACACAAATATATGAAACACAACAAAAAACTTTCAAATGCGAGAGACTTATCTTCTTTCCACTCCATTCTTCTTTCGATAACTTAAAATCAAGTGGAACTAAAGGTCTTCTATTAATTAGATATGCCGTAGTGTAAATTGCATTCGCCCAAAAAGTCTTGGGTAATCCTGCATGCAATATATACTTCTTGCACACTCATTCAAATTTATATTCATCCTTACAGCAATGTCATTTTGCTATGGTTTGTTTGGAATAGTTCTTGTCATTCACCGCCATTTTTCGGATCTTAGACATTTAATTTTCAGGTCAGTCTCATTCTCCACTTTAGTTTTCTATCTCTTAAAAGTATCAAATACATCAGATTTATTTTTCAAAAAATAAACCTATATCTTTTTAGTGGAGTCGTCAATGAATGTGACATAATAGTGCAAGCCTCTAAGGGAATGCATAAGGGCTAGTCCCCACACATCTATAAGCACAAACTCTAATTTTCTTTTCTTTGGTTTTCTCCCAATCTTCGAAAAACTAACACGTTTTTACTTGCCCTAAACACAATTTTCATGTAGACTAATGTTTATGGACTTCAGATTAGGCAGTTTTCCTTTAGATACTAACAGCTTCATCCCTTTTTCACTCATGTGCCTAAGCCTGTGGTGCCATAATTTAGAATTGACTTCAGACTCAGCAACTGCTGTAGTTTCTCTACTACTTTTAGTTATGTAAAGCATCCTTAACCTTGTTCTTCGTGCCACAATCAAAGCACCTTTAACTATTTTCCAAGAGCTATCTCCAAAAATAGTTCTATATCTCGTGTTAGCTAATTGACTTATAGAGATTAGATTTCCCTTAAGTCTTGAAACATATTCGACATCATGCAACTTTCATGGATATCTGTTAGTAGATTTTACATAAACATCACCCTTTCTTGTGATATTCAAAGGTTCATCATCCGCAAGATAAACCTTTCAAAATTTTCCAGCAACAAAATTGTGCATTAATTATTTGCACAAAATAGAGTGAAATGACGCACCTAAGTCAATTGGATTGTCAATGCTCAAAATTAAAGCAACATTGTCATGCGTATCTTTAAAAGTTGCATTTATAGATTTTTCTTTCTCTTGATTTCAATCTCAAGAGTGAAATTTCTTCTTTGGGGCTCTAAAATTCCAATTTAAATGGCCTTTCTTTTCGCAATTCCAGCAAATTATTTATCCATGAGGTCTCAATTTACTTCTCCCTCTGGACATTGATCTATCACAGTAATGTTTGCACCCTCGTTATTCTCCCTTTGTCTTTAGTATTTAAGGCAGTACTCGAAAATTCATCCGATTATCGTATGCGCTCGCTAAGAATCAAATCTCAGATTGCTTGAAGCTTCAACTTTTTCTTTCCAAACGAACTGCTCACTGTAGTCATAGTTACACTCCAACTTTCAAGTAGAAAAGATAATAAAATTAAAGCCTTTGCCTTGTCATCAAATTTGATATCCATTGAACTCAACCGATTCATGATCATGTTAAATTAAGTGATGTGATTTGTCACGGAAGCACCTTCGTCCATCTTCATATTGAAAAGACGGTGCATCAAATATATCTTGTTTGATGCAAAAGGCTTCTCGTACATGTTGGACAATGCCGCCATCAAATCTACCATTGTCGCCTCATTGGCAATGTTGAAAGGAACGTTCCGCGCCAATGTGAGATGAATCAAATCTATAGCTTGCCGATCTAACAATCCTCACTTTTCTTGCTTCATATAGTCTGGTTTCTCTCCATACAAAGGCTAATGTAAGATCTTCCAATGCATTTTCCATAAACCAAAGCTCTTGCCATTGAATTGATCGATCTTCACCTTCCCTTCATCCTATTCGCTCCCACTATTTTGCCAAAACGAGGCTCCAATACCAATTGTTAGGAACGCAAATATATGAAAAGAAAAAATAGAGAAGAAAACAAGTGATAATCTTTTACGTTTTGTGCCAATGTGAGATGAATCAAACTCAGAGCTTGTTGATCTGACAATTCCCACTCTTCTTGCTTCATAGAGTTTGGTTTCTCTCCAAATAGAGGCCGATGCAAGTTTTTCTAGAAACCAAAGTCCTTGCCATGGAACCGATCGATCTTCACCTTCCCTTTGTCCATATCGCTCCCATTATTTTGCCAAAATCAGACTCTGATACAAGTTGTTAGGAACATGAATATATGAAGAAAAATAAAGAAAAAAACAAGCGAGAATTTTTTACGTGGAAAACCCTTCCCAAAATCAAGAAAAAGGAAAAAACCATGTTGCCAAACTAGTTAATCTTTTCACTAGTAGTATTAGTGTTACAAGCTCTAGGATTACAAGCATCAACATTATAAATATGAAAGATATTGCGCCTATATACAACAGGAGTCTACAGCATACATAATCAATATAGAAATTACATATATACCATTAGCAGCAATAAAAGTCTTATTATATGCTTTAACATTACAGGATGGGCGATTGCCTAAAATAGATTATTTTTGCACTTGACCGTTACTTTCTTCTATCAAACTCCACAACTCCATCAATTTTTGTTTGTTAGGAGTGCGCAACAGAATTCCAATACCTTAACCTTAGGAGATCGTCAAGAGATAGCCCAAAATTCGAGCCCGTCAATATATCTAGTTAGACCCACTTCAACTCAAAGCTTAAATCAATGAGTTATGGATCAACTATCCACTTGACACCACATTAATTCTCCAATATGAGACTTCTCTAACACAATTAACATGTGCATCCTAACAATCTTTCCCTTATGTGTGAGCTCCAATATTAGGTACGTTGTCCCTTAATTCATGTATCCTTCTAGCTCAACTTCATCCTTGGGCTTGCGTTGCTACACCACAGCACCCACCAACTTGGAAATTTCAACCATTAGCTTTGATATCATTTGTTAGGAGCACACAATAGAAGTCTAATACTTTAACCTTGGGAGATTGCAAAAAGGTAGTCCAAAATTCAAGCTCATCAATATATCGAGTTAAACTCACTTTAACTCAAAAGCTTAAATCAATGAGTTATGAGTCAATTATGATATATTAACTACTCAACACCACATCAATTCTCTGATGTGAGACTTCTTTAACATAACTCACACGTATATCCTAATATGCCATCCTCGGGTTGTTGTCCATCTCTAATGCTCACTCATCTCAAATGATATTTGAGGTCGCATGAGGTTGATGACCTTGGATTTCAAGTGAAGACCTCAAATTAGGAGATTGTGGTCTCAAACATGAACTTGAGATTTAGGGGTTAGGATCAACAGAGGGAAGAAAAGTTCGATCTTGCTAGGAACAATGATACAAATGGATCCTAAATTTATAGCCCATGAACTTTAAATTTGTTCAATATGATTCTTGAATTGTACTCCAATGTGCAATGTGATTTATGAACTTTCAATTTATTTAATATAGTCAATGAATTTTTAATACATATTCAATTTAATCCTTAAAATCTGACAAAAAAACAAAAACTTAGTCTTGAAACTATATGAAAATATTCAATATTATCATTCCCGAATTTGTAATGTTTGATTTGGCATTAAATCATTAAGACCGTTGAATCATGTTCGATATAGAGAATTAGATGATTTCTACAATTCGAAGTTATATATATTCTTGTTTTTTCTTTTCTATCATCACAAAATGCATACACGTCATCCATATTTAGACAAATACGAAACGTGTTATCTGCCAAAAAAAAAAAAAAATGCTAGTGCTAGTTAGTTATTAATTTAATTTGCAAATTTTATCTCTTTTGGTATGAACTTTGAAGAAAAGAAAAAGTTGATATCTTGAAATAATTTTTTCACTAAAATATACTATTTTGAAAATTACTCATGATCGTAAATTTGCCCATTCAGTTTAAAGTTAATGTAATATAAGTCATTATGTGAATATCATAAATAACATGTTATTCAGAATATAATTGATAATATTAAATTACATATAACCACGTAACTATACAAATAAATCATGGATAAATTCCTTATACTCAACATATTTAGACAAAACCATATTCAAATACATTTTAGAAAGCATGAGTTAGTTTAAAAGAAATCATGATAGTAAAATCATTAAGATTGAACTTAAAAAAAAAAAAAAACAGATGAAGATAATATATCTTAAAACTTATTTCTTTGGATATAACTTATGATGGAAATAAATTCATTTATTTCGAAGTTAAAGTAAAGTGAGAAATATTGTTCATTATGTCAATAACATAGATGATCCAAGTTATTCTGAAAATAATTGATGATATCAAACAATATATTATTATGGCTAAAAAATGCAGGTACTTTATAGAGTACTTACTCCTAATTTTATATATAAATTATGGCATTATGCGATTTAACTTCATTTGGTATTTACCTAATTAAACTACACAATGAAATTAGTTTAAATAACAATTTAAAACATATATTTAGAAATGGAAATGGAAATCAAACAAAATAAAATATTGACACTAATAACAAAAGAACAGCTGCCTAACGAGTTGTCGCATGTCATCGAGGCCGATACACTTATTTAACTTATATAGAGCATGGTTATCTACAGAAAGAGTTTCGACCTAATAGGCATTTGAGGACGACTTTTCTCCAAACCCCTCCCTGTTAATCTATGAAAAATGATCAAATTGAATATAAAACTCATCTGAATTTAAAAACATTGCGCCCTCTATTGTCTGGTGCAACAATGGGAAACAAATTTAAGTTTTGGTTTCAATTACAAAATCTCCTCAAAAGTTCTAATGCAAGAAAGGATCCGACTCTGGACTCGTTGGCATCGTATTCTCATCCGAATGAAAGGAAGAAATGCAATGAAACAGGTAAATTAAATCACATCCCTTTTGCTGATTTGCACTGCCATTCTAACACACCTCGTGATTCAAAGAACAAGCACTTGTGCAACTAAAAGACCTGCTCAATACTAGATGTATATTCAGATACTTAAGACCCTACACTGTAAAAAACAGAGAGTAGTACACAAAATGCTACAACTGAATCTCTAAATGCTTGAAGCATCTCATGGATGTGACCCCATCAATCACCACACCCTAACCTGAGGGTGGCGGCGGTGGCGGCATGGACATGTGTGGCATGGGGGGCCTCCCGAGCATTTGTTGCTGAGGTGGTGGTGGTTGCCAAGTATGTCCCGGTGCTACCATCCCAACTGGTGGTGGAGGTGGTCTCTGGAGGATTTGAGCCGCCTGAGGAGGTGGTGGGGGCATGCCAAGAGGTGGCCGGAACTGCTGCACAGGTGGTGGTGGCATTCCAACTTGGGACATTGCCTGACCAGGCTGCGGAGGCTGACCAGGCCACGCTGGCCGAGGGACTTGCATAGGTGGGAAAGTCGCTCCTTGTGGAGGAGGTGGTGGCCGGAGCATTGACATTGCTGCTGGGGCAACGGTCCCATTTGCAAAGGGGCGTGGAGGAGCTGGAGCAACCATGGCACCGTTGGCCTGAGGACCGGGAAGAGTTGGTGGGCCACTTGCAAATAAAGTATGGGGCCTACTCTTCGTGGCATTTGGATTGCTAGCTGCCAAAACTCTCTCTGCACCATGAATGTATTTGAAATTAACCACTTCATGTCTTAACCATGAAAAGAAATGGTACCAAACTAACACATAGTCCATTTATGTCATAATAGCACGTGTGTAGGCTGTGAAGAAAGCACCTCAATCAGAGAGACATACTCCATGAACAAAGCAACTTACCTGCAGGAGTACCATGACGCTCCCCTTTGGTGTCTTTCTTATATGCATATGAGACTGTAATTTGTCGATTGCAAAGATACTGGCCATTCATCGCCTTGAATACAAGATACAAAAACCAATTACTTACTTCTCTAGAGAGCGAAGCAAAGTTTTAAATCATAAGCAATAACATAAAAGTAACCATGCAGAAACGTCAAATCAATAATATCTAAAACATTTCATTTAAGAGTACTTGACCAGCAATCCACGTGTTGATGTTTTACCACAAACAATAGAGTGTCACTGCAAAGTAACAATCTCTATTGTCACCCTAAATCATTATTCATCAATAAAATTCCCAGGGCAATAAAGAATGAACGATACCTCAATAGCTGCATCAGAAGCCTCAAAAGAATCATAACTGACGAAACCAAAGCCACGGGAATTTCCAGTCTCAGGATCTCTCATAATCTGGAAAGAAAGCATGCAAATCTACAAATGTCAGTGGTTCTTGAAGATGATCCTCACATTTCATGCAGAAGGGAAGATGCTTAAGCTGTTGACACTAGAGCCTTTCCAAATCATCCATTCACTCCATTGCTCAAATCTGAGAGCAGAAGAAGGACCTCATACTGCTTACTCACTCCAGGATTTCTGTTATCTAAGACATTCTGAAACTATGCGGCATACTAGGAACAAAGATTTCAGCCTCACATATGTTTTATCTATCGACACAGAAGATAGCATAATTCTCCCTAAGTAAACCAAGTTTACAAACAGCGGTCCATTCATCCTGGTACCATAGGCAAAATGACTTCTTCAAGCCAACAAGAGTTCAGAAATGGTGCATTTTGTCAATGGAAATACAAGGTATAGCAATTAATGTAGATGGCACAGCAATCTTCAAGATATCACAATGAATATTCTTGCCTACTGACCATCTAAGTTTTCCTTGAAAGGAGAACAAAAAAGCTGAGATTAGGTTGAAAACTCACTGGAGACATGCCAATTCATCTGGACTGTTTCAAACCAGTTTATGAAAATCTAAACACAAGAATACATCCCTCAAAGAAAACATTGAACTCCAAATGTAACCAAACTTACCATGAAAGCTCTCTTAAATTTGTGTATGTACATACCCATTGCAAAATATTAAACAAGTAACATAATTCAAACCCAAACCTAATGTAATTAACAGATTAATACCAGCACATAATCTGAAAGTTTAACCCTTCAAAAGGCGTCTTTCAAACACTTCCTCAGACAAATTGCGCCTTGTTACAAGACTCAAGACAAACCACCTATATCAACTAGACAGATGAAAGTGAGTCCGGGCAAGAGAAGACTAAATTTTCAAGTCCTAAGCTCGTGAATAGCAACTACCTTCATTGATAGCAGACCCAAAATAATTGGTATTGACATGAGAACAAGACACCAAACAAATGCTAAAGAGGCCTGAGATTGTCAATTTGCACCATGTAGTCTAGAACTTTATGCCTTCTAAAGGATAGCTAAATAAGGGGTAAAACCAAGAAGAAATGACTGCTCTACCCTTCACCTTACCAACCCCATAATGTTACTTCTATTCAACATACCAACTTGAGAGAATTGACCATAAAGCACCATGAAAACACAGACAAAAATGCCCAAAAACACCGATAAAACAGAGAAAAACCCAGCCATGTAAAGAGAATATTGCAACAAGACTTAATTTAAATACAGCAACATTAAACACACACAGGGAAACCAAGGAGAGGAATACAGACACAGAGAAAGAGGTAGAAAGTCCAAAGAAGCCACTCATCAGTTCAAGCAGAAGCCAAACAGCAAAGAGGAGAGATAAAATCAGAAAAAATTACCAGCAAATCAAACACAACCAGAGAATCAAAGGTGTACTGCAATCTCTGTTCAAACAGAGCACACCCAAGCATGCGACTTCTCACTCTTGTAACACATTCAATCTTCACACAACTAACATATTCATGTGCTGAGTACTCTCACACCACAAAGCACATACATAATATGGCAGTATTTCATGGCAGGGGCTGTTATCTTCTCCATACTTAACCGGCTCCTGAGCCTATCAACTCTGGTAATGCATAACAATGGTGACCAATCATTATCCAATAAAACATTCACGGCAACTACTACTAATTTTGACATAAACTATGTACTTAAAGGGCCCACCACGACATCTCTAAACCACAGCATGGATACAACAGCCACATCTCAGTCCTTCAGCACTCATAGAGACACAACATAATGCAGGAAGCGACATTAAAAACACAATTAGAGTTGTTTCGACTGATCTTAACGAACACATTAATAGTAGACACACGGAGGCAAGTTCATGCGGTTTCTCTTTGCATTCCATCCTTTTCGTGATGAGAGATTCTCCCGCAACAATTGCAAGAAAATCTTCCACGTTTTTTTATGTATAACCCAGCGAGAATAAGAAGAATTAAAGAACCGTGTTGGGTAAATATATCAAAAGAATTGATGAAGAGATGGCATGAATGAGCACAAATTGATCAATCATAGAAGTCTCCAATTGAAGTCTATATCAAGCATCTTCAAACTTTCAAATGAGCTGTTGTGATTTGTATTCAATCCAAGGTGTTCACTTGGGTTCTTGATGACAAGCGGCAAGAGGATGTCAAGCCCCAACAATTGGAAAATTTTATAAAATGACTCCTGAGACAATTTCTGTAGTGTGAGTGAGCATCTTTATTTTTTTCTTTTTTTTTTTCTGGTAGTACCACAGGAATATCGAAATGGTACTTATAGAATTTCCTTTTCATCAAGACTCACTGGAAGTGTTAAATGTCCTCACGATATCTATGAGTGAAAATCACGTTAAACTAGTGATTCCCTACAGAAGGGAAAAAGGTGAAGAGGAAAAGCGTTTGAATGCATTTGCAGATCAGGTAACCAAGAACAATGCACCAGCAATACGACAAAATATACAAAATTTCAACCCCCAATTGTTTCACCATCTAGAGGGCCCAAGTAGTCCTCTGCCCAGGGAACTTGCGAGCTTATTCTGATTTCTCAAACCAAAGTGTGACAACATAAGAATCTAATAAACAGATTCCTTCAAAACTTAAATAAACGACGCTGCATTTGGAAGCAATAAAATTACATAAGAACACCCCTAGTAGATGGGTAGTAGAATCAACGCGAAAAACTGCATTCCCAAGATACATGTAATCCATCTAGTAGGCAGGCGTTAGAGGGTGTATATTCATATTGGCTTATCAACTGGCAATACCAGGACATGGCACTCATAATTATCCAACTTAGACTGCTGTCACAATCATCATGCCACACATGAAATAGAGATCAATTAACTATACAAAGTAAGCCACATTGCAAGAGTATGACACAGCAATCGCAATCAACCCAGGTACTTTCATGCACTACAATGCTCTTAAAAAATTTACATGCTTGAGAAATCAAGAAATGATTGACTACTGTAAAGGTGGGACTTCATGCAAATCAAGGAAAAATCGAAAGCATCACCTTTGGGTTTGTAACAATTACACCAAATGCACTGAAAGTATCATACAGAAGCTTCTCATCTACATCCTGCAGAGGATATGCCATAGGCAAGGAATTAGGACTTCTATATTGACAGACTTAGCCCATTAATAAAAATCATAGTATCTGACTACTTACAGGGTCGAGATTTCCAATAAAAAGGTTTGCTCCCACATCCAAGCTCTTTTTATCTTGGGTTGCCTGAATTTGAGCACAATAGCAACATGTTTAAAAATTGAACAAATACAGATTCAATAGATGGTCCGGGGAGATATTCCCTTAATCAAAAGATAACCTCCAACACAATAAAAACATGTGAATTCGTATACCTTATTCACACGTATAGGCTTCCCATAAAGTTTTATCATGTTCAACACCTTAATTGCCTGCAATCATCAAAACGATCAGTAAGCCAGAGAACCAGAACTAGCAATGCAGTTACTTAGACTAGTACTTACATAGTCAGCATCTTCTTCGCTCCGGAACTCGACAAATCCATATCCTTGGTGAAGGTTTGTCACTCTGTCCTTTGGAACATAAACATTAACTGAAACGAGTTACAATAATGGTGAATATTCATCCTCGATAGTCTGAAACCTCAAACAAAGCAAGGAAAGGTGCGTGGGCTTTATTCACACAAAAGGAAAAATAAATTACAACAATGAGCTCAAAAGGAAAGAATAGAGAATTCTGCTGGGTTAATCAACTCCACTACATGACAATGCACAGAGGCAAACCCATCATTTATATTCTCCGAACTCAATCACTGAATTAAAGAAACCCATCTGGGAGAGAAGAAAACAATGTTCCTCGCAACACCAAGAAAAAGATAACAACTGACTCTTCACACATGACCGGTTCAAACTTACTGTTCCACTTCAGAGTAATTCCAAAGTAAGTTAGAAGAGAGAATTTAAGAAAATGTTCCTTGTTTTTTTTTTTCTGCAAGCACAACAAAGGGGCAGCTTAAAGGACATCGTGATCAAATACACCAGCAACAGAAATCTATGAAAACTGCAGCTACAAGCGATCGCTTCCATGGCATATTCTAGCATTTCGTCGAAACCAGGCATCGACACAAGAAAAAGGAGCCGAACTTACCAACAGGACCGGCTTGAACAAACAGCTCCCATAGCAACTCCTCCGACACCTGCAAGTCAAACACGCGCCCTAATCAATTCACGACCACATCTCCCCCAGCAAAAGCCACCATCGAAACCGCTCCCACGAGCGCTTGCCGAGACTGGAACGAAGCGCTCGGAGGCGGAAAAGGAATTCGAGGGAGAAAGGAAAAGTGGGTTCTAGGGAAAAAGAAAAAGCAGGGTGACCTGAGGGTCGAGGTTGCCGACGTAGGCGGTGGCGTCCTGGTTCCGCTCGGCGGAGTGCTGGCCGAGCAGGTTCGCCCCGACCCCCGGAGCGATCCGCGTCGTCATCGCTCTGCGCCGCGCCGATGTGGTTCGGGCCCCACGCTTGAACTCGAAGAAGAAGAAGAAGCAGCAGCAGCAGCAGCAGCAGCAGAAAGCCGAAGGAGCTGCAGCCTAGCGCGGAGTCTCTGCTGTCTGTGCGCGGAGACTTCGAGCCGCGAGGATGAGGAAGAAGGATGGCGAACTGGGCCTCGAGCCCGTTAAAGAGCCCTAACCACGTGCCAGGCCCAACCGGGCCTTTTTTTTTTTTTTTTATCTTCCTCCATTTTCTTCTTAAATTGATGGCTTTTCCTTTTAATTTTGTTGATATTAGGTTTTGACAGAATATTATGATATTGGAAAAGAAAATCAAAAGTATATTCAATTTCTTAGACATTGGATTTACGTGGCTTGCAATTGTGAGAACGAGAATTAGATACATAAGGTTGGGGCCGTAACTCATGACTCTTCTTCACCTACCTACTGTCGTATTCCATGATCGAAGGCATGATATCATTTATTATCAACAACGGCTATTGACATGGTATCTTGATTCATCAATTTCGCATAGATGTACTTTTAAGGATATATAATATGTAATTGCAATGCAAGAATCGTATATTCAATAAATATTAAAATAAACTTCCATTCATAAAGATTTGAAACCCCTATTTCCACAAACATTCAAGTCACAATCTTGAAATATAAATACCACTTCAAGCCTTCTCATATATAAAATCTTCTCCTGAGATTCAACCGAGCCCAAAATGTTCTTCTTGGACTCAATAGCGCACAATGACAATAATGTTTAGGTTATTCTTCACTTTTTGGGGATGAATTTGAGCCACTCGTGAAGCTCCAGCTTTTCATTTGCAAGATTCAGCTATTAATTTGCAAGGCAAACTCGAATTAGGGTTTGGATTCTCAATACAATAGTTATTAGGGAAATAAAAAAGTAACATGAATCTTAAACAATCCAATAAGAATAATAACATATAAATGTGATATAAACAAATCATAAATTACCAAAAAAAGAAATTAAACAGCAAATACAAAATAATAGACAACTCATATGAATTGCTTTAGCTAGAAATTAAAACCTTAAACTGAAATGAAGTACCCAATTGAGAGCCCTAGTAATTTGCATGATGTGAAAGGGTTGTTTGTCCAAAAAAAAAATGAAATTTTTTTTTTTGTTATTATTGACAAATGATAGATTTAGTCGATGAGAGTAGAGTTTGGTCATCCATGAATATAATTATCAACAACTTGATGAATCAATAACTTAGAGTCAATAATCTCGTATGCATAAAAAAAAAAAAAAACTGTGAAGGTAGTTGAGATAATATAGCTAATGTAACCATTTAGTAACCATTTTATAACATTTGATTGTAACTCTCTTCCTTTCGCAACCTATTCGTAATCTTCTTTATAACCTCTATTAATAATCGTGAATTATAAACTTTAAATACCTATATCATGCTCTCTAGAGGCCCTATGCACAAACAAACAAATATGCTATTTTTCAATTATCGTTTCATTTCTGCATAGTAGTTATAGTTTTCAGACTTGTGTTGTCGATTAAATTTTGG